>OY728120.1:2010609179-2011885801 GCA_963277665.1 Viscum album | reverse complement strand
GTGAAATACATGATTGACACCATTAGGTATAGTAAAGGAGACAATCAAAGATAACAATCATTTCAGGATTTATTGGTAATAGAACAATCCATACCAAATATGACATCAAGAGGTTTCATGTCAAGAATCAGAAAACTATATGAAAGCCAACATCTAAGAGAGAGAAGAAACAAAAGGGACTATGGATACCCTAATCTCTGTTCATGCTAAGCGGTGTATCAATATCTGCAACAAAAGATAAAATATCTATATGTATATTTGTTAGATTAACAATATGGGTTGAAATAATTGAATAGTATGAAAAAGTATCAAATTGGAAAGTTACAAATGACGAAGCTATATTAATGGTACCTCTCAAGGTCATTGGACCTATATCATCTTCTCATAGAGACTCTTCTACTATTCGAAGTATCTTTTTTCTAGATGAATGTGGAAGGAACCCATTTATATGTGAATCATTTAGCTAACCTATAGTTTTAAGAGGATCTAATGATCCTATTCTACTACATGGTGTAAAATAGACATGGAAGAATCTTTGTATGTTCCCGATCATTCAAATGATCCATAGCTCATGGGTTCTAAAGTGAAAACTATCTTTCATTATCATAGATATCCTCATCGGTATCAAATTAGACAACATATTATATGTACTATTGGACTAAATTGAAATTGAAGTTGAGAACTACCATGAGAATCATCACAATTCCATTTTACCTTAATAGAAATCATGTGTCCACTGGGAGTAGAAGAAACTCATGGTAACCTTGAATTTCCAGCTACATACATTTTAACCATTAGCACTCTATCTATCACATGAGTAGTAGAAGAAAACATCGATATGGAATCCTAAGAAATAATATCTTGAAAATGTCCCAAATCAAGACTTCAAGCCTTTATCAACCCATTCAACATTATATCTAGTAAAAAATGAATGTTATTAGCAAAATCGTTTCCATAAAATTCCACAATCCTATCAATATTATAAGGATTGGGACTTGGCCTAGAACCTTAACTATGGATTGAATTGTTTTATGAAAATAATATTGAATTATTTTCACACTAATCCTGAATGTTTCATCACCATCACAATCATGTCCCACCATCTCCATCTCAGTCCTTCCTTAACAAAGCTGGAACACTTTACCTTGATTACATCGGTTGTGTCCAAGAACCCAAACAACACTCCATTTTTCTCATCAATTACTCAACCTCTTTAGAATCATCAGATCCATTGAATGGTTCTAGATTATAGAGAACAAATTTTTGAAAATAAAGCAAGAGAATATCACTTGGATGTTCCATATCTGGAGCCTGAACAATAACTAGATGTGGTTATAGTCCCAGATCTTGGAAAATGCACACAATAACCTCTAGCATATTCAGATCTACAACATGATTTTATCACTGAGTTTTACCAACATCTTCCTACTAGATCATATTCAAAAATATTTTTTGAGCAACAATGTGACACTACATTTGCAGAAAACAAAGAATAACTCAGGTTACACTCAAACTGATTAATAAGGGAAATTAATCCAAACATACATAACAATATGATTTTGATTTAAATCCAATAAAAATAAAATATAGGTAAAATAATATAACTATTACAAAATATGTATTTCCCAGACCTCCCATATTCACTTAATTTTCATTGATTATTGATAGGTCTAATCACCCAACCATAACTAACTCATATGTCCCGAAATGATTCCAAATTGCATATTATCATTAAGATAAGAAGTTAAACCTAAACCTCTGATACCACATTGTCATGAACCTTCTTGGCTACCATGTTAACATGGTCACCAAGGTAAGCCTAACACAACATTATGGGAGTTCTCTATCCCCATGGTTTGGTGAATCGAAAATGGCATTATACACAAATATGGTGGGAATGAATTTACAATAAAAAATAAATAAGCATTATTTAAAAAACATTATTCATACAAAAGAAACTCAAATTGGATTAGTGTATGAGAATTAATATAGGTATAACAACCAAAAGTAAAAAAAAGTGAGAAAAATAGGAAAAATTGTCGATTCCCAACTCAGTTAAAACTCACCATGTCGAAAGATCAACACTCGAACAACCTCCAAGTGACCTTTCCCTCGCATGATCCAAGAAAGAGGTAATCTAAAATCACATAATAGAACAAGTATGGTGTTATCTAAATCCTAATAATATTTCACCCCAAGATTCCATAATAATATTACAATCTCAACATAACCATGAATGTTCTTTCAATTTTCATCAATTTAGGTTTGTAATTTAAAAATTAAATCTTAAAAAAACTGTATATTATATTTCAATGGATGGAAAAACATTAGAAATTAATGCATCACATTTAAAATGCTTGATGTATAGTTCAATCATTTGAATTATCTTTAAAAAAATGGGTGCACTGCACAAATGGAAAATTTTAAAAATGGAATAAATATACACTTTTATATAATTTTTTATATATAAATTATAAGAAACACAAACTAGTTTAGGGCGACAAATTATATTAATTTAAAATAATAGAGGAATAAAATATGGTCATACTTCTAGGAAGGTATGATAGTTCTTAACTATAGGGTCCTAGCACTTTGAAACAAAAAATATTTAGATACATCCCGTTGAACTAAGGAAAAACTGGACTCATCACAATATCTTAATGGTTGTGATGTGCTTATATGTTGTTTTAGAACATCTTAAAATAGTCATGTTCTATCCAAATAACTCACTAACTAACTAAGGATTGAATGTCCTCAAATGAAAAAAATAACCATGGGTAATATATATTATAAACATTTAAAATAAAATTAATTCCCACTCTCCATTTCAGATATGATAATTTTACCTTTAAAGACCATATCTGATTTTTAATCAGAAACATGCCTTTCCAGCAAGATAAAACCATATGATTTATATAAAACTCCTTCTAATCCATTTTAAAAAAATATGGATTTTAAACTATTCAACCCTTCAATTTCACAATAATATTTCATAATTTATTTCAACAATTTCATTTTAAATCAATCGCCTCAATTTTATAGCAAACACTCATTCAATGGTATTGGGGGTTTTCATAATTTTACAAAAAATAAAATTTTCAAAATTAAATTCTAAAATTAAATTCAAATTATTTCCATAAAAAAACATCTAATGTAAACAATTTAAATTTCTAAAAAAAATTCTATATAAGCACCCCAAATCAATTGAATTTGGGGTTATGAAATTTCATGCCAAATAACCCTTTTCTAAAACTCATTTCAATGGAATTTGTATTTTACAACAAACCTACTGAACACCATTTAATAAAAATCAAGAAAATCAATTTAATTTAAACAATAGAAATTAATCAAATCAATTTAGGTTTAATATGACTTGGGTATTGTAAGAGATCCACCTACATCCGGATAAATAGATCTCGAATCAAAAAGTCGTACCTAAAAAACACCAATAGAGAATGAAGAAAAAGAAGATTTATGAATAACACCTAGGTTTTGAATCCAAGAGAGTTGTCCATATATCCAAAAATCAATATGAGGATCCATGGAACCCTATATATGAGATGATAGATCACCAGAGAATGAGATCGGGTTGAGGAAGCTAACTAAGAGAATATCTAAGGGCATTCCTCAAGAGTTTTATCACATTGGTAGGGATTCTAGGGTCTAAAAATCCTTCTTGGGAGATCCTAGGATGGGAGAAACTGATCATAGGTTTCAAAGGTCCGACATGTTCCTAAAATATGGTTATAATAAATTCTAATAAAAATTATGATCACTTAAAATCTCATCCACATCGTTTTGTGGGAAAAAGGTACCCAATTTAGAAAAATTGTGCCCTATATGTGTTTATATTATAAATTTTCCTTAAGGATTCTCTTGAGATTATTCATGACTTGACTAAATATATGAAAACCGTGTGTAATCACACTTCCTTGGGTTTCATGGTTTTCTCTAAATGGGTGAATTGTTTTGGAAAATCGAGTGTTAGCCGTCCAATAGACATGACTTTTCCAATATTTTTAAAATTTCAACCAGTGCAACCCTAATTAAAACCCAAAAAAATCTTGTTAAAATGTGTATTCTAGGAATATGTTGAAAATAGTAATATTATTTTATAGTTTTTAACTTTGGAAAAATCAAATAAATGCTCGATCATTACTTTATTCAATAAGCACACCCTAAACATATCTGTTTATAGAAAAAAATCCTGTCACACTATGTGTATATTCACCTGTACAAATTATAGTTTTTTTATAAAAAAAATTAATTTTGTGGACATTTACTCTAATTTAATTGTTTTTTTCCATTTTCTATCTAAGAGTTAACATGAATTACATGGAATATTCACTGAGTATAAATTGATTTTCTCATTTACGCCTATGAACATTAGACAATATGGGATCTTGTGATAGGTCATTGAACTGAATAATTTTTTTTAAAATTTCCTAATCAAACTAATATAGTGTTTGCTAGGGTATGAAACATGTGGGAGATATTGATTGATATTTTATCATATTTATATAAAACAAAAATAACAAAAAATGTAGTCGTGAAAAAAATATATATTTAATGGAGAATATAAAATAATAGGTTTCATTACAAATAATATGGATTTAAAACAAACACTATAGACATGAGGTATATGAAAAATTGAATCACGTAAAATACCAATAAATTTTTTTTAAAAAAATATGAGGAAATTGGAAATTATCTCAACTAACATTGTAAAAGTTTTTTATAAAAAAATGATTATTATAGATAATGAATATTACTACAACTGAATTCAATACTATCTCAATCTAGAGTGGATTTTATTCAGTAGAGATAAAAGGATGTAATTAGTGATAATTGATTGGAAAATCCTTCCATTACCCCCGTGCATTAATTTTTTATCAATTTCTTGTGCCAAATATGGGAAATATTTTAAGGTGATAATTACATCATTTAGTCCTAATATTTATATTCATCAGTAATAGAAAAATCAAAATGATATAGAATTTTAAATGGAGAAATAAATTAAATACAGTGATGTGAATTAGATAATAAAGAATATAATGGAAGGAAAAATAAAACAAATTTTATTACCATAATTTGTTTAAATATAGAACATATATTTAAAAACACGGCCCTCATATAGACATGAAGTAATAAGTAAAATCCAATGAGAAAATAATATGAAGGAAGATGTTTATGTCAATCAATAATGTGTCTTTATTCCCTACATCCATCATCATTGGGATATCTAAATGCATCCATGACTATTTCCTCTAAAACATTCTGACTCCTCATGTCCTCGAATACAGCTCCCAAATATGATTTTTTTCAAAGTCTAATATTTTCATTCATAATAAACTAGTAGATCCCTATGACATAGATCCAAAAATAATGAGCATACCATCAAATAAAAAATAGATGATTATTTTATTGAGGCAGTACCTCCCCAATTTTCACTTCCCATCTCCGAATGTGACAATGGTTAATATTTATCATCCCCTATATCATGAATTTAGAAAATCAACCTAGATATTTTCTCGTTCCCATAAGGGTTATTTATTCACCTGTTATGAATTCCTCAACAATATTTAACATATTCTCTCATTATTTTCAAAATTGATTTCATATGCTCAATTGATTCTAGGTTAATTTGGGTAGTTAAGGATCCCCTTGAATTATTCTCTTCTAGATAATAAAGATCAGTAGGTGATGGAATATTATTTCTATTCAACTCATTAAAAACATTGTATACAACTATCGATCTCCAAAAACTCTAGATATACCATTATGCAAGATCCTTTAATCTATTGATAAAGTTACACAATGTTTGGGTAGACTGGGTGACCAAAACTCAACAAATTTGGAACCCCTATTCACCCATAGCATGCTTACAATACTTTGACACACGTTTTTGTTGAAGGTCATAAATATAGGAGGTGTGATATCACCTTTAAATATAGAATCAATGATATTTACAAATCCTTATTTAAGCAATTTTAAACCCTATTTATTTATCATAAAATTAATTCTACCTTTATGCACATTGCTTTTGCTATTTCTATAATTTATAATGGACATCATAAAAACCCTTTCATAGGAACATTCAAGAAATAAATTACAGTTTCATAGATTTATTAACTAAAAATGAAAAATTCACTTTATAAAATGAGCTTTGGACTTCTGATTTTCAAAATTATATTTATATCATAATTGAAACAATCGATATCATAGAAAAAAATGTGTAACTAGGAAATTAATAATTAAAAAAAACTAAAATTCATCAAATTAACATCTTAAATGATATTTTAATTAAATAATCACCATAATATAATTTTTTTTATTAAAAAATGGATTTATTATAGATATATACCAATATGACAACTAAAACATCTTTTCAATGATTGATCCAAATCAGTTTAATTTCAACTATAGAATAAATAATATCACACAATTATTCATTATATTAATAATATTTATATTAAAAATAAATTTTGTGTAAAAATTTAGGTGGAAAATGATTATCAAATCATTCATCATTAAGTCCACCCACACAAAAAACCATGATTATCCCCAAAAAATCAATTCGTCAAAATTAATAGAAGTTTACCAATCTTAATAATGAATGTTTTTTATAGAAAAAGTTGTTATTTTGAAAATATTTTTCTCCCAACAATATCTTTCATTCCTGAAGGGATGACTTATATTCTTAAAGGGTAATTATATAGACACATGTTGGTTTCCATATTTACAATAATAAATGAATTTGTAATTATTAAAATGACCTTAAAATCATCATATTAATTCTAATGCAATGATATACATCATGGGTTTTCCAAGGTGAAAAGACTCACATATTTTTACCCAAATAATTAGTAAACATAATCGATTGATAGGTTAGATGTTTAATTAAATTGAAGCACAATTAACACATCCACCATTTTTAGCATATAGTATAAAAAACATGGCAATGATTAGGATTTTATATCATATACAATATGAATATAAGTATCATAGGTTTAAATATAATCAAAATAATGAAAATCAATTAATATTTTAAATCATAGTTCTAAAATAAAACCGAAATAAAAATTATCATATGAGAAGTATGTTCATTTTCCATCATTCAATCCATTGTTAAATAAAAAGTAATAACCCCTCATTTTAGAAAAGTATTCCATAAATTCCGTAAAAATATTTATCTACCAAAAATGATAAATTGGAAGGAAATATATTCACAATAAATCTATATTGATGGGGTTTTTTGAAAATTAAATATAAAACTATTTATAATCAAAATAATCATATTCCACAAAAAAATATATGTATATATTTTTTCCCTATGTGAAATAATATTGTGGAAATTAATTTTAAAATAGTTCAACTGAAATAGATTTTTCAATCATTAGTTACAATACATTTCCATGAGTCATAATATGTTAAAACTTCAAGTTGAAGAATTTTTTAAAATCAATCTCAATATAATTTAGAAATAATTATTATAGAATTAACATGGAATGTATTGTGTTAATTCATTTTTTTTCTAGAAAGATAATGAATTTATAATATAGATCAAAAAATTAATTAATTTATTATTTTTTTGGTAAATTCCTCCCACTAAAAATAATTTCAGGTAGTATCATAATTTTATTTAAATTAATATATTCAAATTTAAATCTCTTGGGAATGACAATACGATAAAATTAATATTGTAATTCATAAAAGAATATGAATGTTGATTAAGGGAACTCCTTTAAAAATTATTCCATGAATTTATAATTCCATGTGATCTCTTTCCTATCTAATATTAATTCCTCATCTAGTGATTCTACTAAATAAAATTAATGTGAAATAATTATTGAATTATTTCCAAATATAATTTTTTTTAAAATAAATATATGAATAATTGGAATATTTTATGAGTAATGTTTAATGCAATTGATGATTCAATTTCAATTTATCAAAGCTGTGATCTAGGAAAAAATTATAGTGTATAAGTAAAGGGAAAATATGAATCCAAATAAATGTAAATGAATAATATAAACTAAAAATAATATAATAGAAACGTTATAATATTGGTTTTCCTACTGTGAGGCCCTTTTTTATTATCTTCAACTAGACTCTACTATAAATATATCTATATTAACTGATGAGATGTGTTTTATTATAAATAAACTATAACTTCAGAGCATCGATTTTTTGTGAATAATTAATTTTATGTCTTCTAGAAATCTTAGATAAACTAAAATAATTTAATAATTTATTAATTCTCCACAAAATTCCATTAGAAAATTGTGGAAAACCTGTTTTACCCTTCCATAGTTTTGTCAAATTTGATAATTTTTAAAAATTCATGAAGGGAATGTCGTATATAAGTTATTTTATACAATTTAGAAAGACTCGAAAATTTTCTTCCCCATTCGAGATTATAAATTCATAATAAATAAAGGATCAAAGGATAATATTCAAAAAAAAAGTATATAAGTGAGTTTCCGATGAATATTTGTGCGGTTTTTAGACAATTATTGTCCTTAAAATAATTTTACCCAAATATAATTTCATATTTAATGTGATGTTCACAAGAATACTTAGCTTATGGATATATTTTTGAACATGGAAGGATCATTTTCTATCCCCATTCAGGTCTTGGTTTACCTTAATTATAATTTTATTTGAAATAACATTATCTAGATACAAAACATCATCAATAAATTCTTTTAAACAATTAATTATACATATATCCAGTATTTGTTTCATAATATATTATTCTTGTTAAATTTCTAGAGAAATTAAAAATAATATAGGACATAGAATGAATTTCTTCCTAAAAATCATCAAATGTTAAAACAATCCAAGAACACATTCCATCTAAAAAAATTCTTTTCTAATAGTCAAAGGTTTTAGATAAAAAATTGGTTCCTATGTAAACTCTATATTTTCTTTCTAAAAAATAACTAGTTAAAAGTTTTCTCTAAGCATATTGATTTTTAAATGAGATATATCCTCGTTCATACCTAAAATGATCAGAAACTATGAATGAAGTTTAAATTAAATTATCCATAAAGGATCATGATCTATTTCCTTGTTTCAATTCCTAGATTTTAAAAATACACGTATTTAAGGATGATGAAGTTATTTTCAATAAAAAACATTCTCAAATTTCCAACCTAAATATTTATCATCAATAAGAAACTAAGAAGTGGTTTTGATCATGACTTCATAGCATGTAAGATTACTTTTTTGATAAAATTGTTAAATAAATGAAATAAAATAATTTATTTAATAGTTTTCTAACAGTAATTCCCAAAAATTCAACTCTTATACATTTTTAAATAGTTTAGAAAAAATATCACAGAGTTTTTTTAAATTAAATCCTCATTATTATGAATTTTCTAAAGATGAGTTTTATACTAATAAAACTCCAATAATATAATATTTTCCTATAATGTGGTACATTGAAAACAATGGGATTTTAATATTTTCATTTTTGTTGATTCTAAAAATCCTCAACTACAAACTCCTTTCATTCATTTTTTCAAAATTCAGGAACATGAATTTTTATGGTTTTATCCATAATTTCAACTCCTACAATAATTTCATGAACATTGTAATGATAAAAAAATTAATTTCCTTCCTTAATAATTTAAATTTATTCATGTTTTGATCCCCTTTAAGAATGTATAGACATGTATTTTCGATCCGTTGATGTAGGTATTCCGTTCCATGAAATCATTTAATTCAATACTTGTGTTTCTTTTCATTATTGAACTAATCACCCTAAACTATTGTTCTACATATTATAAATTCTCCATTTCAGGATAAAAATTATTAGTTTTATTTAGTTTTATTAGTTTTCTAAGGATAGTTTTTTGTACACTATTGGGAAGTGTACCAATTGATGAATGAACAAAAAAATATGTGCACCATTGGTTCTAGTACTATATCAAATTTACTCTAAAACCAATAAAAATTATAAATAAATATATATATAATCTATGAATAAAGGAATAATAATCCTAAATTTAAAAATAATTAATTAAATAAAAATTCATTTAATAATTCGCAATCATTTCTATTATTGTAATCAACATAATATCGATTGAAAATATGATGAAATTGAAAAAGGATTCAAGTAACCAAGAAAACGTGATTAGTGAAGTCATGAATTTAATTTATTTTTAATATTAAGTCAAATTGATTAAACCCAATCACATTATATATGGTTTTCTAGTCATCCATGATAAATGGAAGTAAACAGTGGCCACACATAAGATAAACCAAAATTTACCAATTCTAGTTGTTGTTTGTGATGTTTCTGTTAAATTTATTAAAATATAAAAAGTGGTGAATGATATCAAGATGTCTAAATATTTACATTTTACATTTCATTTCAATGAAAAATATAAAAAATAATGAAGTTGAAATAGTCAAAATAATAATATAAAACCAATTGAAAATGATATAAAAAATCGAAATGATGAAGAATTACCTAAAGGTTTATTCCCCATAATCATTTATGTACATTAATTTTTTTTATAAATAATAACCCCACAAGATGAAGAATTAATATAGATAAAAAAGTGGACATAATGGAGAAGTAATAAGTTATTCAATATCGAGAAAGTAGCATGCATCCCCAAAATATTATTTCTTATTTTATTTTGATGAATCCTCATCTAATTACTCTATGAATTTGATACTCATATAATCCTACATTTATGTTCTATAAGATTTTATATGTTTGATATCAATGAATTTTATTCAATATTAATTTTCTAGACCCATATATATGCATTTAATTATTTTATTTTACCATATAATATACAGAAAATTAAATTTATTTCAAATAGGTAGTATCTTATAGCTTCTCATATAACATATCTCCCTTTAGAGAATGGTATTTTTCATCATCTGCTTCATTATGAAATAAGAAATTATACTACATAGATATCCTACGAAACATGTGTCCTTGGATTTTCTATTGAGTCTTTATCATCACAATTTGGTGGATTCTCGCATATAGTTAGCATCAAAGAAAATATATACATTGAATTTGTTTAAAATTTGTGAATTATCCCTCTCAATAAATAAATATATCAAAAATTATTTTACTATTATTAAGGTATAATATCTAGAGGTAAATAATTGAATATAAATTTTACCCAAATGTATATTTGTGAACTACAAATGTACCCATAAATTAGATCATTCAATCTCCTGATATGCATACTAAAAGTTATAACATGTGAGGATATGAAAAATAAATGTATTTTTATAGTTTATATTTCCATGGAATTATTCTATGTAAATTAAAAAAGTGGGTTATTATCTTTATAAAACGTTAGGTGTAGCAATTCAATGAAAGAAGGCATTTTTGACCTAATGTTCACACGATGAAGAATAAGTGTCCCATGATTTTCCCTAATTTACATAATCGATACTATTACATAGATAACATAAATAATTATTGGCCACTACGTATGTTATAATAATGAACATTACATTGGTACCTTCAATACATAAATGTACCACTGATATTTTTATCTACTTATCATGAGAAATGAATAAAAAAAGTCAATGAATGTACTATTTTTATATTAATAATTTAAATTGAATTCTAATAATGTTTATGAATGATCAAAACAATGATCTATAAAAGTATTATTTTCAAGTCAATTTTTTGAAAAAACCATATCTAAAAGATTATATTAATAAATATTTCATGAAAACAAGCCAAAAAAATTTGTTCATAAAAAATATAATAATTACATCAAACAACCTTTGAAAATTTAAGAACACAAGTCAATATTTTCATAGAACTATTCAAAAATTCCAATATGAACCAATAATTAAAGAATATTAATTAATTTTTCATTATAATATATTTTTGGAATTAGAACACATTTATATTAAGAAAATGATGTAGAAAACATGTTTCAAATGAAGACACATAATTTTTATTGTAATTTGAGTGGGGTGGGTTAATTATGTGTGACATCAAATGTACACTTTATACAAATAGTTTAGTCATAACTATTCCCATATTAAATGACTTCCAATCAACATACAACATGTGTATTAATTAAACAGAACATACAAAGATCACATTACAACCATTTAATGTTTGGTTATACAAATTTTACACCTTATAACTCACATTTATCAATACAAACCACATTACACAATATAGATCATTAAGTAGTGTAATTACAATGTAATTACATATAATGAAACGATGACAAACAAAAATTTTCCTAATTTTCACAACAATATATGGGTGTGTTTGAAAAAGTTTACATCCTTTTTAATAATGTTACATGGTAGGTAATCTAGTCTTGTATCTAGAATCTCTAGCACATATTGATGGAATATTGAAAAAATTCTTCAACTATAATTTTCCTTTTATTTGAAATTTTCTAGAAAATGAACTAGTTGTCTTAACATAATTATTTCTGAATAGAAATTGGAATTAATAACAAAAAAATAGACATGTTATTGATAATCATAATGATAAAATTATAAATATTAATATAGATACACCTGTAACATCTTGATCTGGGATCCACATAACCCCATCATGGAACTGGTGGGTCACATGGAATCATGAACACTTCCCCATATACTAGAGGCTGAAGACATGAAACGAGGGTGTGAGTTTTGTATGATGTGGAGACAATATCCTAATATTTTATTGGAACAATATATATAACCATAATCTTACAATTGTGGAATAAAAAAAGATCTAACATAACAAATAAAATAAGGAAACAAAAAAATTAAACATCTGAAATATAATCGAAATCCACTAAATAGGGTTATATACCTACATTCATGGAATGATGATATATATAGGGGGAACACGAAATAAGATTAATAATTAATTATATACAAAAAGTACAAAAATATGAAACGAATAATCAACAACAATCTCCACTGTATTCTCATTCCTCAGCTCCTATGCTCCATCTGAATGTAAAACATATCATTAAAATTTAGTAGGACACTTCCCCATATATTTAACTACAATAATAGAGTGTTCTTGGTTACTAGAGGAAAAATGAGTACGTTATGAGATAAAATCCCTATAGTCCAACACCACTGGTGTTTACATGTAATCTAATAAATGATCATAAAAAATAGTAAAGGTATAAGTAAATAAGAAATAATGCTGAATAAAAATACTCATCTTTCCTAGGTTACTGAACGACACCTAAAGCCTCTACCAGCTTTGGTTCATGTCCATAAAGGGTTTTTAATTAGTAACTATATATATATATATTAATGATATATATATATATATATATATATATTATAGTTAAATATTTCATCCTCCAATATCATCCAAGTATGTGACGATGTAAGTATCCCAATACATGGAATACATGGCGCTGGATGGAAAAGGGTGTAATTCAATGATCCATTTCCAGTATGAACAATCCTATAAGATCACACAATTGGTTAAATTCCCAACATCTCATAATGAGTGGAAGTCTTCACTCTCATCACTTGAGAGGGTGAGTATGATATAATGTGAACAATCAAAACAAGGGATGTGGCTTGTCATTCCAACCATCCAAATAGTGTCAATGGTGTGAGACATCATGCTTACCACTCGATGTAAGGGAAGAATAATTTTTTTCCTAATTTACCTATTAATGTTAGTCTACATCCCATATCAATGAATAATCATATTAATAATATGATTCAGGATACATTACGTTTGATATTATTCAAAAGTCACTTTAAATTAAACAATGTTTGTACATATCACAATGGGCATCTATAAAATCACTCAAAAATTCCATGGACTTACCAGCCACTACACATTATTCTATTTCATTCATTCATCTAAATTATGGATATAAATTCAACATGAGTAAGTCAACCCTAAAAATAAAATAAATTTAATTCATTAATGAATGGGATTTCAATTAATAAATTACAAAGAGGCACTAAAAAGTTGCCATGGTAAACAAGGGAAATTAACTACATGAGAAAATACATTTATATTGATTTGAAAAGCACATAATATGAACCTTCGGTTCAATTTACAATTATTTAAAAGTTAAAAACTCACTTCTAATCTTTGCCGAAATCTTAGAAGTAATTCAAGGAAATTAAACAATTAACTACAAATTGAAATTCAAAGAGAGATATGTAAGGGGTGTCTATAACTATGGGCAAGATCATCTGGTATAATAATTCATGATCCCAGGGAGTTAATAATTTTGATTATATCAATTAAATAAGAATAAATAAATAAATTAAAATGAGTGGAAATGGATTGCAAGTAACATAACCGAAAATACATGAATGACAAAAACTCTTCGAGAAATGAGAAGACCACCTACCATAGGTCCTATGATGAATCCATGTTCGACAGAGGACTCAAAATTTATGTAGGATAGATGTAATTGGAAAAATTATCGAACACATTTAAATTAATTAAATATTGATTACATATAAATATTAGGATGAATCCAACGATTAAGTGAAATATGATGGAGAGGACTATAGGTATTGATGATGTCGATCTGATTCTTTCGAAGGATCATTAATCATTAAACAAATGAAGAAAATATCTCAATTACATGATTGAGGATGAGGATAATATATGGGAGGTAAAAAATTATATCATCATATAGAGGAATGAAATAGGAAATAAAAAGGATTGAAACAAATAAATGATTGAAAAAATGAAAATTCACCCTCAATATATGGGGGCCACATTTGGGCCAAAATTTTCAATAAAAATTCTCAAGATATTGGTTATGGAAAATCCACACATGTTCATGCCAGAATATTTCCACACCTCTATGAAAATAGTGTGAAATCCCATATTCAAAAGTCTATTTCTTTTCACAGGGACATGTTTCTAGGGCCACAATGATTCAGACAAAATGTGTCTCCTATTGCTCCTCTATTTTCCCCTCCTACTAAATAAAGGTAATGCAGAATGGGATTCATAGTTTTCACTAACCATTCCGCATATTTAATGTTCTAAAATCATGGGTTCTAGTATTTAATCAATTTGTAGACACCATCGTGACCTTCGTGAATCCAATGGGATACATTATAGGGACCGTTTAATGGAACATAAATTAAAAACAAATGATTTGTACCATTGTGAGAATAAAGGTCACTAAAACCTCCACTATTTAAAGAAATTATCTCTCAATATTGCCTTCTAATTATAAGGAGGTGTCATCATGTAAGATTTCAGTCCAATAAGATCGTATATTTTTTTTCCATTCACGGGTCTCACCTAGTTCTCGACCATGTGTCTACATCACCCAAACCAAAGGATATGACATGCCTCAGAGCTTCATCACACTTCGATCCACAATATTGACCAGATACACCTCTATGAAATCATCCAAAAATGGACCAACCACATCTGGTTGAAAATAATGTTATGTATCTAGATAATAAATGTGAATCTGAGATACAAGAATGACATCCTACATAGACTAATAATTGTGAGGTTTTTCTAACTTGTAAGACACTTTTCTGATCCTTTTCACAACCTCAAAGGGTGAAACGAACATAGCTGAGTTCTTGCCATTCCTAGAAATATGTTCATGGATAAACATGAAAACAATTTCATGAAAAACTGGTTTCTATCATTGAACTCATGATGTCCCTGGCATATATTAGCATACGGTTTGTATCTAAACTAATCCATCACCCAATGCTTTATGATCAGCTAGACATGATCTATAATCTCCTTTACAAAATGTGGCCTAAGGATATCTATCCACCATACCTCTAGTCATCAAAAAGGTGAAAACAATTCCTACCGTATAAGGCTTACAAAGGATCCATCTATATGGTGGCCTAAAATATGTTATTATTATCAACTCCACAAGAGGAATTTGTATCTCCTAGGAAACTCCAATGTAATGGAAACATGTATGAAGAAGGTCATCTATAACGTGAATAATTAGATCTATATATCCATCAATATGTGGATTCTAGGTCATGCACAAAATCTCCAACGTACCCAAGCCCTAGTGTAACCCCTTTAAAAATGTTGATGTTAGGACAATGTCTTTATCATAAATGATAGAACATTGAACTCCCGGATGACTTATAACCTCATAGACGAACATCCTTACTAACTCATTTACCAATATGGTTTGTTGTATATGTATGAATTGTGAGACCATTAAAATTGATCAATGAAAACCCACAATATATATTTTCCTTAAGGTGATCTAGTTATTCCAATAATGAAGTCCATCAATACATCATCACACTTCCACTAGGGAATTCTCAATGGCTATAATAAACCAACTGAATGTCGATGTCCTACCTTCAACAATGGATTGGTGGAACATAGAGTGATGAAGGAAAAAATCTTCTATTTCATACAAGGAAACCATTGTTGGATCTATTGATCACAATAAATTTTGGGGATGCCAGTATGAACCAAGAATGATGAGGCATGGAATTCTAACATTATATCCTTTTATATGTCTACTATGTCCCATAGACAACCACAGAATAGTAGGGTATCATCCCAATCTACCATACAAACCAATGACATATCATCATATGAGACACCATCCCATAGAAATATTCCTTTGGGAGTAGATAGTTCCCTAATTATTTCTCATTCTAGAATTGTAGAAGTCACTATTTTGGACAAGAATATAGTCTTATAATGGTTCTTAGGAACCTCAATATAAAACATTGAAAATTAGTCCATGAGATTCCATTCACCACTACCCGATTGAGCTATATGTATATGATTATTCTAGATAAGATCATCGACCAGTGCATTGAATTTACAAGGAGTCTAATAAGTCACATAATGAAATGAATATATGTAGTTAACAAATATATGATGTTGGATAGTTTGATCTAGCTGTGAAAATAGGTACATGATTCTATTTTGACAATTATACACCACAAAACTCTCTCTATGTAAATTTTGTCTCCAATATTATACTTCCTAACCAACAAATGCTTCATCTAGATCATGCATTGCATAATTCCACTTATGAGGCTTCATCTGATGAGACCTATACGTGATAACTCACTCGCCCTACATTAGAACAATTCCAAGCCTAATACAAGTTGCATCATAGTAAGTTGGATTGCTCCTACATGGATCTTGAATAGTAAATACATGTTCTAAAATAAAATGGAAATTCAATACTGAGTTGATACATAATAAGTTTTAGACCATAATAAATTTTTACCCTTCCTTATGAATCTTGTAATCCATGCAACTAGGTATGGGAAATCTGGGATGAAGAATTTGTAATATATTTTTAGAATCAACCAAATATATATTTCAAATATGTTTGTGGGATTCTCTAAAGAAACAATATCACTCACATTTAGTAGGTCTACTGAAACACTAGACTCTAATTTGATATGGACACTGAAGTGTAATTTTTTGATCTAGAAATGACATATACTAGTTTTATGACATAGATAATTATCCTTTACTGTACTCAGTATAATATCAATATGATTGAAATAGTCATGTATGGAGCATGAATACACAAATATATCATAAATAATGACACCACGAATGAATCATGATACATGTGGAAAACCTAATTCTTAAGATAAATAAAGACAACATGTCAATTCATGAGTCTAAATGACATAACCTGGTACTTGTAGAGACAATAACTCCTCCTGAATGATATGTGAGGTATTTTGATGTTATGAAACACACCAAATGATAGGATTAATTCAACACTGTCATTGAAAATACACTCACTCCTCAGTGGTTATAAAAGTGGTTATCTATTCATGGAGGTGGATTCTGATTCTTTAATGTGGGATATTATAATCAACATTAATCAACATAATGCCCATGTTTTAAGTATTACTATGAAAAAATAGATCGTAGAACCCTAAATATAAGTGATGGGGAATATGCATCCTCTATCCTCATTATCCATAAATAATTTTATGAAATATAAAATCTCCATAGGTGCCATCCTATAAGGAAGAATGGTCACTGGTTCTTCTCTTTGAACAAGTTCAATAGTAAATTCAACCCCTCACACAAGAGGTAGACCATGGAAGTCATCAGAAAAGATGTCTCTGTATTTCTTCTCTATATTTTGATATACATTGAGTTTAACTAATGATAATCTTGGAAAAGATGGGTGATCAGAGCTGTAACACTACCTAGCCTCTAATACTCGAGTCCTCATCATGTATCTTACACTTCCTGTTATACCTTATTCAAGTTTCTGCCAACCTATGTTGATGATAACATCACCCTCCAATGAAAAAATTATATTTGGGATTAATAGGTTACTAACCAATACCTTCCAATGATTAGATCCAATACCTACATGGTAAGGATGAAAATATTTCACATGAATTGGTTTCCACATTTTTAAAAGGGGAATGTCATTAAAATTGAAAAGACCCTCGGATCAAATACATAATGGGGTATCTAGCATCATAATATCATCAATAAATTCAATAATGAGACCCAAATCTCCAAAATAGAGTCATATATTAAATAGATGGACACAAATATGTCAAATAAAGAAGGCACTGATGTTGAGGATAATAGAATAATACCTATAATAGTATAAGGTATTGTCCTATTATCCTTTGGAATCAGGTGGACAACTTGTATCTAGGATATACCACAGCCCGGAGTTACTTCCTAACATCCCCAAGTAAGCGTACCATACTTTCACTGATAATCAGTAGTCTGGAATTATCTTCCTTACCCTCCAACTCATTTTGATTAGCTAGTTTTATTCAAGATTCCTTCCAAGAGTGATCCTAATGGCCAGGTTACATATTTTGTGGTAATGGTAGAACCATTCTCACCATTAAATGATGGAAATTTTCTACATAAACAATAGATATGGCCCATCCTACCAAAACATTTGACTTCCATTAGATCTCATATGTATTGATGCTTCGTGTGTGTTGAATTTTTGCACTAATAATATATCATATAGGTATCGTTATGATGATATTTTTTTCTATTACCTCCATGAGTAGCCTTAGAAAATCTATTTAACCTAGAATAGGAGGTGTTGACAGATCTAGGTATAGAACCACCCTAACTCATTCCACCAGCTTCCCTAAAATTATAATCTGTAATAAGGTCTTGGATAACGATATCAAAAATGGCATTCAACCCAATGTCATTAACCTATGACAAGATGGATTATACCAAGACATATCCAAATCAATGGTTATTTATAAGATCATCTCCCACTATATCAGGGAAGAACTATTGTATATTATTAATATAATGAAAATATTATATATCATACATAGATCCCTTATGTAAGTTCATGAATTCTATAGCATTGTCTTCCCTTAGAGTATGAGGAAAGAAATAGTAATAGAAGATATTCAATAAATCCATACAAACAATATCACATTGTTGATCTACATGAGTAATGACATCCACCCAATGTTTGGATGAATTTCACAGCATATAGATAGAATTTCTGATCATCCTCTCTAGAGGAATATCTAGATGATCAAATATAAAAATGATATCATTGATCCAAGAATAAACTTTATGTGGTCCTCAATCCCTTGAAAAGGATGGAGGATGATGATATTGAAAATCCTGATTAAAGTCTTCCATACTCAGGAAAGGTAGAACAAAACAATGAATATTACTCTAATACTTAGAGATACCTCCCAGAACAGGGCGTAATGACCATATCAAGAATAGTAAGTGGTTCCATAAGTGGAACTATAGGGGGAATCACTGGAGGATTAAGGATAGTAACCTCAGGTTAATGGTAATCATTGCAATTAGGGTTTACAACTTGAGTAAATCTTGTAATCATGATTCTACAATGCGAAACACATTCCTCAAAAGAGATCATAATAATTGGAATGATTAATGGTAGAAAACTGGTATAGGTGAAAAGCCATCATATATAAACAATAATGCCTATATTCCTACCACAAAATCTAGGTATATATGATTGAATAGTCCATATTCATTCATAATAACATAAGTGACCCTAACCCCACACTACTAAGGCCAGCATCATGGTTGATCTCAATTTCATATGTATAGGATATCGATTCTTACAATAAAATTAATATTTTATTAAAATTTCTAGTTATTAAAATTTTTAAATCAAATCCAAATGGTGGAATTTTGATTATCATTATTTCTAATCCATATGGTCACATACTCCTTACGAACCAAAATAGAGCATCCTCTTAACCCATAACATAACATGTTCTATCCCATGTGACCAATGGTCGGTTGATCAACATTCTATAATTAATTCCATAAGGTTTCAACCTCAATATTTAGAGGAAAAAACTCATAGGATAAGGATAGAACATTGAGTTTCATTTAGCATGTCTTATCCATAAAACCATATCCTCATATTTCAAAACATAATAATCATGGAAATTATAATATGAAACAAGAAAATTCATGCTAAAAGTAATCATTTCATGAAAAAATGCTTATTATATTATTCCTTTATTTCATATAATGATGCATAAGCTAATGCAACAACCTAATTTCATTATCCCATTGTAAATAATTCACATTTAAATGATAACAATTTTAACCAAAAAGGATTGTGTGTGATTTATCCAATTATGATACTATATCAACTATTAATGGAATAATTAATAATATACATTTCCCATCCTAAGTAATTTTGGTTTTACCTGTACATGGGTTAACTATGTCCAGGAATAAAATCTTTTAAAAATTCATTTAACTCATACTCTCTTTTATAATAAAAAAATAGTATGTCAAATGAAAAATATATCTTATTCGACTTTGTAATGTCCCAACATGGGATCCACTTAAACCATTCCTCGAACTACTGGATCACGTGGCATTAAACAGACCTACCCAAATGATATAGGCTACAATCTAGAAGTGGGGGTTTAAAGGTGATAAGATGGGTTGACTACAACCTGTTATTAGAGTGGTACAACATATATGACCATATCCATATGATAGTGGAATTATTTAAGAAAAGACATCCCAAATAAATTGTTGTAGCATAAATAATAGAACATCTAAAATATAATCAAAATCCCCTAAGTAGTGTCATATATATGGATTCATGTAATAATAATATACAATAGTAGAATAGGGAAAAAGTGTATCAAATAATTTTATATTAAAAACTCAAAATTAAACAAGTTTAATCCACTTTTATATTGAGAATATGATTGGATGTTTTATGAAATTCTATATCTAAAGGTATATCATACCAACACTCTATCGTAGGTTTCATTCCCTTATCAAATCATAAATTCATATAATCTTCTTAGGTACCAAATGTAGCCCGAGTAGTTTGTTACATAAAATCCTAGTAGGACACCAACAATGGTGTCTAGATGTAATCATAATATTAAATAAATTAGAACATTGTGCATATATAAATAAATAAGAACCAATTATAAATTAAAATAACCATCATGCTCATGTTCCAAAAGGAACATCTGTAGCACTTCATGCTTGGGATCATGGATGATGGAGTTTCTGATTAATAACTATTTATATAGTAATAATATATATATATTTATTGTATAGTTTTATATTTAATTCACCATCATGTATCAAGTGAGTTCTGATGTATGTGACAATTTAGATAGAATACTAGAAGATGGATGTACAATGGAATGACTTAGTCATCCATAAAAAGTCTTACAAACCCTATTATATTATGCAATAGGGTTCATTCACTATATCTCAAAATGAGTGGGACACTTCAGGCTCATCACTAGAGATGGTGAGTATTCTATCACATCAGCACTTGACAATGGGACATGGAATTTCATACACAAAAGCTAAATAGTATCAATGGTGAGAGATATCATGCTCAATAGAAAATGTAATGGTGCGTGAAACCGTCATGACAAATAGAACCCCTAGAATTGATCGAAAACCTATATCTAGGATTAATCATATATATAAAAATAAACATATTGTTATGTTGAATTTAAACTAGGATTTTAAAATTATACAAAGAATTTAATAAAATATAAAAATTTTCATTGGGAAAAACATCCATTAACAGCCATTCAATTTAATTCTTTCAATTCATTCATGGATAAGAAAAAATATAGAATAAGCCATCAAATAAAATTAAAACCATTAAATACCCTAGTGAATGAAATATCAATTTATAATTCTCAAAGAGACACATAGGAGGTTCCATATTAAAAATTGAAATCAGTTACATTGGTGTCTTGAATTATAAATAATGTCCATGCACATAGTATCTTCCTTAGAATCTATCAAAAATTATATAAAAGAGGCAAAACCATTTCAAATCTAAGACGGATGCATAAAATTCATTCCTGGAAATTAAATAATTAACTAAAAATATAAATTAATGTTGGCACACCCAAGGGACAACCATAACTAAGGTCAAAATCCTCTAATATACTAACAAATTCTCCTAGGGAGTTAAAAAAGTTTATATATCTATTTAATATGAATAACTCAATTAAATGGAATTGTTGGGAAAAGGATGACGTATAGAATTATAAAAAATACATGAAAGCACAAAAACATTTAGGGGAAATGAGGAGGCAACCTACCATAGGGTTGTTGGAAAGTCCTCATCTGATGGTGGAATTAGATTATTAGTAGGCTGAATGAAATTAGAGAAAAGTTCTAATGCCCCAAAAATATGTAAAAATATATTGCACCTAAATAGTTAAATAGAACCGAATATAAAATAAAATAATAAGGGATGTGATTTAATTTATAAGAGGGATGGATCTGTTGCTTACAATAAATGTTGATTTTGGAAACAGACAAGGAAGATATCTCAATGACTAGATTGAGTAGGATGGGATGCTACCGGAGGTAAGATCTCTAGACATCCACTAGAGGAAGGAATAAGGAATAAAAAATCGTTAAAATTATTAAATTATTGTAAAAGTTGTAGACTCAACCTCAATATATGTTTTTCAGGGATTGGCCACATATTTTGGGGAAACTATGCACAAACCATCATGAAGCCATCAATTAAATAAATCCAGGAATTGTTAAGGCACACTTTTTCGGTGGCCATGAACAAATGTTTTCAATTTCCATTATCAAAAGTCTGTAATTTTTTTATTGGAGTGTTGCTTGGGATGCACGGTATATGAAAAACCATGTGGATCCTTATGCTCCTATTTTTCCCCACATGGTTAATAGAGATTGTGAAGGATGTACTAAAAGGTTTCCATTAATCGTTAATCCTAGTTATTTTCCCAACATCCATGGTTGTAGGATCCAATGTGGCTCCATAAACACTTGTGGCTTCCATGAATCCAAAGAGAAACATTAAAAAGTATATTTATAGTAAATTAAACAAAAAATAAACTAATAACTCTATGATAAAACGAATCATTATAGAACTAATACCATTTAAAATTTCAAGGCATAACAGAATTGTTAGTCAAGTGCACTCCCAATAAGTTTTTTCACATTTATAGTGAATAATATATAAGAACATGACATGTAATTGCCTTGTCTGATGAAGAACCTAAAAAAACATTACATAAAATATCATAAAAATAATTGACAAAGATATATGATAATTTTATAATTTAATTATTTAGTAGAAAAAACATCATAAAAATAATGGATGAAGATATATGATAATTTTATCATTAAATTATATAGTAGAAAAAACAAATTTTTATAAATGTTCATCGATGTAGATATTGATCATCTGAATCGTGTTTGAGTTAAACATTCATTATTCCAAGATGATTCATTGTAGAATCCCTTTATTGATGTCCAGATTTTTTCCAGGATCATTGAATGAAACTAAGGAACTCATTGTGCTAGCATGAAAATCCAAACCACCCTATGTAATTTACCTTGATCACAACAAAATATAAAATACTTTAGGGACTCTATATAAAATAATATCAATCATGGGATTGAATAAAAGAAATTGGTCCTATATTTTTTCTTTATAGAAATTCTAGTGGCAATTGTCAATTATGGTTGGAATCTCATGGGATGAAATATATTCTACATAACCAATATTATATTCTTAAACTGAAAATTGTTCCGCCATGGTATTAAATTAATATGATTTACTAATATCAATTTTAACAAAACCCATCATCTAATAGTAAATCTAATACATTACCCATGATTATTAAAATTTTTATTATTATATGTATATCATGGAATGTCTGGACATTTGATAACTAAATATAAATATAATAACAAATAATTAGTTATTTATTTAAATTATATTTATGATTATATCATTCACAATATTATACCCTCGTCCTGACTCATCAAACTTAATCGATATTTACTAAAACATGATTAATAAATAAATACACTTAATTTGATAAATAAAAATTATTATATTCATGGTCTTGTTAATATAAATTTATTCAATATTATACATATATATATATATATATATACTCGAATATAACTTATGGGTGAATATGGATGAAAAAAAATCCATAATAAATATTTTTCACCAGTCTTGAAATTAATATTTATTACATATATTTTATAAATATTTAATATAACTATGATATGTTACACAATTGAGGTCTGAACCACAATACCTTATTATCCATACCAATAAGAAGGAATACCAAATTTCCATGATTAGAATCTAATAACTCCTGAAGTCACTAATAGTAAAAAGCATAATTTCATATGGTATATAACCACATATGATCACATACTATGTCATATAATCTCATTTTATAAAGGATTCATCTAAGAGGATTCATACACAAGTAATCAACCCATATGTTTAAGGTATTTATATTTTATGTGTTGATATAAACTCATCAATCACCATAGATATACATTTTATTTATGTAGTTTCATTTTCATCAAATGCCTGAAATATAATCTTGATGTAATGGAAGAGAAATTTTTTTCTTGAAATATTCAAAACTTCCATATCACTAATGAAACATCCAATATATCCAAATTATATACCATCATTTTACAAAATGGTTATTGAAAATACATCATATTATGTGGTCGACAATATAAAATAATAATAACATATAGTCAAAGTAGTAATTCCAATTTTTCCATATTAGAATACAAAATGGTATAAAAACATGTTGAAATACTCTTGGATAATATTTCATCATAATGTATGATTATAGATATTAATATTTCCAAGCATCATCATTTGAATACTTTTCAACATACAATATGCTACATTATCACAATGAAAAATTTATTGTTTTTATGTCATTTTAAATTTTAATAACTAATCATGTGATTGGATCGTCAGATGAATTCTTTTTTACATACAAGAATCTAGTTCCTCATTATGAAACATACAATGTAATAGATAAAATATTAAAATCACTTAATGGACATCATTATAGTTTGAGAATTCATTGACCTATAGATTTTGTAAATAAACATAGTACATTGTTAGATAAATGTTACATATAAGAAAAATCATTTTTAACTATATATATAAATATTGAAGTATTTATATATAGAATTATTATTCTATCATAATATTACATTGTTTCTTGGGAACCACCACCAATATCCAAGTATTTGGGTGTATAAATGTTGGTTTTTCTGGTGTGGCATACAAGATTAATGTTTTAGTTCCACTATAATCCTGATATGTTCTACCTTACACCACACTATGTTTAAGTCCATATGGGGATCAAATCACTTAAATTACACTTATTTTTAACTATGATTGTTTTTCCAAGTTTAGAATAGATTTTTGGGAGGTATACCACTTGGTTTACATCATAGAGTAGTAGGATATGAATGATATGGGTACATTGTTTCAGAAACAAAATAAGAATATCTATAACATACTCCCCCATTCCATTGACATTAAAACTCTGCACAAACTAGAGGAGTCACTACATGATCTACTATACAAATTCCATAACCCCATAGGCTACTAACTAGAAGTTTGGGTCAATTTGGTTACAATGGGGAGATGATACTAGTAATAGCATTCACCTTATAATTGGATTTAGAAAATGTGGAATTGCTACTTGTTCTTATCATACATCCCCATGATGCCAATGACATAAAGTAAATACCATGGGATTTATAAAAATATTTGGGGAAATTTTATATTTGAAAGTAAAATAGAAAAATCAAGATATACATAACCAATATCCACTATATGAGGCAAGGTAATAATGTAATAAAACACAATGTGATACCAACTATCACAAAACCAAAACTATATTATATCCACAATAAGAGTACAAATGTAGAAGGCTAATCCAAAAAGATCATTGACTATGAATACATAACTCCAAAAATCCGAACATTTCCAAATATATTTTTTATTTTATTTTTAGACAATTCATTTTAAGGGGTAAATAGGAACCCTACAACTGAACCCATGAAATGAAAACTACAAAGAATAGACAGCTATAAAAACTGAACCAAAATTTAAAATTCAAATATCAAATTGTAGAGTAAAAGTCCAACATCGAGCCCAGTTCCCTATGCCTATTCATTGGGTTCGGTGAATCCTCGGGTCGACCATAACCTCACCAAGACACCATCCTTGCATCATCATTTCCTCGAGCATATCTCCATCAGGAAGAATATAGTCGAACAAAACCTGAAACACTATCATCAATGAACATTGAAGAAAACAGATCCAACTATTGCTACTCAAATGCATCAAGAGGGAAAAGAATCCTGCCGAAAACATTAACCATAGACATCAACACATCCGAAACCACTGGAACACCATCGTCCTCACCACACAGAAAGACAATACACACACACTCCATCGTAAAAATCAGCATCACCAGAATCCTGTAAATGCCTCCAAATTCTACACCAGAATAGAATCACTTTCCTGAATAGAATCTCCACCAAAATGAACACTAGTCTCTAGGATCCGAACCACTGAGACACATCGTTGGTACCAAATGCATCCACCAACACCATCCAAAAACCACCATGAACACATTTATACCAGACCAATATGGAGTACAGTACAATGTGATTGGAAGCTATATCAGAGGTGGGAGAACAATCCAACTTGAAGAATCACCGATCTTCACTACCAACTTAATCCCAAACTACCATAGCACCTTCACAGAAAAACAACGTGGGGATTGGAATGAAGGTTACATCGATAATAGAATGGAAACAACAGTTGGGGAATACAAATTGATAGATAGAATCCATGGAATGAAGAACAACAAAAAATTGGAAATCCAATGAAAAGAGAATAGCGAACCTTGAAATGAATTGAAACCCTTCGAAAATGGAGGCCAAGTCAACCACCAGGAAAGCCAGAGAAGAAGTGGAGGCACCACAGGAAGCAAGAAAGGGGAAGATATATGAGAGGAAACAAAAAGCTGGAGTTGGATAATAGACACCAATGTGGGATGATGCATCACTAATGAAATGGTATAATTTTCCATTACCATTGTCATGAGAACTGATATCTAAAAAATTACCAATGTTCCAAAGTACGGGGTGAGTAATGAAACATAATAGGGTTTCCCCAAATGACATCCCTAATCATGCCACTTGGATACATAATTTTGTCACATTTATATAAAAAAATTAATTATAATAATTTTAAACATGTAACAATATACATCAAATCCATGGAGTTTTGTCAAAAATAGTTTTCCAACCAAAATAGTTTCAAGTAATGAAATCAAAAAAATATTTTAACCCATTTCTCAAACATCCATTTTGGAATACCCATTACATTATACATATCCAAATTTCCTCACATCCATTCCATGGTTATAGTTTTATATTCATCATTGGATTCTTTTTGATTTATCAATTCATTAAATGGAAGCCATATACTACTTTCCTAATAGAAAAATCTCCTTCTATAGGGTCATGTCAATGAAAATAAACAAACATACACCGATTATTACAATACCTTACCAAAATATTGTTCCCATTAATTTCAATAAAAACATTTACTCAAAACCATTCCAAAAATCATTTTTCTATAAATAAAACAAAACATTAACTTTTAAAATGTAAATTTTAAAATAATAATACAATGAAATTATAAAAAAAATTTCAAAATTCCAAAAACCATCACTAATAAAGGTTTATAACAAGAATTGAAGAATAATTTGACAATCAATTTCAAGCAACTAAAACAATATGAAAACATGAATTCTATTTATTAAAAAATGTAGTTGAATGTGAATAAACAACCCATAGAAATTAAGGTGAGCATGAAGAACTACACTAATTATTCAACCAAACTGAGATAATTATCCAAAACCCGCCAAAGATATTGTCCCATTATATATAAATAGCCTTATATAATTATGAATTACATATGAAATCCCAGATCTATCCACAAGAGACTTGATGTATGAATCTAGGAGTTGGAAGATGAATAGATCTACATAAATAATTCATAAATCGAGACTAACTGAGAAATACAGCCATCAACACATCATGATTTTGTAATGTATCACTATTTGAATGAAGGGAATAGTCTCCCCAAACATTGGGAAGTGAGAAAACTGAGCCAAGGTTGAAATAATTGACGTAATAGAGGTTTTGGAGGAAATTCTAGTCAGATCAAATTTTATTGTACCTATATTAAATTCATTCATGGTTAAGTCTCATGGGTAGGAAATTATGTGAAATGTGTCTGCCATCCACTACCACTCTACTACATTCATAAAATTAGTATTAATGGTTTGGAAAAATAATCACTATTTTTTTTAATACTTTTCCAAAAAACCAAGATTATTATTAGCTGGATGCATAGTTTGGATAAACGATGTTCTTAATAATTCACCTACCAAATAACCTCTTTCTCCCTTTTTAAAGTTCTTATAAAAGATTGAAAATTTGAACTAACCATTCTCAAACTATTTCCCAGCATAAAATCCCCAAAAAAATTTCAAAAGACCACTAAAACCTCCCAAAAATCATCCCGAAACATTAAATCTTTAACATTCATAAATAAAGAGTACTTATTGGAAACCAGTGGTTTTAAATTCTCCCCACCATTGGACATTCCATCCTTGGAATGTATAAACTAACTATTACCTTGAAGGATTTTAGGTCATTTCATGACCATTTGTCCTGTGTTCCCTTGTTTCTCTTAGAATGTGACCATGTTTCCACATAACCCACACTAAAATGATGACTTCCCATTTGAGACTTCTCTTACGTATCATTAAACCATAATGACTTATGGACCACTGAAGCATCAGAATCATGGTAAATTTTATTTCATTGAATAACATCGTTAGGACCGAGATGATATTTTTTAGTCTTTGATGCATGATGATAATTGTGTACTACAGTTAACTATGAGTGAAAATCCAAAATATATACCAAATCATAAATCAATTAATTTATCTCAAAATAGATTATTTATAAAGGAGATAACAATCCACGCTCTCCAGAATGATGATCCAGAGCCTTGGAGAGATTCTCAAGAGCACTTGATCACTCACCTAGACTGACAATGGCCATCGACGATTATATGTATATGATTTATGATGAATAAGATTAGTGTTTATAATTTTTATGATCAACTAAATCTTCAATATTATCTCTTGGGTAAGTTATTAGTCTAACTAGTGAAGTCTAACCTATTTCCACACATCAAAGTGGAGAACAACAAGGATTCCTATATGATGCTTAAAAAGGTTCAATAAGTATCTATTTAATATAAATATTTGTATATGATAACTCTGATTATGGTATATGCTCCTCCCATGTGCCACCAAAATCCGTTACAAATCCAGGATAATTTCATCCTATGCTTATATCATCCTTTTAGATTAACCATTTATATGAGGTTAATATGTTGTACTCTTGGACAACTAGGTCCCAAGGGGCTGCTCTGTGGATTTCCACAAATGAATTTTAAACCATGATTCCCTATAGAGAATTATAAAAAAATTGTATACATGCATCTTCACCACTTCTCATATATATGTTTTTGACAAGGCCTTTACAATATGAGATTCACAAATTGGGATGAAATGAGCTGACATTGTGAGTCAATCCATTACCACCCATCTGAAATCTTGTTTCTAACACATTGTTGGTTTAACTTTTAGAAAATACATAGTAATATTCTCAAATTTCCAAACTAGAATAGGTAAATACAACATTATAACTACTGGTCATTGATGCTTTTCCTTAACCTTCTACTAAGTTAGGCATATAGAAAAAAACATGACTACATTCCTTTTCATTTCCTCCCACAAAACATTTCATTAATCTCATTATACATCTTCTATATATATGGATGAACAACCCATATTGAATGATGGTATGTATGGAAAAATTTATCCTCACAATATGTTGGTTTAAAAATATGATTTAGAAAAAAATAAATTGAACTCCTATCGTGCCTCCATCACGCAATGGTCCCCCAACTATTGAGTTTTGACCAAATAGAAACACATTCAAAATTATATTTATGTGTCTCTTTGATTATTTGAAACAAATATAGAGGACAAAAACTAGAATGAAAGCTACATCATTTCCTTGATATTCACATTCCTTGTGAAAGTCAGTTTTCCCCAAACTCAACTACCACTAATTAGAATCCATCCTTTCTAATAGATTGTATGACCTTATTATTAATTCCTATACAACCAAATTTCCATTAAATTATGTATACATAAAGTCAAATTTATACATTCAAATATTCTTAAACTGTCCTAATTTTAACATGTTCAAATTTAATTAAGGGAGAATGTATTTCAATCTCTTATTATCCTTAAACACCATTAATTTATCACCAAATGGGTAATTACGCCACATATTAAATGCATAGACAACAAAATATAACAAAAGATAATGATTTGAGTAGTTATTCTAATGAAAAATTAACATCAATGAGACATAAGAAACAACATTATCTCTATGCTTGAGTAAAAAACACCAATCAAAATCCAAATGCATAACAATACACCACATACCCTTGTCCTGATTCTATCAATATCAGGATTGGATATCATGTATAATGAAAATTAATATACAGAAAAGAGTTATGATATTTATAATTCCATTGAAATTGAATATTTTTTCCATGTCATATTTTTTATTAGATAATCTAGTGATGAAAAATCACGATGAAACATCAGCAATAACAAGCTAGACCATGGAAAATAAGTATTCAGAAGAAAATATTGGGTGATACCCATGTGATTAAAACCTATATCATTTATAGATGCATATTAAAACCTATTTTAGAGATTACATGGCCGTTTAAATGTATTTCTTATTTCCAAATAACATAGTTTAAAGCATCACATTAAACAATTAACCCATAAAGACTATCAAAACTATTGAAAAGTATATCCCATTCTAAGACCTGGTCCATGAATACACCAATATATCATTCAAAAACACCAAAAAAAGGAATCAAAAGTCCTTTTAATTATCTAATCTATCAATTCCATAAATACTATGGGTGAATTAGTAAAATTGAAAGGCATAACTACACACTCATAATGGACATATCTACTCCTGAATGATGTGTTTAGAATATCCTCCTTCCAAACAAACAATTTGTGATATCCTGATCGCACATCAATTTTAGAGAACCACTGAGATACCCTCAAAGGATCCAATATATCAACAATTCATGGAATTGTTTACTAATTAATTTTTATAATTTGTTTAATACTATGATAATGCAAACACAATATATGGGTTCTATCAACCATTTTGACGAACATGAATGGTAAGTCCCTTGGCGATGTTCCTGGACAAATGATCTATTTTAATTCCACCTCTTTAACCATTCTTACAATTCAAATAATTTTGTTGGTTACATTCTATAAAACATAATGGATATAATAATATTCCCTATAACTAGATAAATTGTAAACTTTAATTCTTTTGTGATTGGAAACCTTGAGAAATATTTAGGTAAAATTTCTAGAAGCTAACCAATAACCACTAGAAAACATCTATTCTCCTACCTTCCATTTATGGAAATGTTAATGGTGACCACTAGTGTGAGATCATTCCAAATTCTATTTATAACAATCTCGTTGTACCTACCTTTACTCTCTAGTCCCCTCAAAAGAGATGCTAAATTCCATCATCAATCATAAAACTATCCTTTTTGGTGTAATAATTGATTTTATCTTTGAATATTTTCAAACATTACATACCCATGCTTATTTCATAGACATCCATCTCAAGAATATAAGAATACCAAATTTTGTCATCTCCATCAACAGTTATCGATCATTATTTATAAATAATTACTCGACATTCTCCAGGACCTAGAGGAGTTTGATCTCTAAAAATAAAAGGCATCATATAAACATGAAATTCCATAAATTCGACAACATGATAAGCAATAAAAATGTGGGATGCACAAATATCAAATTTTTTCAAAAGGGTACAAATCAAAAGTATCATAGCTCACACAATTGTGGGTCATGAATGATCATCCAATATCACTTGATCAACACCATACAACTGCTTACTCACTGAATTTTGTTATCTATTTCCATAATGACATCATTCTCCCTAATGAGTTATGGTATTAATAGAATCATAATGGCTAGATTTGTTCACCTGAATAAAATTATTCTACTAAACTAATCCCATCAAATCATACGATGTATGCAAAACATGGGATCTTTCCTGAACACCCAAACATGGATAACTATGATAATATTGCTGAAGATTCCCCATATGACTGGAATTGTTTCATTCCCTATGTTTTGTGATAAAATATTTTTTGATGTGATCAAAAAATCATCATTGGAATCATCCAACTTTACTCTTGGGTTTTGGAGGAATATACAACAATTTTTCCATATGATTCTGAGTCATTTCACAAACTTTTAAATAAGTTCTACTCTTCTATATATTCCCAATGTTAGAGTTCCCACCATTTTCTATATGTATCAACATGATTCCTCAAATTTTAGTTCTTGATATTCCTCTCTTATCTATTATCAATATATTTACTATCTATTTATAATCAATTATATAGATCACGAATGTCATTATTTAAATCCCCTATCGTATCCCTGATTCAAAAAATCATGCCTTCAAGGATTCACATTCGTCAACATCTGTGAAGTAGGATAAATTCTCAAATTTATCCACGTACTCTATCACTGTGAGATTATCCAATTCAAGATGGAAAATTATTTCCTACATTCCATCATGAATGTATGATGATATAAGTTATTGTTGAACAATTAATAAAAATCATCTCATGAAATACCTAGTACTAATTGACAATGAAATACTAAATACAACCACTTGTGTTCGGGAACCATTAGAATATATGTTTTCAACATGACGTTTAACACTTTTGGTGTTCAAATTAAATCAAATATTTGATTCATCAAATTCAGCCACACATCTTCCTTCTCTATTTATAAATCATCCCTATATATAAGAGAATTATACTTTTGGAACATAATAGAATGAACCAATTATCATTGTTCATCCCTTCAGTTTGAAACTATACACATTCTGAAAGTTTTGAGCAATAATTTGAACAAGTTGTTGGTTCACTTGTGGCTTAGGTGCAACAAAATTCTTAGTATCTTATTTTGGTTTTTTCCTATAATGGAAACAAGGTTCCATTTTCTATAACAACAAAACTCTATAAGTCTCACTCCCAAGAACCTGAAGTCTTAATAATTTTATGTTAAACCACATCATCTATCTCAAAAGTTATTTCCAAAAATTCAGCATTTTTCTACTTTAAACTCGTTTTAAAAAACTACAACATGCATTAAGAAAAAAGTAACTTAAAAATACAATGATAATGTCATTTTAAAATTCATACATTAGAAATAATTTTTAAATAAATTAAAAAAATAAACATTTGTACCCAAATTATATTTCATTACTCAAATAAAAATATTCACTCCTAGTAGGAAGACATTTCTATCAATGCAAGTAATTCTCTTCTCATTTCTTAAACCCATGACAATGAGATTGAAAGTCCTGTAAGTTTGTCAAAAACACCAATGTACCCATCTCTATGTTAATTTTATGTTAGCAATGAACATGCTCTCTATTCCATTTTATGATCTGAAATTCATATTCTAATGATTCTACTCTTTTATCCCTTCTCAGCTCAATAACTAACCCATAAAGAATTTCAACACCAATACAGACAAACAAGAACACTTTGAAGTCATGGACTGAACAAGTTGATACCATTTGTAACATCCTACCCCTCCTCATTGGCTTGATAAGAGGCAGAATTTATAAATTGTAAAAGGAGACATTCCCATGACTCTAAAGGATGGAAATAATTTCCATGTTCTTGATAAACTGAATGGTGAATTTTTCAGTTGAAACTAAATCTACAAAATTTTGATAACCATAACTAATATATACTATATGATGTATGATAACAATGTAATAAATCTCAATGTGATTCCAACTGACAACAAAACACAACTACCTCCTACCAAAATCTAATGTACCAACGTGAAAGACTAAAACCAAATCACAAATTTTTCAATAAAATTAATCCACATCTCCATTCATTATCTATACTCTAACTCAAAAATGCGACCCAATGTATCATGAGATTACTAATGAAAATATATAAATTAAATTTTCATGTGTCTCAATAAAATATATCTATGAAAGAACCAATTTTACAAATTAGGGGAGGAGTAATGAAACTCAGTCTTTTCCTCCAAATGACTTCCTTACTCATTCCACTAGTATAGAACATGATACAACATTTATAGAAAAAAATATAAAATATATTATAATAATTTAATGTTTATATCAAAGCTATGATGTTTGCACAAAAACCATTTTTCCAAAAAAAAAATCATTTAATAAAACCAAATAAATATTAAAACCTTTATCAAAGTAACATTTTGGAATTCCCATTCAATTCCACATATCCACATATCAACACATTCTTTACCAGATGATAATTATATACTAATGATTGGTTTCTTGTTTATTTACCATTTTGTCACAAGGTAACTATATAACCATTACCTAATAGAACACTCCTATTACATAGGGTCATGGTAATGAAAATTAGAAAACACTAACCAATTACAAAAAATCCTTGAAAAAACAATAATGTTAATGAATTCCAAAACAAAATTCATTGTAAATATTTCAGAAAAACTATATTCTAAAAATCAAACTGAGAAAAGAAATTTAAAATCCTCATTTTAAAATCATCAAAATGTACATTTCACAACAGTTTCATAGTTCAAAAAACCACCACAAATGATCATTTCTACTAATTATTTCATGAAAAATTCTTAATAAATTTCTTGAAATTAATAAAAATTATAGTAAGCTATCATGATAAATAAATAGAATTTGAGAGTGAATCCGACTACAATGGAAATTAATGAAAAAATGATAATTGAATGAACTTATTATATAAAACCTGGTTGAATCCCAAAACACCCACAATATATATCATTCAGTGACATCAACACACCCAAATTTCCTCATTGTTGGGCTCAACTATCATAAATCTATCCCCAACAATCAGGATCAATGAATACATGATAGGGATTAAGAATGGAAAAATGGAAATCCATTAAAAATGAAGGCTTATTAAGAAACAAGGATTTAAACACAATGTGATTGTCCAATGGATCCATCCCAGGTCAAAGGGAAGAGTTTCTATAGCCATTTGGAGGGTTGATAATAGAATTTGGGTTGAAACTTGTGAAAAAGGTGATTATGAGAAAAACCAAGTGAGATCCAACATTTTCAGTACTAAATATTAAAAACTCATAGTTAGGTTGTATGTCTAGGAAAATAATGTGGAAACATTCAGCCATCCCCATCCTCTAAACACCTTCACATGGTTGGATCCCTTGGTTAGTCAAACCGTCCATAAATCATATTCTTCCCAATGTTCCCAAAATTATAGTTACTACAAGGTGGTCGTACGGTTTTCCCAAAAAAAATTCTAATTGTGTGCATACCATATATCCTATGTATTTAATTTCCTAGAATCCTATAGGAGTTTTATAGTTTTTACTAACCATTATTAGATCATACACCACAATAAAATCCCTAAAACAACTCAAAAATCCTCCAAACCCTCCCAAAATTCCCCCAAACACTCTACAAGTGTAGCATATAATAATAAAAGGGTGTGTGCATGAAAAAAATTGGGCTAAAAGAACCCAACATCATCATTCTGATTAAAATAAAATATAATCATACAATATTGAAACTTTTAAGCATCAGAGTAAACAAAAACAATTAACTATTTTCATCAATAATAAATGAATATATTTATTTAAGTGATCATACCTGACCCATAGGTCTCCCACCAGTTTGATTTTTTTTGTGAAAAATATTATATGAATAAAATAATATTGAAGGAGGATATATTATATCCTTGAGGCTCACCTCAACACAACGTCTAATCATAAATTATTTGTCACACAAGATCATGAAACCTTGTGCCTCTTTCTATATTGAATGATATGTTGGAGAGGTCTACTAAGATACCCTTGTGTCATGTCCATGAAAACAAAGAAAGAGTACAACTCCTTAAGGAACCGCCAATTAAATCTAGTAAATAACTAGTAAATGGTGTGTATGCGCATGTGACATGATCAAGTGAATAAATAAAACAATTTTGAAACTATAAATAAATATTCACTATCAATCCATGAGATATACTATTAATCATGGAACAACCAATATGTGCTACAACAAGTATTATGGCATGTCTCAACATGACAAAAAACAATTCCCACAAATATTTTGAATGGTGAATTTTTTTGGATCATGTCCTAAAAAATCTAGCATAGTAATGAGAATTTCAAATACAATGAGTGGGTAGTTTGAATTCCAATCCCTATGACACATCTAGATCTGTGGAACATGCCTGGGGGTTCCCAAGTCATACCATATCTGAATCTATAGACTCTATCAAACATATTTTAATCATTACACAATAAAAAACCAATTAATGTGACCTAGAATGTCCAAACCATATCCCATATAAATATTTGGAGAGAACCCCATGCATTCTAACATCATCCAAAATCTAAAGGGATTTCCCTCTTGGGAATCCAGTCACATAGTTGAACATTGGGATCTGATGCATGCTTCTAATGCATCCCATTCAATATCAATTTAAATCTATGTAGTATATAATTGATAATTAATATAAAGCTCGAATTTTCATCCATTATTTCACATCGCATAAAATAAAGTATCATATAGAAACATATAGGTTCACACTGTCAGGAAAAAAAGTCAAATAATTTTCCATGCATATCCAAGGCGCAACTCTATGAATTCCCAGACTACTGTGAGGCATAACGGACATATCCATTTATAAAATTATATACATATAATATATCAAAATTCGTCTCCGTGGGAAAAAACTCCCACCACAAAAACACCATGAACATTATGATATCATTAATTTGGGTTCTTGTGTGAGGTAATCTAAAATCACTACCCATTTCCCATATAAATCCTCTATAGTATTAACATGTAATAGGGGAACTCCTAAGTTATCCTATATCTCATCAATAATATAACATCATCATGGGTTCACTTATTTAATTATCATCACTCAATTCAAATACAAAACATAAATGTAAAAAAATTTATAAACATATTCATAAAAAAATATAGGCATAAGTGGCCTTTTTGTAATGTCTCACATAAGGCATGGCCATCTACCCATTCCGTTCCAAAATCACTGATGTTCAGTTTTCAAACCCAAACCATCCACAATTATCCTCATGTAATACCAACACTTGTAGGAATGTATTAGTGGTTGTGGTACACTTTCCCCATAGTCATCTAACTAGAAAATAGTTTTATGGAGTCTTAATGTTTAACTGAGGATTTATATTTACATTTATTACTATCCCGTTAAACTCCTAAATTCTGTTAACATAGATACACCTATTAAAAGGGTATATATCGATACAAAACCACATAAACTCCTCAAAGGGGACTAATTATCTTACTATATGAAATTAATACAATCATATTCCTTGTTAGTAATGAAGGAAATCAATTTAGTGCTAAAGATTCAATGAAGGAACCTGTTACGTGGTAAAATTTTTCAGGGAAATTTTTTGAAAATATAATTATTTCAATAATAAAATTGATTAACAACCCCATTGGAGTGAAAACCCATCATATTTAAAGAATAAATTTATAAATTTAAATACCATATCTTAGGTACAATAGACCACTATACACATATCTAATGTAAAAGATTTTTAATTCACCACTCTACAAATCTCGTATAACCCTTTTCATATCCAATTAAAAAAATACTAATTACTAAAAACTCTAACTAATTCTATAAAATTACTTTTTATGAATCATTTATATTAAATAAATGATTTAATTTCAATAAATTTTAATTAATTAAAAAGTTAAAAAATTCTTACAAATTCCCTAAATCACATTGGATGTTCTTGTCACACTGGAACAATAACCAAGGATTTATGGCTGTTCTAAAATGCACTCCTGGAACCATAATGGAAAAAATACGGACACCATATATTAAATCATCATCCATCTTAATTTAATTTAGTCCAGAATCCATAGTAATATAAAAAAAATTTGTGACTCAATATAAATTTCTTATGAAATCATGAATATACCCTCCATGAAATCCACTTTCTAGGACATATAATATCACAATTACAATTTTCTAACTCCATAGAGTTATGTTTTAATTATAAAAATACCTAAACAATATAAAATATTCATTTGAAACAAATGGAAGATGGCCATTGTCAGAGAATGAGGAGGTATAAACATAATTTTTACCACCAATGAAATCCATTAATATGGACCAAAAAACAATTGGAAACTAAATTGGTCATATTATAGTTCAACTGGATCATGTGTTTGTGAGTATAAAATAGATCAAAAGATCCATGTTATGAAATGAGGATAAAAATATGATATTTTGACTTATATTGGGTGGCAGGTCTTGGGAAACCAAAAACCAATTATGTATCTGTCACTCTCTAGGGATTTTACTCTTTCGATGTTTGGATTTATGGTTTACAATAATATAAAATAACCATTAATCACATCATTGGGGTCATCTATAAATTTCCACTTGGATTTTCAACTAATTTGTGCTAACCAAGAGATAAGTCCTAAATGTAAACAAAGACACATTATAAACCCTAGTTTATTAATATTTTATTCTTAATTTTGTATTGACCATTCTTTAAAACCCTCCACATCTGTAAATGAGAAGGAATTTAATTCCTTGATAATCTAAAAAAATAAAATTCCATTTGATTGCATGTATGACCAAGAACACCAAGAGTGTAAGGGAATATAAAATAACAAGACTACATAGTATAATTAATATTTTAAATAAATTCAATCTATGATGTATTTTTTAATATAGAATATACTATTTATGTTGTTTTATATTCAATAAATTCTTTATTTGATATCATATGTTACATGTAAGACATAGTTTTTCCATGCAACAATATATTATTAAAATATTTTTACATAATATTTTAACATATTTCATAGAGATAAAGTTAGTTCTCATGAATATTATTAAATAAAATAGGAAAATATATAGTTTATAGAAATTTATGATGAATTAAAATGTTAAAAATTTATTATAAATTAATATAAAAACAAATTGAAGAAAAAGGAAATGTTTGTTTTTCTCAAATTGGGGTTTAATACCCAAAAATTAAAATAATTACTATTTTTGAGTGAAAAAATTTATATATTTAAGTTATATATTCAATATTTGTTTTTAATATTCATTGATTTTATTTTTTAGGAATAAGATAAGAATTAATTAAATTTTACACACAAAACCATATATTTTTATAAAGGAACATTGACCGCCTTTTAAGGGAGAACCTATTTTAAATCCAATTTTGGGAAATTTTATAAATATATTTCTCCAAATAATATTAATTATTTATATAAATTACTCAAAATTATCTCATATTTTTTATTATCATTCTAAGAGCATTCATTTATTGGTTAACAGTGAAAAATACTGAATTTAAATTGAGAAAATTCATTTCTTCTCATTATTTTATAAGGAAAAAATAAAAATTAAATTATTATTAATGTAAATTAAGATAAAATAAATGTCAATAAATACAATGTATTTCATTGGAATTAATTTAACTTTTATAATAAATATAAATTCATACCAAACCTTTGAAAATTTTTACTATAACAACACACATTTTCTCCCGGAAAGGGGGATTAATTTTTATATTAATTTCTTCAAATTATGATATTTTAATTTATGAAAATTAATAAACTTTTATGAATCATTATATTTTATAATTTATTATAAGATCATCTTATTTTTTGACAAAAAATGTTATTGATTGTGATTAAAATTAATTATAGTGATTATGAAAAAAATTATAAAACCAATGAACTAAAATAAAAATATAAGGGAAAATGACATATAAAATTTTCCTAAAGTCATTTCATTTTCATATTACTTATGACAACCCTGCTTTTATTACAAACATAATCATGATTTATTACATAAACTATTCACTTAATACAACATGGAAGATCGAGAGGTACAATATCTTTGGGGATTAGGATCATTACATAACACCTTTAAACATGAAATACAATATCTTTGTTGAAAAATTCCTTTACATGACCACTACATTGCCTACAACATTGCATTGCATGGGATAACCTGAGGACATTCATTAGAAAAGGCATGAAATATAAATCCCACTATGGGAATAAACATGGAATAATTGAGGAGTACAATACATGTTAGAAAATAGGCATATCAATAGAGCACAAGATAAACATGAACATAAAGGAATGATAAAGCATGATAATCATAACATGGAAATGTGGGAACAACACTTAACATAAAATTAGCATGAGCTAAGGATCATTGCACATGGAGCATAACTAAATTATTATTGAACATATTGAATGAGAAAACCCCCGTTTCACTTGAATTAGCATGAGTCGACACTCATTGCACATGATGTATCATGATACATTACTTTATCCAGTGCATTGGAGCTCTATAAGGGCGCACCCTTCTTAATCATTTCATTTCATGCATAAGGGTTCCACATGGATCATAAAACATGGATTCATTAAAAATAATCATTTATTACATGATAAAGGAAGGTGTAATTCATACATAAAAATTTATAATCAATAATTAAATGTGCATAAAGGTGAATAACCTTGATGGGAAATTGGCATAGTATTCACTCCACAAGGGCATTGGCTTAGAAAATCTGTGAAATATCAACAGCGTAACGGCGTGACATAAGATTTCAAAAAAATGGTTGATGAGAGAAAAAGTGGTTTCTAATAATATTTACATGAAATCTACAGTAAGGGTGTTATATAGATAAATTTCCAAACAATTTTAATGGAATTTAGATTCATGCTACAAAAGTATTGATTGAATGTAAATGAAGAGAGATAAGTTCCTTTCCTAATTTCAACATAGTAACAGGTGTACATGGGAGGCATTTAATGAGATAGAAAGGGGTATCCCATAATTAAAACAATAATAGGGCAGTATTGGGGAGTTGTAAAACCATACCCTAGCATTTATAATTGAAATTAAAAGGCCATAACAATATTAAGAAAATTGGACAAAAAAGTGAAAGGAAGAAAAAACATTACTTGGAAGTGTGCTTCCAAGGATTGAGAGAGGCTTAAGAGAGGTATCTTGGGAGCTTGGGGAACCTTTTGAGGATTATAGAGAGAGTCGGGCAGAGGTTCGATGAACTCCAAAGGCTTTGAGTGATGAGGAAGTAGGAGCTTGGGTGGGTTTATACAGTAAAGTTGAGTGAATTCTTTATAATTTAGGTTTGGGACCCCTTACATTAAACTAATCCAAACCACAAATCAGATGATGGTTTTTTACCATGGTTTTTGAAAAATGGGAGAGTAAAACAATATTTTATAAGGCCAAAGTCCGAACTACTTAAAATAATGGGGTTGCTTATATGGAGGTGAGTCACACTCCCATGGAAAATAATTTTAAAAGACAAGATGTTTAATAAGTATTTAGGGGTCCATTAATGCTTTGTAAAGTAAGTCAAACAAACCTAAAATCACATTATTTTTATGTTAAAAAATATATTTGCCGAACATAATTCTTATAGTATTTTATTACATCACTATTGGGTCATTATGATGTCATAAAACAATTTATATTTTTAAACGATATTTAATTTTTACCCAAAAAATTTTACTGGCTCAGAAAATTATGAAAAATTCACCGTTGGATAATTTCGATGTCCTAATTCCAGAAATAACATTTATTTTATCTAATTTTTTTTCTAAATATGTTAATTTTCAATTTTAAAATAAAATCCGACATTTATAAAAAATTCATGGTTTTTGACAAAAATGTCTTTCAAACCTTAATAAAAATTACAATTGTATTCATAAAATTATATGATAATTTATATATAGTAAAAATTAATTTAATAATAATAATAATATTTTATTAAAATATTATTTAATTCAAAAATCCATTAATTTAAAAAAATATAATTCTTAATTAAATAATAAATAAAAACACAATTTGTACTTTAAAAACAATTTACAATGTATCAATAATGATAAGAAAGTATATTCATTATTATATACAAAAATAATGTACATGAACATAGTACTAGAGATTTGTTACATAAACCCTTAAAACAGCCACATAAGACCTAAGTGTAAGGTGTGCGATGGTGACAGACTCTTAGGGTGGCTAAGATAACATCGATCGAGTGTAAATCTCTATCAACTTCCACTTTTCACGTAAACCGTCCCGTTCAAGCATGAAATGATGAAGCTTAGCTTGGGCATGGTCAAAATCGAAGCACAAAGACGCCACCTCATTTATGAGTTCCGAAAAATTGGTTTCATACGGAGCAATTATACTGGATGATTCCATCACTTCCTTTGTCTAGGTAAATTGTTTTTGTTAATGCCTTATATTTATACTAATCATGTGATCACTCTTCAATGATTATAAAAGTAACAGTTACAATTCTTATCATAAAACCAATGAAGTTGGCATTTTATATAATCAATTTACATTAAGAGATATTTAATTAGATCAATATGTATTTTCATTAATGAAACTTTGGGTCGTTACAATATTCCCCCCTTAAGAAATTTCACCTTATAAATTTCCTTTCCCCACACTAAAACATATGTGGGTAACTCAGCTTCATCATTTCCTCCGATTCCCAAGTCACTTCTTCAAACATGTGGTTTTTCCATAACACCTTGACGAGGGGCATTGTCTAATTTCATAAAACATTTTCTCTACGATCTATGATCTTCACTAGTTGCTCCTCATAAGAATGATCATCCTCCAACTGTATCATCTCAGAAGGGAGTACATGTGAAGGTACCGGTATGTACTTCCTTAAGAGGGATACATGAAATACATCTTGTACTTTGGCCATGGTAGGTGAAAGTGTTAGTCGATAGGCCACAACCCCGGCACGATCAAGAATCTCAAAGGGGATGATGTACCTTGGACTTAACTTACCTTTATTTCCAAACCTCATAACCTTATTCCATGGAGATATGCGTAAAAAAACCATGTATCCAAATTTAAACTCAAGGTCTCATCGACGATTATTTGCATGACTCTTCTGTCGACTTTGGGCTTCCATGATATGCTTCTGAATGGTTTTCACCTTCTCCACCATTTCCATGACCATTTCCGGTCCAAGAAGCATACGCTCACCAACCTCATCCCAACATGCCGGTTTTCGAAACCTTTTCCCATAAAGGGCTTCATATGTCGCCATTTGGATGCTTGAGTGGAAAATATTATTATAAGAGAACCAAACCAGAGGAAGATGTTGATCCCATCTTCTTTTAAAGTCCATTGAGAATGCTCTCAACATGTCCTCATGTGTTTGGATAGTTCGCTCAGATTGGCCATCAGTTTGAGTTTGATAGGCCGTAATGATGTTCAGTTCAGTATCTAGAGCATGTTGAAGACTCTTCCAAAACATAGAGGTGAATCTTGGATCTCGGTCAGACATAATATATAGTGGTACTCCATGAAGCCTTATGACTTCCCTGATATATATCTATGCCAGTTGATCCAATGAGAAATGTTCCCGAATAACAACGAAGTGTTTAGTATTTGTAAGATGATCCACCACAACCCATATTGCATTGTTTCCATTGGATGTCCTCGGATGTCCAGTGCCAATGTCCATGGTGATGTTCTCCCATTTCCATTCTATTATGTGCAGTGGTTGCATAATCCCCTTAGACTTATACCTATCTTCCTTCACTTTCTGGCACACCAGGCACTTTTATGTATATACAATGATATCCTTCTTCATATTATCACACCAATAATCTTCTCAGAGATCTCGATACTTCTTTGTGCTCTATGGGTGAATAGAGAAATTTGAACTATGTGCATCATCCTAATGTTCCTTCTTAAGCTCCGGACATGATGGAACACATAGTATTTTCCCAAATCGAACAATTCTTTCTTCATTAACATTAAACTCCGAGGATTTCCCTTTTTCGATAGCTTCCACTTTTTCTTGAATTCCCACATCATCCTTTTGAGCATTCTTAATCCTTTCAAAAAGAGATGGTTGAGAAATCATTTTTGAAAGGATTGATGGTGTTCCCTTCTTTATGAATCCCATGTCCATCCTCATCAAGTCTAAGAAGATTGTATCCTTCTCAATTCTCATCATTGATAGAATTGTTGGGTCCTTTCTACTTATGGAATCTACCAGCTTGTTCGCTTTCCCATGGTGGTAATGTATTGAACAGTCATAATCGTTGATTAGCTCTATCCATCTTCTCTGGTGCATATTTAGCACTTTCTATGTGAATATATTTTTAAGACTCTTTAGGTTAGTATATATCTCAAATTTCTCCCCATAGAGATAATGCCGCCAGATTTTCAAAGAAATGATCATCGCCGCCAACTCTAGATCATGCGTTGGATTGTTTCGCTCATGGATTTTCAACTGTTTTGAGGAATAGGATATCACTTTATCATTCTGCATCAGTATACAGCCTAATCCCTTCTTTAAAGCATCACTAAATATCACAAAATGTTCCCCAATTGGGGGTAAATTGAGAAAGGGCGCAGTGATGAGCCTCCTTTTCAACTCCTTGAAGATTTCTTCGTATTCATCACGCCAAGAAAACTTTAATCCCTTTCGAGTTATCTTGGTAAGAGGGTTGGACAATCGTGAGAAATTTCTCACAAATTGTCGATACTATCCAGCTAACCCCAAGAGGCTACGAATATCTGTTACCGATGTTGGCCTCGATCATCCCTCAATTGCATCTCTTTTGGAGGGATCCACAGATATCCCATTGAATGTGATGATATGGACCAATAATGATACCTCCTTCTTCCAGAACTCACACTTTCTGAACTTTTCATTGAGCTTATCCTTGCGCAAAGTCTCTAGTGCTGTTCTTAAATTCTCCTCATGATCCTCCTTGATTTTGGAGTATATTATAATATCATCTATAATGACTACCACAAATTTTTCAAGGAAATCTCTAAATACACTATTCATCAATTCCCTGAATATTTATGGAGAATTAGTGAGTTCGAAAGGAATTAATATGAATTCATAGTGCCTGTATCTTGTAAAAAAAGCAGTCTTTGGGACATCATCCTTCTTCACCCTTACTTGATAGTATCCCGACCGCAAATCTACATTGGAGATGTATTGTGCTACATGAAGCTCATCAAAAAAGTCATCTGTCCATGGAAGATGATACTTGTTCATTATGGTTATTTTGTTAAGTTCACGATAATCGATACAAATCCGCATTGACCCAGCCTTTTTCGTGACGAAGAGGAATGGTTCACCCCATGGTGAAGCACTTGGGTGTATAAAACCTTTATCCAGATTCCCGTGTAGTTGTTTCTTCAGCTCTTCAAGCTCCACAACAGCCATTATATATGGAGTCTTGGATATTGGTAGCACCCCTGGTATAAGTTCAATTGATAATTCAACGTATCTTTTAGGTGGAAGACCAGGAAGTTCCTTGGGAAACACTTCAGCAAATTACCTCACAATAGGAATTTCTTCAAGGATAGTTTCTTCCTTGGACTCAATCATCTGAGTTAGATACACGTGCTCATAGGGTAGTAATATCCATGCTTGAGATGATGGAACAAAAGGAGATTTATCTTCCTCCTTACACTTGTAAAGAATCGGGGGGTTGAATCTCCATATAGATTGTGATTTCCCTCTCCCGAAAATTTATGTCGGCTCAATATAAGGAAAGACAATCCATGCGAAGAATTGCATAAAATTCCACTAGAGGGAGTATGAAGTGGTTCACCGGGAAATACAATCCACTGATTATGATAGGAGAGGAGTTATATTCATGGGATGCAATGATTTCCCCATTTTCTATACTCACCGATATCTTTACTTCCATGTTTTGTGGTAGTGAAAGGATTGTTCTACTAAACTTTAGAGATATAAAAGAATGCGTAGAACCTGAATCAAGAAGTATGTTCACTATTCATGAATGAATAACTAGTGTACCTGTCACCACATCATTGTCGGGGATCACTTCAGAAGAAGTGAGGGCAAAAGATCTTCTTTTCTGCCTTGTAGGTTGTTGGATTCCTCAGAAAACCCTTGGATTAGGGCACTAATTTTCAAAATGCCATGGTACATTACATTTGTAGCAAAGAACAACTCTTTGAGTTTTGAACGGAGTGTTCCTCTCCTTTGTCACACCCGTGGGTCTTTCTTTTCAATAGTTAACATCTAGGTTCTCTTCTCTTCCACACCTAAATCATTTCCTTGTCTCCTTGAGGTAATTTCCAGGGTGCTTCTTTCCACACTTTTGGAAAGTGGGGTGTTGGATCTTCTTAGCACCATTGGATTTATCCATCGGACCACCAGCATTGAAGTCCAATATACGCTTCTTGTCCCCATGATACCCCTATGATTCCCCATTCTCCATTTCAACCTTGAGGGCACATCAGACATTTTCCTCATAGATGTCGAAGTCACATATCACTAATTCCTTCGATAGGCTAGGCTTTATCCCACCAAAGAAGAGGTCAACCTTGCATTCAAGGGTAACTTAAAAGCTGGAAAAGTATCAGGAAAGCCTTGTGAAGTTTTCCTCATAAGCTACAACAAATTCTTTGCCATTTTAGATTGATTTACAGGAAGTCCCTTTCCATATTAAGCTGGAGGGTGTGCGGAAAATATTTATGGAAAAACATCTTCTAGAAATCCTTCAATTCCAACGCCTCGATCTCCTCCTCAGGCTTCATATTTTTGATCAATGTCCATCATTGATCTGCTTCACCCTCCATATGATAAGCCTCCAGGATAATCTTCTCTTATTCAGAACATTGATGGATAGAGAAGATTTTTTCAATGGAGTTGATCCATTTTTCAGTGATCGTGGGATCGGAATATCCACTAAAAGTTGGAGGCCTTTGTCTCATGAAGCTCTCGATAGTGACTTGTTCCTTCTTAGGTGGGTTTGGACGTTCCTATGGACCCGTGTTTCTATTCAAATCCAGAGTTAGCTGAGAGAGAAGCGTGAAAAAGTCCGTGATTCCCGCTCCCATTGGATTGGGCATCCCATTAGTTTAGTCATCACATTGATCTTCACATCGGTTGTTAGCCCGAGTCCTCCTATTACCGACCATTGGCTGGAATAAAAGGAATATTAGGGGGTAACACATAAAGGGTAATCCAAACGCAAAAGATGATGACTTATAAATAAACTTTTATTTCCATAACTCATGAGTCTATAGGCTTCAATCTAGGCTTTTCATGATCTACATTCTAACATATATTCTTAGGGGGTTTTCCCTTAATAAGGGTTCATACGAAGCTTGTGAATTTATCAAAACATATCCACCGGTTTTGTTGTAACCAAGAGTGAAGCAAGGCCCATTGTCGTGTAGCAGTTCCTGTTCGAGTCTAGCTCAAAGCGGTGTTTTCGAGTTTTACCCCTAGGATACATCTTTGCCAGAGTCGCCTCTACCTACACGTATCCAGACAAGGATGTATTTTCATGATAATCCACTCAATCAGTCCTTACTAAAACATAGGGTTGTTTTTATTATAATTATTCTTGCCTCTATGGTTTTATTGTGGTTTTCGAATCATAATCCCAAAAATAACTAAACCTATCCTCTGATACCAATTATGACAACCCTGCTTTTACAAAAAACTTAAACAATATTTATTACATAATATATTAACTTGATACAACTAGGAAGATCAAGAGGTATAGTGTCTTTGGGACTTAGGATCATTACATAAAAACTTAAAACATTAAATACCACATCTTTATTGAAAACATCATTTACATGGCCACTACATTCCATCGTACTTAGCATTGCATGGGATAACCTGAGGACATGCCAAAGAAAAGGGGTGATCTATAAATCAAAGTAAGGGAATAAACATGGAATACATGAGGAGTAAAATACATGTTAGACAATAGGCATATCAATAGAGCAAAAAAGAAACATGAACATAAAGGTATGAAAAATCATGATAATCATAACATGGAAATGTGGCAACAACACTGAACATGGAATTAGCATGAGCCAAGGATCATTGCACATAGAGAATGAGTAAATTCTAATTGAACATGCTGCACAAGTAAACCGTCGTTGCACTTGAATTAGCATGAGTCAAAACTCATTGAACATGATGTATCATGATACTATACATTACCCAATGCATTGGAGCGCTATAATGGCACACCCTTCTTAAACTTCTCATTTCATGCATAAGTGTGCCACATGGATCATAAAACATGGATTCATTAAACATAATCATTTATTACATGATAAAGGAATGTGGAATTCATACATGAAACTTTATAATCAAAAATTAAATGTGAATAATGGTGAATACCCATGATGGAGAAATGGGCATGGTATTCACCACACAAAGGCATTTTCATAGAAAATCGGTGCAATTTTTGCAGTGTAACAGCGTGTCATAAGAATTCATAAATATGGATGATGAGAGATAAATGGGTGTCTCATCTTATTTAAATGAAATAGATAGTAAGGGGGTCATATAGATACATGTAAAATCAATTTTAATGGAATTTAGAGTCATGATAAAAAAGTATTTCTTTAATGTAAATGAAGAGAGAGAAGTTCCATTCGAAATTTCGGCATAGTAACAGGTGTACATGGGAGGAATTTAATGATAGAGAAAGGGGTCTCTCATAATTAAAACAATAAGAGGGCAGTATGTGGGAGGTGAGAAACCATACCCAAGAACTTATAATTGAAATTAAAAGGGCATACCAATATTATGAGAATTGGACAAAAAAGTGAAAGGATGAAAAACCCTTACATGGAAGTGTGATTCCCAGGCTTCAGAGAGGCTTGAGAGAAGATTCATGGGAGCTTGGGGAACCTTGGAAGGATTTTATAGAGATTAGGATAGAGGATGGATGAACTCCAAATGATTTTAGTGATGAGGAAGTGGGATCATGGGTGGGTTTATATAGGAAAGGTGATTGAATTCTTTATTATTTCGGTTTGGGACCCCTTACATTAAACTAATCCAAACCACAAATCCACTCATGTATTTTCACATGGTTTTTGGAAAAGGGGAAAGGAAATAAATATTTTATAAGTCCAAAGCCCGAACTTCTTAAAATAATGGGGTTGCTTATGTGGAGGTGAGTCACACTCCCATGGAAAATAATTTAAAAAGAAAAGATGTTTAATAAGTCTTGAGGGGTCCATTAATGCTTTGTAAAATAAGTCAACAAACCCAAAATCACATTCTTTTAATGGTAAAACATATATTTTCCTAAAATAAAGCTTATAGTATTTTATTAATCCACTATTGGGTCATTATGATGTCATAAAACACATTATATATTTAAATGGTATTTAATTTTTACCCAAAAATTTGACTATCTCAGAAAATTATGAAAAATTCACCGTTGGATAATTTCGACGTCCTGAATCCAGAAATAAAATTTATTTTATCTAAATAATTTTCAATATATGTAAATTTTCAAATTTAAAATAAAAACTGATATTTATCATAAATTCATGGGTTTTGACAAAAATGGCTTTCAAACCTTAATAAAAATTAAAATTGCATTCATAAAATTATAAGATCATTTATATTTAATATAAATTAATTTAATAATAATAATAATATTTTATTAAAATATTATATAATTCAAAATACATTAATTTAATAAAATAGAATTCCTAATTAAATAATAACTAAAAACAAAATTTGTAAATTAAAAACTATTTACAATGTATCAATAATTACAATAAAGTATATTCATTATTATATAAAAAAATAATATAAATAAACATAGTACTAGAGATTTGTTACATAACCCCAAAAAAATCCGCATAAGACCTTAGGGTAAGGTGTGTGATGGTGACAGACTCTTGGGCTGGCTCAGATAACATCACTCGAGTGGTAATCTCTATCAACTTCCACTATTCCCGTAGACGGTACCATTCATGTTTGACATGATGAAGCTCAGCCTAGGCTTGGTCAAGAGTGATTCCCAAAGACGCCAACACATTTCCTAGTTTCGAAAAATGGGCTTCGTATGGAGCAATTCTACTGGATGAGTCCATCACATCTTTTGTCTGAGTAAATTGGGATTGTTAAAGCCTTATATTTATACTAATCATGTGATCACTTTTCAAATGCTATAAAAGTAACGGTCACAATTCTTAACATAAAACAAAAGAATTTGGTATTTTATATAAACATTTTACATAAAGAGACATTTAATTAGATCAAGAGGGATTTCCATTAATGAAACTTTGGGTTGTTACATTCCTATACTATACTATTTTTATACAATTTGAATTATTATTTGATCCACTAGACGAGTGCAAAACATGAGAGGAATTAAATTATAAAAAAATTGAAGGAATTCATCTTTTCATCTAATATAAAAAGGCACTCTATCATCCAATTTATACACACCAATAAATCCCTTTTGATCTAAAAAAATATATTAAAATTATATTCCAAGATCCCAAATGTAAATATATGAGACTCACCTATGCATGAAATCCAACCATGGAAGTTATTTATTTTAAACTAAATGGAGTTACCCAAAAATGATGTAACATTCTTCAACAATCACATTCATTTTAATTCATTCTCCACCAAATAAAATATTATTTTTCCATTATTATATAATAACATATTTATCCTAAATATGATGATATTATGTAGTTATAAGGTTTAAACTTACATGTACAAGAACTTACATCTAATGGGTAATGAACTTACTAATCGTGTGTATTGTGGACAACCACCTCATGAAAGAATGATTGTTAGTTCTAACATGACCACCTTTGACGGTGTGAATTATGATATACATGTGATTTTTATATGTTATATATAATATTTATAATGTATTTATAATATTTTAACTCTTTTATAACACATTTTTTCATGATTTCTATTTTGTTGGTATGTGATAACATAGTCTTTGTGTGTGAGGACTTACTCCTCCTCAAAGCGATGTGAGTCATTCACGCTATGATTGGAATTTATAAAGTATGGTTATTATAAAATAATTGGATATATATGAAATACATATTTTATTAGAGTTATAATTTTTAAATATATCATTAACTTTTAATTCTTTAATATGGCAGTGAAATAAAAGTACTATTCATCCATACGAACAAACTATTGTCTCTTGAAATAGTGCATTTCATTTCCTATCATGGAATATTATGTATTAGTATAAATACATATATAATCAATATGTATTATAATTATATCATGTTTTAAATCTTTAATATGATGAAATCATGATCTATGTAACAACAAAAATAATAACGAGGAAAAAAAACTCAGAAAATTTTTCAATTGACACCCTAACTACTGAAAATAGTGAACTAATGATAAAAAATGGGTAGTGAGATATTTTAAGAAGATAATATACGAAATTAAAAAAAATATTATGTTTATTTTTAAATATATTGAAATTTTTAATACTGTTATATATGAATTTTAAGGATTCTCAACTAAATGAAAAATCTAGGTAAGGGATTATTGTCTCACCATTTCATTCATGAGGTACACATTGTAAGTACCAGTTATTTCTTTTGTGTAATGTATATAATCCCCTAGTTATATATTATATAATTAATTATTTTTTATTCATGATATTTTATGTTTTAGTGTAAATTATATCTTTTATTGTAATTTTTAAAAAATGTTAACTAGTGGTAAAAATTTTATATCCCACTAACATTTCGTTAGGTTATATTACATTCCCATTGTCAGTAAAATTATAATATAAAGTTTATAAACAATTTAAAATATGTATTTTTTTTTGTTTCCAATTTTTTTTTTGTATTTATATTTTATACACATTATGTATTCATTTATTGATTCTCACCTCAACATTATGGTGTTGTCATGTGTTGTTTTTTCAATCTCATCTTATTCGGGAATGTTTTTGCTGAAATTTATATAGAATGAAATTATTTAAATATTGGTAAACAAAAAATTTCATTTTATTCTCCCCTAGTTATTAATTTTTTTTATTCTAATAGTACCTTATTTCTTTTCCTTGGTACCAAATAATGTTTTATAAAATGTTTTCATGAAATCAGACATCATTTCTCTCTTTAGATAGAAAACATGTTTTCTTCTGAAAACACAGTATTCTAAAAACGTTTTTTATATTTTTTTGTACTTTGAAAAATAATTTAATATGTAAATTTTTATACTTATTTATTTTAAAATAATTTTTAAAGGAATCCCCTTGAATATTTCTGAAAAATAAAATTTTATAAACATTTTCCATACAAAAGGGATGTTTTTTTACCTTGAGTGAAATTTTTCAAATTTCATGATGTTGTTCCATTAGAGTTTCATTTTTAGGATTAAATGATTTATTTTAAATGAATTTTTTTAAAATATTGGTTTTAAAATAAAAATTTTACAAATTTCATTTTACTAAATAAAAAATTATTTTTCCGTAAGAATTTTTTTAAAAATAACTTTTTATAGTGTTTATATTCATCAAAGAAAACAACCTATTTTCTATAATCCACTTGGGATATGGTGTATTAAAACAATACATATTCATATTATTGTTTTTTATGAATTTCATGTTCATGGAATGTATTAGAATTCACTTCCATGATATACTACATAGTCCCATTGAAATATTCAATGTCCTATTATAACAGATCATTGAATTTCCCCTAATTATCTATAACATTTATCATGGATTTATTTTTTATTAAAATGTATATCATTTTTAAAAATCGTGTTAACATTTAATGTTATTTTATTGAATAGGGAAATATTGATTAATCCATATCCTTTAATCCATATTTATATTGATAAAGCACATAGTTATTCAATTAAACTGATTATTCAATATACAAGGAGTGCTTACACATGAAATAAATGGGTTTGGGAGTATTTAATGTAATCCATTAACTACATCAGTAGTATCATCATATGAAACTTGTTTACATAAAACCCTTCAAGATTTTTTCCAAGTAGAATAGATGGGTTTATACCCATATATTTAATATTTCTATTGAATGGTATTAACAGTGGTATAAAAATCCTTATTATGAATCTTCTTGATGGTAAAGGAATCATGTCATTGGGAAACATGAAGTACCATAATTAAGAATTTCCATCATTATTTGTTATTTTTTATTATCCATGATATTTTTAATTTGATAATGCCTATGGATGGATTTATTTTTTTTCTATTGATTAAATGATTTTTTTAGTTTCATACCTTCAACTATTTATTATTCATTATAATGTGATTTAAATGGATTGTTTTTTCCGTTATTTATAATTCTACATTTTTTATGAACATCCTTCTCGATTTATTGGCTATATGGCCAATGTGTTCAGCTTTTTTCATTTTTATAATTATTATTCTTATTAATTTATTATTTATATTGTTATACTAAACTATTACTAAAATTTTTATAACACCAATATTATGCTACCTACGACCAAAATTCACTAATTTAAAAAATGAATTAACTACATGGAAAACTAGATATAATGATGTTATTATCCTTAAAAGAAAATAAAATATTTTTTAGTTTTGAAACATGTATATTTCTAGTATACCAACTCTAATAAACTAATTGGTCCTCTAGGACATGATTTATTTGTATCGTAGGATAATGTAATTTTAGCACACACCTACTCTAGGATATTAGGGGTCAGGTCACTACATTTGGACCCAAATAATTGTTATAAGCATCCACGGGAACTAGATTTGCAAAATCCTAGATTAGAGAACATAGAAAAAACATTGAATTTTATGATTAGTATATAAAAACATCATAATGTTTTCATTAAATAGTGATTACGTTTTTTTTCAACAAATACACCAGTTTATGTATAATAAAAGTCGATGAGGTTCTATAATATATTTAACTAGGTTAGATAACTCCAAAATATGTGCATCAGACATAACTCAAGTAGAACCTGGTACATGAAAATGAGCCTTGTTATGCACCAGGTTTGTCACTCACCGGGGATACATTTAGGATAATTCAAATTTTATTTACAAACCGTTATTAGTGATTTGAATATATAATTGTAATGAATGACTTAGGATATAACCCTTACCCTGGAAGGACCTCTGTAGAAATAAAATTGAAGAAGCATTTATGTTTTGATGTTTTATTGAAAACCATAGTTAAAAATATATTTTGTGATTAATTTTTTTTGGAATTTCCGTTATATTTATTATGGAAATTAAATTATATATTTTTAATAAATGAAAAATATATATTTTAGGTGAAAAAATGGAAAATACAACAAGGTGGTAGGACATGTAACCCTGACTAAAGGACAATAACGGTTTTATTCCAACAACTAATATACAAAATGCCCTTGTTAATATATCATTGTTTTTAGTAAAACAATTTGATGAGTAATTATTAATTATAAACCAACAGTGTTACATTTTAGATTTATTGAGTAATTTAGTAAACAGATTGATTATGGATAATAGTTAATGATGAAAAGATAGACATTCCTATATTTTATAAGCATTTAGATCCATTAAAAGTGCCTTTTAATGCTCTACTCATCAATGTTAATTTTTTTATGAATTGGATATTGATCTAGGAACAAAATAATGATGAGATTTTGTTTAAAAAAATATATCAACGATGTATATTTCTTTAAATTCTTGGTCAATAAAAAATTACTTAACATTAGGAAAATTATTCAAAAAATCGTTTTACTAACAACTTAATATTTATGGAACCAATGGTCATTCAAATCATCATGGAATTTTGGGTTTGAGGCCATCAAATTTCCACTCATCATTCAATTTATTTCAATTTATGCATTAAATAACACACTATTATTATTTATTATTTTCCTCCTTGCCCATATTTTTAATTTCCACTAATTTTATCTTACATAGAGACCTAGATATATGTCAGTCGATGAAACTTTTGTACTTCGGAGTCACTCTTTTCTAGAGGATGTTTTATGAAACTCTATCATAATGTTTGAATTAAAAATAGGAATTAAAAATGAATAAATTATCTTGATGAGGTTAAAATTTCTTGGTTGCAATTTAATTATGGTGTGGAAAATTTTAAAATCTAGGATTCTAAAAAAAGAACATTGTATTTGATAACATGTATGACACCCAACACAAATCACATGAGGTAATATATTATCCATAGAAATTATAATATAATTAATATTTTAAAAAATAAATCTATGATATCGATTTCAATATATAGAATACTATGTTAGATTACCGTTTATCAAATAAATCCTTTCATTTATAGCTTACGTTACATAGAAGACATAGTTTTACCAAGAAAAAATATATATCATTAAAATATTTTATTTAATATAATAATATAAAACCTATAAATTAAATTATAAAATGTGATTATTATTATATAAATTATGAAAATATATGGTTTACTAAAATATAATATGAATTCATAGGTTATCGGTTGATTATAAATTAAAATTAAATCTAATTTAATATAAAGGAAATGTTTTTATCCTTGCAATTGTGTATTATAATAATAAATTATAATAATTAGTACTAGTTATTGATATTGAAGAAAAATATTTTTTATATATTCAATAATTGTTTTTGATATTCCACTATTTTATTTTATTGCAATAATATGTGAAATGACCTAATTTTACACATAAATGGCTGTATTTTCATAAAGGCACTTTTATTTTCTTTTTGTGGTGAACCTATTTTAAATAATTTTTTTGTAAATTTTATACATTTTATAAATAAAAATGAACTAAATTATTTAATAAAATTATAATAATAATATTAGTGTAAATTTTTTCTATTTTTCTATGAACTTCTATTTTTTATAAATAGTGGAAAATTATGAATTTTGATTGAAAACTAACTTTTCACCTCAATAATTTATAAAGATAATTTTTTTAAAAAATTTAAAAATTTTTTTTTTTAAAAAAAATTGTAGAAATTTTATATCAAATAATCCAATTTATTCCATTCTATTTATTTGAAATTTTAATTTACATATAAAAACATAGTAATATTTATATCATTTTTATTTGAAAACTCACATTATCATCTTGTCTATGGGATTCAATTTATGTTCATTTCTTCAACATAGGTGTTTGGAATTTTTAAAAATGGTTTACAATTTTGAATAATAATAATTAATAGTGTCAAATAATCTCAAACTAGTTTTTATAAAAAAATAATAGTGAATGGGTTTAAATTTAATTACAATAATTAAGAGAAAAATATAAATAACAATGGGATAAACCACAAAAATAATGGAAAAAATAGCCTATATACATTCCCAAAATCCAATATATGTTCATATTTATACCATATAATACGTTTTATATAATGTTATCAATATTTCAGCCACCATACATGGGGAAAATGTGGTCGAAAATCCCTTTTCAAAAAGTTACATGACTACAACTCCTCCTCTACTATAAAAAAGAACTCATACCTCCCATTTATTCCCAAATATCTATTAATTTTTTTATAAAAAAACTATGGTAAAATAGTCTCCCAAAATCCCTACCCTCAACATAGATGCATATCCTTGGGAATAAATTAATCCAAGTTAGTTATTTGTTATAAACCAAGAGGAGTTACCTGAAAACGAGGTAACATTCATCAATGATCACTTTCATTTTATTTCCTTCTACACCACCTCAAATATTCATTTACCATACTTATATAACATCCAATTTATCATTAGTATAATTAAATTTTCTTATTATATAGGTTATACCTTCACATATATAGAAAAAAATCAATTGGGTAACGAACATACCATTGGTGTATATGGTGAACTACCGCCTCACGAAATGATAATAGTTCATTCTTACTTTACCACCTATCATGATCATTATTATGATGGAAACAATGTATTTATATGTTATATATGATATTTATAATGTATTTATATGTATTAAATTCTTATATAACACATACCTCCAAGTGTTCTATTTTTTGGGGATATGATAACAACATTTGTGGATGTGTGCACTAATGCCTCCTCAAAAAGATGTGATTTGTTCAAGCTATACAAGGAATGTATAAAGGATGGTTTTAAAAAACTATTTGAATTATATAACATAAATAGGACATTGGAATTTTAATATACACATATATCAATTACTATTCAATTTTTATTGTATAAAATAATTTAAATATGTATTCATGCATACGTAAAGCCAATAGTTTCTATAAATGGTGAATATCATTTCCTATCTCCAAATTATATGGATTTTTTAAAATATATAATGAATATATAAAATAATTTAATCATGTGGTAAAGATTTTATTTTATGAAATAATTATTTATTTATTAAAAACAAAGATATTATGTAAAATAATACTCCAAAAACTAGGTAATTAACACCTAAAGTTTTGCCAATGAGCATATACCCTAGTGGTTCAGGCTCCTTCTTGGAATCCAAAAGACCCAGGATAAAATCCGGGTAGGTGAGAATTCCTGTGTTACTATGTCAGGGTACTGTAGCAGCACTGTAGGACGTCACTATAGCAGTAATGTAGCAGCGGTGGACTGTAGGAGCAGCAACAATGTAGCGGCGGAGGGACTGTAGCAGGGTACTGTAGCGGCGGTGGTACCGTAGGTGGTACTATAGTTGTGCGGGTACTGTAGCAGTACTGTTCACCGAGGGGTCCATTGGGCCAACAAATGGGCTTTCTAGCATTGTATACAGGCCACTTGTCCTTGGGCCTTCGGGCTATGTAATGGGTCACCCTCTACCTAGTCTAAAGAGGTCATTACATTAATAATAAATTGAGGCTTTGGCTCCATCCTTTAAAAAAACACCTAATGTATTGAAAATAATGATGTATTGTTTACAGAAAATTAATGAGATATTATAAGAAGTTATTATATGAAATTATAATTACAATTATGGTACTTGTATATGTTATTGACATGTTTAAATATATTGTACAATAATTTAAAGGATGTTCAAATGAAAGGAAATGAATCCTATGGTATTTTATCTCAACATTACCTTCGTGATGTATAATTTATAATTACAACTTATTTTTTTTATTATGTATCTACTTCCCATTTTGAAATATTATATCACAAATCCTTATATATTATTTATATTTTATGTTAAAATAATAAATTTCTGGTTTCTTGGGATTTTAATTAAATGTTACAAACTGTTAAAGAATTTCATAACCGGATACCTTTTCATTGGGATATATTACTTCCTCAATGTCATTTTAATTATTAGAATATATGTGTTATAAATTATGACTATATATTTTTATATATAATTTTATTTTATGTTTATTTAATTTTTATACACATAATCTATTAATTTATTGATTCCCACTTCAACATTATGGTCTCTTCGTGTGTTTTCATTGCAATATTATCGTATTAGGGATTTCTTAAAATATAATTTTTTTGAAAGAACTTATTTGGTTATTTTACAACAAAACATTAATTTTATTTTCCTATATTTATTAATGACTTTTTTCATGTAATAATACCATTTAACACTATTTAATACTCAAAATCTTATAGAAAATGATTTCATGAAAGACTGACTACATTTTTCTCTTTAGTCCGAGAACCTGTTCTGTTCTAAAAACTATTTTTAAAAAATAAAATAAAAAACATTCATAACCGTTACAAAATTATTTATTCTAGAAATTATTCCCGTATTTTTCTTTTAGTAATGGTATTATATAAATATACTTATAACATTAGAAATAACTATGTCTTCTAACCATTTACCTTAAATAAGGAATGTTATTTTTTTACTTATTTGACATGAAAAGAATTACCAGCCATCATTTATTTCTATATAATTTTATAGAATTCAAATCAATAATTATATATATATTTTTCCAATTTTATTTTCAATGATTATAATTCTATAAATTTTTTAAAAAGGTTTTATTTTTAATATATGTTTTTTTGATTACTTATTATAGTGTTTCTATTCATACATGACAATAAACCATTATTTTTACTCCACTTGGGATATATTGTATTAGTACAATATTTATTCTTCCTTGATATGGTTTTTGATTTATTAGTCCAATTATGATATTTAAATTCACTTCCTTGATTACATTGTTAATCCACATGAAATATTTATTTTCCTAATGTCATTAAACATTTATTATACCCTAATTATCCAAATCATTTAACTTGGATATACTCATTTACCGAACCATATATCATTTTTACATATGGTTCTTACTTTGAATATTAATTAATTTACTTAGGAAGGATTAAATAATATATATCCTTTATTCAGTATAGATATTTGATATGACACATTTTTTTTGAATTTAATCTATTATTATATATAATAGGAATGCTTCAGAAGAGCATGACATGGGTTGAGGAATGTTTAATGTAATCCCCGCAATGCATCATTAGTCTCAAGAGATGAAATTATTTTGAGAAAATTCTTTCATGGTTGTTTCCAAAAAAAAAGGATGGGTTTCCACCCATATAATTGAACATTATTGTGATAGGTCATGAATGTAGACCGTATTGTGAAACATCTTGATAAAAAATGAATATTGTTACAAGGAAACATAAATTTTGAAAATTAATATTTTCCATAATTAAAATTCTGCATTTATTATTATATATAATTTTATAGTAACAGTGTCTATAGATGATTTCCATTCTCAGTTTATTGACTAAATGGCATGTGTTTTCAATATCATATAATTATATATTGTTCATTCCTTATCCAGTTATTAAAATGGAATTTCTTTTTATTTATTTAACTTTCTATAATTTTATGCATTTTATTATTAGTTTACTTATTACATAACCTGAATTCTTAGTTATTTACCAAGTCGTAATTATTATTCCTTGAAGATTAATAACAATGATATTCATGGATACGAGTGAGTGAATAATTTTGTTATCGAAAAATGAAAAATAACAATGTTGTACTTTTGAATCATGTATATACCTTGTTTACCATGATTAGTAGACTATTTGGTCCTTTGGGGCACATTTTAATTATATCATCAAAAAATGCAATTTTAATAGACATTACATCTAGGATTTTTGGGGTTTCATCACAATAAAAAAGTATAATATGCTTAAGGTGAATCATGGTTACCCCTAAACATTGGATTCAAAAACAATAAAATTTGGTTGAATCCACCAAAAAATAGAAAATTCATCCCAAAATAACAAGACACATTCAATAACATGATGATCTTATTAGGGCTCATCTAATTTCATAAAATGTGAAGTCAAAAATATTAAACTATCATAATCCAAATCTGAAACAATATATTTAAAACAACCACTGCTCTGAATTTTTAAAAATTATAATTCTATTATAAATTATAATCTCGCTATGCAATATGGCTGTATTACATATACACCATAGTTCTTCTCATCCACAAGAATCCTAAACAACCAATTATCCATTAAATTCCTAATAAATATTATCACCAATTCATAGTATTCTACTCTACGATGTCAAATGATATCCAGCTATACAACTCATGTGACAAAGTACAATAATCATTTATATCAAGGCCTCCTATTATCAGTATAATTGAATCGTATAGATTATTTTTTCCATCCCTCCTACAATGAAACAATGTATATTCATTAATATATTTATTTTATAAATAATGGATCTTTGAACCATAATCCTCCATTAAAATGTTCAAATATCAGCCCATAATTTTTTCCACTCATAGAATTTACCATTGAAACACCATTCCAAATACACAATTGAACCAGTTATTTTGTATTCCAAGTAAAAACCCTATACACCTACAATATAAACCATAATCCATTATCTTTCTTACTACACTCTTAGAAACTCACTATCACATACCGAAACATCAACAAATTACACTATCCTAGTTCCCCTAACAATAAATGAAATCCTATTTTTTACCAAACATGAACACAAAACGATGGACATGAAGCATGGTGTTGTTAATGGATAAAGTTCCCACAATATGAAATTTTAACCATGCTCTCACCTAGAACATCAACAAAAAAATCAATCCAAAATGAAATCAGATAACATCCACACCATCTCATGCATGACACCTATATATTGAACCCAATCAATACCACATGTAATGAATATTTATACTCATCCCTCTAATACGCAAGAACTAATATGACAATATAGTCATATTTCATTTCAATCTCATAGAATCCCCAACCGTGGTGATACATCTAAACAAATTATCTATGGTCACACCTGTTGGGTCGGAGAGTGATGGCAAGAGGGGGGGTGAATTGCCTTTGTAAAATAATTAGCAACTTAAAAACAATTTATAAATGCAGCGGAAATAAAAAGGGGCAAGACACAATTTGATAACGGAGTTAGGCTTAAACCAAAGCCTACGTCTCCGCTCCCAACTCAACCGTTGAGAGATTAATACTTCAGCTTACTTTTTAATGGTTGTAGCAAGAAACCCACTAGTCGTTTTAAGGTAGGCTAGATCACCTTCGTACAGCTTTCTTTTTTATTATGGTTGTAGCAAGAAACCCAAAATGAAAGTGAGGAAGAAAAGGATGGTTTGTTTTAATACAAACCCAATGAAGAAATAAACAATTGAAATAAATAAATTATAACAAACTATAGGAAGCCTTGAGCACCAAGAGTGTGAGAGTAGTTGATGTAGAGGCAGCCCAAGCTTCAAGGATGGAAATGGATCACAAGTAGCCTTAGAGATTTGTCGTTAGAGCTTTAAGGGATCAAAATATCATTCCAATATATCGGGGATGTGTTCCCGACATCCATCCTCGTCTATTTATAGGAGAAATATCCCCAAATACTTCAATATGGATGTTGGAGGGCTTTCGGAGCCGTTGGGGGTCAAGTGGGAAAGTCTGGTCAAAGCCCAACGACTAGTTTGACTGGGCTTACCGGCTGAACGGTGCTTGTCCACCGGCCGACCAGTGCTCCAGACAGAAGGCAGAGATTTCTGTCTGGGTTCCACCGGCCGGCCGGTGATTCAGACACCGGTTGGCCGGTGGCACCTGGCATTGGGCAAGGCCTACTGTCTGGTTCCACCGGCTGGCTGGTGGAACCTGGAAGAGAGCATTGCTTCTGCCAGAGACCACCGGCTGGCTGGTGGTAATCCACCGGTTGGCCGGTGGACTCAGAGAGTCATTTTCCAGTCTTCTTGGGCCAACTCTTTGGCAACCTTTTTCCTATCATCAAAAAAACTTGAAAACAAGTTAGAACACGATGAGAGTGATTTTGATCATTAAAATCCAAGAGAGTGGGGTACAACAATCTCCCCCTATTTTGATGATCACAATCACAAATGAGAAAGCTTTTAAAAAGGATAAAAAAGAAATAAGAAACTTGGACATGGAAAATTTTAGAGATCATACAAGAATTTCATAGATGTATCATTTATTGAAAATGATATTAATCTTGAAAGGATTGAAATAAAGAGAATGGTTCATTTTGAAATTGTAACCATAGATCATTTAAAAGAAACAACTGAAATCAATAACTTAAAAAGAGCACTTAAAAAGAAATAAGTAACTATGTAATAGAGAGTTTTTCTCACCCTTTGGGATTATCAAAATAGGAGGAAAAGTATGAAAGAAAATTAGAAAAACAATAATAAGGAAGTAAGCAATGACGAAAAGAGTCAAATATTTAATAGTGCTCATTGACGAATCATTCCTAACTGCCCCTTAATAAAATCAAAACGTTCAACCAGGAGCGGTTTGGTAAAAATATCAGCTAACTGGAAATCAGTAGAAATGAAGTCCAAAGTGATATCCCCTTTTTGAAAATGGTCATGAAGGAAATGATGCCTTAAATCTATATGCGTTGTCCTAGAATGTTGTATTGGATTCTTATATATACTAATGGCACTAGTTTTGTCACACCGTATAGGGACATGATCGTAGGAAAGGCCATAATCCAAGAGAGTGTGCTGCATCCAAATAATTTGGGCACAACAATTACCAGCTGCTACGTACTCGGCCTCGGTAGTAGAAAGAGCAACACAGTTTTTCTTTTTGCTACTCCATGAAACAAGGGACTTGCCTAGCAGATGACAGGTTCCACTAGTACTCTTACGATCTAATTGACATCCGCCAAAATCAGCATCCGAATATGAAGAAAGTTCGAAAGAAGTATTAGAGGGATAAAACAAACCAATGTTTTTGGATCCTTTTAAATACTTAAAAATTCTTTTGAACGATTTAAAATGAGATTCTTTGGGATTGGCTTGAAAACGAGCACAAAGGCAAACACTGAACATGATGTCAGGACGGGTCGCAGTTAGGTAAAGTAGACTCCCGATCATACTCCTATAAATCTTGTTATCCACCGGTTTCCCGGCTTCATCTAACGTAAGTTTACAAGAATTACTCATGGGGGTACTAATTTCCTTTACTTGATCCATACCAAAACGACTTAAAAGTTCGTTTTTGTATTTTCCTTGGCTTAGAAAAATACCATTTGAATTTTGAAAAATTTGAAAACCAAGAAAAAAATTTAATTCCCCCATAAAGCTCATTTCAAATTCTTTTCTCATTAAATCTGAAAAATCAGTACAAAGTGATTCTTTGGTTGAACCAAAGATAACGTCATCAACATAAATTTGGACAATTAAAAGATCTTTGGAAGTGTGTTTTAAAAAAAGGGTACAATCAGCTTGACCCATTTTAAAATCATTTTCTAAAATAAATTTTGTTAACCGCTCATACCAAGCCCGAGGGGCTTGTTTTAAGCCATATAGAGCCTTAGTTAACTTAAAAACATGATTTGGAAATTTTGGATCTTCAAAACCGGGGGGTTGTTTAACAAATATTTTTTCTTAAATAAAACCATTTAAAAAAGCACTTTTAACATCCATTTGAAAAAGTTTGAAATTTAAGTGAGCGGCGAATGCCAACAAGATCCTAATGGATTCCAATCTAGCAACGGGTGCAACGGTTTCACCATAATCAATTCCTTCTTCTTGATTATAGCCCTTAGCTACTAGGCGAGCCTTGTTCCGGGTTATATTTCCTTGATCATAAAGCTTGTTCCTAAAAACCCATTTAGTGCCAATAATTGGATGATCATTGGGTCTTTCAACAAGAGTCCGAACATAATTTCTAGAGAGTTGATTTAGTTCCTCTTGCATTGCAAGAACCCAATTCTCATCATTAATGGCATCATTAATGGTTTGAGGCTCTAGTTGAGAAAGAAAGGCTTGATGTTCAACTTCGTTGAGGATTGATCTTCTAGTTTGAGTACCGGCTTGAAGATCACCTATAACATTTTATAAAGGATGGTCTCTAGAAGGTTTCCAAACCTTAGGCAAGGTGGAAGATGAAGAAGGTGAAGAGGGTTCTTGATGGTCATCCTCCTTGGGAGGAGAAGAGGAATCATTCAAATGAAGCTTATCAAGCTTATCTTCAACATCTTCAATGACCGGGTGAGGTTTTGGAAGAGTTTCATCAAATTTTACATGAGATGATTCTTCGATGGTTTTAGAACGTTTATTGAAGACACGATAGTCTTTGCTTGAGTGGAGTACCCAAGAAAAATACATTCATCAGATCTGGCATCAAATTTCCCTAGGTTATCTTTTGTGTTAAGGATAAAGCATTTACAACCAAACACTTTAAAATAACCAACTTTGGGCAATTTGCCTTTCCAATGTTCATAGGGGGTTTTCTTAAGAAGGGGTCTTACAAGGACTCTATTGATAGTATAACAAGCAGTGTTTACTGCCTCGGCCCACAAAAATTGAGGGAGGTTTAATTCACTAAGGAGGGTTCGAGCAATTTCTTGGAGAGTTCGGTTTCTCCTTTCAACCACTCCATTTTGTTGTGGAGTCCTAGGGGCAGAGAAGGTGTGATTGTATCCTTGAGAGGAACACAATTCATCGAATTCTTTGTTCTCGAATTCACCTCCATGGTCACTACGGAGCGATATAATTTTATATCCTTTTTCGTTTTATACTTTCCTAGAGAATTTCAAAAAGGTTCTACAAGCCTCATTTTTATGAGCTAAAAAGAAAACCCAAGTGAAACGAGAAAAGTCATCTACTAGGACAAAGGTATAGGATTTTCCACCTAGACTTGCTACAGGGGTAGGACAAAAAAGATCAAGATGAAGGAGCTTAAGAGATTTTGAAGTGGACACTTCCTTCTTAGATTTGAAAGAAGATTTTTTTTGCTTTCCAAGTTGGCATGGATCACAAATCAAATCTTTCTTAAACTTAAGTTTAGAAAGGTCACAGATGAGCTTGTTCTTATTAAGCTTTAGAAGTGAATGAGAGCTACAATGCCCCAACCTTCTATACCAAAGCCAAGACTCATTGTCAAGAGCACTTAAACATTTAACATTTTTACTAGCTAAAGACTTTAAATCAATAATGTAAATTTTGAAAACGGGAAGCAGAAAATATGAAATTGTTTTGAAAATCAAACACATTGCATAAATCATTTTGAAAATTCACTGAAAAACCACTATCAAAAAGTTGACTAATTCTAATTAAATTATGTTTTAAACCTTTAACAAATAAAACATCTTTAATTAAGGAGGTTCTACCAAAACCAATGGTACCTATTCCGACGATCTTGCTTTTTGAATTGTCACCGAAGGTGACGTATCCTCCATCGAATTCTTCAAGGGAGTTGAACTCGGAGGGATCGCCACACATGTGCCTCGAGCATCCGCTGTTGAGATACCACGAGCCTTTCGAAGTCCTACTTATTTGGTGTTTATCCTACAAAATCAAGAGAGAATAGATTTTGGTACCCATATAAGTTTGGGTCCGGAAATATTAGCTAAAAGAGACTTTTGAACCCATACTTGTCTAGAGGGATACATCCTAAGATATTCATCCGAGTAGGTAATGATTTTCGGGCGGCCATATCTAGCATTTTTACAATTTCATTCATAAATCATATGTCCGGTTTATCTACAATAATTACAAAATTTATTTTGAGAGCTCCCCCTTACAAAAGTAGTGGGTGCTCTAGAAGAAGTGGCTTGCTTGTTAAAGCCAAGTCCATGTGTGGTTCTAGCTGAACGTTGAGAACCTAGCAATTTGGTCAAATTTTGTTCACCTTGGGTGAACTTGGAAAGAGATTCCCTTAAATCTTTAATAGTTGAATTCAAAGAATCAACATTTGGAATATCTTGGACCTTAAGGGTAAGTTCCTCATTCTTTTTGAGAAGTTGACCTTTTTCAGAAATTAGAATTTTGTGTTTCTTTTTTAAGGCCAAAAATTTAGAGGTAAGTTCGTGAAAACCTTCCTCTAATTGATCTCTCGCATTTTGGAGATCTTCATAAGACATGTCATTATTAAAAGAAGAAGATGAGGAAGAGGAGTCGGAAGAAGATACCTCATCAAGTGCCATTAGGCATTTTCCACCTTCATCGCTTGATTCGCTTGAAGACATGGAGTCATCGCTTGCACTCCATGTTGACGCTTTGAAAGCCTTCTTGTTTTTCTTTTCCTTTAACCTTTTCTTAAAAAGAGAGCACTCCGGTTTGATGTGGCCTTTCTTTCCACATTCAAAGCATGTAGCTTCTTTTTATGCTTTTGGATCTTCCTTTCGTGCCCTTTGAAAATTCTTCTTTTTCTTCATGAACTTGCTCATTTTTCTTGCAAGTTGAGCAATCTCGGATTCGCTATCATCGGAGGAGCTTTCATGCTTTGCTTTTAATGCTATGTTTTTTTTCTCCTTGAAGATTTTACCTTCTTTATCGGCTTGCCTCTTCATGGTAATCTCATAGGTCATAAGTGATCCAATGAGTTCTTCAACCGGAATTTTCTTGACATCTTTCGCTTCTTGGATTGCCGTCACCTTTGGATCCCATGAGCTTGGTAGGACCCAAAGAATCTTCTTGACCATCGTCTCTGCAAAAACATCATCTCCAAGAGACTTTCTCCCATTACACACATCAGTAAAGCGAGTAAACATTTCCGTAATAGATTCGTGTGGGTGCATGGTGAAACTTTCAAAGTCTTGACGCTACATATCTAATCTAGTGTCTTTGACTTTGTTAGTGCCCTCATGGGTCACTTCCAAAAGCTTCCAAATTTCATGAGAAGTGGTGCAAGTAGAAAACGATTAAATTCATTACGGTCTAACCCACAATGAAGAGCATTCATGGCTTTGCCATCAAGATCAAAATTAACAATGTCCTCGGGGGTCCATTTAGACTCATCTTTGCTAGAGAGAGTGTATCCTTGCATAACAATTCTATATATAGGATAGCCAATACTTCTATGAAATGTAATCATACGAGTTTTCCAATAAGTGTAGTCGGTTCCATCAAAGAATGGAGACCGAGTCATCGAATACCCTTCGGGTGCTTGTGAGGAAGAGGCCATCACTATGGATTTTAGGTTTGTAACCGGTTAAGGTATTACACAAACTTCCCTTTGATACCAAATGTTGGGTCGGAGAGTGATGGCAAGAGGGGGGGTGAATTGCCTTTGTAAAATAATTAGCAACTTAAAAACAATTTATAAATGCAGCGGAAATAAAAAGGGGCAAGACACAATTTGATAACAGAGTTCGGATTAAACCAAAGCCTACGTCTCCGCTCCCAACTCAACCGTTGAGAGATTAATACTTCAGCTTGCTTTTTAATGGTTGTAGCAAGAAACCCACTAGTCGTTTTAAGGTAGGATAGATCACCTTCGTACATCTTGCTTTTTTATTATGGTTGTAGCAAGAAACCCAAAATGAAAGTGAGGAAGAAAAGGATGGTTTGTTTTAATACAAACCAAATGAAGAACTAAACAATTGAAATAAATAAATTATAACAAACTAGAGGAAGCCTTGAGCGCCAAGAGTGTGAGAGTAGTTGATGTAGAGGCAGCCCAAGCTTCAAGGATGGAAATGGATCACAAGTAGCCTTAGAGATTTGTCGTTAGAGCTTCAAGGGATCAAAATATCATTCCAATATATCGGGGATGTGTTCCTGGCATCCATCCTCGTCTATTTATAGGAGAAATATCCCCAAATACTTCAATATGGCCTTTGGAGGGCTTTCGGAGCCGTTGGGGGTGAAGTGGGCAAGTCTGGTCAAAGCCCAACGGCTAGTTTGACTGGGCATACCGGCTGGCCGGTGCTGGGACACCGGCTGGCCGGTGATTCAGACACCGGTCGGCCGGTGGCACCTGGTAGTGGGCAAGGCCTACTGTCTGGTTCCACCGGCTGGCCGGTGGTCAGGCACCGGCTGACCGGTGGAACCTGGCAGAGAGCATTGCTTCTGCTAGAGACCACCGGCTGGCCGGTGGTAATCCACCGGTTGGCCGGTGGACTCAGAGAGTCCTTTTCCAGTCTTCTTGGGCCAACTCTTTGGCAACCTTTTTCCTATCATCAAAAAAACTTGAAAACAAGTTAGAACACGATGAGAGTGATTGTGATCATTAAAATCCAAGAGATAGGGGTACAACAACACCTTCTTATGTACAATGGTATGATACCCACAATATTAATTTAATGAAATCATACCTTGAGTGAGAACTAAATGGGTTCTATAATCACACATGTACAATCCTCCCAATATACTGCCATACAATGTAATTTATTTCCACTACACCTCCCAAAAAATATGTGTAATGGCCTATAGAAAGGCTTACCTTCCCACAATAGCCTAACCAATTCCATCATCCAATCTCATATCACTAAAACAAAATGGAATCCAATCCTTGAATGTTCCATCATCATAATTGTCCCTCAATATATTCATGTCCCATCACCGATATATTAATCAATTAGTATCACACGTAATGAAAAATACCACCTCAAACTCAAAATAACAGAGTATTTTTATGCTAAAATATAAATCATTTGCTTAACAAAACACATGATCCCTTGAGTTTTATATAACAATTCAAAGGAAAATTCGCCTAATCATATAAGGGTGCTCATGGAATGTAAAATAAAATTATCTAAAGTACAATCTACACTCCTCTTGAAAATCAAGACACTTTAACCATGGCATGGTCTACCACAAAATATGAGGTCATCTAATGTTGTCTCACAAACCATAGTTTCCTACCATGATCTACTAATACAATGATCTAAAATTAACTAGAAAAAGAAAATTATATCTATCACACTCCACCTTTCCCAAAAAATAAGAACATATTCCAAAACCACCAATTATCTATGTGTCATGAAAGCCCCAAATCACCCCATTTGAACTGAATAGACCTCAAATCGTTTACCCATTCATCAAATCTAAGAGGTTATAAAAATCCCAGGTGAACCCCTATATTCAGTTTCCCATATATAAATTATCTTGACCATATTACATAGTAGTAAGACCTTATAATTTCCATCATAACCAGAAACGCTCTCCCAAAAAACCTACAAGGTTTATCATAGATAGGTCAAACCTCACATATAATACCACTCTACACCCATGAAAATCATCACAGAAAATCTTAGGTCTTAAAAAATTACTCTATACATAATTTATATAAATAAAATGTATCAAATTTCAGCTTCAAAAACTATTCATGGGGACTGATTGTTCATGAAATTCCATATATGGGAATACCCCCTAGAGATTCACATTGGCATTAGGGAACATTGGTATATATATTCATAATGAAATCACCCACAATGATACATGATGAGTATCCTGTAGTTACATTTTCAATTATGTTAAATATCAAAAAGATGATATACGGAGAAGAAACATATAGGTTTTTAGTGAAAATTTAAATAAACAAAACTATTTACTTTCTAGAATAGGTTAAATTACTACCGAAATTTGGTGTAACTCATCAATATTTTTCCAAGTATTTTTCTCTAAATGAATAAAATTTTCAACATGCTACTTCATACACAAAACCCAACAAAATAAAATAAAAACAATGTTCAATAAAATAGAATAAATCAATTTTTTATTATATTAAATTTATAAATTTACTTGTATAAATTATATTTACCACTCTATTAAATACATTTATAAAATTGTAGCTATGGAATAGAGTAGTAGCAGCCTTCTTAGAGATGATCACGTGTCCAATCCTGAAATATAGGTTGGGTCACATGGGACTTTTCATGAAAAAAAACAATAAAAATAAATAAATATTATCACGTGAAAGAAATCATGTGCAAGAGAAATTAAATATAATATAGTTTTAAACTGTATCAATGCTATATGAACCACACCCAAGACTGAAACTAAAGCATATCTTATAAATAATATTATAAAGATATCTTGAGGGGTTATGTAACAATAAATTATATATATATAGTCTTTAAATTATCAATGAATTTTTTTTTAAATATAAAATTTATTTTTTACGTGACCCATTTTGATTTTTATAGGACAATAATTGTAATTTTTAATACTAGTGCATTGTTCAATAGTGCATTCTAGAAAAAATTACACTGATAGGTTGTTACGTAGGAACCACATTAAACATCTATCAAATTCGACTTTAGATCCATGGATTATTGTAAGGGTCATCAATGCAATCCTACATGCAGATGAAAAGATTGGCCACATTATCAATTACACTTCAATTAAAGATTTCATTGATTGCATTGAGGCGATGGGGTTGAAGGAAATTAGTCTTACTAGTGACAGATTTACTTTATATAGGCAGTATTACAATGGTATGAGAGCTAGTAGGATTGAAAAATCTTCTTTTAATGATGCCTCCCGTACATCATGGATGTCTATTGCTTTTGTCACCATGGACAAACATAACTAGGACCACAACCCAATTCTTCTACGTTTTCTCAATAGTGCAGGGAAACTCCAAATTTCATTCATGATTAAAAATACATGATCCTCTCTTCTAGAATTCTCAAAAATAATTCAGGATACTTGGGGTTCGAGAACTAGTAATGGGAGTCATCTGATCTGTATCTCTAAACTAAAAATGATAAAATTAAGGCTGAAAAATTGTTGCAAGACCAAATTTAGTTCAATGTATGTTGAAATTGATGGACTCAAATTCTATCTACATGATATTCAGGAAGAAAATACTATGGATGACCTTTTTGGTGACATAAAAATAGTGGTCAAAACCTCAAATAAGCTTCTAAACATCATAAGGCTTAGATACAGTATCAAGAAAAACATCATCAAAAGTTTATGGAAATCAAATGGGGATAGAAATAATTTTTTTTTTAAATGCACGTCAAAGGGATCGATGAGAAAATAAGCCCCTCGCTCTTCTCAAAGATGGAGATCAAATATTAGAGGAAAGGAGAGAGCTATCTAACCATATCACCAATTTTTAAAGGAATCTCTTCAACGGTACCCCAAGGACTGAGATGTTAAGGGAAAAAGTCCTCCAAAATTTGATCAAAGAGGAAGAAAACCATGTCCTTAAATTTATTCCAATGGACATTGAGATCAAAGAGGCTATTTTTGGTCTCAAGAAATAGTTTCCCAGGACTAGATGGGATCACCAATCATTTATTTTAATGATTTTGGGAGACTATTCAGAATGATATTAGTCAGCTTGTCAAACATTTTTTCAAGGGTGGAACATTTCCCCAAGGATTCAATGATAAATTCATTCTCCTTATTCCAAAGGATTATAGTGAAGGTGATATAGGTCAATTCAGGACGGTTTCCCTAGTCAATACACTCTTCATAAAGTGATTACAAAAATCATTGCCACAAGAATTTCTCAAGTCACATAGAAAATTATCACTTCCAACAAGTTTTTATTTGTGATTGTAAAAAATATTCATGATTGTTTGATCACTACCTCAGAGTGTGTAAACCTTCATAGGAAACCCACTTAAGGAGGAAACATTTCTGTCAAACATGGTATCAAAAAATAATTTGACATAATGGACTAGGGGTCCATTGGAATAGATGTGCATTGTTTTGGCTTTAGCATGACTTTCATTCAATGACTCTATGTGATTCTTGGTTAGGCACACATCTCTATCCTAATAAATGGGTATCTGAAGTGATATTTCATGGTCTCATGTGTAGTGAGACAAAGGGACGCACTCTCAGTAGTTATATTTTCTATTGTATAAGACTACCTAAATAGACTTCTACTAGATATGGTTCACAGGGGTGACTTGAAGATCTTGAGGGTTGCACGAGGTATATTTTCCCCCTCCCACATTTTTTTTCTTATGACATTATCATTTTATTGCAGGGGGACAAGAGAAACACTAGAAAACTAAGAAAGGCTCTCCATCATTATGAAAACATGTCTGGTCAAGCAATTATCTAGGAAAAATCCTCTATTTATTTTGGGAAGATAATTATAGCATCTAGAAATCTAGTCTCATCAGTGAATTTGGACTAAAAGAGGGTTTCTTTCCATTTTTCTACAAGGGTGTTCCCTTGTTCTGGGGAAAACCTCATATAATGCCATTTTCAAATGCACTCAATCAGATTTGAAGATATCTTGCTTCCTGGAAGCGAATTTCTTTTCCAATGCATGCCACATTTTCCTTGTCAAGCATGTGGTCATATGAAAACTCATGTAATCATTTATGGTTTATATTTGGCCTGCATCTATCATTAGAAAGATAAATACAATGATGAAAATTTTTTAATGGAGTAGAAGTATTGATGAAAAAGAATCATCACTACCTCATGGAAAAATTATTGTCTACCTCACAATCTTGGAGGGAAGGTCATAATAAATATGATGTTATTCAATAAATCTATGCTGGAAATGTTCATATTGATGTTATTTAATAAACATTTTTTAGATCTAGATTTTTTTAGAATCAGACTCATTGACAGACTCCTATCAGGAAACAAATGCTATTAGGAGTCCTCAGCATGGCCTGGAATCAAACTTGTCTTCCAAATGATTATCACAAATTCCCACTGGATTAATGTTACACACACTTATTTTTGATTATGGAATGAAGAATACCCAGGTGACCCACTAATTAATAAATTTATTAATGAGGACATTGTTATTAATCACAACAACAACATAAGGTACCAACTGGAATTCTTGGATTTAGTTCAGCCTGACATTTCCTCTATTGTTACAAACCATGATTTCATAAGTCAGGAAGATATTTTTATCTGGGAGGGTTCCTTGAATGGAATCCTTAACTAGAAGTTTTTCAATAAACCTCTTATCCATGGTGACATATAGGGGATTGGTGAATGGAACCAAATGTGGATGACCCCTCCAGGTACACACTCATTTGGCAACTGATGTCAAACATACTACCGATGGATGTGAATCGACAACGAGTTGGTGTTTATAAATGCTCTAAATGTGTATTATGAAATAAAAATTGTGATGATGTGAATAACATTTTTATGAGATGAAAAAAAATTCTACTCTATGGAAACATGTGCTCTACATTTTTGATATCTGGTTGCACCAAACTGATTCGGTATATACTTTTATTGCAGAAATACAACATGAAGCACTCTAAATGAAGCTCACGATACTCCTAAGAGTTACATGTGCTAAAATTATCCACATAATAAGGAAGATAATGAAAGAATCTATCCACGGTAGGGAACATATCAATTCCATTCCTGCCATGGGAAGCATACATGCTGTAGTGATGTCTACAAGTTTTTTGCATTATGGAAAATGCTGTAACTCCGTTGCTGACCTCCAGATCCTTAGAAGGATTAATGTTATGGGTAATTACCCAATCCCCTATGTCACATTGGAGGTTTATTGGATACCCCATTTTTAGAGGGATAAAATTGCATACAGAAGGGGCCTCTACGGGGCAAGGCCAGCCCATCAAGTTATGGTGAAATATTCAGAGACAAACAGAGGGATGTGATTGAATATCTATATGACCCTTGTGGAATAACCACTGTACTAAAAGTAGAGATTAAGGGATTTATAATGGAAGTTGATCATTCTCATAAAATATCGTGGATATTTATATGGATAGTGTGTTACTCATCCACTCTTTTTCACATGTTAGAGAAGGCCAACTACACATAGCTTGGAATCTAACAGCCAAATGGTGATATTCGTGGAAGGAATTTCCCAAATGAACTACATCGTTACTCACACCATCTGAGAAGCCAAATATATTGGTGATATTCTTTCCATGGAAGGGGTCAATGGTGAATGATGTATCTATTCAACCACTCTACGTAGATACATTTCCCCCTTTTACTCCATGACAAATTTAAAATTCACTCTTCTCAATTGATGTAATCTTGCTTCGACATAATACAAGGGCCCCATAGCCCACTTTTCATAAAAAAAATGTAAGAATAAAAATCTAAGAGAAGAGGTCCTCAATTGATGCTTGTTATTTTTTAATTTTTTTATTGACCTTAACACACCTCCCACTCAAATGTTTTTAATCCAATTATCATGATCAAATTTTTAAAAATTATTATAATGTAATAAATAATTAATAAATGAACATTTTATTTTTTTATAGAAGGATATCACTTCCACTAAATTAATCAATACATTACATAACATTGAATAAACCACTAATAATACTTATTTTTTCTTAAACTAACTCACCATGTCCCTGAGGTATTTTTATTTATAAAATAACATGATGTGGAACCTTAACAAAATACCCAATTGTGGACACCCTAAATGGGAGGTAGTGTTCTCAACCGACATCTCATAGATACTTTCATCATTTACCCCCACAATAAAAATCTCTTCATGAAATTATGATTATATAGGTATTTAACATATTTTAAAATGTTATTATAAAAATAGATATATATTTTATTCCTTCATCCTAAACCATTTGAGAATAAAATGTGTCATATTTCATAAGTGTGGACTACATCCTCCATGAACAACATGCATTATTTTTCATCAAAACCAAAATTTTACCATTATAAAAGTATATTTTTAACATTAATATACCATTCATTAAATTATAAATTTTTTTAACATTTGATCTATTCCACATCTTCTTCATTATCTATTTAAAATTAACATTCCACCCTGGAATAGGGGAGGACTTCCACCCCAACAAAAGTGACTTATTATATTTTACAATCTATTATATTATTTTAAATCAAAATATAATTTAATATTTTTCACCATAATATTAATATATATATATATATTTATAATCATTAATTTTCAATGATAATAATACTATTATACAATAATCACTTCCCAAACTGAAATCTTCAATCGATTATAAATTTTTCCCATTTCAGTTAGTTTAACAAGCTACATGCCAATGTATTGAATTTATATCATTGATAAAATAATAAACAAATTACTACATATATTTTATAATAACAAGTAATACATATTTTTTTCTTCAATTTTGGCAATAATATCATTCATTTTATTGACATACTACCATTTGATTTTTAATATTTCGTAATCATTATCTCTAACAACCTCATAAACATGATTTTTTTATAAATACATACAAAATATAAATAGAAAATTATAATTATTTGTAATATATCAATTACTATACCTATAAATATCATTGAGTGATAAAATTTGAATATTAATATAAGAATAAACACTACCAGAATGAATCTAGTACATAACAAAAAATAATAGTCAATCACATCCAATGATTAAAAATAAACTGCACCTAATATATTTTAAATAATTGTTTTTAATTTATGTTTATAAAATTATATTGGATATAATAATTTTCTTAAATTAGTGATTATGTTTATAAATTTTTATATACTATAGATTAGATCGTGTTTGACTGATTGGGAATTCTGGGTTTGTATTCTTGTATATCAATATTTATTAATTGATATATAAATTAAATTTATCACTTATTTGTTTTTTGGTGAACATAATGTAAATTTAATATTTTTTAATATTTTTTATGAAATACAATATATTTTCAAAAACATATATTGTCCTCAATTAAAGGGTTTTTGATTCGTGATATTCTAATATTATATAAGATATTAACAACATAAAACTTATTTCGTACAGTTAGGAGGAATCTTCAATATGTCATTTCATTCACTCTTAGGTTCTTACAATTTAAAATTTTATTATGTTTAATTTTTTCTTCCAATATATTTAAAAAAATTTCATTTCAATACTTCATTAAATAAAAGATTCGTTATCATAAAAATATAATAGTGTTAAGAATAATTCCCACTATTATTTAGTGGGGAATTTTTCTTATATATCCTTGTTTTCTATTCCATCCAATACCCCCTATTAAATTCGGAGTCCTAATTATGTCTTTTCATGTTTTTCATTTATATGTTGTGTCTCATATTTTTTAATGGATTCATTATTAATAATGTATATGATGTGTATTTTTAGAAATTATATATTAAATTTTTTTATAAGCTTCTCCTTTCATTATCATATTTTTTGTCATCTACTCCAAATTTTCTCTAATTAATCATTATATATTTTTTATAATATCATTTATGGATTATTATTTGTAAAGGTAAAATATTTCAAAAAAATTAACACAACCTTTTGAAAAATGGATTTGGAATGTCACACATAACAATATATATTATAGTTAGGGTAAAAATGTTTTCAAAAAGGTAATTTGTTTTCCTCCCAAAATTTGAGAATAACTCTTTATTAATAACCCATTATGTGTTCTAAAATATATTTATAAATGATATTATACAAATTTTCATTTTAAATGAAAATTGACATATTGATTGTTATTATTGTAGAAGTATTATTTTTATGGTAATATTCATTTTAAAAGGGATTCAACCCACTCTTTTTATATAGGTCAATTATATGATGTTTATATATCATCACATATAATATAAGTAATGAATATTTAAATTAAATTTTTTCCTGAAAACTGTTTTTAATTATTAATTTTTAACGTTATTGTTCGTTGAAATAGTATTTCATTTTATAGAAATCTATATTTTGTGGGATTTAATGATATTTAGAAAGAAATTTTTTTCAAACAAATTTATCCAATGATCTTGGAAATGTGTTTTCCCCAATTAGAACATATTTAAATATACTTATTTTTCATTGGTGTAGTTTTCTAATCCTACTATCGACCTAATTTCATATGACAACTTATTAAATATTCAATAAATTTATTAATGATACTCACCATTTCTTATGGGTTAATAATGTTATATTAATTTTTTCATATTATATTGTAAGAAATATATATTTACGATTATTAAATGATTACACCATCCTCTATAAACCTCAAATGATTTGGATTAATCATTATATACCATGATTTAATAGTGGAAAATAGTAATAATACTCAAAACACTGGGAAATAACATCAAACAGATGATCTACTATGGGAATAATTATATAATGATTAATTCAATATTGGTAATAATATGTAATTATTGATCATAAAAGGGAAATATTTTGCAATTTATTATAAAATATATGAAAAATTAATTAATTATTGACACATTATTGTAATTATGATTTTGTGCATGATACACTATGTTATGATTTCAATGTTTATTTTGAGTCACTTTTCTATGTTTTATGTCAATAAATATACCCCTAGAATTATATTAACATATGATACAATGATTTTATAGAAAATATTTATTTATTTGGGATTAAATTTCCTTGTATATTAACTTATGTAAAACTGTTGGTGTTAAATTACATTGTAGTAAGTTATTTCATTGAGATCTTGATTAATAATATGATCATATTCCAACCCTTACAGACATAATGATAATTTTTTCCATACTAGGACATTAATTTCACCCATTATGTTTACATTCACCATGTTATAAGGATGAATATGGCCTATGTGAATCCTATATGTGATCAATGTGGGGTTCAATTTTGTATAAATGTTCATTGGTATCATAAAATTGGATAATCATATAGCTGATATTCAAAAGACTAAACCATCCATTATTGGGGTGTTTATTTACAGTGAGATATATTGAATTGATCACTGAAATATATCATTGTTTCAATTAGAAAATCTCCCTTGGTATCAAATAATGTTATTTAAGTGTGTTTTTGTATCCGTAAACCAATGAGCGTGAGACTAGGTTACATTTTTAGGTTCAGATATGAATATATATATATATATATATATTAAAGATTTTATAGTTATTTATTTGGATTTTGATGAGAGAAAAGTTTTCATAAAAAAAATGTTTTGTCTACAAAGAGAATATTATATTGATATTTTGGTAAAGTTGAGATTTTTTATATCCTAGAAATTATATACATGTCCATTTTCATTAATGTGATTACGGTTATGGAATATACTAACCTAATGGGAATCTCACTAAAATGTATGAGTTATGTATCTACACATTCTTCACATTTTGAATAAAAAATATTTCTAAAACATCACATCTATCTTGAAACAATATGTAGATATGATTTCTTTAACCATATTCTATTCAGGAAGCATTATTATGGATTTGAGCACATTTTTTGATGTTGTTAATGAAAAAAATGTAAAATGACCCAGGAATGTTGGGTTAAAAGGAATAAGTTATCTGTCGATCTAATTATATTATAGTCTTACAGAATGATCCATTTAATAAAATAAAGGTTTCATTGGAGAAGACAATATATTATTGTGTTTTCATACTAATATTTTCATTAAATCTGATTTTTAGGATATTTTCATAAACATATTGTTTTAAAAATTTTGTTAAAAAAATATGACGTATATATAACTATGTATGATAATTACTTAGATACTTATAAATCTATATAATGAAGAACATTGGGAAGATTTTTTTTGGTAAATAACAATAAAAACAAATAACAATTATATGGGATTTTATGAGTCTCTAAGTATCTTATGTGTTATGATTGAAATCTAAGTAGAAAATATTTCATGGTATTCTTGTGGGTAACATATTTATTTTTCATCAGTATATGATTATTAACAGTTTTGGGAAAATGTTTACTTATTTTTGTCGATGATATAACCAAATATTTCAAAATATATTTTTCTCTAAATTAATACTATTTTGATAACATGATTCACAAACAAGACAAAACTAAAACTAATCCATTGTACAATAATGTTTTTAAAATTTTTATCACAATTATAATATAGATATTAAATTAATTGGAATTAAATATTGTACAGAATATTTTTAATGTATATAGAATGTAAAAGTGATGGAATCGAGTAGTATGTTTTACCTTATGAGTATTACCTATATAAATATGTGAATGAGGTGGAAACCCTAGGTTTTGAACTGTACCCATAATAATAAGTAATCCAATAACCATGCTTTGAGAAAAATTATAATCAACAGATGTTCAATCATGATGAAATAAATATGAGATATGTCATACATGAGCCATTGCTATTGATTGTAACTAAATAATATAATATACAGATACCTTATATGAATATTTTTATGGGTGTTATTAGTAGAAATTATTATTTTATTATTGTGTAATATTCAATGTAATAAATTATTTATATATCACATTAATTTTATTAATTTAATATTTTTTATTATGAAATGAAAATATTGTTCATTGTTAATACAAAATTGATGATAAAACTCAATAAATGTGGAAAAAATTATATTGTTATTTTATGTAAACAATTTATTATAAATAAAAATTAATTTTGATGTTATTGTAAATGTAAAATAAATATATCAAGGTTGAGATAACCTTTCTTATGAATAATATATTATCTAAAATTTATTTTATAATTAATTAAATAATAATAATAATAATAATAAATTTCAAATAAACCATTTTATTAGTAAATATTGTTTTTAATTATAATTATATTAACATTAAAATGTAAAATTAATAACTTTTAATTTTTTAATTTTATGAATTATGGTTTGTTTTTGAATCCATCCCTCAGAAGTAGACAATGATGAATTGTTCTTTTATTTAAGTAATTTTTTGATGAACTGTGAAAAATACTGTTTTACTAAAACCATAATTCTTATTACTATATGAAGAAGTATGTATGACATGAAAACATAAAAAATTAATGAAAAAAATGTGTTTATAAATTTTAATTATGTATTAAAAAACTCTATTGAGCATTAAAAACTAATGTATAACATTAAAGATGTATATGTATAAAATACATAAAAACTATGTTAGAAACATGTGTTATAATGATTTTTGATGTATAATAAACCATAAAACATTACCCCTTCAAATTTTCGTCATTTGGGATCCTATTGACCGTTAATAGATTAATGAAATTATATTAGTGCAATGCATGATTATGAAAATGATGTTTTCTTCACATATAAAAGGATATCACATCCTTATGAGTTTCCCAATATAAAAATGTATATTCAATAAAAAAACACCACCAAATCCTCACATAATCCCAATTTCAACATTATCAGAGCATTGTTCTTTCCAAAAGGCCAGGATAAGGTTTCTTTTGGTTTTACCTAATACATAACATCTAATAGTGGAGGTAATGTCTATAGTTGGGATACAAAACATATTTCCTTCATCTATACCATAAAACCAAATCTATCTAAGAAGGTATGTCACACTATGTATTACTAATATGAAAACATTTTATAATAATAATTTGACATCAATTTCTTACCTTCCTCCAATACCATTCAAAAAATAATATTCTCATCCTTTGTGTGCACTGACTATTGCCTCCTCAAATAACATGCTTGATTTTTCATGACCACCTTATATGGATTGATCTAAATTACTATTTAAATAATTATTATTATTTATATAAATATATAATTATATCTAATCATAGATTTTATTTTATTCTATTTCTTTATCCAAATTTATCCAAAATGAATATGTCGATGATGTGCACTTGGAGAGGTTCACCAATTTAAAACTGAAATATATAATTTTCTTAATTGTTTTTTTATTATGATTCAAAAAACCTAGTTATGTTTTAATAGAGAAATAAAATCTATATAATTTAATCATGCATTATTATTACTGATATTATTCCAAATATAGTGTCTTTCTTAACCATTATATCCAATCAATTATAACATATTTTCATTCAGGTTAGTTAAACAACCTATATGAAATATCATACAAAATTATATAGTATTTAACTAAGGAAGCCTAATTACTAGTGATATTGGAAGACAATACATAAATAATTATTTTTCATAGTTTTGGAATGATAATAATAATATCTATCATTTTACTAACATTCCACACCACATTCATTAAAATTAATAAAAAAAGATCATCACTGACCTCGATGTCATGAATCAAAAATAAAAAAATATGAAACAAAAAATTAATTGATAAATAATTTTAAACATTTATTACTTTAATATAATAATCTTATAATAATTTATTTTCATTCTGTAACAAAAACCCACACAAAAATAAAGAATCATTTACAACAAAAAATAGAGCTAAGAACATCATATGATAAAATTAAAATATATTTATTCCATATATTTTAAAAATATTAAAAATAGTTCCCCTAAATCTTATGGGTGCTAATAATGTTCTAATATTGGTTATTAGGATAGTTATTTTTTGTTATAATGGATGTCAGAGGACATTTATCTAACTGAGAATATAATTGAATATTTTTTGAATCACAACTACATTCATTGAGTCATATATCGTACTAAAAAAATTTATTCTTATTTTGTATACATTTGAAATTGATTTATATTTTTTATTTTCATTCTAATGTTAATTGGATTGAAAAATTCATATAATGTTCCGCTTTCAATGGTTTTCATTATATGGTTCCCAAATCCATAAAATATATCGAAAAATCAAAAAATCATTCCTTGAGTTTGGATGTTTCTCCCTAAAATCATTTCTTTAGTGCATAGGTTCATCCACCATAAAACTACATTATATATAATTTTTTACTAAATCACTAACGAAAATGAATTATTAATTTAGTTTCTTTTCCATGATTAGTTTCATTCCCATAGTCGTGACCCAACCCTAGATGGGGTTCAAGTCGAGACTACACCATGCCCTCCTCCATATGCTAGGGGATGGTGTCTAGTGTCAAAGGAGTAACTAACTAAAGGAGGAATTTTACAAAAAACACGTAGACATTCACATAAGATACTCAATGAAAAAGTGAAGAGGGAGTTATGAAATGATTGAACACTGTTACAATGTAAACCGAGAAATCATGAACCACTAGACAATACAAAAGCATGGTAGTGTATATTTTGTAATGTAATGGGAAAAAATATGTTCCCAACAAGAAATATGTCCCATCTAATTTTTTTGGAAAAGAGTAAATAATTCAGATTTTCCCACTCCTATATCCCAAGATATGACCACTTTACGCTGTCCCAACACCCTATATCTAAAAAAAACCTATAATGTCATGGTCAACATGTCTATCGTTTGCAAAAGACATGATATGTGTGGGTGACGACCATGTAGGGGTGGGTATATAAATAACCTATAGAAAACCCCTAAAAGGGTTGGGGGTGGGTAGTAAGAGATACCACTGAAGTGTGAAACATTAGATAGAACAAGGTACAATGAATGAGAATAGTTTAACCCAATAAGAGAGTGAATGTAAGATCGTCAAATTATTATTGAAAAAAAACATTGAGTAGATGAACTACCTATTGATCCTTCACCACCTATAGAAGGAGAGTATACTTATACAGTCAGGAGAAGCTAAACATGGAATGAACATGTCATACACCTCACATCATCACCTATACAATAAGTAGAGTATTGAAATCCAATGGGTGAATCCAGATTAATGAATACATATATATATATATATATAATATAAAAATATATTATTAGTCCAAGAGTCCCAAATTAGAGAGTATGTGGATCTCTATTTCATAGCTCAACCCAAGAAGAATATTATCCAACAGTTCCACAAGGTCCATCAATGATGCCTAACATCCCATGTACCTACCCTGAACACCCATGTATATGGGACTCAATCACCAAACCTTAATACAATCTAATTTTTGTGGCACTGAATTGACCACACTGATTTAGTTCCCATCGAAAAATGTGTCTTAGTTGGGAAAATGACCTCCTCCTCATCTATTGAAATATACATCAAACCAAGTCTCATCATTATGTCTCACTATCGAGGGGATAAAAAAACAGGTAATGATCTCTTGAACTGGTATGATATGAGGGTTCCACATAGGTAGTCAATAAAAAACTGTACTACCTAGCATCGCTGGAGGGTAGGGATTGAGATAGTCATTGTGTAATAGAATTGCCCATTTCTTTGGGAGGGTAATGCAAATAATGGTCTTTGGAGAACTCCACTTCCCAGTACCACTGGAGGGTAATTATAGGAATGTTCATCATGGAAATCCATTTCCAACCACTTATATAGTGTAACACTGATAAATTTCATTGGGGAACTCCACTACCCAGCCCTGTTGGAGGGAAACACTGGAATAAGCCATTAGGGAAGCCCACTACCCAAACCTATTGGTGTGCAATGTCTAAAATATTCATCATCAAACCTTGAAAGATATTACCAATGGAAACATCACATTCTATGTGAAAAAACACTTCGGATAGGGTACTTGAGGGACAAAATCCATGTTTAAATTAAGGAGATATGTTTATTCAATGTTTTATTAGAAGATATCAAGGAGTACACAACATTTGAGGGGACGCAAAAAATGTGTGATCTTTCTTCAAATCCTACTAGAGTCATGGTCCATCACAATGCTTCATCTCATGTAGTAGTAAACATGGTTTAGGATGAATACATGACATCTTTTCTAACTATTACCTAGTTTGTGTCCTCTAGTCATGTCTTTGTACCATACCTCATGTCTATATACTCGGATACGTTGAATGTCTGTCCGTATAAGATGATTCCCATGTGGCCAACCTAGGAATGTGTAATTCTACGAGGATTATAAACCATGTGACCATTACAAAGGTTTTCCAACTAGGATATGGTATACCTTGTGCAAGGAAGTATTACCCAATGTGTCATCCATAACATTCTCAAACCCTAGAGGCCATCGTAGAAAGGGGATACACATTGACTGTTCATCCTAGAACATGGTTCTTAGTTAGGTTTTCAAATGTCTTACAGATTTGATATCTATATCTTGAATTTAGGAATTATACCATTGATTCTACTTATAATCAGTTAGAAACTCCAGGATCTGGCTGTGGATTATGGATCTATCTTGTTTCTATCAAAAAATTGGATTTGAACATTAACAAGGGTTTCATCGCATGTTCTACAGTCACCCTCTACTTTAACACTTGAAGATACAACCACATACCATCAATTCCAACAACCTTGTATCACAAAAATTATCGATCTATAACCAGTTTTCCTAATTGATATTGTTTCATCGATCTATCACATGTCCAGTGGTCCGATCAAGCTCATTACATTCCAGAAAATTCAAGTTGGGACTATGTGGATCCAACCAGGAAAGGACGTGAAGAACTGATGGAGAAAAGAAGGACAAACCAATTTTTAAACATAACCGACCAAGAATTCATGGATGACAATCCAGAATAGGGGCCTAGTGTTGGATGAAAAACTGAGAACAAATTGAAATATGGTGTATGAAATCGTGAAAATCCAATAAAAGATAAATATCAATTATTAAATAGTGATCTACCCAATCATTATATTATAAGGGAGGAAAACCACATATAAAGAGTCCAACCTCAGAATGGATCACTCACTAATGAAGGACATGTATTCCTACGTAGAATTTAGAATTTTTGCGTTATTTATGCTTCAATTCATGTTGATCTATGGATTCATCATCAATTGATCCTGATTCCTCAGAGGAAGGAGGACAATAGAGATCTTACAACATTCATATGATTGTGATTCCAACCATAGAAAAATAACAGAAATGATATATTTATAAATGTTTTATTTTAGGATAAGTTAACTATTTAATTAATTATATAATTATAATCCACATAACACACTACCGATGAGTGAGGGGTATGAACATACTACGCTGATGCATTTTATATTTCTCCTTGGGTAAAAAATCTATTTCGGACCCAACCTGGTTTCAGATATAAGATCTGATCAACCATATAATATTAGTTCTATATTATTTATGATGATTAGTGTTATTAATATATAATATAATTAATATTTTCCTAAAAGTATTTCTATGCACTCCATGCATTAAAATTTCATGACATCTTAGTGGATTATTCTGTAAATTTATATAGAAATAATTCAATGTCTTAAAAGGAAAAAAACAAGTCTCTACATCATTCCCTCCATTATTACATTCATCCTCAAAATTAAACAATTGGAAAAAGACTCTAGATACTAAGACTTCACGTTAATATCCCACTCCTTGGAAATCTCTTGCATGTTTTTGTTCTGCGAAAACACCCAAACCAATGGGATGGTCTGTCCCTGCATTGTCCACTCTTGTTGATCATCAATCACCACTAAGTTCTATAGAAAGGGAGATCAATCGTCGATTTCCAACTCACTGTAGTTGATGATGTGAATGGGGGATTCATATATCTCCTCAGTTGAGACAGATTGAAAATTGTGTGTATCCACTCAAACTATTGGGTTAATGGTGAGGCGGTATGCAATGTCTGCAACCCACTACATGATCATAAATGACCCAATGATCCTCAGGGACAACATGCCACCCTGGACGAACCTACATAATCCTCATCTTGGGGATACTAAAATGAAGACATGACCTCCCTAATAAAACTCCAATGGCCTATAATAGCTGTATTTATCAGATTTTTTTCTTATATTAGCTATTTGCATCCACTCACGTTGAACTGTACTTTCTTCCTAATCTCCAGCACCAACTCTAGGACCTCTATTGATGACTCGCTGATCTATGTATAGGAAAATGGTGACTTATAGAGTCTCTTGTACAAGGCCTCCAAAAGATCCATAATGATGGTACGTGGGTAGATATTGTTATACAGAAACTCTAACATGGAAATTTGATCCTCACAACTATGAATACATTAAAAGATGTAAGACTTCAATATATCCACTTGATCCTAAATAATTCCCTCGGTTTTCCCATCATTCTAGGGGTTAAAGGATGTACTCATCTGCAATATGGTTTTGAATTACTTCTACAGGGTTATCCAAAATCATGATATAACCGAAATGTAATTATATGACACAATCATTGAGGGAACACCATCAATTCAAACAATTTCAAATACATACAGTTACCCCAAACTCTCCACTGAACACTACTCCTTGATAGCTAGGAAGTGTGCCAAATTCATGAGTCTTTTTACAGTCACCCATATAGGGTAATGGCACTTCACTGGTTGAGAAATAACTATGATGAAGTCCATTTATATGCCAATCCACATCCACTCTACAATCTCAAGATGATGGAATAGACCTACGAGAACACAGTTGTCAATATTCACCTTCTAAAAGGTGATCCACCAAGAGAAGAACTCTGCTATAGTTCATCTAATTTCTAACAACCAAAAACATTGAATAATGATATATGTACATATTACCCACACCAGGATGTATATATTTGCATGAATGGTGGACCTACCGCATCATATCCTCACACATTGCGATTGGAACAACTTTTCAACCATAGAACACAATGACGTGATTCCATTCATTACAATATCCATCTGCTGAGTCACCTGTGGATATATGATCATGTAAGGACCCATGGTTGATGTCTAATACTAGTAATCTCTCACATGCATGAGTAAGGAAGTATTTAACACCATCAACTAATGAATGGATGTACCCTCACACTCTACCAGGGTTAGCTATAGGCAAGAAAACTGCTCTTATGATTCCTACTGTATGCGAGCATAGAACTTCCTACTGAGGGAATATTCAACTATTTTTTCTTCACTATATTGTTGAATATCATGATGTAATAGTCTTGTAGGTACTCCAACCAAAGTCACATTATCATTATTACGTATCTATGAGTGAAACTATAGTAGAGGCCTTGGTGGTTTGAGTAATCAATAATGCACTCTCCTAGAATATAGTGTCTCCACATACTCTTAGAAAAGATCACCACTTCCAGCTCATGGTTGTGAGTCACATAGTTCTTGTTAATGGGGTCTCAAATTCCTCAACACGTATATGATTATTATATATCATTTCATCAACTAGTAATGAAGAAAAACTCCCGAGGCATCAAAATACACTATGAAATCAACTCGTTCCTCTAGTAGTCTCAACATTGGAGGAATCATTAGCATCTTCCTCAACACCTTAAATTCCATATACCACTACCTATAATAGGTGATGAACTACCCTTCCCATGTTTGGGTCGTCAAAGGAGCTACGATCTTGGAGATTTCCTCAAAAAATATCATGAAGATTCCTTCCATTCCATGAAAGCACCGCGCCTCTAACACATTCTTTGGTGCCTCCCTTGAAAAAACTACATCGATCATTACTAGATTCGTGGATAAAACTTTTTCAGAAATGAAATGACCCATAAAATAAACATCATATATCTAGAATTTAAACAATGATATTTTTCCATAAATATCATATTCTCAAAGAACATCATGAACTATAATCATGTGCTTTGAATTATCTTCCTATGATGTAGAGTATATGAGTATTTAATTGATGAAGACAACAAAAAATTAGCCCATATATGGTTAGAGAATATAGTTCATAAAATCTAGGAAAATGGATGAGGAATTAATTACACCAAAGAAAATCACTAGGGACTCATATTGTCCATAGAGACATTAGAATGCCAAATTTGGAATATCAGCCTCACTGAATATTAAATGATGGAAAAAAGACTTGTGATCGATCTTTGAGAACTGTCTCATTCCTCATATATAGTCAAAGAGTTTTTCAATCCACGAAAATGGGAACATGTTATATAACATGGCCTATATCATGCAATGATAATCCACACAAATCTATATGATCCCATTTAACTTTTTTCATAAACCAAACCGGAGATGTCGAGGGGGAAAACCTAGGTGAATGAAACTTTTCTCTCAAAGCCCTACAACTACAACCTTAGCTACCAAAGCTTAGTATGATCCATCTGATATTCCAATAAAGATATCATAGTTATCCTTAAATTAATGTTTATGAAAACTTGCATCTCCCATCTCAAAGTTCGTCTTGAAATTTACTCATGGAATACATCTATATAATCCTCCACAATTGAAGGAACCTATATGCCTAAATAGTCATTTAATCTATGGTATACAATCTCCAACTAATGGGTGATGGGATGTGACCTCCTACTTGTAGAACCCACATGAAATTTCATGATATATATCTCTATAGAAAAAAATATTCTCATCAAATGGATGTATAGGCATGCAACTTAGCTATTGTGTTAGTCGATCTGGGATCTAACCATCGATATCTCATCCATACCCGTGATGATGTCATAATGTTCCATCATGATGAACACAAGGTCCCACATGAACCAATATTCACTAAGAGACATATCTCGTTGACAACATATTAATTATACAAAATAAGTGTTCACTATATGAATCTCAAGATGAAGATGATGCCCTATAATCTCAACTGAGATCCCAATCTCTCACAAAAGGAGTTGGGATATAAAATAATGAATTTAACCTATGTCTAATAATAATTATGTAAGAGTTGAATCAACACATATGATACCATGAATAATGTCATGTTTTGTGGTATTGTAGACATCCAAATCATGCTAATTTCCTTAGAATTCACTTATATGTTCCTGATCCTGATGTTGGCTACCTGGTGGTGTTTGAGAATGATATAAGGAATTCATCCACCAACTATATCTCATGAAACTCCTCTTCTAGATCCACATCTTGGCACCACCCTATCCATAAATGGGGGAATCATGATTATGGGGAACCAAAAATCATGGTTGTCCATCAGATATATACCTGGGATGATTAGCATGAATGTTTGGGAAGATGCATTCCATGTGATCTCACCATTATATGAAAACCACCATAACTCTCTATTATTATTTGTTCCTCTGCGTTGCTTCATCCCTATATGACTACATTCCTGAGCCTTCTCTGGAAAGGGTCTCAATCCCTATGTTGTTGTCATCTAGTGAATTATAGATACAATAAAATAATGAGCTCCACCACACCCACATCCATCTATATTAGTGTGGAATACATCTAAAAGAAAGTCATCTTTCACCAGTTCCCAATATACCACAATGATATAGGTGGGGATTCGCAAGGGCAAAAAAATTTCCTAGATATCTCTACAGATTCCCTCATCAATGTACCATTCTCAAAATTAGATTTCTCATATTTTATCAATAGAGTAGAGTGTGAGGTCTATAAACCTCAACAAGTAATCAGACACTCCCTCCCCACTAAAGATATAGGGGATCCAAGATCTTGACTAAGTGTAAGAAGGAAAGGTAGTAATACTTAAAGAATGGTTGATAGAAGTAATCCCTTGTGAGTATCAATTCATCATGCCTCTATATAACTAGGCTCCCCCAACGCCCAGTTTTCCAATAGAAAAGGATGGATTCTAGTGCAGCCACCTAATCCGTCAGTGTAGAGATGAGCCTAATGAAACCAACCACTAACTCTAGTCAAACCTATAATACCAGAGGAGTCAGATCACTAGGTAACATCCACAGCCCGTGGCTCTAGATGTCATGGAGTGATATAATCCTATGCACATACTCAGAATTCTCCATAGGGGAGATATACTACTCAACAGGTGTAGTTGCTTCTACCTACCTGAATAGAGGGAGGGGTCATATGCTGGACATTAAACTAACGCTTCATCACTTATATGGTTGATGTCACAGACCCGATCTTGTATCTGGGATAACTGTTGTCATGGAGGCTTCATAGTTGTTATAAAAGAGTACGAAATATAGTTGATCATATATATATATATCAATAAAAATTTGGATCTAATTCAAGAAGGACTATCAAAAACTCAATCCTATTAAATTCATGTTCCACTGATCCCTGCAAAAAAATGCATTAACATGGTGAGTCGAAAGACAAGTAGTCAAAGTCTCATTGAATGTATACATCATTAACCTATATCATCACTGGACTACCATTCTTGATATCCACACAGAGGAAAAACTGAAACTATTTCCCATACCAAAAAAATCATTGTAAATAGAGTTTTCTGAACAACATTTCAAAGAATGAACTTGCTCTAAAACAAGTATTTCAAAACCCAACCCATGCAAGGGATCTAGACATGACAACCCCAAGCCAAAATACATTGGACATGGGTATTGACTAGATCTGAATTCATAACTAACTCATAGAGAACACTTTTTAAAAACTATTACACACACAACCAACTAACTCAAAGAAAATGTATAGAGAAAAACATGAAAATATGCAACACTACTTTAAAGTAAACCAAGCATGCATGAAACTCTATAAAGTAAAAAAGTATTGTAGAGTATAATAAGAAGTAATGGGATAAAACAAATTCCCAACCAGAACTATGTGCAATCATAAAAAAACTAGAAAAGAGTAAATATATGAGAGAGACAAGAACATATATCCAAAGCTATGACCACTATAAATGGTTCTAAGAGCCGGTATCTCAAATAACCTCTTAAATCATGATCGATATGTCCTTAGACATCTATTTAAATGACATTTGTGGGTAAGGAACATACATGGGTGATTATATACATAACCAGTAGAAAAATCTAAAACTGTGAAGGGGGTGTAATAAGATATACAACTAAAGTGAAAAATAATAACTAAAATATGGTATAATGATAGAGTAAATATCAAACCAACGAGAGAGTGAAAGTAAGATCATCCATTCACATGGAGATAAACATGGTGAGTAGATGAACTACCTATTGATATTTAAGCACATATAGTAGGATAATAGACTAATGTAACCATGAGATGCTAAACATGGATAGAAAGTGGCACACCCTGTGTGTCTTCTACTCTCTTGGATGGAGAGTACTAAATCCAATGTGTGAATATAGAGGAAAAAATAATATATATATATATATATATATATACTCGTTCAATGAATCCCAAATGAGAGATTTGGGGGAAGACCATCTAACAAATCCTCCCCTGATGAAGAGTATCCAACATTTTCATAAGGCCCATCAATGATTCCCAGAATCCTATGTGTCTTCCCTAAAAACAAAAGTATAACCCAATCAATCACCACACTTTGATACTATCCGATTTGCGAAGCACTAACTCTCCCTCATGTTTCTAGGTCACATTCAAAAAATTAATCTTAGTGGGGAAAGCATATCTCTTCTTTCAGAGTTCAAAGATACTGGAAAAACATCTTATAACTGTTCTACATAATTGAGGGGATAAAAACTAAAGGTAATGACCACATGATCGAGTATTCCTTGAGGGCGGCACTCTGGAATTCACCATGGAAATCTACTGCCCTACTCCACTAGAGTGTAACACTCAAATATGTGATTAGGAACTCCACTTCCCAGTCTTTTTGGATGGTAATGATTCAGAATGTTCATAGATGAACATCACTTATCATCCCCACTAGAGGGTAATTATTGGAACAGTCATCCGGAAACTCCACTGCCCATCCCTTCTTAAGGGTAATGCCCTAAAATGGATGTTGCAGAGCTCCAATTCTCATACCTACTAGAGGGTAATGATTAGAATTTTTGATATCAGATCACGAAAGCTGATAATGATAGAACCATCACGTAATATGTGAAGAAACACTTAGTATAACTTACTCAGAATCCAAAATCAAAGGTTAAATTATTGAAACATGATCATTCGATGTTCTATCAAAAGAGATCAATGAGCACACGTCATGATATGGGACCCAAAAAATTCATTTTCCAACTTCATTTCATGCCCATCTCCCTTGATGAGACATAGTTTCAAACCAATTATTAGTACATGATTTTTAGTTATACTACACATATTTTCAAGGATAATCTAGACATTGTCTATGTCTGTTAGCCTTGTAAGTGTACCGAATCCCATGTCCTTCAACTATGGTACATGATGTCTCAGTCTACATTAGAGTCTACCTATGTGGTCAATCGGTATCCATATAATTCTAAGCAAACTTCTTATTGTGTGATCAATCACACAATGTTTTGCAATTGGGATAAGGTACATGGTATGTAATGGAGTAGTACACGCCATGTCATCCTTAACTTTCTCAATCCCTAGTCTCCACCATAAAAGGGGGATACATATCATGTTTTCATCATGGAACATGATGTGTAGACATGATTTCAGTATTTTCTTAGATCTAATCTCTATGGCATGAATATTTATACACTACCTTTGATTATCTCTTGAATCATTTTGAAACTCCTAGATCTGGACGTGGATTATTTATCTCCATAGTTTCCCGTTGTGAATCCTCTTCGATCATCGATGAGGGTTTCATAAAATGTTCTACACACACATAATTCATATACAATTCATCATCCACCATCAAAACATCGATTCTAACATTCTTATAATGTAGCAATTGATGGGAAATTCTTAGTTCATCAAACTGCTTCCATTTCCTCAATCTGTCACATATCCAAGGGTCCGACCGGGATCAATACCTCATAGAAATTTTGATCCTTGGACATTGGAATATAATCAGTGAATAATGAAGATAATCAGTGTGGTGTATCTCCATAATCCGAATTTTTATGTATCTGAGAAATAATTATAGTTCTAGGGTCAAGAATAGTGGACTGGGGTTAGATGAAAAATTGATAAAAAATTGAAATATGGTACATGGGATAATGGAAAGGACAATACAAGGAACATATCGATGAAGTAAGGGTGGTTTACTCAATAATCATATTGTAAGGGTTGGAAAATACATACAACGAGTCCAATGTCAAATTTGATAAATCACTGATGAAGAACCCATGCACCTACATTGAAGGGATATCTATTTTGTTCATTTTGCATTGATTCAAGTTTATCCATAGCTTCATTTTCCATTAATATCAATTCTACAGAGGAAGGAGGAAGAGATAGCTCTACTAGAATTTGAAGTATTATGTGGGCAACCCAAGACTAATTATTATAATGATATATTTATAAATGATTTAGGTTAAATTAAATGAATTTTTTAAGGAAATATATAAATAAATAACTCCATGTAATGAACTATTGGTGATTCATGGGTTTGAACGTCCCGCACCAATCCTTTTTATGTATTGCCTATGGTAATCATGTCGTTCCAGAACCAAACACGATTTCTAATTTCAGATATAATCAATCATTTATGAGTTATAATTTTTTCTTTAATAATATACTAAAAAAATATAAAATATACATAATATTTTCATTAAATTAATTTTGGGCACATCGGTCGCTAGATTCACATGTCGTCTCAGGACCATACACTGGAAATATACATACAGAAATATTTTAATGTCATACAAGTAAAAAAACGGTTCACAAGAACCATAAAATTAAATCCATTGAGTATAATTCTCAATATTCTAATTTATGCACATATTCTTCAGTATCAATGTTTTCTATTACCACTTGTATTCTTAATAATATATTGAAACCTTATTTTGTGTCATCTAATGTTAATATCAATGTTAACTTCTCCTAATTTTGTATGATGTTTTTTATTATCAAATTTAAACCATAGTATTTTAAAAAATAAAAATTAATTTCCTTTAATGATCACATGTTTTATGATTAACCCCAAACTTCCTCAAAAACCCATTATATTCTTTTTGGGGATCTCCTATTAATGACTAATTTTAAACAATTTTTTTTGAAATGTTTTCACATTTAATTTTTAAACATTACTATTAGATGAATCCCTCAACACCATATTTTTTCAAGACAGTAAAATAGTTTTCAAAAAACTCATTTATGTTTTCCTTTTATCTGTTTAACATTCATCGATATAATTAATCCATTTTATAAGTAAAATGGATTTAAAAATGATTTTATCTCAATAAATTCATAAAAATGTAATAATCATAAATTTTTCAAATGTGACTATTTGTATATTTACTGTTATTATTTCCTTTAAAATAAATTATAACAGATCTTTTTTCTGAAATAATTATTCAATTTTTATGTGTTATCGTTGAATTAATTTACCTATCTATATTACCAATAATTTTTTATGAAGGTTTTCAATGGTATTAAAGTGTTATTTTTTTAAAACAATTATCATGGTCAATGTATTTTATTTTAATGAGAAGCATTTTTAGGTGAATTTCATGAATATTAGAACGAGATACTTCTTCATTTTTTAGGTGTTATTTCCCCAAAGTAAATAATATTAATATTAATTTGTGGAATCTTCATTAATAATCCTTATAATACCTTGAGTCTATGTTCTTATTCTACTCTCCACTTTATTTCTTCAAATTATTATAAAATGTTCTTTGAATGAATTCATGACACTCATTTTCTTTCTAGGGTTTAATTATTATAAATGAATTTTTTCCATTCCTATTATAATATATATATATATAATTTCAATACGATGGATGGTTCCCAGAGAAAACTATATTGAATTTGGTAATGATTTACATCTATTTAAATAAGAAATGGAAATGGGTATTGGTGCTTGATTCTCTATGTGAAATAAGAGATAATGACTTATCCACCAGAGAAAGATGATGTAATTTTTGATCTAATATATGAAATAAGATGTAATATAATCACCATTAATTATTTCATTATTTATTTCTTAATCCACAATGGGAAAATGGATTCAATGAAAGGTCCCCTTAATGATAATAAAATTGATACTTGTTCAACTATTTTTAGATTCCATTGATTATTTAGGTTCAAAATTTTTATTATATAACAAAATTAATATCATATAAATAAATTATTTCTATTATAACTGTATTATTTTCAAAATAAATGTTTTTTAGTTTTAGATTGTTCTTCATTTATCAAAACATTTGGACATTTTTCAATATTCCATATTCATTTGATAATATATTTACCCTACTAAAATTTTATCATTTTTTATGATATTACCCTTGATGCTATATTGATATATTTTACCTTATTCAATGTCTGATGTCACCCCTTTCATATTATTCCAATTCCATTGTCTTTGATGATGTGAGAAACCATTGATAATTCTAGAAGCGGTCTAGTAATATTTGATTATGTATAAATTTTCATAAATTTGATATGCCCCTTGATGATATATTGATATATTTCCTATATTTAATATTTCATATCACCACTTTCTTATTTTTCCATTCCATGAATTTTGATGGTGTGAGTAACTGTGAGAATTATAGAACAGGGTTTAGTGTTTTTTTATGCCTAAATTTTCACAAGTATCAGAATGTAAGAGGACTATGAACCAAATTTTAAAAGATAATAAAGCATCACTTCATGGGATTGTTAGTTTATTATGGCATTTAATGTTAAAATTATTTACACATGTTTATGTTTAGTTTAGGAAATATGACATTGAATCAATGAAAATAATAAATTTATGTGCTCTTAGTATCGAATCCACCTGTGAAATCTCAAAGGGTTTTATATGGCCCATCAATGAGCCATATAATGAATGTAAAAACCAATTAGGTTCAGAATATATCAAATAATCTGCGTTATTTTTTAGTTTTATGAATTTTAAAAAATTACATTACTAATACACATGCCCATTTGTCAGATGGAATTATAACATAGTGTAATAGTGTAGATTTCAAAGACTAGGTTATCTGAAAAAACAATATGTTCATACTGAAATATTAAATAATGGAACCCCATATAGATTTATATGAATCATAAGTAAGTACATGAATTACTTTTTAAATGATATGTACAATATTAGATGCATGAACAAAGACCTTTTCCATCATTCTAGGAGGAAAAACCCCTAATAAACCATAAATACCAAAATCCATACAACAAGTTTACCATGCTAGCGGGAAACCACTCAATCGTTAAATTGAAATCCAAAACACTAATCCCATTCCAAGGGTATCCTTCAATTTTAATCCACCAAAGTGTTTTTTAATAGTCTACATCCTTCACACGTATCAAAAAATCCCAATACAATAATTATAACATCTCCCAAAGTAATTAAATCATATAATAATAAGATAAAATCATAATATTAGTTATAGAAAAGCTAAAATACAACATCATGAACCCCTAACCCATTCCAATAATACTAAACTATACATGAACATGAAGAGATTCAATGGGACCTCATGTGAACCTACACATATTCCCAAGGATACTAGATGGAAAAATAGGCCAATGGTGGTTTGATTGGTAGACTATACCACAATTTCATAGTTTGTAAAAAAACATTAAATAATTAGATCACAAAAATAAAAAAAAATACGATATGTACGTGGATAAAAATAAAATCAAACAACATTAATAAATAAAATTTAGCATAAAATAATTTATATAGAATGTTGGATCACCCATTTGGATGAATACATATACAAAAATATAGTTGGGAAAAAATAATAGTGAGAATGGCTCCTCTAAAACTCTGATCCTGGCATTAAAATAAAATAAAATAATATATAAGTAATACAACATTATCATTGAACCATAAACCAATTCCCAAAATGAACATAAAAATAGAGAGATCATCATGGTATGCTATATACCATGCCCATCAGATCATAGTGTGAATAAAACCTAACATGCACCCATTAACTTGATGCCATATATTACCATTAAATATATTTCTTAGACACATTAAAATATTACCTAGTTAAATAAAAAATTATGTAATAAAAAAAGAACCATTATTGATCATTAAATAATAATGTTAAACTATAGGATGGCCCAAACCATCTTTGGTTAGGGTTTTGGAGTCACTTGTCATGTAAAGTAATCTTCCTATTAATATCAGTCCCATAAAAAGTCATCGAAACAAGGAGAATTAAATTCAATAAAGCATATAGAATCCAAATCCAATGATCATTTTTAATACATTCTAACCAAAATAACCCATATGGATCCCAATATCATGTTTTAAACATCCCTTATTGAGTCCCAATTCAAACTAAGGACCATAACCAAGAAACATAAATTATATAACTCATTAATGAAAGGTGATTATCATATTAATTACTAACACATAATTTCAGAATAGAGAAGAATATATCGGGCCATAAAACCTCATCTAGAAACTCATGGTATTTCCAAACTAGGTACCTTATCTAGTAGTGTAACATCTAAATGTAAAGAAAATTTCAATGTTATCCCCACTAATTTATCTTTTAAAGAAAGTTAGCATGTCCTAAAAAGACAAAACCATGATTGTATATTGATTCATAGGTTCATTTCCTAGGAAATATTTTCACATTCAGAAACTCATATAAGAATATAAAAGGAATAAAATGTTCCCAGATTCATTTTTTTGGGAATAATTTCCAAACAATAAGACACAATATACATAAAATTAATCATAGTATCAATATCTATGGTGAAAATCCTAATCATCCCAACCCTTTTCACATATGATCCCCCTTTACAAGTAATATATCTCAGGGGAAGCCACTAGGGTTCCCTAGCCCTCATAAATCAATCAAACCCTTTATGGATTTCAATATATCATTCCCATAACATAGGTCCATGATGAAGAGATATATGTAATAACAACACTCAGTGTTTTCATAATCATATCATGGCCGAACTGGAACTCTGAAAAATCTGACAAAGGATATTAGCTCAAGACCATTCTGTTCATAAATTACATTAGATCAGTATTTAAACCCAAAGAATGCAAAAATATCATGGGGGGTATAACCTTCTAGGTAGTCACATCTAAATGGGGGATGAACCAATTCCACATAAAAATAACCATACATGGTGGAACTATGTCTTATCAGGGTTCTTATTTGGCCACCTAGAGCCACTCTATTCTATGTCGGGGGACCAATCCACTGAGATGTGACCAAGGATGCTATACCAAAGTAAACTATGAACACATAAACATTTACAGCCCTCTAGGTGTCCATGTATCTCATAAAATGATATTTTAACCATGGACTCTTTTATACGAGGATTAAGTAATAAAATCCATGAATAAGAGTCCATTATTTCATCAAGGAACATTGTATAGTTTACCCAATGATTTCGTATAATTAAATCACTTTAGTGAAATTTAAATTATCATGAACCCTTAGTGCTGGGACCAAAAATTAAATTCCAATAATAATTAAATAAATACAACATTCCTAGGGATATACAATTTACCAACTACCTCAATTTAACCTCAAACACTTTTCCATTAACTAATAAATAGATCTCTCACAAGAATGGAAATGTAAAGTGGACATCATCCAATCACCAGAGGCCTTACTGATTGAAACCATAATAAATAACTAATTATGAAAAAAATTATTTAGTAAACCAATTAATTTAGACAATTTATTATAAAATAAAAAAATTATTCAATTAGTCATAACACCTAAAACCTCACCCAAGTCTCTTAACTCAACAAAATTGAAATTAAACCCTCATAAGAAGACAAAAATTCTCTCCCAACACAATACATGACCATACTAAAAACATTAATTAAATAAACCATTCTATTTAATATAATCCAAATAAAATTTAAAAAATGGTGGTTCTCCTCAAAAGACGTGACCCATGACAGTATTAAGATACCATCTTGGGACATCGTCTATCTATGCCAAATGAAAGACCCATTTAAATGTATAATCAAACAATAAAATAATAGAATCCGAACCGAAACCATATTGTATATACTCTAAAATCAATGAAAATCATTAGAAGAATTACATTGGGGATGGGGGAGGTGGAAACATGTAGAGACCCAAAGCGTGAAGTACATGGACATTACATTACTTTTGTGGAATACTTAATATATAACAAAAATAGACACCAAAGGACCGTAATAGTTTAGTATCTTTGGAATCTTGGAATATAAACTTCTAATCATGTTGAAAGATCTTCAATATCTCACCTAAAAATATTCCCCATTTTGTTTCCTTACCTAAAACTATTAATTATTTCCTGGGGAAAATAAGGAATAAAAAGGGTGAGCTCAAATGCTCAGTAAAGGAAAACATAGAGAATATAAAACAATCCATAAACATTTGAAAGCAAAAACTTGAACATGAAATTTCAACATCAAAATCTTGAGAAAAGGCATAAATCGTGGAAGTACATAAGGCATATTTCATAATGGAACATCAACCATGATAAAATATAATGGGATTAAAACATGTAATTGTGGAAAAAATTCAGCACTTGTTATGATTTCCATAGTAGCCAAGGCATTTCTGCCAAGACCATTTTAGTGGACAAAGTCCCTTTCTGGATCGAGTTCACTCCTTGTTCTAGTCCTGTATCACTAAACCAGATTTACTTACCATTCCAGCCATGTATATATCGTGAGATATAAATCTTTACCCAATCCATTGGAGGGAGATATAGGTCCCACCCATCTCATAATGAAATCATTATTAATTGTGCCACAAAATAAACATACATCATTCATAATAACCCAACGAATAAAATGGGTCTCCTAAACAACATCCCATCATCACATAATCCTTATAATAGAAATGGATATAATTTTATAATAAGAAAACTGAAACCAAGTAAATCATAGAGACATTATACTTGAAACATACACATATGAAATAATGTCATCTTAGTTGAAAAAATGGTTTTGATGAAACACTTAAAATGAATTCTTGAGGAAAATATCCTTTCTTCTTCAAAATCAATTTTATTTCACAAAACATCATGAAAATTTAAAAGAAAGAGATTTTTTTGAAAATAGTCATGAAATCATTTGGATAAAGATTCTTGAAAATAAGGCTTTATAAAACTGTAAAAATCCTTTCATTCCGTATAAGTTAAAAAAACATTCTTCTCGTACTTTTGCCGGAAAAGTCAAAAAGTGCCTCATAAAAGAATGATTCCACACACACCATATAATAATAGTCAAAAATTGGTAAAATGAAAATTAAACATAAATGAAACCATTTTTAAAAAATAGGCACATGGATGACAAACGTAACCCTTGTAAATACATACGTATAAGCAATCACGGATAAAAATGAGATTGAAAATTTAACCCTTACCTTATGTCTGATATGCTTCGTATGTATCTGAACGTCTTGTATAATGAATTAAATAATGTCATTGACTTATTATAGAATCATATTAATTGTTATTATATCATATATGGTTCACTTAGGTATTTATATTACGCGTTCATTTGTCAATTCCATGTTAAAGTAGCGTTTTGGGAAAAATTGTTTCACTTATCATTCGTGTTCGGACTTGTTGTTGTTGATATTATTATTACTTATATCATGATTTACTTAATTCCAGAATGTAAAACATGATTTATATATCATATATATTTAGTATATATATATATAATGGATATATAAATGAAATGAAACACACCGTTCATGGAGACGGTAGGCCGTACGTACGCATGAACGCTGTTTTCCTTTCTTTATTGACTTGAATGGAAATAAGTAGATAAAAAATATATATATATATACATAAATCCAATAGCTTCATTATTTCATATATTTCACTATTATTCATTATATATACATTATAATCATTCATGAATGGTTAACATGGATAATGAATCTCATCCCGTCGTGGAGACGGTAGTCCGTACTTACGCATGAGCGATGATATCATTCCCATGATCGTGGAATTTTATTGTAGTGTATATATAATATTTTAGAATCAATATAACTTTACAATAATCATATATAGTTATTTATTTACACCATTAAACCCATCCAAATAAGGTGGTGGTCGAAAACAGATTACACCACGGCGTGGAGACGATATTCCGTACGTACGCATGCGCGGTGATTTGATTTTCCGTAGGATGGATAGAAGGTGAAATAAGGTTGTTCCATATTTATAATAACATATCAGTATATAAATAATACTGATTTTATTACTTTATAATGAGGCAACTAAATAAGAATAAGTAGAAGAAGGAAGAAACTTGAGAGAATCGAAAGAAGAGATTACCTCTTCTACGACCCACCCCCTTTAAGCCTTCTCTTAAGGAAGTAGAGTTGGTATTTTGAGAAGAAAAGAACCTCCAGAATGTTTCTAGGGTATTTTAGAAGAGTAATGGTCAGGGGATGTCTGAGCTTCAAGGCTCAAAAGGGTGTGAAGAGAAGTGGAAAGGGGTTCCCTTTTTATAAGGGAGGAGAGTGGCACATTTGGAAATCATAAAAATATTAATTTATAATAAATCTAACCCCACTTAAAAACCTCCAAAAATGACTCATATTCAAATATTAGATGATATAGGGTTGTAATATCATTAAACAATAAAATTTAGACATGAATGGAATTTAATTTAAACATTATCAACATGATTTATCCTTATTTAATCTGTTTAATTTTATTTGTGGTAATAAGATTCTAAATTTTAAACTGTTATAAATAATTACTTATGTTCTGTGAATTATCCATAATTAGATAATTTATGACATTTTAGACTATATAAATTTCAATTTTTAATTTTTAAATATATTTTTGATTTTTAAACAATTTAATAATATGTCATTTTTATAAAATAACAATAGTGTAAATTTTGACACTATTCATTTATTTGAATTTAAATTAAATATAAACAAATGATATATTCAAAATAAAATATTTAATAGGTCCCTAACATGTATTATTAATATAGAAAATTTGTGGAGAAAATTAAATAGTTCATATATTATTTATTTTACTTTTTTTAAAACAATTTATTTGATATTTCTCTTAATAAAATAATTACTACAACATTTTTGTATAATTATTAAATAAACTTATTTGTTGCATAAAAATTAAAAATAAAATACTAGGATGAAGATAAATATTATATCTTTCATAATAATACATTTATTTGGATTTATCTTCTAAAACACTCAATTATTACAATGTTATATTTATTAAATTATGAAGGTGACATCTTTGACATCATATAAAATAAAATAATATCAGTGTCATAATCACTTTTATATGACTCCAAACGGTCATATATTCGGTCATTTAATTCTCATGGTGTATATATACACTAAAAATATGTTTCGGTGAGGTTTTTGACCCCTTTAATATGTATTACTATTTCAATAAAAACAATATTATTGATTTTTTTTACTAAATAAATAATTTCTGCATCATTAACGTTTAAACTAATAATGTAATTAAATAACTCTTAAAAATTACAAATAAATTACCATGATAAATAAAAACATTTTAACTTCCAAATTACTATTTATAACCGAATTTATATTCTATATAACCTTATATTAAAAATACTTTAATTATTAATGTTTGAGTGAGACATATTTCACTTTCCTTTAAATAAAATATACTAAAGGTCTTAATCACCTCCAAGTGGGTTCTAATGGATTCCATTTCGACAAAATTATGACTTAGGAAGAAATATAATCATCCAATTGTATTTTTAAAAGTGTTAGGGTAATTTAATAAAAATATATTTACACTTAATTACCCTATTTACCTTTTATTATGGTAAATAAAATTTACCATAGTTAATATTCAAAATGCCCAAAAATAAAAAGTAGTCTATTAATATAAATTGGTACCACTGATTCCAAAAATGGAATCCATTTTTCCAAATTAAATACATAGAAGATTCAGAAATTAAATAAAAATTAATCCCGTTGTCGAAAGAAAACATTTTTTTGTTTAAAACATTGCAAAAGATTGAAATGGTTTTACCTGTGAATTCAATGAAAAATCAATGATAATTAAATACATAATATTAAATGGTAAAAATATAATATATTTAAACTTTAAAACCATTAAATATTATAGTTTAACCATATAAATTATTACGATTAAAAAAGTTGTTTTTAATTAAAATATAGCGTGTTTTTACTATTTATTTTAATATGAAAGTTATCAGAATAAAATGAGAATTTTATCCAATGTAAATTTTTATATCCCAATACCAAAATGGAATTTTATTTTGTCAAATTAAACTTAAAAATAGGTCAAAAACTAGATTTAAAGTGGGTGCGCCATCAAAAGGCGGCAAAACTGCATTTTTTGAGAAATACTTATTTTACCCGAAAAATTTATTTTGTTCACATAACATGTTTTAGAAAATGTGTAAGATGAATAATAATGTTATAAAATTCAAAATTTAGCTAATAATATTCATAATGGATAGTCCATATTAATATTATAACAATATATCGTTGTTTAGTTAAACCCGGTATTGCGAACAACACACGCTATCGAGGAAGGTCGTGATTGCGTGTAATGCAAGCCAGGTCAGGGTTGCGTGTAGTGAAATATCCCTTTGGTGTTTCATATAACATAATTCAAAACTTTTTTCATTTATACATTAAAAAAAATATATACTTAATTTTTCGTAGAATAATTTCTACAAAATGAACTTGAAATTTTGTGTAACACAAGCCAAGAATAGTGTTGCGTATACTGAAAGCGAATACGGTGTCACTTATAGTGCAATAGAATCTTGGTGTAGCATACATTAGAAGATAGTAAAGAAATTAAAACGAATATATCATATAAAATCTCATGGTTTTACATTCTACCCCCCTTAAAATGAATTTTCCCCTCAAAATTCATCAGAGTTATAAATGGTTTACTACTCGAAAGTTTTAATAGAGACCCACATCATAAAAAGGAATACAAAAACATCATTTTAAAACATGAATTATGAAACATATCGGTTACCCAAATTGACTCATCCCTGGGTTTCCATATAGGAGAACATATGTGAAAATATGGATATGGAAGAGAAATATAACCATCAAGTTTTGATGGAGAGTAGTAGAGGATATGGCTATGATAAAGACAATAGTCACAAAGCCGTAAATTTGTGATGATCTAAGGTACCATCTGATTCATCGTATATTAGGGCATCATGACAACAATTTTTTTGTATTCAAGATCATTTCCCTAAAGTTGAAGAATTTTTGAAAAAGAAATAATTACTTGATTTTGATACAATATCACCGTTGGTCATTCCATGGACAATTTCCACTTCATCTCTTAATGAAATGAATTTGAATTTGTCATTCGTGAAGTGTTAGTAGGTCATGTGGTAGAATGACAGGTCATTCCATCTGTCTAAAAAAAATGTTAGAAAAAGTTATCAAATATACATAAGTCCATCTGTAGTGAGATTAATCATTTAGGGACTTATACTTTATATATCGTACTTTTTAATATAATAAAACTAGTTTCTACTAACCAAGGACTTCCTGTAGGCCAATGGTAGGCGATAAAGGCCTATCACACTTCGGTTGTTGGTTCGATTCCCACAGCCTTGTCTGACGCGATGGTTTGTCTCCCATCTTGTAGGTTTTCCCTTTTTATAAAACTAAATTATAATAACATTCCTGCCATAATATCAAAAAAATTTCCTAGCATTAAACAATACTATCGGATTTCTGACATAACCCTTTCCAATCTTTAGACTTATCCAAAATATATCTGTCCAATATCATAGTATACAGAAAATGATTACTGGAAAGGACACATAACAAGAATGTGAATAACATCATTTTATCATATGATATATCTTTTTGGTCACATTCCAAACATGTGAATTACTTAATCATGTGTTCTATTGATACAGAAATTACCACAAATCCTTAGTGAAACATGAATGCAGTCAAAAGGTAACTCCTTCCACATACCAAAATCCCAAAATTTCTATATACTCAAACCATGATATAACTTTTTCCTTTTAACAATCATGAGCTCATTTCATTTTCTCTTTATCCCTTCATTATGCGCTTATCATCTGCATTACAAAAATATTTCAATCAATTTTCATGGTTACCGGTACCATATTCTTATAGAAAACCACAGTCGACCAATAAATAAATATTCCAATATTCCATGATACTATATACATCATTATTTTGGAATCACATTACATAAACACTTAATCATTCCACCACATCGTTGTCATATTCAACATTTACATTAGTTATTGCATGGGACATCCCTTTGTCCTTTTCCTTAAGTGGTTTCTCAGGTCGATCATCACTAACCCTTAGATTATGGCATTTATTAGCATAATGCCCCATTTCCTTGCACATGAAGCATTTAAGTGTTGGTGGAGAGTTCTCTGTAGTCTTTTCTCTATTCACATCATTAGCAACATTTTTTTCCATTACTTCGACAATCAACTGCTCGATGACCTTCTTTTCCACACTGAAAACATTTTCTAGTATCTTTTAGGAAATCTCCACTATGCTTCTTTCCACACATTGAGCATAATGAAACATTCATCCTCTTTTCACCATTGTTATGAGATTTCTCCTTGAACTCCATCTTTCATTTTTTGTCAAAACCATGAGATGGATATGTGACACAAACTTACAGTTCTACCTTGATAGCACAACACACAATTTATTCATAGCTTCTGAAGTCTCTTATAGATAATTTCCTTCGAAGACTTGATTTTAAGCCACTGAAGAATTGATCAACATTACTTTCAGGTTGGATGATAAATCCAGATGCATACCTTGCAAGCCTTGTAAAATTTTCCTCGTATATACCAAAAGATTCATCATCCTTTTGCTTAATATCAAGGAAATACTTTTACATCTTTGATTGAAGAATACGAGGGAAGTAATTTCTGAAAAATAATTTCTTGAACTCATCCCATTCCATGGATTCAATTTCATCTCGGGGAATTGTATTCTTAATTAGATTCCACCACTGGTCAGCCTCACCTTCTTAAATGTAAACAGCAAAAATGACTTTTTCATGCTATGAACAGCGAAGTATGGAAAATATCATTTCAATGGTACTAATCCATTGTTCTGCAACAAGTGGATCAGAAGACCCACTGAAAGAAGGTGGGCGTTGCCTCATGAAGGACTCAAAAGAATATTGTTCCCTTCTCTACTCATTTGGATGTCCATAATGATTCATAGCTTGTGTAAGTATAGCAATAAGATTTTTTACTACATCTCCCATCACATTTGGTTGTTCAGGAGGATAGTCATTGCATTTTACATTACATTGATCAACACAGTTACTTCGGGTTCCAGCCATCGTCTAAAACCCAAAAAGAATAGCGTGAGAGGCAAAAATCATGCTAGGGAAAACAACATAAAAAGGGGGAGTACCTTCAATATCTAACATCATAGGTTTAATTCTAAGATTGTTACCATAATTCTAGGATTATAACCTATACTTATACTTAACATTAGGGACATCCCTAGACATACCTTAGAAATATCTCTTGTGATATCACTAAAGTTTTCACATCATAGTTTCCAAAGGTTAACTAAACCTTTCCTCTGATACCAACTGTAGAGACCCAAATCTCGAGATACAAGGAAATTACATTACATTTTTGGAATACTTAATAAATAACAAAAATAGACACTAAAGGACCGTAATAAATTAGTATCTTTGTAAACTTGGAATATAAACTTCTAATCATGTTGAATGATCTTCAACATCTCCCATAAAGATCATCCTTTTTTGTTTCCTTACCTAAAACCATTCTTTATTTCCTGGGGAAAATAAAACATAAAAAGGGTGTGCTCAAATGGTCATTAAAGGAAAACATAGAGAACATAAAACAATCCAATAACATTTGAATGAAAAATCTTGAACATGAAATTTCTACATCAAAATATTGAGAAAAGGCATAAATCGTGGAAGTACGTAAGGAGTATATCATAATGTAACATCAACCATGATACAATATAACTGGAATAAAGCATGTAATTGTGGAAACCCTTCAGCACTTGTTATGATTTCCATAGTAGCTAAGGAATTGCTGCCAAGACCAACTTAGTGGACAAAGACCCTTTCTGAATCGAGTTCACTCCTCATTCCAGTCCTGTATCACTGAACCAGATTAACTTACCGTTCCAGCCATGTCTATCTCATGAGATATAAATCTTTAAAAATTTAATTTAAGGGATATATAGGTCCCTCCCATCTCATAATGAAATCATTCTTACTTGTTCCACAAAATAAACATACATCATTCATAATAACCCAACGAATAAAATGTGTTTCATAAACATCATCCCATAATCACATAATCCATATAAAAGAAATGGATATCATTTCATAATAATAAAAGTGAAACCATGTAAATCATAGAGACATTATACTAGAAAGATACACATATGAAATAATTTCATCTTAGATGGAAAAATGGTTTTGATAAAACACTTGAAATGAATTTTTGAAGAAAATATATTTTCTTCTTCAAAATCAATTTCATTTCACAAAACGTCATGATATTTTAAAAGAAAATTATTTTGTTGAAAATAGTCATGAAATATTTTGGAGGAAGATTCATGAAAATAAGGCTTTATAAAACCTTAAAAATCCTTTCATGCCGTATCAGTTAAAGAAACATTCTTCTCGTACTTTTGCCGGAAAAGTCAAAAAGTACCTCGTAAAAGAAATATTCAATACACACCGTGTAGTAAAAGTAAAAATTGGGTAAAATGGACTTTAAACATATATGAAACAATTTTTAGAAAACATTCACATGGATGATAAACGTAACCCCAGTAAATACTTACGTATAAGCAATCTCAGATAAAAAATGAGATTGAAAATTTATCCCCTACCTTATGTCCGATATACTTCTTATGTATCCGAACCTCCTGTATAATGATTTAAATAATTCTATTAACTTATTAAAGAATCATATTCATTGTTATTATATCATATATGGTTTACTTATGTATTTATATTACTCGTTCATTTGTCAATTCCATGTTATAGTAGCGTTTCAGATAAAATTGTTTCACTTATCGTACGTGTTCAGACTTGTTGTTTTGATATTATTATTACTTATATCATGATTTACTTACTTCCAGGATGTAAAACATGATTTATGTATCATATATATTCGGTATATATATATAATTGATAGATAAATTAAATGAAACACACCGTTCATGGAGACGGTAGGCCGTATATATGCCGGAACATTGTTTTCCTTTTTTATTGACTTTAATGGAAGTATGTAGATAACATATATATATATATATCCAGTATCTTTATTATGTCATATATTTCATTATTATGCATTATATATACTTTATAATCATTCATGAATGGTTACCATGAATAATGAATCTCATCACGTCGTGGAGACGGTAGTCAGTACGTACGCACATGCTATGAGATCAATCCCATGATCGTGGAATTTTATTGAAGTGTATATATAATATTTCAGAATCAATATCACTTTACAATAATCATATATAGTTATTTATTTACACCATTATACCCATCCAAGTAAGGTGGTGGTCGAAAACAAATTACACCACGGCGTGGAGACGGTATTTCGTACATACGCACACACGGTGATTTCATTTTCCGTAGGATGGATAGAAGCTGAAATACGATTGTTTCATATTTATAATAATAGATATGTATATAAATAATACTAATGTTATTAAATTATAACGATACAACTAAATAAGAATAAGTACATGATGGAAGAAACTTGAGAGAATTGGAAGAAGAGATTACCTCTTCTTTGACACACCTCTTTTATGTCTTCTCTTAAGGAAGTAAAGTTGGTCTTTTGAGAAGACCATAACCTCCACAATTTTTATAGGGAAGTGGAGAAGAGGAATGGGTAGGTGTTGGACTAGCTTAAAGGCCCAAATGGGTGTCAAGAGAAGTGTAAAGGGGTTCCCTTTTTATAAGGGAGGACTGGGGCACCTTTGGAAATCTAAAAAATATTAATTTATAATAAATCTAACACCACTTAAAAACCTCAAAAAATGACTCATATTCGAATATTAGATGAGATAGGGTTGTAATATAATCAAAAAATAAAATCTAGACTTGTAGGGAATTTATTTTAAACTTTATCAACTTGATTTATCCTTATTTAATCTATTAAATTTTATTTGTGGTAATAAGATTCTAAAATTTAAATTGTTATAAATAATTACTTATGCTCTGTGAATTATACATAATTAGATAATTTATGACATTTTAGACTATATAAATTTCAATTTATAATTTTTAAATATTTTTTTGATTTTTAAACAATTTAATAATATGTTAATTTTATAAAATAACAATAGTGTCAATTTTGACACTATTCATTTATTTGAATTCAAATTAAATACAAAAAAAGGATATATTCAAAATAAAATATTTATTAGGTTCCTAAAATGTCATAGTAATCTATAAAATTAGTGGAGAACATTAAATAGTTCATATAATATTTATTTTACTATTTGTAAAACCATTTATTTGATATTTCTCTTAATAAAATAATTACTACAACATTTTTGTAAAATTATTAAATATACTTATTTGTTGTATAAAAATTAAAAATAAAATACTAGGATGAAGATAAATCTTATATATTTCATAGTAATACATTTAGACGGATTTATCTTCTAAAACAACAAAATATTAAAATGTTATATTTATTAAATTATGAAGGTGACAACTTTGACATGATATAAATAAAATAATATAAGTGTCATAATCACTTTTATATGACTCCAAACGGTCATATATTTGGTAATTGAATGATTATGGTGTATATATACACTAAAAATAAGTGTTGGTATGTTTTGTGTGCCATTTAATATGTATTACTATTTCAATAAAAACAATATTATTGATTTTTTTTACTAAATGAATAATTTCTGCATCATTAATGTATAAAATAATAAGGTTATTAAAAAACTCTTAAAAATTAAAAAAAAATTATTATGACAAAGAAAAACATTTTATCTTCCAAATTAGTATTTATAACCGAATTTATATTCTGTATAACTTTATATTAAAAATACATTAATTATTAATGTTTGAGTGAGACATATTTCACTTTACTTTAAATAAAATAAACTAAAGGTCTTAATCAGATCAATGTGGGTTATAATGGATTCCATTTCGACCCAAATATGACTTAGGACGAAATATAATCATGCAATTGTATTAATAAAAGTGGTAGGGTAATTTTTTAATATTATATTTACCCTTAATTACCAGATTTACCTTTTACTATGGTAAATAAAATTTACCATTGTTACTATTCATAAGGCCCAAAAATAAATAGTAGTCAATTAATATAATTTGGACCCACTGATTCCAAATATGGAATCAATTTTTATAAATTCAAAACACAAAATTTTCATAAATTAAATTAAAATTAATCCCGCTGTCAAAAGAAAACGGGTTTTTGTTTAAAACATTGTAAAGGATTGAAATGATTTTACATATGAATTCAATGTAAAATCAATTCTAATTACATAAATTATATTAAATGATAAAAATATATACTGTTTATACTTCAAAACCATTCAATAATATTATTTAACCATATAAATTATTTCGATGAAAAAAGTTGTTTTTAATTAAAGTATATCGTGTTTTTACTATTCATTAAAATATGAAAGTTATCAGAATAATATTAGAATTTTATCCAAAGTAAATTTTTATATCTTAATCACAAAAAAGAATTTTATTTTGTCAAATTAAACTTATAAACATGTCAAAAACTAGATTTAATGTGGGTGCGCCATCAAAAGGCGGCAAAACTGCATTTTATAAAAAATACTTATTTTACCCGAAAAAATTATTTTTTTCAATAACATGTTTTAGAAAATGTGTAAGAGGAATAATAATGTTATAAAATTAAAAATTTAGCTAATACTATTCCTAACAACCAGTACATAATAATATTATAACAATATATCGTTGTTTAGTGAAACCCAGTATTGCGTACAACACACACTATCGAGGAGGGTCGCGATTTCGTGTAATGTAAGCCGGGTCAGCGTTGCGTGTAGTGAAATATCCCTTTGTTGTTGCATATAACATAATTCAAAACTTATTTCATTTATATATTAAACAAAATCTTTCCATAATGTTGCGTAGAATAATTTCTACAAAACGAACTTGAAATTGTTTGTAACACGAGCCAAGAATAGTGTTGTGTATACTGCAATATAATACGGTGTCACGAATAGTGCAAGATAATCTTGGTGTAGCATACAGTAGAAGTTATTAAAGATATTAAAAAGAATATATCATATAAAATCTTGGGGTGTTATAAAACAGATATTGAATCTATAATGAAATCCGGTATAATCACAAAAAAGCAAGAGAAAATCTAATGAGGAATGAGACGGTGTTATCTAGTACATGTATATGGGTGGATGATGGAAAGAGGTGATTACCTTTTAGGAAACCATAAAGGAAAATGGGAAATACTAATTTCTAATGAGATGTTTGGTTTTTCAATACTGTTTTTAAAACCATGCACCAACTATTAAACCTTAAATATCAAAGGCCATTACAGTTGGATTATTAGGTCACATGTTTTAAAAAACCTTATATGAACTATGTGAAACAATAATTCACACTCATATAAAAATATTTTTTCTTAATAAACTATCTGTAATCCATGTTCTATTCCCCATATCATAACCAATATAAATGGTTTACCTAGGATTCATCATGATTTACCCAATACTACTCTCTATCCATGATTACCAATAATTCTAATTAGAGAATGAACTGAAAATTCACAATTCTAAGAGTTGTACATTTTCCCATAACCATACATAAAAAACAAACCACCTAATGAATAATCCTCTAGATGATTGAAAAATATAACATGAATCACCTGATACTCACTTGAGAATCAAATGAAACCATAAAGCCTATATCCACATCATATAACATCAATTAGTGACACTAAATATGAATAAATTTATATATGATTCATAATTTTACTAACCAACACTAATAAATATTTCTCAAAATGAAATTCCCACAGACAATACCAACTCTATAATGTTTGGTTTTGGAGGCATGATCATATTCGTTATTATTATAATGATTTATGACAATGATTTTTTGGGATTCAAAAAATGATGTTGCTCTATATCGGTCATTCAATTTTAGAAGAATAGTTCAATTATTGTTGGATTCTCTATTTTATGAAGATCATATTCATAAAAATTAGTGTATGAACCTTAGGGAGGACATATAATGTTTATTTCAACATGAGGTGGACCTATATATTTATTGGAATCACATTGAGGAACATTTGGAATCCAAAAATTACTACCACCGAGGGAGGTCATTACAGATTGTTTAATTCTTCATCATGTGTAGGAGCACTATGATTACTGCGGGTGGAATTAGTGGATATTATATCAAACTCAGCACACCTGAGGGTATTCTAGAATCTCAATAAAACCTTTATATAAAAATTCCCACATAAGGTTATTAGAATAGATGATTAAATGATAATGAATAATGGAACAACATTTTGAGGGATAGTGTCAGTGACATACCCTTAGGGATGGAACCATATATCCTAAATGAGGATGTCCTAAATTGATTTATATTTGGGATTGTCAGATTTTAGTAGGTATTATCTTATTATAATGGAATTATATGGAATTATACTTCAATTTAAAAATATTTGTAGGAATTTTTGAGTGGCCTAACATTGATATCCAATTCCTCCATGACATTAGATAAGGTAGTCTCGATGCACTCTAACGGTAGACTCCAGATGTCATTAAATGTGGTCAAAACTGTTTCATTCTCCTATTATATATATATATTTGGGTTATATGGATGGACATCAGGAATTAATGAGAATATAAAGAAATATATTTTGTTCATAGGATCTTCTATTTTTCATACTGGCTAACAATATCATCCATAACCCTCTATTTTATGAACTACATATCAGAAAGGTGAGAATATGCCTATTTGATTTTTGGGATGAATGATTCACTACATGTATGTATGTATATGGGACCACACCATTTATGAAGCTAGAATATTAAAAAAATAATTTTTTTCCCTCCAGACTCAACATATATTTTAATTGTTTGGGAAACCTCACATGGAAAATATATTTATCTTTATTTTTTAGAAGTAGTTGAATCATAATAGAAGGGGTACTATTGTACCATTTTAGGATGCATGGTATTTTATTATATGATTATGAAATCTTGGTATCCAAAGTCATAAATAAGATAACAAATTATATAGTTGGATGGATTAGAAATTAACCTATTTATTTTTCAATATCCTATATCTATGGTCCATGATGTATTGTAAGTTACTTTGTGAAGATTCATCTTTATTTTTCCAAAATTAAAGGATGTAGGAGGTAACCTACCATCTGGTAGACAACGGGAAGGTAAGTGTTTTTTATAGATTCCCTGCTAAATTTTTATTTTGGGGACCCATGTAACATGAATTGTTCTAATATCATTCATCAAGAAAGGGTACCTCTATTGGACCATTGGTAGGGTATCACATATCAGCTTCTAGGTAATAGTGCCCACCAGTAAGCTGGTTCCCTCCCTATAGTCTTCAAAATCATGTTTTTTTTAGTCATTTTAAGCCTCATGAACCTCAATAAACCTAATAATCACTCCATTTGATGATTATATGATTTTTTCTCCTTGATTGAATCCCACTTTTAATTATAGGCTCTATAAATCATTACATGTTGGGATTCTGATCTTAGTTAAATTAGTATTGAATGGTTTATTAATGTCAAGAATTTCTATGATTATTCTTTTGTTCATAATCGAATTTGAATTAGTTCTTTACTATTTTTTTAGATCATTAAATTTCATTATTATTCCATCCCAAGTTTATATTGATCTAATATTTTTTCATATCCCTAATGTTATATCTTATATTTGTCATGGTGTTCCATGTGTGATTATTTAGGTTTATGTGGAGATATCTTATCCACTAACAATTTTTCTTTAAAAAAAATGATTAATAATCATCTCAATAATTTCATAGACATCCAATTTGTTTTTATTTACTTACATTTTATATTTATTTTTGGATCCTATTGTCAGTGGAGTGTGTAGCACCTTGAGATTTTGTGAATTATTATTTTTCAAATTAATTTATCTTTTTTCTATTATTGATTTCACATGACAACGGATATAGTAGTTTATATACAAAAATATATATAAGTATATATATTAATACACTAATTTAGAAATTCCATTCACATGAATCATACATGGAATTCACTACTTTCATTTATGACATATATTGTGCTACACGTAATACCGACTTGTCTTGTGCTACCCGCAACACCTACTATGCGTAGGATACATGCAACATTTCGTTTTTGTTATGCATAATCTAATTATATATTGTAAAAGATATAATTATTACATATCCATTAAACATTGTAATATTAAAAGTAATAACTTCTTTTCAAATTTTTTTCTAATATTTTATATAAAAAAATAATATTGATAATGAAAGATATCATTTTTGGTAAATTCTTTTTTTGTTTAAAAATAATGTTTTTTTGAATGAGCTATTATTAATTATAAAAATTATTTTAGAATCATTTATAAATTTAATATTGAAAATATTAGATTAATTTTTTAATTTATAATGAAGAATTTATCTTAGGATGAATTCTAGATATTTATCTAAGAAACTTCATTTTTTGATTAATTGGGAAAAATAATTCTTTTAGGTTTAAAACATCATATTATTTTAAAAAATTACAAATGATAAATTATATTTTATATTTTTTTTGGGTCACAATATATCATTTATACATATATTAAAAAAAATTATACCACTATAATCAATTTCACATTAAAATTGAATATAAATACCTAATAAACTTTTGAACATCATTCCACTTTACTGAAAACTAATTTCATATCATCTCTAGGATTAATATTATACCTAATATTTTCTCTTATGTGAATTTATTTTATAAAACAATATAATACATTATAATATGTATGAAATATTTATTATAATACGATATAATTAATTCTTGAACAAAAATATTTGTAAAAGTGATTAAAATTAATAACATCAATTAGGGTCACATTATGCTTAATTAGGGACTAAACGTTAATCCTAGAGGCCCAATGACCTTGAAACATGTTTAAAACCCATTTGGTGGAAATATTTCTACCACAAAACTTCCATTACTTATTTATTACTGTTTTTATTGATTTTTATAGGTAAAAAATATATACACCTATCTTGTTTTAAAAAATTCTAAGTGTGTCCACTAACTTCCCTATAAAGGGCCACCACCTATCCCTCTTCTTCGAAAATATCAATCCTTTTATAATTAGGAATGATATTTCTAATATACATCCAAAAATCCCTACCTTTTTACTTTAAACATTACATCAGGAAAAATTTCATCCACGGAAACATTTGTGCATAAACCAAAATGAGGAATCCCATTAAGAGGTAAAACCTTCCCTCAAACTACAAGGTTTTATTTAATCTCTCCACCCCCTAAACTCTCATTATTACATTATTGTATAAAATATACATTTAAAAAAATATACTATGTTGTTTTTATGCTATTTTTTATACCTACACTTAAACACAAATTCATATAATGGTTAACGATCTTACTGTTTATGTGTACGATGAATTACCACCTCACAAAATGAAGAGAGTTCAATTATTCCTTACCAAATCACACAATGTAAATTTTGTTGGAAAATATATCTATATATTAAAAATATTATATTTATTACATATTTAAAATTTTTTATTCCTTTCACGACAAGTTTATTATATTCCATTTGGTGTTAATAAGATAAATGTTTTTGAGGATGTGTAGACTACCACCCTCTAAAACTGATATGATTCATTCATAAACATCAAGGATTTTATTAAATATGGTATTGTTAATTTATATTATTTATATGATATCATAATGTAACTTTAATAATGATATATGTGTGTGTGTGTGTATTTCAGTTTCTATCTCATCACGATAATTAAACCCGAATATCATTCATGCATACCAAAGACATACTGTCAACATGAAAGATGTATTAAATTTCATAATTATATATTTTATATATAATTATAATACAAATATACTATAAATAAATTATATTTATATCATGGTTTAAATTATTGAAATCACGATATAATTATATGGACCCAAGTTATAAAATATTAAGATACTTGTGACGAATAAAGAGAATATTACCCAAAGTGAAACCTTAACATAGTATGGTTAATAAGCAGGTAATATAAGGTCATTATCAAATGAAAAATGGTATTATATATAATAATTTTTTTTCTATAAATCATTTGTAATAAAATTTTCCTCTTTATACATGTCGCTTGAACGAGTACAATGAGAGTCAAGACACAAGGCAAGGGGATTTCAACTGACTTTATTTTTATGTGATACATGCCATGTTTGCCAGTCTTTCATTTTGTGTGGTGTATTTACTAAAAATGATCGTATTATATGTATATTAAATATAAATTTATTGGTATTGACATATCAAATTTAATATTTTTGTTTCATGAGTTTGAAGTTGTAATAGTTAACGAATCGGTAAAATAGTTTCGTCTAGCGTTCCCTTCTTTGAGACTCTTGTTATTTATACAACTAAATTCTCATTAGACATATATATATTTTAATTTTAAATGTTTTATCTTGAATTTAATTTAACTCATGATATTTTATTCTTTATGTAAATTTTATTTTTTACATGGAGAATTTGATTCCACGTTACCAAGTTATATGAGTTTATTGATAAAATCTCATTGATTTTCGAGATTGTTTTTGTTTATGATTCATTGGATGAAATATTATGATCCATATCCTAAAAAACTCATGTGTTTCCTTATACTATATTTCATCATTATATATACATTTATTAGTACCAATTTTCCACTCTTTAGAAGTTATTATAATGTTTTCATGTTAAATATGATCATATCTCTATCCGGTATGAAATCTATTGTATTCAAAAACTATGTTTAAAAAAAATGATTTCGATAGACATTGAAGAGAATTTTCATGTAAAAATTATTTTAAATTATTTTTATTTTTTTCAAGGCTTCATTTATATTTTTTAGATATATTTTCATAGAAGAATCTTTGTAATAGATTGTATGTTTAAAAAAGGTGTCTTCAATGAAGAATGGTTAATTTACACAAGAAATTATTTTAACAGATCTTTCAAAATGGTTTCACATCTAAGATAACATCCATTGGTGTTACTCATGCTCTTATGGGGAAATTATTTAATGTAAAAATTTTAAAAAAAATTTATGAATGGATTATGATTTTATGGAATAATGTTTAAAAAAACCTATTTCTCTTTCAATCATTATATGATTTTGAAAACCAATTCTTTTCATGGGCTTTGTTTATGATGAAATGATTATGAACGCTGTATTTTTCTATATGTTAAGATATTATTACATTTTTTTAATACCCATTAAATTTCACCGCTTATGATATAATTATTAATGGACTTGTGGAACATGTGTGTATGATTTATATATTACACATGTGTGATCTATATGTCTTTCCAATGCATTGAGTAATGATTGATATGTCTTAAGATAGTCTAATATGGTATTGGGAGTAAACAGTGACTTCTAATTTGGCCTTGGATGTGACTGTGAGTACCAAGATGGTATGATTAGTGAACTCATCCTACAAATATGGACATGGGAGTGCACCATGACTAATAATATGGTATGAGGAGTGATATCATGCTACTAAGATGGCCATGGGTGTGAAGCATGAATACCATGATTTTATGGGGAGTGAACCCATACTACTATTATGGTATTGATGTGATGTATTGTATAATACAGAAATCATATTATATGATTACGTGTAATCCATAATTCCATGTTTTATTTCTAGGTTATTCTTTCATAGTTTACGTTAATTATTTCTTTATTGTTCATGTCTTATGAACATATAATCTTTATTATGATCTTTAATATAAGGTTAGGATCTTGAAGTTATATGAAAAAGGTCCATACCATTTTGTTCATGTTATGATTATTCATTTCCATTATTTATCTTACTTAGCATCTATGCTCACCCCATTCATATGTTTACATTCCCCGAGTTATGATGAATGGTTTTATCATGAAGAATAAACGGTGTGGATCATTATGGGTGATGTCAAAGATCTTAAAAATGATAGAATATTTATTTCCTAGTTTCCATAGAAACTAATCTATTACAGTCCTTGAGAATTTAATTTTTTAACGTAATGAGTATTCCAATAAAATGTTGTAATATCCATGTTTGCTAAGACTGGGTTGCTGTATTTGGAATCAAAATGAAGGTTTATTCAATCTTATGAAACTAGGATTAGAATTACATAGTGAGATCCCAAGGTATTTTTCTAAGTATATGTTTAGGGATATCTCTAAGGATAAGTATAAGGATGAGTTAACATTTTGGAAAATGTCTTGGAATTTTAGTTAAGGATAGAGTGGGAGGTTTTCTAGGAATATACGATATTCTAGATACTACAAGTGGAAGTGGATCTAGGAGAGATGTACATAGGTGTAACAACATTGACACGATATTATGGGCCTAAATATGGGTAATATAGTACATAAAAATGGCCCTTTCTACACACACATTTTGACACTACCAGGGGATATTCTTTGGTAATTCACAAACTCTCTATGAACCATCTGGAAGGATTTACATATTAGTAAGATAATAATAAAAAAGGATCAACCTAGGGAGTTTTAGATTAAGTAATGATTCATGATATAAACATCCATTAAATAAATCATTTCATGACTATGTGGTTTTCTTCCATGATAAGTAGTGCTGATAATATACTTTTTATTTTAGTCAATTGGGGAAGTAGATGGAACTAGATTAACATTGAATGTGATATAACATTTTTTGATGAGAATTCAATTGTGATTATCTTTGGGGTGAGACATATTTAGATCCTTCATAATTATTTTTCATGGAAACTGATTATCAACATGTATATTAACCAAATCTCAGACTCAAAAAGAACGTTAAAGATGTAGTTCGATTATAGTTCGGTTGATAGAGATCGTTGATGAATGAATATCCAATTTACATCATTTCATGAATATGGAAAGATTAATTTATGTTAATTTAATAGTGGAACAAGAAGATGTTTTCAATTTGATAAAGTATAAAATGGAATTGACATCCATGATAAAATGATGACTTTAGTTAATTGAATGGACGAGAATATTGGCCTCCCTAGAACATAATTGAAGCATAAGTGTCATATGTGTGGAGTAAACCATCATTTCAAAACTAAATGTTCCAATATTAATCCTCTTAATGGTAACTAGCAAGGTGTTGTGAGTAATAGTTACATTACTGATAATGAAGAGACTAAAATTGAAATGTGAAATAAAATAGGTATGGTGTAATAGGATGAGGTTGCCTTGTAACTGGAATAAGTATGAAGTGGAATAAAAAGAGATTTTATGAGTTTAGAATCTAAAATTATTTTTAATGAAATATGAATCATACATGTATGGTTCTACTTATATTTTTGACAATGAATTTACAAGTTATTATTGAATGTTCTTGTTGGACTAGAGAAGTGATATAATGACAAGGTGATATTTTGACTAATGTATTGTAAGCCATAATATGTTATTTATATTATGATAATGTTGTTATAAATATGTAAATTGGACGGTTCTGATTACCATGGAACTAATTAAGGACATGTTTATCTGTATTTCATGATATCATGGATGATGTTTAAATATTTATCAATTTATGGAATATATACAGTAATATATTACATAAGGAAGTATGCATGTTTACAAAAAAGATTTATAGTAATTCTGGTTGTTACCCTATTCCAAGAGAATTTACGAGAGGGTATTCACATATTTGGAATGTGAAAACCAAGAGACACATTGAGATATATGGGAGATAAATGTTAAGATGATTTTGTGGCATTCATTCCACGGATTTTTATTTTTACCTTTTATAAGGGATATACGGTGAACCATTCATGAAAATTTTATGTTATTCTTCAATGGATGTATTTATGCACTGAGTTCATATTGAAAACAATGGTTAAAAGGGTATTTATTGACTAAACGTATTTCCTGGATTTCAATTATATTTTGTAAATTATTTTAGTATGGTTAAAGAAATGGACTTCATGTATATCGAGTGAAAAAAAATAAATTTTGACAATGAAAAGGGTATTGAACCCATGAAAAACGAATGATAAGGGTCTCCCACCTACCACTGGCCTACGTGCTATCATGGTTAATGTGTAATTTTTTTTGAGTAATTATTTATGATGAAACAATAGTGTTACTTTTGTGTTTATATATTAATGTATCGACCTTTTTTATTTTTAAGTATAGTTAGAGAAAATAGTTGTGATTTTCCTTCTTTTATGGGCTTTATGATATGATAAAATTATATTTTAGCACTTCGGGCATCAAAGTTCATTTTTGGACATCCATTAAATGTAGTAATGGATTAATTATAAATTGATAAAAAAACAACTAAATAATGAAATTATGTTTATATAAATAAATTAGGTATGTATATCTACTTATTTTCTTGGTCAATATAATAATTTCTCAATATTAGTACAATGATCCAAATAATTTTTTTTGTCTAAATAACTTAATTTTGTTGAATAAATGGCCAAATAAATTATTACATATTTATAAATTTGAGGCCCTAAAATTTTATTTGATCAGTTAGTTTCAAATTATTGATGACCTCAATCATAAACTATAAATATTTACACATTTCCAACATGTTCAATATTCTCTCCCAATCTATGTTCTTCTTTGTGACAACCTAGATATATGTTACTTTGGGTAACTGTTATGGTTCCAACTTTCACTTTTTATGGGATGTTTTTTATTCATTTTTATGATGTGGGATTATTTGAGTGAAACATTTATGTATTAAAATTTTGATAACCTAGATGAATTTCATCTGTGAAATTCCATTTATGGGGGTGTAGAATTTCACACCGTAAGATTTTGTGAATTATCTTATTCCAATTAATTTATATTTTTGATATTTTTCATTTCACATGACACTGTAAATAGTTATATATATATATACATATATTAAATCACTAAATCAAAATTTCATTCCACATGACACTGACATGGATTTCCCTACACAAAATATGAACATGGATTTCACTATACGTAATACTGGATTGGCTTGCGCTACCAGCAACACTGACTAGGAATATGTTACACGAAACACCGAGTTTCTGCGATGCATTTTTTATTATATATTTATAAATGATATAATTATAACCTATCCAATAAAAACTGAAATATTATTAGTAATAAATAATTATCAAATAATTTTTATAATTATTTTACATAAATAAAACATATTGATAATGAATGATATGATTTTTGGTATCGTCCTTGTTTGTTTAAAAATACTATTTTCTTAATTGAACTACTTTTAATAAATAAAAAAATTTCAGACATATTTATAAATTAAATTTGATAAAATAAACCTCATTTTTTATTTTACCATACTGATATTATATTATGGGGGACTATAGAGATTTTTCTAAGAAACCTCATTTTTTGATGAATATTGAAAAATACAACTTTTATGTTAAAACTTCCATTTCCTTTAATTAATTATTAATGATAAATTTCATTTTAATTTTTTATGTTAAAATAAGATCCATAAGATATATATTAAAATGATTTAGGTCATTATAATTGATTTTAAGGTGGAATTTAATATAAAAACCTAATAATCTTTTGAACTTATTTCTACATTAAAGACCCGTAATTTCATACCGTTAGTGGCATAAGAGTTAATCTAAATTTTTATGATTTTATGTTTTTAATTTTGAAAAACTATCCTAAAAAAGTTTAATCATTATAATATTTTTATTCTAATAAAATGAACATAGTTTCTTACCAAAATTATTACTAAAAGTGATTCAAATTAATCATAGTTATTATGGTCAAATTACGTTTAATTAGGGACTAAAACCTAATCTTACGTTCCCAATTGTCCAAGCCACTTATCCAAAACCAATTTTATGGACATATATCATAAATAAACCTTAAATTATTTATATAGTTTTCTATTTTTTTCTTTTTTTATTTAATAACATGTGTACACCTAACTTGTTTTCAAAACATTCCATGTGAGTTCCTTTCCATCCCAATAAAAGGCCAACACCTCTCCCTATTATGCACACCACTCAAACCTATTATCATCATCCAAATCATTCCAATATACATATAAAAATACCTAAACTAATCCTTTAATCCTTCTATTGGAATGATTTTCTTACAATGATTCATTTTTGTATAAACAAAAATGAGTTACCCGATTAAGAGGTAACACCATCACTCAAGTTCCATTCATTTATTTTCCTTCTCATCCACTCCAATATCTTTAATCAATTATTTTATTACAACACCAGTATCCTAAATATAATATAATTTTGTTATCATATATATTGAACCCACATTTACAGACACCTCCATCTAATGGGAGATGAACAAACAGTTTATGTGTATGACAATTTACAAACTCACAAAATAATGATTTTTCTATTTTTACTTACAGTCTTCCATGGAGGAAATTATTATGGACACTATATATATATATTTAATATATTATATTTTTTTGGACTTTATTATTCTTTATTCATTTAAAAAAATTTAACTTTCAATTTTGTTTCATTTCGATAATTTCGTTTGAGGAAGTGTGGACTACCGCCCACTCAAAGCGATATAATTCATTCATACACTACATGGATTGCGTTAAAGATGGTTTTAGTGAATATATAAGATATATATTATACCATAAATTTAATTTAATAATTTTATTTATTTATTTATTTATTTTACCATTATTTCTTTCAATTCTATAATTAGGCAGGAATAATGTTCATGCGTAGGCACGACCTACAGTCTCCTTAAACGGTGTATTTAGTTTTATAATTATATATTCCATTTATTATTACAATAAAAATATAATTAATATTAATTATATTTATATCATGGATTAAAATATATAAAATCTGACATAATTATAGGGACCAATGAAATAAAAAATGAAGACACATGTGAAGAATAAAGAGAATATTACCCTAAGTGAAAACTTAACATAATATGTTTAAAAAGAGGGTAATATAAGGTCATAATTAAACCATATATGGCATTATATATTAAAATATTCTTCTTAAAAAGTTGTAAATAATAATTTATATTTATTATACATGCGTTTTTAAGGATTATGACCACAGTCAGGACACAAGTTAAGGGGATTTCATCTCAATTTTTTATCTATGTGAGATACATGTTATGTTCTCCACTCATTCCGTTTGTGTGAGGTATTTACTGCACATTATTTTTTAAAGTATTTAATAATTATTTTTATGTGTATTTACATATCAATTTTTTATCCTTATTTCATGGGTGTTATGTTTTAACAGTAACCAAATTGGTAAAATAGTTCTATCTCAATTTTCTATCTATTTGAATAATGTTTTGTTATGACCCTAAATTCTATTTTGAGTTATATATACTTTCTTTGGATTTAATAATTCCTTTGTATTGAAATAATTCAATGTTTCCTTTGAAAATTATTTCTCTGAATGGATTGGGTTTTCATGTCATGATATTAATGAAACATATTTCACTTTCATGTGTTATATGATTTTCAAACCCATTTCTTTTTATGGGTTATGTTGATGATGAAAAGATTATAAAAACAATCCTTTTTCACAGTTTATGATATGACAACATGTGTATAATAACCATTTCATATCATATGTTATGATATTGTTATTTATGATCTTGTGTAACATGTTTGTATGATTTCATTATGGGATGGGTGAGACCTATATCTTCCTACAATTAATTGGGTAATGATTTATATTTCATGAGATAGATTAAGATGACATTGGTTGTAAACCTTGACTACTATGATAGAAAATGTAGTGATGTATGACTACCATGATGGTATGAGGAGTGAACTCATGCTACTAAGATGGAAATGGGAGTAAAACATGACTAACAAGTTGGTATGAAGTGAGAACTCATCCTATTAAGATGGCCATGAGAGTAAGCCATGGATTCAATGATGGTATTGGGAGTGAACCCATATTACTAAGATGGTCTTTTCAACAACGCCTTAGCTAATATGATAACCATATTATACGCTTTTGTGTCTGCAAAAATTCCATATTTTATTTCAACGTTATACTTTCATGGATTGCGTTCTTTATTTCACTATGATTCATTAAATAAAAACTTCCAGTATTTATTATGATCTATAATATACACCGTATAATATCAAAATGTTATGATAATGTTCCATACAATTTTTTCAGGTTATTCATTCACATTTCCTTTATTTTTCATGCTGAACATATGAGCTCACCACATTCATATATTCACTTTCCCTAGGTTATGAAAAAGGTTTTAGGAATAGGTACTAAAGGAAGATATAATTATGGTATATGTTAAAGATCATATGCTAGAATATAAAATTTTGTTTCTAAGATTATAAGGACAATAAAATATTATGGTCCTTGGGAATTTGTATTATAAGGTATATAACATTCTACTAAAATTATGTAATATCTATGTATGTTTGGATTGGGTCGCGATAGTGTGTGACCCATGTTTCATATAGATGGTTTAATATATTTTATATTATTAATGAACCATTGGTTCTCATGGTATTTGATATTATTATTTAATGGATAATTTATGTCATCCAATATTTTTTTTGGATATATGTGTGTAAATGGGTTTTTGAGAAAAGAATTTTTACCCATTAATTTAGATTTTTTTTATTTTCCTTGAATTATTAAATAGTTTCTAAAATTGGGGTTGATATCATAATTTTGGATAATTTTTTTGTGGTATTGTATTTTGAAATTGAGTAATTCCTTTAAAATTATATGGATTATGGTATCACATGGGAGCATTGGGTACATATGTGGAGGGTATATTATTGGTCCTTGTAATCGAACACAACAGGCGGATTACATTCGGTGGTGTCCTTCTAGTGAAATATTTTTGATCCATTTGATCTAGAAACATGAAAATGTAATCATAGGGGACACGTCCATGGGGTGTTACACTATTACCATGGTATTGTTGTTCTATTGTGGTCATATAAGTATCAATAGTCATGATTTTTCTTTTGGTAAGGGTGACCAAGATAGATCTAACTATGATATCTATTGGATGATATATATATTTTTTGAATTTAAATTATTTGATTTGATTTGATATGGTTTCAGAATTTATACATGAAAATGTATTATTTGAAATATTCTTCATGTCTATATTATATGGAATTATTTTGGAACTATAATAGTCATTATATTTTACCATGTTCTTGATTAATATATGGAATTGTTTATCCTTACAAGTTTTATTTTCATTTTTTAATAGTATGATATATTGACTGAGAAATGTTATGGATCATTAGGGTGGTATCCTACATATCCCATTTATCTCAGGCCTTGTAGAATCCCTTGTTTGTGTAGACATTTTTATTCTGTATCTAGAGACATGAATGGTGTTAGAATGAGGTGGGGAGTTTTTTTACATATTTTTATTGGTAGTTCATCACAACCCAACCTTAGATACTCCATTATATTATTATTTTCATAATCATGGATATTTTTTAACGAGGTTATGGTTGATACCATGATAATTTCATCTAAATGTTGGATTCTTGGGTGGGGGTTTGTCTTGCGAACAGGAAACACGCGATTTATAGAAACCAAGAGAATCAGCCTACATGCCTATGTGGAAATACCTTGAGGTGAAAAATAGATATTACACAGTTTTTTAATGATTGAAAAAACTATTCAGGTTGTTTTTTTGGTCGGTTAATACTCGGGGAGAGGCTACAACATGGTTGGAACACAGTTTAGTAAACTATGAGACCAAACTATGTCGTCATCCCAGATCATTGAGATCTTAAAAAACCATTATATCTCTCATCCCCATTTATCCCTAAATAGAACCCTCCTCTCTTGGGTCATATTTTTCGCATTATAGGGTCCTTAAAAACTCTCCTCTAGGGCTCTCATCCCTCCATGGTTCAATCTACAAGCATCAAAGGTATGTCTCTTAGATATTTGGCCCATCATCCCTCTTCTTTATTCCCTTCGTCGTTGTGTTTCCTTGTGGGGTTTACCATTTTTACAAACCATAATGTATAGGGATGATGATTAGATGGACTTTCAAGTTGTATTGGGTGTGTGGATTGATATTTTTGGTATTTTCATCCTTCTACAAGAGGTTCATCACATTCACACTCTATTGTGGTAGGTGGATCAATATTTCTCCTTTCCGATGAATTTCACTGGTTCTTGGGTTATTCTATGTAATTTTAAATCAAGGTTCACATTATTAGGAGGCCTTATCTTAGAATATTAGGATGTTATTGTATGGGTACATTTTAATAAAAATAGGATACCAAGTGATCTTATAATTGTTCCTATGTAAATATGAACCTTGTGTGTTTCCAAAAATTCATTGTATTCATTTAAATTGATATTTGGTGTTTTGATAAATGTTTAGCATAATTTATGTTATAATAACATTTTTAATTGTAGTATTGGAATTGGGTGAGTTGAATTGGTGATTTTAAGGCCTAAAATTTAGTTATGTCTTGTTGTATGGGTTAAAAAACATGATGTGTTTCATTAAAATTGGTTTTGGAGAAATTGAAAGGATATTTGTATTGTTCCATTGGACGTGGACACATCTACCTGTTCATGGTATAAAAACATCAATGAAAAAACGATGATGTCCTAGCTTAATATAAAAATATGAATTTCAGATAATTTCCACTCTCTCCTTATCTTCCTATTTCCAACACTTGGTATTTCAGTAAAAGCACATTTGTGATAAGTAACTATGAACTTATTTTAAAATGTTATACTTTAACCCATGGCCTATTTGATACATTATAAAGGATTAATGGTTTCTGAATGGAGTAAAGACCATTTGGAATCTTTAATACATTTTTATGCTTTACCATGGTTCTTGAAATGACATTGGAAGTGAAATTGGATTTGTAACATTAGGTTCCATTTTGAATTGTGTGTATCAACGTAATGCTTTGGAAATGGATTAGAATTAATAATGTTTTGTGATATAATTGATAATGTTGAAGGATAATTTGGGAATTTATGTTTTTTTGGAAATGGAACATGGTTTTGATTGAGTAAATGACCGGTTAGAATCCTTTAATGCTTTTTTGAGAAATGATTTATTAGATTATGTGATTTTATGGGATAGTTGGGAACCAGTGGTGATGTAAAACATGTATAGTACGAACACCATTGAGAGATTAACATACATGGGTTATCATAAGGTTGGTGTCTATGTATGGGGTAGTCAAGTGCGACGACAACATATAAAATGAGACATGCATGCGAGGGTCTCCAAAATACATAGTATACTTTTACCATGGGTTCTTAAGCATCTATTAGAGGATTAAGTGACAGTTTATTTTCATCACTGATTAGATGGGTTCATAACCCCACGATATTCAGATTGGTCAGGTGGGTTGTGCCCCTAGATTGGTAATTTAAGGGTGCCATGTTCCATAATAACTAGAGAGATTCACCATACACTAACAAGTGGTTCTGAACTGATTACATCTAGAGATATCTCTTTGAATGTTTAGGGAATTCCCATTGTTACTAAATTGTTTTTTCAGGACTACTTTTTGTTGAATTTGATTTTTATATTGTATTACTTATCCATTTTCAGCACATCACTTGTGTTTTATAACATGGTTTTTGGTTTTAAGAATGGAATATATTTGCAAAATGGAAATACATTATTCCTGGTTTTTAAAAAGGGAAAAGACGTGTTTATATATTTAATTGAGAAAATAGTATTTCACTAATTGTGTTAAAATAATGTGTTAATGGATTGTTTTCAATAAAGGAAAAAAGAAAGATTTTATGGGGGTTACCTACTGATCCATTTAGGTCACACCCTACTTTTACCATTTGGGGTAGGTAGACATGAGTTGTTTTGTCGGTTCAACTTCTTGTTCTTGTTTTCTAGTTAGATTTGTCGCTTGGGGAGGTTTGATCTTGTGGATGGTGGTCACATTAAGGTCACATAGAGTTCGTGTTGGTTGTAGTTGGGTCTTTATTTTGGTTTCTTGTTTTTTCAGTAGTATCTTGTAACCATATCAATTTATTTTATTCATTTGAGATTCAGTTTTTGGTCATTGTTGTGTCCTCATTATATGTATTTGTTTATTTTATATAGGTATTTTGGGATGAAATGGTTCCCACATGCATTTAACTTGATGCCCGACGCAGGTTCCTAGTCTATAGGGATCATGAATTCCCTTCAGGCTATGTCTTAGACCGGGTCAGATGTTAGGTTGAATGGAAATTCCTGCCAAGTTCATGCAAATATAGTATTAGAGGATGCCATTTTTCATTTTTGGATATCAGGTATATTGCAGATGAGGAATTCTAGGGCTTAGATAGTAGGTAATGGGTTGGTTCCATATAACTATCACTCTTGGCGAGACCCGAATCTCAATTAGTGGTCCATAATTTTAGTCTTTTGTAATTATTTTGGATTAATGAATGGAAATAGAGGTGATTTGGTGTCATGTTTTGATCTCACATAGATTACAGACCCATATAGTGTCCAAGTGAATGATTCTTGGTATTCTTAGTTGTTACAAACTTCTTGGGGCATTGACCACAACAATGTTTCCGAGTTAGGCATGACGACTAGTTCCTCATTTCGATATCTTGGTGCACATTGAGGCTCATTTTGGTTCTGATTGGTCTGAGTTAGATTTTTTAAATGGAAAATATTTTTGAAATGCAAATGTATTTCCTTCATGTATATTGAAATTAGTAAAAGGGGTTTTGAAAGGAAATTATTTTTCTTTTGAAAATATGTTGCAGGACTAGATTTTCTATGGAAATGGCATTGGTGAAACCCTGATTCATCCTTATAAAAATATTCAATGTCATGATATTTTTGTAATGTTCATGTTGGCCTGTGTGGATGGAAATGGAAAAACACATCTGTGAAATTTTTTAAAATGTGACGGGTGGGTGTTTGAAATCAAAGTCTTGACCCTATATTTATTAAATGGTTTTTTGAGGAAAATGAATCTTGAATTCGGTTTTTGTTTCATAATGTGGATCATGTATTGTTAAATATTCCCTTGGAAGAATGATGTTTTAAAATTTAAATGAAAATGGTGGCTTTTGAGTGGATTTCTTTGGTTCTTTATTGTGTTTTCCATGATTTCCACTTGTTTTGGATCAATATGTTCATTTATATTGCTTTTTCATCTCATACTCCATCCAGTTTTTCATTTCCTATGTTATTTAGAATATCCGACCCAAAAAGGTCCCCAAATATTCTATTATGTCATGACATGTTTTTTTATTATTCTAGAGTATTTTGTATCCTTCATTGTGATTAATGTTCTTTAGAGTTAGTGAAGTGGCATGAGGTATTTAGATGTGTCTTCAAGTAATTGGGAACTCCCTTGGACGTTCTAGTTCATTCTCTTCTGGGGTTGTTCGAGGTTCTAACATTGGTTGAATGGGATATTTTTTTCCCGCCATCGATGCCAGTTGGGATTATGTGGTATGTTTTCAAGTCTTCCTTTTTCTTATAGTTTATAAATGAGGAGGTGAAGATGAATAATATGGAATTGCTCTTGAGTATTCAACACATCCAGTGGACCATGAGGGACTATTATGACCATTTTAAGGATCTCATTTATTTTACATTAGTGGGGGAATCATAGGATCTCATGATGGATTCTCTTTTCATTAAGGGTAATTGTCCAGGTATTATGGAGTGATTCGTCTCCTCAAAGGTTCATCATTTTGATAACTTTGCGGAAAATGTGTTTTTAGCTAAGTTGGTTTCTAGAGAGAGTGGAGTAGTCGACAATCTGGCATCTCTTGTTCTTTGTGATGGTTCCCAATCTAGAGAGTAGTGCATGCTTAAGGGAGTTGTCTCTAAAGAGTCTCTTTCATTGGTTTTGGATTCCAGTTCTTTAGACTGTTCCCCTGTATTCCACCTATGTGTCTAGTTCACGTATTTATATCTATATGGTCGCAATCCTATAGAAATATTCCATTGTTTTGGATTTTCGGGCCATCTAGAGATAATTTACAGGAAGCATACCCTTTAAAATATTCTTTGATAAGAGAATTCTAGTGCCTGAATATGAGGTAGTATATACTTTAGTCATCAGGGCTCTATCCATAGGCCTCGATGTGAATCATGAACACGGACAGGGGTCACCAGTGGATGAAGAAGACCTTGTATGAGTTTTTTCTTCCTTATTGATAAGGAAATGTTTAATGTTTAATTATTTTAGTGTTTGTTACTTTATGTTCAAATTATTATTATAGAAATGTGATAAACTCATACATTCATGATATAAGTGGTTTTGATTACCTAAATGTTTCATCTAGAATAGTCTATATTCATTAAGTGTGTTTAACCCTTGCATGGGTTCGTTTTAGTTTTATTTTTTATCATTCCTACATATTATAGTCATATGGAATTGATGGATAGTTGTTTGGGTTCAATTTTTGGTTTGAGGTTCTTTTCATTGGTTTCCCCTCGTGTTGGTGGTTTATTTTATTTTGGGAGATCCATATTTACTAGTTTTAGTAAGGGTGTTGTTTGGTTAGTTGGGAGAAGATGAGTTACTACATGGGGTCTGAGTTTTTCGGGTCATTCTGTAATGTGTTTCGTTTTTATATATTGGTGCTATTTTTTGGGGTTTAAATCTTCAATGATCTCTCAGTTATTGTGGTGGGATAAACCTCTAGTTTTCTCCAAATATTCTTATACTTTTTGTTGTTTTTGATTGTTAGGGCTTGAAATGTGTAATGAATTTTCACCGTAAGGATCATGGTTTCTCTTGGTTGTGATTATGAATGAACTCATGTTTTGGTTATCTTTCAGCATGATGTCTTTATGGGAGAAATAGTGTATATGGTGAAGATATTTTCACACCCCATCCAAGGAAACAAATTTATTTTATTCTTTTCATGGTATTAGATCGTTTTGGTCAGAGCTCCAGTTGTGACCTTGAAGAAAATTTTTAAAACATGGAAGTTTTGGTGGGGCTATAGATTTTGTCCAGGAACCAAACAGTTTGTAAAAACCATGAGGATCAGCCAAACTACCAATGCATCGAGACCTGTATGTGTTCAAAAGAAGCCACATTGTTTGTGTATGGACCCACAAACCATGTCGGTTGGTCAGGCTGTTGATTCCAACTCAGGCAGAGGATACCCCAAGGTTGGTGCATGGTTTAGTAAACTGTGCCGCCAAACCATACTCAAATTCAAGATCATTAAAATATTACAATGTGATGTTTTCACTCTCTACCTCATATCACCAAATCATATTGTCCTCCATTTGATCGTTTACGGTACACGAGAGGGTTCCAAAATTTTCTCCTCCATGACCCTACTCTAACTATAGTTCAATCTCCATTCTTCCAAGGTATGTTTCTTAGAGTTTTCACCTTTCATTCTTCCACTTTCTTCATTACATCTGTTTTTATAGGTTTTCATTGTGGTTTTTACCATTCAGTTGAACCCTAATGGCTAGTGTTGATTTTTGGATTTATTTTCATGTTTTTTCGGATTGTCTTTTGTTCTTCGTGGTATTTGTTCCATCTCCAGGAAATTCATCCCATTCACACACCATCAAGGTAGGTGGATCCGTTTTTTTCCATTTTGATGCATTCCATTTCTGTTTGGATTTTATTAAAAAAATAAAAAAAATAAAATACTTATAAGGCCTTTTCGTAGCCACATATGATGTTTTTGGAATGATAGATTTTGTTAAAAATTGTATTCCAAGTGATATTAGTACTAAGCCTATATGTAAATATGCATGTTAACAATTTAATAAAAAACCATGTATTAATTTAATTTGATTTTCAATGTTATGAGAATTATTTATCCTCATTTATTATTTAATAATGTTGATGGACTTTTGTCTTGGAATTGGGTGTTTGAAATTGGCGATTTTAAGGCATGACGTTTACTTATGGCTTGTTGTATGGGTTGGAAAAAATGTTTTGTTTCTTTAAAATTGGTTTTAGAGATATGTCATGGATATCTGTGGTGTGAAAATGGTTATGGGAACATCCACATATGCATGGTACACACATATATAGGTTCACACAAAATATAATGACCTTTGTTTATCTAAAAACATGTATTTCAAATCATTTTCCCTCTCCCATTCTCTCACGATATCCACCTCTTCATATTTCATAAAAAATAATCATTTTCACATGTGACACTAATGTGATTTCAAATGATTTTCTTGATACTAAGGCCCGTTTGGCACTGTATAAAGGATTAATGGATTTTAAATGGATTGAATCTCATTTGGAATCATCGAATCAGTTTGTAGATGTAAAGACCCAAAAATTTCAAGGAAAATTTGTTACATAATTTTTATGGAATTTTAAAAGAATGTGGTTTTTTACGGGACCTGATTCCGAGGCCCGGTGTGCCCGGAATAGTTTTCCGAAGTTTAGCTCGGGTACATTCAGTGAACGAAGGAGCGTGTATTCCTAAAATTTGAACCAGTGCTCGGAATTGAAATATGAGGGCACCGATGAACTCGTAGCGCTGGTAATTGCTTAAGAAGACCCTTTTTGGAGTTGCGTTTTCTCGGTTGGAGTTTTACTTAATTGGGATAACTAATGAATAAAATAAAACACTGTGCAACAGATTTTATTTTTATTCAAGGAGGTGTTAACCTAAGCTAAGTGGTTGAGTGGGCCCCCATCATAACTAATCCACTAGATAGAATATTAGGGGGGTGGGGCCCACACGAGCCCCACCCTTTCAACTTGCTCAACCCCTCCTTTTTTTCAGTAACGCACCTGCACCCCCCCCAATTAAGGAAAGTCAACTCGTGCCTTTATTTAAATATTAAACGCCTCTATTAATTGGTTGGTTTAAACGTTGCAACGAAATTCAATTAATTGGTTTTTAATTTTGAATTTCAAAGACGTTGGCTTGTGTGTTAATAAAATAAGACATGTCATATTTTATTATTGTTTGGCTTGTTGTGTTGAGTTTATGGGAGAAAAAGGGGAGTCTTGATGTTCTTCGTTCTTCGTTGAAGAACGAGAAGAACACACCGCCGACGACGAAGAACGCCGACCTCCATCGATGGACGACGGTGAGAGACGCCTTCCTTGGGGATTGACGACCCGACGCGCATCTCCTCATTCCTTCTTTCCGCAACAAAGGAAGGGAGACACCGTTCCTCTGCGATGCGACGATCCGTCCTCTTCCGTGATGATCAATTCCTCGACGTCCCTTTCCGCGACAATCCTCTTTCGACGAATACGCTCAAGGTAGGGGGATTATTTATTTTGTTCCTGATTACTTCCATCATTGTTTATCGTCTTTTTTGAGCTGCCTGATATCACAATAACTGGAGGAGGATGGACCGCACAGACACGACCGACTCCCCTCCCCCCTTGGTTTTTTTTGTTGCGGCACGTGTGAGGCGGCATGGTGTCGTTGCACCATGAAGAAGTTTTGAGTTTGTGAAAAGAAGAACGACTCCGTCGCTCCGTGCCGTTGAAGTCGAACAAGTCGCGACGCCGTCGCACCGCGCCAGAGAACCACAAAGGCACCACAACCAGAGTGGGGCCGCGACGGAGGGGCGTGGCACCGTCGCGATGCGCCAGACGGACCAATTCCACGGCCATAGGACGCGGCAGAGTAGGAAACGGCGGCCGGTTTCCTGCCGCCAGCGTCGGAGTAGCGGAACGGGACCCGCCGGTCCCGTGGCGGCAGCAGCCGGCCGGCCGGAGCGGGCTGGCCGGTCAGGGGGAAGACTGGGGGTTCGAAACCCCCGACTGGATGCAGGAGCGGCCCTAACATGGGGGGTCCGCGTTTCATTAAGCAGGGGGGTGGGGGGGGGGGGCATTGCCTCCCCCCCAAACCGCTCGGCCGTTTCGGCCGAGCTGCCCGGCCACGCTGGCCGGGCCAGGCCATGCCCAAGGGGGCCGGACCCGGACCCATTTCGGGTCAACCCGGTTCGGGCCGACCAAGGGGTCTCGGGCCGGGTCGGTCCGGGCTCGAAACCCCCACTTTCGGAGCTCTTCCAGACTTTTGCCCATAACTTGGGCTAAAGACCTATGATTGATGCACCGTCATCTGCGAGGCGATCCTTGGATCGAGATGGTCGTTTTGGTATATTACACTCAATGTTTCGGAGAACTTTGAGTACGGCCGGGTTGGTTCAGATATGAAACCAACCGGGCACTCGGAGCGGAAACGCTTATATCTTGTGCACCAGATGTCCGATTTATGTGCCATTAACATTATTGGATTCCTCTTGATGAGACAGAACTTTTGGAATACTTCTCCTGAGTTTTGGTTGCATTTGGATAGTGGCCGGGTTGGATTGTATCTGAAATCCAACCAGGCCCCTAAAACGGAAATGCTGATAACTTTCAGACCAGACGTCCGTTTGAAAAACTGTCAGTGGTGTTGGTGATCACGTTGAGAAACAATCCCTATGAGCATACCCTATGAGAGTTAGGGGTACAGTTGAGATGCGTCCGGGTTGGTTCGCACACGAAACCAACCGGGCCCCTGGGACGAAAAGGCTAGTAACTCACAGACCGGGCGTCCGATTGACGCGTCGTCTGTTGCATTGAGACCCCTATGACGAGGAAGTCTTTTGAGATACTTCTTCATGGGGATTTGTGATACATGGAGTATCGTCCAGTAGCTCGTGGAGCGGACCCTACCATAGATGAGCATGTGGAGTACGAAGATCGTGTAGCTGGCTCAGACCTGACGACTGCTTGACCGACTCGAATTGGAGTGAGTTGACTAGACCAGTGGACGGAGCACTACTTTTTTTGGGTGTAGACCCATGGCGGACGGAGCACTACTCAGTTGGGGTGCAGACCCGCGGTACTCATCCGGAGAGTACCTGTGCAGGCTATTAGGGGGGATGCACTACTGTGTTTCGGTGGCTTACCCCGGCAGGAAGCACTACTGTGTTTGGGTGGATGACCCGCGGTACTCGACAAGAGGAGTACCTCAGCAGTCTTAGGTTAGTGAGCAGTACCTCGGAGTCATGACAGGATCACTATACACTCCAGAGATGGGGCTCTTCAGCAGTTACGGTTTCGATAATGAAAATCCTGGTTTGAGCTGAGTCTATAATCTTTGTGTTTCCTCATGATTGAGATGGGTCACATGGTAACATGGGTATATGTATGTGCATATACCTGGGTAGTGGTTATCTGTTGATTTCTTAATCTTTGTGTTTCTTCATGATTGAGATGGGTTACTTGATAACTTAGGTATATGTATGGGCATATACCTATGTAGAGGTTATCTGTTGAGATCTTCTTTGTGGTTATCCTTGTTGGATTTAGAGAGACCTTGAGGGTCTCGGGGTCCCTACTAAGTATCGTTATACTCACACCTGCACGGGATATGCCCACACCTCATTGTGTTGGTTGCAGACGATGGGCAGTGTTGATGGAGGCCAAGTGTTCGAAGACTGGACGATACCCGGAGGTGGACCTCACGACGAGTCAATACCCGGAGGTGGACATCACGACGTGATGACACTCAGAGGAGGTTGATGGGAGAGAGCGTTGTTGAGGCTATCTGTACCTACCCTTCAGGTAGGAACTGTGGCGGAAGATCCAAGAGATGCACTACCTGTACCTACACTTCAGGTAGGATCCGAGGAGGACGACCCAGGAGCTGCTTCCATTCATCCAGCTGTTTTTATTTTTCAATTGTACTTTTGTTCAGTTGTAGCTGTACTTTCGATTGGGTTTGTATTCTGGCCCATTTACTTTTCAGCACTTCCTTTTGTACTAGGTGTATTACATCCGCTTGTACTCTGTAATGTTTTTTTACTTTTATAAAGGCAATGCCTTCCCAGTTATCGTGATTTATGCCTTTGGTGCTAGTCTCCAGCCCCTGGACTATGGAAGGCAGGCTTGGGGTAGTCACGGTACGGGCCCCGAGGACAGGTCTTGACAAATTGGTATCAGAGGAGTCGGTTCTACCGCAGAAAAAATAACTCTGATATTTTATTTTTGTGAAGCGAGAGTGTTAAGAGTACTGAGTATGGTTTTTAGTTCGTGGAGTCCAGTATTGGTGTGGGCGGCCGACGTATCCATACACCAGGACCCTAACAACTGATTTCCGAATTTGTGCATGAAAACACTGACTGCGTGTGTGTTTCCAGAAGTTTTTAAAAGTCATCTCAAACCAGGTAAGCTCACCTGGTATATATCATTTGACTGTGTCACGTATGTTTCTTTCAGGATGCCTTTCCACGGACGACCAGCTAGAGCCCTGTGGGATGTACATACTGACAGACTGCCGAGCTATGAGGCTTCGGTACAAGGCCCTCTTGCAGTAGACGCACCAGCGGAGGCACCATCGATACTACCATACGTTGGGCCACCAATTACACCAGCCCCAGCAGTAGGCGATGCATGCTGCTTGAGCGCGCTGCACGAGTTCCAGTGCTAGAGGCCACCAAGGTTTCAGGGAGAGAAGGACCAGAAAGCGGCTGAGGATTGGCTGGAGGCATTGGTGAGAGTCTTCAGGCTAGTGGGGACGCCAGCAGATTTCATGGTTATCATTAATGCCAGCCACCTTCAAGAAGCAGTAGGCAGGTGGTGGAGCCACTTGTTCTAGTTTTGCGATAGGATGACTTTCACATGGGGAGACTTCGAGAACATTTTCAGGGTGGATTTTGTACCAGTAGCTCTGCACCCCGAGCATGTTCAAGAGATACTTCCTTTTCTGCATGTTTTCCCATCAGTATCCGAGTCATCTGTAGGAAGTAGACAGATGATGCAAAGGTCCAGGAGAACCAGACTAAGAGATGGGCGATCTCTGGTCTTAAGATCGGTGGTGCGGGGCACCCGAGGTGGGGTCAGAGCCAGGCGTGCCAGAAACGGACAGTGTTACTCCTGTGGTAGGAAGGGTCACATGGAACGTGACTGTCCGACCCCCCACACAGTTGATCCGCAGACATTGGAGGAGCCACCAAGACAGAAGCACCAGGGGTGCTTGAACAATAGCCGAGCGGTGGACAAGGCAGTAGAGATCCAGGAGTAGGTAGACATGAGCGGAACTAGTGGTTTCCTTTTTTTTGTTGTTACTTATAGTTCCATGTTGTTGTTGTATGTGTGTCTTTGTACTATGAGCTGCAGTAATAAAGAGACACTTATCTTTTTGGTTTTTTCTTTCCTGTCCTTTTGGTCGGTTGATACTGAGAGGTACCAGTTAAAAAAACTATTGACTTGACCCTCACTTTTGAGATTTCTATTGGAGGAGTCCCAGTGACCTCACACTGATGCCGACAGAGTGAATCGACCCTTGGAGGCGAGAGTGACAGTTGGATCTCTTAGTAGCAACGTCGAGGCCTTATGACGTCATCCATGGCATGAATTCATCATTCATGTCAGGATTGGCTGTATTGGGCAATGGGAATTGTTCATCTAGGGGATGAGACCGAGTCTCTCTTTTCGACAAAGGAGAAATCATAGCAGCTCTTTCAGATCGTAGTCAAAGAAGGTGCAGATCATCTAGGAGCAGATGAAGACTGCAAAGTGCAGTAAGAAACAAAAAACTGGCACCATTCTTAGAGAGTCGGGCGTGTTAAATGTTTCAATAAGAGGAAGCTTTAAGGAGAGATGAGTTTGCAAAGAAACAGACGTGGAGGCAGAGCTAGGAGAACAGCATGAGGTGGTGTCCATTTTAAAATGCTTCAACCACCCACCTTAGTTGTCCCCGCCAGGCTCAGGGAGATAGAGAGAAGGGGAAGAGAGTAGCTGCATGCGGTCAATGAGAGAGACCCAATGGTGCTAAGAATGATTCAAGGGACAGTCTGTGTTCACTAATAGCTGCAGTAGTAACAGACGTCGATACAAATCATTCATTCCTTTCACAAATCTTGTCGTAGACCTAGAGTTTCCGGTAATCCGTAGACATGATCCTCACATCTAGAGATACCTTGGGAGGAGACTCAATAATCACACATACGTCGAGAGTGTGGTCTGAACCTCAAGGCGAGAGTTTCGGTTGGAATCTCTTGGTGTCATCGTCGAGGCCTTACAACATTGGTTTGAGTATGGACTGGGAAATCATAGTTCATACACAAATTGAAGGTATTAGGCAAAAGGTTGTGGTTTAACTACTACGTCAGGATGGGTTTTCCTTGGTCGGCGAAAAGGAAACCCCAGGAAGCACATGATAAACTCATTCATAGGAGGGTGCGACCGATCACTCTTGATTCGGTCAACCTTACCCTCATTGCAGCAGTCGTTTTAAGTTTTACTTCTAACTGGAATTGGAGACCGACGCAGAATATATTTTTTTTTATGAGTTTCGGCGTCGGTTTTCATGAAAAACGATGCCGAAACATTTTAAAAATTTATTTTCCGCGTCGGTTCTCAGGAAAACCGACGCAAAAAATCAACGCATAATATTATTCGCGTCGGTTCTTAGGAAAACCGACGTGGATAATATGTATACTTATATTTTCCGTGTCGGTTTTCTTCAAAACCGACGCAAAATATCAACGCATAATTATTTTTGGGGTCGGTTTTTTTTAAAACCGACGCCAAAAATTCACCGCACATACTATTCGCGTCGGTTTTTAAAAAACCGACGTTATTACGAAGACGTTAAAGCCCGTATTTCCACTAGTGTATGTAAATATGCATGTTAACAATTTAATAAAAAACCATGTATTAATTTAATTTGATTTTCAATGTTATGAGAATTTTTTATCCTCATTTATTATTTAATAATGTTGATGGACTTTTGTCTTGGAATTGGGTGTTTGAAATTGGTGATTTTAAGGCATGACGTTTACTTATGGCTTGTTGTATGGGTTGGAAAAAATGTTTTGTTTCTTTAAAATTGGTTTTAGAGATATGTCATGGATATCTGTGGTGTGAAAATGGTTATGGGAACATCCACATATGCATGGTACACACATATATAGGTTCACACAAAATATAATGACCTTTGTTTATCTAAAAACATGTATTTCAAATCATTTTCCCTCTCCCATTCTCTCACGATATCCACCTCTTCATATTTCATAAAAAATAATCATTTTCACATGTGACACTAATGTGATTTCAAATGATTTTCTTGATACCAAGGCCCATTTGGCACTTTATAAAGGATTAATGGATTTCAAATGGATTGAATCTCATTTGGAATCATCGAATCAGTTTGTAGATGTAAAGACCCAAAAATTTCAAGGAAAATTTGTTACATAATTTTTATGGAATTTTAAAAGAATGTGGTTTTTTACGGGACCTGATTCCGAGGCCCGGTGTGCCCGGAATAGTTTTCCGAAGTTTAGCTCGGGTACATTCAGTGAACGAAGGAGCGTGTATTCCTAAAATTTGAACCAGTGCTCGGAATTGAAATATGAGGGCACCGATGAACTCGTAGCGCCGGTAATTGCTTAAGAAGACCCTTTCTGGAGTTGCGTTTGCTCGGTTAGAGTTTTACTTAATTGGGATAACTAATGAATAAAATAAAACACTGTGCAACAGATTTTATTTTTATTCAAGGAGGTGTTAACCTAAGATAAGTGGTTGAGTGGGCCCCCCATCATAACTAATCCACTAGATAGGATATTAGGGGGGTGGGGCCCACACGAGCCCCACCCTTTCAACTTGCTCAACCCCTCCTTTTTTTTAGTAACGCACCTGCACCCCCCCCCCCCCAATTAAGGAAAGTCAACTCGTGCCTTTATTTAAATATTAAACGCCTCTATTAATTGGTTGGTTTAAACGTTGCAACTAAATTCAATTAATTGGTTTTTAATTTTGAATTTCAAAGACGTTGGCTTGTGTGTTAATAAAATAAGACATGTCATATTTTATTATTGTTTGGCTTGTTGTGTTGAGTTTATGGGAGAAAAAGGGGAGTCTTGATGTTCTTCGTTCTTCGTTGAAGAACGAGAAGAACGCACCGCCGACGACGAAGAACACCGACCTCCATCGATGGACGACGGTGAGAGACGCCTTCCTTGGGGATTGACGACCCAACGTGCATCTCCTCATTCCTTCTTTCCACAACAAAGGAAGGGAGACACCGTTCCTCTGCGATGCGACGATCCGTCCTCTTCCGTGATGATCAATTCCTCGACGTCCCTTTCCGCGACAATCCTCTTTCGACGAATACGCTCAAGGTAGGGGGATTATTTATTTTGTTCCTGATTACTTCCATCATTGTTTATCGTCTTTTTTGAGCTGCCTGATATCACAATAACTGGAGGAGGATGGACCGCACAGACACGACCGACTCCCCTCCCCCCTTGGTTTTTTTTGTTGCGGCACGTGTGAGGCGGCATGGTGTCGTTGCACCATGAAGAAGTTTTGAGTTTGTGAAAAGAAGAATGACTCCGTCGCTCCGTGCCGTTGAAGTCGAACAAGTCGCGACGCCGTCGCACCGCGCCAGAGAACCACAAAGGCACCACAACCAGAGTGGGGCCGCGACGGAGGGGCGTGGCACCGTCGCGCTGTGCCAGACGGACCAATTCCACGGCCATAGGACGCGGCGGAGTAGGAAACGGCGGCCGGTTTCCTGCCGCCAGCGTCGGAGTAGGGGAACGGGACCCGTCGGTCCCGTGGCGGCAGCAGCCGGCCGGCTGGAGCGGACTGGCCGGTCAGGGGGAAGACTGGGGGTTCGAAACCCCCGACTGGATGCAGGAGCGGCCCCAACATGGGGGGTCTGCGTTTCATTAAGCAGGGGGGTGGGGGGGGGGGGGCGTCGCCTCCCCCCCAAACCGCTCGACCGTTTCGGCCGAGCTGCCCGGCCACGCTGGCCGGGCCAGGCCATGCCCAAGCGGGCCGGACCCGGACCCATTTCGGGTCGACCCGGTTCGGGCCGACCAAGGGGTCTCGGGCCGGGTCGGTCCGGGCTCGAAACCCCCACTTTCGTAGCTCTTCCAGACTTTTGCCCATAACTTGGGCTAAAGACCTATGATCGATGCACCGTCATCTCCGAGGCGATCCTTGGATCGAGATGGTCGTTTTGGTATATTACACTCAATGTTTCGGAGAACTTTGAGTACGGCCGGGTTGGTTCAGATATGAAACCAACCGGGCACTCGGAGCGGAAACGCTTATATCTTGTGCACCAGATGTCCGATTTATGTGCCATTAACATTGTTGGATTCCTCTTGATGAGACAGAACTTTTGGAATACTTCTCCTGTGTTTTGGTTGCATTTGGATAGTGGCCGGGTTGGATTGTATCTGAAATCCAACCAGGCCCCTAAAACGGAAATGCTGATAACTTTCAGACCAGAAGTCCGTTTGAAAAACTGTCAGTGGTGTTGGTGATCACGTTGAGAAACAATCCCTATGAGCATACCCTATGAGAGTTCGGGGTACAGTTGAGATGCGTCCGGGTTGGTTCGCACACGAAACCAACCGGGACCCTGGGACGAAAAGGCTAGTAACTCACAGACCAGGCGTCCGATTGATGCGTCGTCTGTTGCATTGAGACCCCTATGACGAGGAAGTATTTTGAGATACTTCTTCATGGGGATTTGTGATACGTGGAGTATCGACCAGTAGCTCGTGGAGCGGACCCTACCAGAGATGAGCATGTGGAGTACGGAGATCGTGTAGCTGGCTCAGACCTGACGACTGCTTGACCGACTCGACTTGGAGTGAGTTGACTAGACCAGTGGACGGAGCACTACTTTTTTTGGGTGTAGACCCATGGCGGACGGAGCACTACTCAGTTGGGGTGCAGACCCGCGGTACTCATCCGGAGAGTACCTGTGCAGGCTATTAGGGGGGATGCACTACTGTGTTTCCGTGGCTTACCCCGGCGGGAAGCACTACTGTGTTTGGGTGGATGACCCGCGGTACTCGACAAGAGGAGTACCTCAGCAGTCTTAGGTTAGTGAGCAGTACCTCGGATATAACACCCCAGGATTTCAGAGTGTGTTATTTCTTAAAAATAATTCAATAACTTGCACTACACGCAACACCGAGTTCAATCACACCATTAAAAGAGGTCATGAATAGTATTAACTACATTTTGAACTTTATATAATCCTTATAATTTTAGAATCCCTATTATGAGTTTCTTAGTCATATTGCAAGAACAGATTCATTTTCAGTATTTCACTTTTATCAACTTCTAATAGTGAAACCTTTTTAAATACAATATTTTAAACTTTTTGACTAAATGGGGACATCAAAAATTTAAAAATGAAACATCCCAAGCTTCCACGGTACGCTTTCCTTTGAATAAAACAGTAGCGTGTGTTGTACGCAACTTCGAGTTCTAACACACCGTAACCAATCAAACTAGCTGTTATGAATAGTAATACCTACTTTTTGAAGTTATATATATTTTATATTTTAAAATGGACTTCATTTTTGGATTCGGAATATCAAATTTTGCCTAAGGTGAAATTTTGGTACTTTTCGGATTACTTTCATATTTTGATGAATAGCGAAAATTACTAAATTTTAATTAAAAACAACTTTCTTAATCAAAATAATTAATAGTGATAAATTGTTAATTTGAGTGGTTTTAAAGTATATTTAGAATATATTTTTTCCATTTAATATAATGTTGGTCATTGGACATAATTTTACAATTAAACCGAACATAAACAAGTGTCAATCTTTTGATAGTTATTATCTCTTAAAAACACGCTTTTTGTTTTGACAGCGGGAATTAATTTTAAATTAATTTCTGCCACTTCTGTGTTTTGAATTTAGAAAAATGGATTCCATATTTGGAATCAGGATGTTCAAATTGTGTAAATAGGTGACTTTTATTTTTAGACATTTTGAATAATTACTGCGGTAAATATTTTATTTACCATGGTTAAGGGTAAATCCGGTAAATAAGGGTTAAAAAATAATATTATAATAATACTAAATTACCCTAAAACGTGTCTTAACCCTATTGGTTGATACATGGTCGACCATGGGAATCTTTGGGTCAATTTGGGGACCCCATTGATCCACTTGTAAGTGATAATGACACTTTATTTTAATTAAGTTAAAATGAATACAAAAATGGCATAAGCTTACATATTTTAAAAGAACAATTTTTACATAGGGTTATACATGTTTTATTTTCGATTATAAATATTCATTAGAAAGCTAAAAAGATTTCCTACATAATTATATTTTATTTATAATTTTTAGACATCAAATAATTTAAATTATTAATGACACAATAATGATGCAATGTTTACCTCATTAATAAATCATTTAAATAAATAAGATTATAATGATTAAAATATTATCTAAAACCTATCCAATTCTTATTGGTTGATGTTATTTAGAATATTAGTCATCTTATATTCGACCTCAATGATTTTTGGACCATTATAAACCGAATATAATTATATTATAAAGTAATACTTTCACTCTTTCCTAAAGAGCCCCTCTTCTCCCTTATAAAAGGAGACCACTTCTACTCATTCCTAACACCTCTCAAGCCACTTGGCTCGTCCAAACTCTGCCCAACTAAGCTCCCCACATCCCTCTCCTACTCCTTGAAGCTTCCCCTTAGGCAGAAAGCATTTCAAGAAGTCCTTTGGTTCCAACCAAAGTGAGTTACCTAAATTAAAGGTAACGATTTCTCTTAAATTATTTTCATTTATTTTGCTTCTCCAACCCCCAAAATCTTTTTATTCCTTTCTTTTGTAACAACACCAATATCCTCAATATACTAGGATGTTGTTATAAGAAGGATTCAAACTACACATACACACAACTCCATCTAATGGATGATGAACATAATGTTTCTGTGGATGGCAAACTAACGCCTCACGAAACGATGATTGTTCAAATACATCTTACCGCCTCTCATGGTGGCCATTATGATGGCACTGTAATTAAATATGATATTAATGATATATATTTTATATATAAGCTTCTGTAATTCCATTTTATTTCATACCATTATTCGTTTCATGTTGTATATACATACGATAATTTCATTTGAGGAAGTGCGGACTACCGCCCCCTTAAAATGATATGACTCGTTCATACCACACATGGAACGTATAAAGTATGGTGTTAATGAACTTAAGTAACATATATAAAATATTATATTATACTGGAATAGTAATATACCTATGTATCATTTGGATTCAATTCTTTTAATATAAAAATTAAATGGAAGTAGCGTTCGTGCGTACGTACGGACTACCGTCTCCACGAACGCGGTGAGATCCATCCTCCATCGTATCCATTCAAGTCTTATTCTCATTTTAGGGTTAAAAATAATGTTAATATCATTCTGATTATGAATAAGATTTAATCTATCCATTACAAACATGTCTTACGTAACCAAACATCTAAGAAGAACGAATCGATTATCACCTGAAACGACGATAATACTAAGATATTATTAATAAAGAAATGTTAAAAGATCATATATGATATCATATGAATGTATATGATTCTTGTATAATTTAATAACAATTATTTCACCATTATACAGGAGGTTAACCGACCCCAACAAAGGAAAAGTACAAGGTAAGGGTTTACTTTACAACCTCTTCATTATCCAAGGTTGTTTATACGTAATAATCTACTGGGATCTCTTTATCATCCACATCCATGTTTCTTCGAAATGTATTTCAAAACATTTTTACTATTTACAAGAATATGGGTTAAAGTCATTTATACCCTTGTTTGACTTTTTATAAGAGGTTTATAAAGGAATCTTTCCGTCGTTTTCAAAACAAGGTCCTTTTTTACCTTTTCGACAGAATTGAGGTAAGAATGTTTTTTTTAACTTATACGGCGGGTGCGGTAATTTTACGCCATTAAAAAATCTTCAAAGCTTTACTTAGAAGCTTATAAGAATATTTTCAAAGAAAATGTTTTATTTTATATGGATCTTAAATGATTTCAAAATAAAAGGAGATATTTCTTTAAAAAGAATTTTGATTTCATCTATGTCAACATCCTTTGACGGATTTTAAGATTATTTGAAGTTGATTTATTATGATACAAAACTTCTATATTGTATTGAAGGTTTTGTGATATGTTTGACTATGGATGTGCTATTTTTATACCATTCATAGTTTATGGTGAAATTATTGACATTTCGTATGCTAGTTTTAATACGAATGTTTATGTTATGTTTAAACCTTTTCATATGGGAATGCATTGGACTTAATAAGTGACGGGTGGAGCCCGCTATAGCTCCTCGATGCATCGGTAGGTCTCATGAGACAAACTAGTGTCTTGGCACAAGGCCTTGACAAAATCTTATTTGTAGTCTTGGCATGAGGCCTTGGCTATGTGGTTATGATAGTCTGGCATTATGCATTCCAACATTATGAAAGTGGTTTTGATTTTTGCATGTGATTATTCTATTAGTAGAATATCCATGTGAATAAGTAAATGGCATTATTTCATTTTATTTATCCAATACCATGTTGAAAGTTCATGTTTTAAAGGCTTTTGTTTTAGTTATACATTGCCTTAAAAGTTTATTCTTATTTATGAAAGTTTCCGCTATTTTGTTATCCTTACTGGGCATTTGAGCTCACCCCTTTTCTATGTTTTATTTTTCCCAGGATGTGAAGAAGTAAGTTATGAATGACCTGCAGGGATTTTATCAGGGGTTAATAGTGTGGATTGTGGAAACATTATGTTGTTGTAGTAGTTTTTTATTTTATGATGTAATGTAAAACTTATGAATATATCTAGTGTTTCCAAGGCTACTAAACCAATCGGTCTTTCGAGATTTGATCTTTCTTGTGATCATGCCAATGTTATGTAATTAAGGCACCGACTCTGGGTAGCTGGGGTCGGGGCGTTACATCGGAGTCATGACAGGATCACTATACACTCCAGAGATGGGGCTCTTCAGCAGTTACGGTTTCGATAATGAAAATCCTGGTTTGAGCTGAGTCTATAATCTTTGTGTTTCCTCATGATTGAGATGGGTCACATGATAACATGGGTATATGTATGTGCATATACCTGGGTAGTGGTTATCTGTTGATTTCTTAATCTTTGTGTTTCTTCATGATTGAGATGGGTTACTTGATAACTTAGGTATATGTATGGGCATATACCTATGTAGAGGTTATCTGTTGAGATCTTCTTTGTGGTTATCCTTGTTGGATTTAGAGAGACCTTGAGGGTCACGGGGTCCCTACTAAGTATCGTTATACTCACCCCTGCACGGGCTATGCCCGCACCTCATTGTGTTGGTTGCAGACGATGGGCAGTGTTGATGGAGGCCAAGTGTTCGAAGACTGGACGATACCCGGAGGTGGACCTCACGACGAGTCAATACCCGGAGGTGGACATCACGACGTGACGACACTCAGAGGAGGTTGATGGGAGAGAGCGTTGTTGAGGCTATCTGTACCTACCCTTCAGGTAGGAACCGTGGTGGAAGATCCAGGAGATGCACTACCTGTACCTACACTTCAGGTAGGATCCGAGGAGGACGACCCAGGAGCTGCTTCCATTCATCCAGCTGTTTTTCTTTTTCAATTGTACTTTTGTTCAGTTGTAGCTGTACTTTCGATTGGGTTTGTATTCTGGCCCATTTACTTTTCAGCACTTCCTTTTGTACTAGGTGTATTACATCCGCTTGTACTCTGTAATGTTTTGTTTACTTTTATAAAGGCAATGACTTCCCAGTTATCGTGATTTACGCCTTTGGTGATAGTATCCAGCCCCTGGCCTATGGAAGGCAGGCTTGGGGTAGTCACGGTACGGGCCCCGAGGACAGGTCTTGACAAATTGGTATCAGAGGAGTCGGTTCTACCGCAGAACTAATAACTCTGATATTTTATTTTTGTGAAGCGAGAGTGTTAAGAGTACTGAGTATGGTTTTTAGTTCGTGGAGTCCAGTATTTGTGTGGGCGGCCGACATATCCATACACCAGGACCCTAACAACTGATTTCCGAATTTGTGCATGAAAACACTGACTGCGTGTGTGTTTCCAGAAGTTTTTAAAAGTCATCTCAAACCAGGTAATCTCACCAGGTATATATCATTTGACTGTGTCACGTATGTTTCTTTCAGGATTCCTTTCCATGGATGACCAGCTAGAGCCCAGTGGGATGTACATACTGACAGACTGCCGAGCTATGAGGCTTCGGTACAAGGCCCTCTTGCAGTAGACGCACCAGCAGAGGCACCATCGATACTACCATACGTTGGGCCACCAATTACACCAGCCCCAGCAGTAGGCGATGCATGCTGCTTGAGCGCGCTGCACGAGTTCCAGTGCTAGAGGCCACCAAGGTTTCAGGGAGAGAAGGACCAGCAAGCGGCTGAGGATTGGCTGGAGGCATTGGTGAGAGTCTTCAGGCTAGTGGGGACGCCAGCAGATTTCATGGTTATCATTAATGCCAGCCACCTTCAGGAAGCAGTAGGCAGGTGGTGGAGCCACTTGTTCTAGTTTTGCGATAGGATGACCTTCACATGGGGAGACTTCAAGAACATTTTCAGGGTGGATTTTGTACCAGTAGCTCTGCACCCCGAGCATGTTCAAGAGATACTTCCTTTTCTGCATGTTTTCCCATCATTATCCGAGTCATCTGTAGGAAGTAGACAGATGATGCAAAGGTCCAGGAGAACCAGACTAGGAGATGGGCGATCTCTGGTCTTAAGATCGGTGGTGCGGGGCACCCGAGGTGGGGTCAGAGCCAGGCGTGCCAGAAACGGACAGTGTTACTCCTGTGGTAGGAAGGGTCACATGGAACGTGACTGTCCGACCCCCCACACAGTTGATCCGCAGACATTGTAGGAGCCACCAAGACAGAAGCACCAGGGGTTCTTAAACAATAGCCGAGCGGTGGAAAAGGCAGTAGAGATCCAGGAGTAGGTGGACATGAGCGGAACTAGTGGTTTCCTTTTTTTTGTTGTTACTTATAGTTCCATGTTGTTGTTGTATGTGTGTCTTTGTACTATGAGCTGCAGTAATAAAGAGACACTTATCTTTGTGGTTTTTTCTTTCCTGTCCTTTTGGTCGGTTGATACTGAGAGGTACCAGTTAAAAAAACTGTTGACATGACCCTCACTTTTGATATTTCTATTGGAGGAGACCCAGTGACCTCACACTGATGCCGACAGAGTGAATCGACCCTTGGAGGCGAGAGTGATAGTTGGATCTCTTAGTAGCAACGTCGAGGCCTTGTGACGTCATCCATGGCATGAATGCATCATTCATGTCAGGATTGACTGTATTGGGCAATGGGCACTGTTCATCTAGGGGATGAGACTGAGTCTCTCTTTTCGACAAAGGAGAAATCATAGCAGCTCTTTCAGATCGTAGTCAAAGAAGGTGCAGATCATCTATGAGCAGATGAAGACTGCACAGTGCTGTAAGAAAAAAAAACTGGCACCATTCTTAGAGACTCGGGCGTGTTAAATGTTTCAATAAGAGGAAGATTTAAGGAGAGATGAGTTTTCAAAGCAACAGACGTGGAGGCAGAGCTAGGAGAGCAGCATAAGGTGGTGTTCATTTTAAAATGCTTCAACCACCCACCTTAGTTGTCCCCGCCAGGCTCAGGGAGATAGAGAGAAGGGGAAGAGAGTAGCTGCATGCGGTCAATGAGAGAGACCCAATGGTGCTAATAATGATTCAAGGGACAGTCTGTGTTCACTAATAGCTGCAGTAGTAACAGACGTCGATACAAATCATTCATTCCTTTCACAAATCTTGTCGTAGACCTAGAGTTTCCGGTAATCCGTAGACATGATCCTCACATCTGGAGATACCTTGGGAGGAGACTCAATAATCACACATACGCCGACAGTGTGGTCTGAACCTCAAGGCGAGAGTTTCAGTTGGAATCTCTTGGTGTCATCGTCGAGACCTTACAACATTGGTTTGAGTATGGACTGGGAAATCATAGTTCATACACAAATTGAAGGTATTAGGCAAAAGGTTGTGGTTTAACTACTACGTCAGGATGGGTTTTCCTCGGTCGGCGAAAAGGAAACCCTAGGAAGCACATGATAAACTCATTCATAGGAGGGTGCGACCGATCACTCTTGATTCAGTCAACCTTACCCTCATTGCAGCAGTTGTTTTAAGTTTTACTTCTAACTGGAATTGGAGACCTCTAGAGTTCGAGGATGACGATCATGTCCTTATACGAGTCTCACCTCGATGAGGTTTACAGAGATGTGGCCGAGGAGAAAATTTATCTTCGAGGTTCAACGGACCTTTCTAGGTCCTCAGTAGGGTAGGCGAGGTGGTTTACCGCTTGATCCATCCACCTCAGTTGCACCAAGTGCACAACGACTTCCACGTATCTCAACTGAGGATTTCTGTGCTTGACCCAATGCATATCATCGACCATGGGGATTTGGACTTTGGCGATGGGGTGGCTTTCACGGAGGTTCCAGTGGGGATCGAGGATCGACAGGAGCAGATCCTATGAGGACGGTCGATTCCTCGGGTGCGCTTTCACTGGAAGTAAAGGAACCTCCAGGTGAGCACATGGGAGCGGAAGTCTCACATTCGTGCTCAGTACCGCTTTTGTATCCCTAGTTTCTGTTAAAGATTTATGGGGATGTAAAGCCCTGAGGTGGTAGTAATGTAAAGACCCGTAAATTTCAAGGGAATTTTTTTTCTAAATTTTAATTGGAATTTTACAAGAATGCGGTTTCTTACGGAACCTGATTCCGAGGCCCGATGTTCCCATAATCTTTTTCTGAAGTTTAGCTCAGGTACGTTTAGTGAACGAATGAGCGGGTTTTCCTAACTTTTGACCCGGTGCTCGGAATTTAAATCTGAGGGCACCGATGAACTCGTAGCACCGGTAATTGCTTAAGAAGACCCTTTCTGGAGTTGTGTTTACTCGGGTGGAGTTTTACTTAATTGGGATAACTAATGAATAAAATAAAATATTGTGCAACAAATTTTATTTTTATTCAAGGAAGTGTTATCCTAACCTAAGTGGTTGAGTGGGACCCACATTTTAACTAATCCACTAGATAGTATATTAGTGGGGTGGGGCCCACACGAGTCCCACCCTTTCAACTTCCTCAACACCTCCTTTTTTTCAGTAACGCACCCGCACCCCCCCAATTAATGAAAGTCAACTCGTGTGTTTATTTAAATATTAAACACCTCTATTAATTGGGCGGTTAAACGATGCAATTAAATTCAATTAATTGGTTGATTCAATTTTGAATTTCAAAGACGTTGGCTTGTGTGTTAATAAAATAAGACAATTCTTATTTAATTATTGTTGGGCTTGTTGTGTTGAGTTTTTGGGAGAAAATGGGGAGTCTTGAAGTTCTTCGTTCTTTGTCGAAGAACTATAAGAACACACCGCCACCGACGAAGAACTCCAACCTCCAACGATGGACGATGGTGAGAGACACCTTCCTCGGAGATTGACGACCTGACGCGCATCTCCTCGTTCCTTGTTTCCGCGTCAAAGGAAGGGAGACACCATTCCTCCGCGACGCAACGATCCGTCCTCTTCTGCGACGATTGATTACGTGATGTCCCATTCCGTGAAAAACCTCGTTCGACGAATAAGCTCACGGTTGGTGGATTATTTCTTTTGTTCCTGATTACTTCCATCGTTGTTTATTGTCTTTTTTGAGCCACCTGATATCACAATAATGGGGGGAGGATGGACCGCATGAACACGGCTGACCCCCCTCCCCCCTTGGTTGTTTGTTTTTATTGCAGCACGTGTAAGGCGGCACGGTGCCATTGCACCGTGCGAAAGCTTTGAGTTTGGGAAAAGAAGCGTGGAGCCGTCGTGCCGCGCCGTTGAAGTCGAACAAGTCGCGGTACCCTCGCGCCATGCCGGAGAACCACAAAGGCACCGCAGCCAGAGTGGGGACGCGACAGAGGGGCGCGGTGCCATCGCGCCGTGCCGGACGGACCAAGGCCGGGGCCATAGGCCACGGCGGAGCAGGGAACAACAGCCGGTTTCCGGCCGCCTGTGTCGGAACAGGGGGACGAGACCCGCCGGTCTCGTGGTGGCATCAGTCGGCCGGCCGGAGCGGGCCGGCCAGTCAGGGGGAAGACCGAGGGTTCGAAACCCCCGGCCAGAAGCTGGAGCGGACCCCATGTGGGGGGGGGGGGGGTTTCATTAAGTAGTGGGGGAAACGTCTCCCCCCCAAACCGCTCGGCCGTTTCGGCCGAGCCGCCTCGCCACGCCGGCCAGGCCAGCGTGTCGGGCCGCACCCAGGCCGGGCCGGGCTGCGCCTAGACCGGGCTGGGCCGCACCAGCCGTGCCAGGCCACACCCAAGCGGCCAAGACCCGGACGCGGTTCGGGCAGACCAGGGGGTCTCGGGCCGGGTCAGTCCGGGCCCGAAACCCCCACTTTCGGAGCTCTTCTGGTCTTTTTCCCATAACTTGGGCTACGGACCTCCGATCGATGAACCGTCAGCTGCGATGCGATTCTTGGATAGATACGGTCATTTCGGTATATTACACTCATGATTTTGGAGAACATTGAGTATGATCGGGTTGGTTCGGATACGAAACCAACAGGGCCCTCAGAGCGGAAACACTTATATCTTGAGCTCCAGACGTCCGATTGACGTGCCATCAACATTGTTGGATTCCTATTGATGAGACGATACTTATTGAATACTTAACCTATGTTTTGGTTGCAGTTGAATAGTGGATGGGTTGGATTGTACCTGAAATCCAACCGGGCCCCTAGAACGGAAAAGCTGATAACTTTCTGACCAGACATCCGTTTGACGAACCGTCACCGGCATTAGTGATCACGTTGAGAAACGGTCCCTATGAGAATACCCTATGAGAGTTCAGGGTCTAGTTGAGATATGTCCGGGTTGGTTCGCACACGAGACCAACTGGGCCCCTAGGACAAAAAGGCTAGTAACTCACAGACCAGGCGTCTGATTGACATGCCGTTTGTTGCATTGAGACCCCTATGACGAGGTGGTCCATTAAGATACTTCTTCGTGGGACATTGTGATACTTTGAGTATTGACCAGTAGCTTGTGGAGTGGACCCTTTCGGAGACGAGCGTGCGGAGTACGGAGACCGTGTAGCCTGCTGAGACCTAACGACTGCTTGACCGACTCGACTTGGAGTGAGTCGACTAGCCCAGTGGACGGAGCACTACTTTTTTTGGGTGCAGACCCATGGAAGATGGAGCACTACTCAGTTGGGGTGCAGACCTGCGGTACTCGTCCATAGAGTACCTCTACAGGCTATTAGGGAGGATGCACTACTGTGTTTGGGTGGCATACCCCAGTGGGAATCACTACTATGTTTGGTTGGCTGACTCGTGGTACTCGACAGGAGGAGTACCTCAACAGTCTTAGGTTAGTGAGAATTACCTCAGAGTCGTGACAGGATCACTGTACACTCCAGAGATGGGGCTCATTAGTAGTTACAATATCGATAATAAAAATCATAGTTTGAGCTGAGTCTATGATCATTGTGTTTACTCATGATTGAGATGGGTCACTTGATAACTTGGGTATTTGTATGGGCATATACCTGGGAAGTGGATATCCATTGATTTTATAATCATTGTGTTTCCTCATGATTGAGATGGGTTACTTGATAACTTAGGTATATGTATGGGCATATACCTAAGTAGAGGTTATCTGTTGAGATCTTCTTTGTGGTTATCCTTGTTGGATTTAGAGAGACCTTGAGGGTCCTGGGGTCCCTAATGAGTATCGTTATACTCACCCCTGCACGGTCTATGCCCACACCTTGTTGTGTTGGATGCAGACGACGAGCAGTGCTGACGGAGGCCGAGTGTTCGAAGACTGGACGATACCCGGAGGTGGACCTCACAATGAGTCAGTATCCAGAGGTGGACTTCACGACAAGACGACACTCGAAGGAAGTTGACGGGTGAGAGCGTTGTGGAGGCTATTTGTACCTACCCTTCAGGTAGGATCCGTGGTGGACGATCTAGGAGCTGCGCTATCTGTACATACCCTTCAGGTAGGATATGAGGAGGATGACCCCGAAGTTGCTTCCATTCTTTTAGCTGTTTTTCTTTTTCTGTTGTACTTTTGTTCAGTTGTAGCTGTACTTTCGATTGGGTTTGTATTCTGGCACATTTACTTTTCAGCACTTCCTTTTGTACTTAGTGTATTACTTCTGCTTGTACTCCATGATGTTTTGTTTACTTTTATTAAGGCAATTCCTTCCCAGTTATCGGGATTTACGCCTTTGGTGCTAGTCTCTATCCCCTGGCCTATGGAAGGCGGGCTTGGGGTAGTCACGGCCCGGGCCCCAAGGACGGGTTTTGACAGTAGGCATTAACTGGGTTCCTTAAATAGAATTGAAAGTGAAATACAATTTGAATCTAAAGGGCCTATTTTGGAATTGTTTCTATGAAAGTGAAGTTTTTTAAACTATTTAGATTTAATTGGGAGATATGATATAATTGATAGTGTTGATGGACCGACTGGAATATTATGTTTTTTAAATGGAATGAGTCTATGATTATGTAAATGCCATGTTGGGATCTTTGACTGTTTATTTTTGCGAAATGTTTTATATATTATATAATATGATTTCCATAAAGGAACCTTTGATGATGTGATACATATATTGTGGGAAATCCTATAGTGGATTACCCTATTAGAGTTATTTTATAGGTGGTTTTCATGTATGGGGTAGGAAAGCGCTATGATGCTAGGTATGATGATTCATTCGTGAAAATCTTTTCTACATATACAATATAATTTTACCAGTGGTTCTTGGTCATATTTTAGAGTATTGGGTGATTGTTTATTTCTAGCCCCAATTAAATGGGCTATTACCCCAATGTATTTGATAATAGATTGTGTGGGATGTTCTACTTGATTTCCTAGTTGAAGGAGGCTAGTTGGGTGAAGACTATGGAGATTCACAATATACCGATAGGTGGTTCTGATCCGATTACCTTTAGCGATTGCTTTAGGAATGTTTAGAGAGTCCCCATGGGTTCTAAATTGTTTGTGATTCATTAATTTTCATTGTATTTGGTTTTCATCTTCTACTGATTACTCTTTTTATGCATAACAGTGGTATTTTATGGATTGGGTATTCGTTTTAAAATTGAAATCTATTTTGTAAATGGAAATACAATGTGCATGGATCTGAAAAACGGAAAATGATGTGTTTAATTATTCAAATATGAAAACCCTATTTTAATAAATTTATTTCAAACTAGTTATAATGGGCTGTTTCAGGGGAAGTAAATTCAATTATTCTATTGTTGTCACCTAGTGATCTATTTACCAAATACACTACATGTACCTTTTCATGTCAGTAGACCCGAGTTGTTTTAATAGTTCAACTTAATTTTTAGGTTTTCTAGTTCGACTTAGATCTAAGAGTCATTTGGTCTTGTGGATAGTGGTGACATTGAGGCTTCATGGAGATCGTTTTTATGTATATTGGGTCTTTTTGTATCTTGTTTCATCGTTGGTATCTTATAAAAAAATCATTTTAATTATTTTTATATTCAGTTTTTGGTCATTGCTCTATGCTCAGTTTTTGTATTTTTTATTTGATCATTGTATTTTTAGGATGAAACTATTCCCACTTGAATTTCATTTTATGCAAGAAAATACTTTCTAGACCATGAGGATAATGAAATTCGTTTTAGCTATGTCTCGTTCCTGGTCAGATGTGAGGTCAGTTGGCACTCACGGCATGGTTCGTGACATATTTGGTTGTGATATTATAGTACCATTTCCGTGAATAAAATTGAGTAGTTAATGGACATTTTTATCCCTCTTATATAAATTTATAGACATGGAAATATGTTTTTTTAAAATTATTTTTTGGATATATTTTTTCCATTAAAACTATTTTTATGGATTTGTTGGTTTTTTCAATTTTTTTCCTTAAATCTTATTTTAGGATTTACAAGAATTCCTTTTGCGTTACTCTAATGTCTAGTTATGACTACACATGTATAGGTTGTTTGGATCGGGGTATGGAATCATTGTATTAAATCATGGTTATTATATGTATTGGGAAGATTATATCTATGATATAGTAGTTTTGGGACTTGAGATGTAGTTTTTAGTGAATTCCTAGCACGATCATACTATGGTGAGAATTAATTCACCAATAGATTTTGGGTTATGTGTCTCATGTGATCATTTTTTATCTATATATTAGTTTCTTTATATATTAAATAGATTTAAAATTTAATTTGTTTTATTATTTGATGGTTTCCATCAAATTTTGATGTTTAATAATTCCTCTGATACATCTTTGATGGTTTATATTGTTGGGTGCTATCGGTATGTGTGGTGAAAAAGACATATCAAACATATATATTATATAAATTATTTTATGAATTGTTACCTTAAAAAATCATAATAAAAATGATCATAATGGATTAGTTCCTTGGTATACTAGGTACCTAATATTCTTATTTATTTAATGATATTTTACGTCTCTCAAAAATGACTTCTAATTTAGTAATTTTCATTCACACACCCAACATAAAACCATTACTTATTACATATGACTGTAAAAATAAGAATGGGTGAGATAAGATTCCCAGTATGTGTAATCATTTGAAATTTTAAAACATAATGATATAATAGGGGTATGATACAATGAGAATAAAATATTAAAACCATAATCCTCATACTAAAGATAAAAATCATATGTCATGGAATAGTGAATGGATGTTAGAAATACATTAATCATAATGGAATAAAAAAACATGAGCCATGTGAACATAACATTGGAGAAATATATGTATTTTCCGTATACATATAAATATAAAAAATTACATCTTATGAAGTCATGGATTATTTCAAATATTATCATAGTGGAATGGGTTCACTCCCAAAAAAAATCATAGTTTTCAAGGATCACACCGAAGACTATCATAATAGGTAATTTTTTTAATAAAATAGGTCGAATCCATATTCTTATTTTCAAATCTAATGAGATAAAAATATTTATCCATTGTATTCGAGGGAGATAAAGCTCACACCAATCAGGGATACAACATTACCATCATCTATAGATATAATAGAACCATTATCACATTATGAATTTCATATATATGTGTGCCAAAAAAGTCATTAAATATTCATCATATCAGAACCCCTAAAATGAAATAGGATTCGTAATCCTTTCATCATGACATAATCTATAGAAAATAAATAGGTTTCGTAATCATTTCATCATTTCATAAAAGAATAACCCATGTAAAAATATCCTTGTTTAGCAAGAATTTTTTCGTGGTATAACCCATTAAAGAGAAATGGGTTTCATAAGTATCTACAAATCATAAACATAAACCATAAAGACCAATAATAACAATGATATACCTGGATCAAATCCTCAAAAAAACATATTTGACATCAAAGGTTTTCATATTATATTTGAAATGATATACAATGATCACTTATACAGTTTATAAGGAAATAAACAATTTTTTTAAAATTAATATTTAAACCTAAAAATTCATAACTTATTTTTGAAATCATTTTCTTTGAAAATAACCAAAATAACATATGGATAATTCATTAAAAATCATTCAAAAACATATCTTTATAAAAATATCTTTTTCTCATACAAAAACACATTATAAAAAATAATATATTTTGGAAATACTATTTCATTAATATATATTTGAAAATGTAAAAATAATTTTTCAATGAAAAAATAGTCATGATGGTTCTAAATTCCATTCATTTTGTGCATGTTAAAATATTGACTCCTTCAATATTTTCAATAAAAAAAAGTGCAGTTTTTTGAAAATAACATGAAGATTCCATATAATTTTATCTGAAAAACATAAAAAATTGGTAAAAATGTATTAATTATAAAATTGGATGAAATTGAATAGCATGTTTGAATTTTTTTATAGAGCATGGATTTGGATGAAATAGGGTTTTCAACTAAAGAGACAAATAAAGACTATTTTTATAAATGAAATTGACTAGACTCATGAGTAAATAATGAGAGTAAAATTAATGAAAAATATTTATTCTCAAGAAATTAAAATAGGATAACAAAAATTAAAGAGTTTCGTGAGAGGAAGATCATAAGATTTTATAATAGTAAGCACAGTCATAAACAAACCGAATAAATTATGGGATTGTAAAAAAAATATCCTATGAAATAGGTAACTCTATATAATAATTTCAATTAATGAATAAAATAAAATTAAAATTAAAATAACATGAAATTTACTATATTAAATATATAAAAAATCAATGGTTTAGTTTATACACAATATATAAGTATATATGCACACATAATAACTTCTGACACGAAGAAGGATATTTGAAACAAAAAATCCCATAAAACATTGGTAACATTAGAAATATAATGAAAATTAAAGATATTTACTAAAATTTATATTGATAAACCAATAAATTCAATGATATTAATCATAATATACATTTACTTGTATTATATACACCACATAAAAGTAACACGTTGTGAATATGTAATATATCAGATAGAAAATAAAAGTTACTCAAAAATCTTTTACTTTAGGTCTATAATTCATTCAAACAAATAAAGACCCCCTAAATTATAAATAAAATATCATTATAAGTTCATTATATATGAATATTATATATTCCATTCAAAATATTATTTACCAATGAACATTAATTAGTTTTTTACTATTAATTCCCTGTTGAAGTCACGTTTCGGGGAATTACTACTTTACTTTTCTTTAATGTTTTGATTTATTATATTTTTGGCCCCCATAATATGATAAGGTATCCCTAATAACCGTAATATTAAGAATTATATAAATATCTTTTATATTATTTATATATGTATTTATAGTTCTCCAAAATATTAATAGGTATAGAATGAAATGAACCTATCATACAGATAAAAGGTCATACATATGGAAGAATGTTCATTCCATTTTTTTGATATAGTGAATGAATGAAAGTTAAATAATATGTTAAAATTACTTATTAATTTTTATTATATATATATATATATATATTTCATATAATATATCCTTAAAACATTTCTTTAAAGCTTGGACAAATCACAACACTTCATGAGGCTATAACCCGCCACACACACGAGGGACATTATAATATTACCATGAAATGGAAAGTAAGAATGACCATGAAATATAATGACTAAATAATAATAATAATATAATTAGTATCCCACATAAAAGATAAATATACTATTATATCAACAAATGTGTGGTTGTGAAGGAAAAAAACTACAGTTTGGTAGTGTGTAGTACACCGTACACATAAATATTGATTTTGTAAACAATTTTATGGAAGACAGAAATGATATGGTTTATTTAAATAACACTAATTAATCAAAATATGTATAAAATACTGACGTTATTATATAATCATGTTTAAATAATATATCAAATGAGTTGATTATGAAATAAAATAAAATTCGTGGTTATGGATGTCACCTCTTCTTCAGACACCTTCTTTTTGTTTGCACTAAATAATTTTTAAGTAGGATTTTTGAACCAAATAATTTTATTAGTATTATATTTGGGAATAATAAAAGTTATTTTTTAATATAATTTTCCTACAAATAGGTTTCAATTGTATGCAGTATATATGTGAGGGTGTGTCCTTTCATAAGTGAGGTGAGTGTCACACTTTTAATTTTTTTAAAAAATATTTACCCACATTTTTTCACATTATAAAATAATATAAATATGTAATATTAGAATCCTAATGATAAAATAATTAAATATGGACTTCCCATTTGTTTTGGAAATGTTTTGGGTCATTTTGTATCCTTATTTTTAATTTAAACCACAGTAAACCCATTTTTATCATAACCAGAATAAAATATTTTTATTATTTTTTCTAATAATTTTGTTAAAAGATTAATTTGAAATTACTAAATAATATATATTATCTTTATTAAAAATGTTCAATTAATTTTTCCGAATTCACATCACATTATTTTCATAATTTGATGTAACGGTAAACTCAAATATTTAATTAAAAAAAGAGTTTTTGAAATAGAAAAGGTCACAAGTTTAAAACAATTATATATAAAAATTCAATAATAAAATGATTCCAATGAACTAAATTTTATTTATAGATATATATTTGAAAAAAAATACTTTTTATCCCATTTTTAATTATAAATTATCATTATAAATAAGTTAAAAAATGTAGCTTCCAAAAAACCCAATATTTTTCATTCTTCAACAAAAATTTTATTTTGTAAAATTAATATGAAAAATTTATCATAATATATTTTATCCATGATTATTTAAAATATAATTTTTTTTACTGAATTATTTTTCTAAAATTAGTAAAATATTAATTTAAAATAAGTGTGCAAAATGATATAATTTTTTATAGAAATATTATATTACGTATAAAATTATATTTATTATAATATAATTTATTAAAATAACATAATAAGAATTTTAAACATTTTATAAAATAGAAAATATATATTTCAATATAATTATTCACCAAATTTGATTTTTTTAATTAATTTATTGAAAATATGTTTGTGCATAAAAATAGTTTTTCAAAACAATATTTCATTTAAGGTTAAATAGATTTTGTTTTCATTTATAACTAATTTTCCACCAAATAATTTTTTATATATATATTTTTTAGACATGTATATAGTAATCCTTATTCATACTAATTGTTCAAATGGCTTGGTGATAACTATAATATTAAATATGTATAGTTTAATAGTATTCCACGTTTCTTTTAAACATGATGTTCTGTGTGAGGATAGAAAATCACAATGTGGAATGTAACATAAGAAAAACATTGTGTTTCATGTAACTCAATCTAAACATATTACGTTTTGTGAAAAAAATAAAAAATACTAAATTTATTTGAAAAAATATATATTTCACAAAATATAAGGGTGTTACATTCTCCCCCCCTCAAAATTCATCACATTGGTACCGAAAAATTCAAATATTGATACCTCATTACAAAATTAGGTTCCCATGTAACATCCTCAAGATAGTGGTTTCACAAAAATATTATTGACTAGGGGACTGTTCTTTTTCGTAGAAAGATGTCTATAAAACCAAGAATCTCCATCCGTTTTCCTCATAATAATGACCATGCTACGACGGTATAACCAATAATTACTCATGAGAGATTCCTAGAATTCATTTATATCCTTATATTTGTTTTTTTGGAATCTCTATGTAATAATATATAGTCCAGATACAATCATGAATTTCAATCGGACCGATATGCATAGGGATTAAATTTTCCTTATGTACTAATCATAATTTCATCATGTAGATAGGCTTCAATCAATTTTCACATCATATCTCATTGCATGAATTGAACTTGAATTTGTTATTATTGGATAACTAATGGATAATTGAATCCATAATATAACAACATTTAATTACATTTATCTATAGTTATCATCATAAAAATTTTTTTAACACTACATGAATATTTTTATTGTGAAGTAATACATTAATCTTTGAATCCTAATCCTTCAAAAAATGTAAAACATATTACCCACCAAAAGTTTTATATTTTTAATGAAGTTAACTATGTTTTCCAGAATCAATATAACATTAATCTTGAAAACAATCTCAATTTTATATCAATGTCACATACCTAATATGTGAATATATTGATCAAATATTTTTCTAATACATGGAAATATAAATAATTAGCATAATAACATAATGAAAAAAATATTCTTATCCATTATTGGAATAATATCACATAATATTGAATATGTTTTGTAAAAAACAAATAATTATGCAAACTCCATTAGTGATATCCCAATCCACTTTGTCAAAATATCATTAACTTGTTCTGTGGTCATCAATACTATCCAATTAACATTATTTATATCCATAATATCTTTTTTACAACATCATTATCTCAACATCAGAAACATATAAATAGGGATATTTCTTTATTAATTTGTTTTATATGTAAAATACCACCTTTTCATTATGTTAGTTTTCTAGATCAGTTGTACCATTCAACATATTCATTAAAATCCTAGATGAAAAATATTTATAAAAATATTTATATATTTCATAATTCTGGAATTCCATTACATAAAAACATTAACATTTATACTTCAATATCAATTCATTAACTAGGATTAATAATCATATTCATTAATACCTTTTTCAATTCATATGTCATTTATAGCCACTTCATCATCAACAAAAAACCTTCACTTGTCCAGCCATGCCAACACACTTACTAAGATCCCCCCTAGGTCATATATTTTAGTAATTCCTGTACTCTCCACATTTATAACTTTCAATAGTTGATTACGCCTAAGGGAAAACATTATTCTCATCCCTTATGTTATCTATTTTTTTTATTTTTCTTTAGTTTTCAGTTATATAATGTCATTCTTCTTCACACATAATCCATATTATCAATCCTTTGAGACATTACAAAGAGTGCTTCATAAAAAATTATCGATATATATGTAACTAAAACTAATTTTCTCCATAGTCTCCACCTCCAAAATTCGAAAAACCTCTATACACATCTTTTTAATTTATTCCATGTGTTGGTGAAAGATCATTCTGTTAATAAAATATCATGATATATGACTAGGAATAATCAAAATATTCTTTATTGAAATCATAATAATATATGGTTCCTTATAAAAAACATTATATCACATTGAACAATAAAAAAGTCTATTCTAGATCCCTCCATTGACTAAAAACAAAAAGATAAACATATTGTGTGAAACAATATTCATAGTGTAAAACCACATAATAATGGAAAATATTTTATAGGTTATTGAAATCTTGATACCATAAAATTTAATATATGACACCATAGATTTATGATTTGTAATTTATAGCCACAGTCTATTTTAATTTTTTTTGATGGTTTGTAGGGAGTTTATGAATTTCCAAAGCATATCCCTCTATAATATCATACTAGTTATGCATAAAAGACTATTTTAATGCACTATGTGGAAACCATTTCCATCTCAAATAGGCCTTTTAAAAGTAATTGCCACAAGGTACCTTTATACTATAGAAACATCCCCTAGTAGTATATTGAAAAATATTTAGATTCGTGGAATCCAATAACTATATACAGAAATGAAATTTATATATTTCTCCATACACATTAACTCACCATTGGTATTATCCATAGAAATATACCTATAAAAATTGTTATAAATATCCCTAGAGATCTCACATAATTTTTCTAAAATAATATCTGAAGATCAACTAACCATATCCAATGAAACCAATATTAATGTCACAAACTTCTCATAAATAGATTTTACAACATATAGATGAATATTAATAATATTACACAAACACATTCATGATTATCGTAATGGTTTAGTAAAATTTGAGTCTAGTTATAGAATATTATTATTGAGTGAAATATGTTCAATGTTTTCCACAGTGAAATTCCCATTTATTACATTTCATATACATTCCAATATTAAAACCATTCTTCATAACCTGGGAAAGGAATCATAAGAAAGGGTGATCTTAGATGCTTAGTAAGGGTATACATAAAATATAAGTAAACGTAATATTTGTATAAGGGTATGAAGAGATTATAATATCATTTGAGAACCAAAAATTTCATATTGCATATCAAAACATTTTTTAATTTAATAAATATTGAATTTTTATAGGACATGATTCATTAAAGGGTAAATAAAAATTTTCCATGAAAACATAATATTAGTTTTTGCTTTAGTTTTTTAGTATATATACAAGTATAGAAAATCTGTTCCTTAATAGTAAAAATTTCATACCAAAATAATCATAGAGGAATTGGATGAGTCCCCTAACCATTAAAGATGTCACAGTTCACTCTCGAGACTATCATAGTGGGAAAACTCCACTAGAAAACTGTGTTAAATGCCTATTCCAATCCTGTTTATCTCAAGATATATAAATCATTAACAATTTTATAGGGAGATATAGGATCAAACCATCATGGTTATAAAGCAACCACCAACCTTGGTTATAATGTTCCCACAATAGAATAATTAAAATAATACATATGTGTTCCCAAACATTTTAAAACAATCATCAAATTTATTCCCATGAAAAGAAATGAGATTCAAAAAAATTTCATCATTAAATTGATTTAAAAAAAATATGGTTCATAATCATTTACACAATTAATCAATGAATAACAGAAGAAAAAGTATGTGGGTCTCTTAAGAATGTTGTCATGGTATAACCCAAATAAGAGAAATTGGTTTCCTAAAACTAATTTCATCATAAAAACCCATCTAGATGAATAATAATAATAATATCCTTGTATCATTTTCTTAATAAATCATAACTATCATGAAAGGATGTCATCATAGATGGAAATGATTTCGAAAGATCCCATTTAATATTTCTGGAAGAAAATTAATTTTCTATGAAAATACATATTTTTAAACATACAATTTATAATATTTTTTGAATGTTAATTTATATGAAAATAACCATGAGAGGTTATAAAGTAATGTATAAATATAATTTAATACATTTTTAGTGAAAAATATTCTTTCTTATTTAGAAATCACATTTTGAAACCTATTGGTTTTTGAAAATACATGTATTTGAATATACCATTAATAACATATAAAGAAAAAATTAATGATAATAATTTCCATGATAATGGAAAATTTATTTCACTCCATTCACATTAAAAAAATATTATACATATATTTTTAGTAAATGTTAAATAGAAATTATTTGTCGAATGACATGAAGAATCATTTTAAAAAATTTAAAAAAAATTTAAAAAATTAATAAAAATTTCATAAATATATAATTTTAATTATGATAAAAACGTTTTTGATATCATTTTTCCAAATCATGATTTTGGATGAAAAATTGTTTTCACAAAAGAGAGAAATAAAGTTGTTTTTTATTAAAAATGTTATTTTGAAATACTGAGTTCATAAAATAGATTAAAATGAATAAAAAAAATGTATTCTCATGGAATAAAAAAATTATTATATATAATTTCACGAGTTTAATAATAGATTTATCCTAATATTTATTCATTTAAAGAATTATCATAAATAATCATGATAAATAATGATACTGAAAAATAAAATTCATACTATATTGGAAACATTGAATCATAATCCCAATAAATAAATAACATAAAATAAAACATAAAAAATAATGAAAATGAGTTTATTAATTCTATATCATGTCAAATTGTGAGTATTAACACATCATTGATAATTTTTGGTTCATAACAAAACTTATATCCCAAAGAATGAAATTTGAGAAATAATCAGTGACTATTATGGTAAATTTTATGTTGTAAGCCAAACGGAATAGATATCCAAAAATGTATATTTAAATCCACATATATTAATGAATAATAATAATAAAATAAATTTGTGTTTTTTATATGGACTACATAAAAGATAGACATGATGAATATAACATGTGCCTCATAGAATATTAACATGAGTCAAAAATCAAATACCTGAAGTCTCAAGTACATTCGAAAAACATTATAAACTAAATTATAATAAGAATATGATGTTTATATATCATGTTAATTAAAATAACAATATATATATATATATATATATATAATATTATATATGATTTAATTAATACCTTTTTTACCTATTTATTAACAATACCCGGTTAAAATCATGTTTTGGGCAATAACTACAATGTTTTTTCAGGTATGTTTGGATTTGCTATTTTTTTGATCCTCATTAAATGAACATGGTTCTATATTCTATAAAAATGTATACATTATATAAATGTAGTATATTATGTATATATGTATTTATACTATTCCATTAAATATTTAGATAGAAATGAAATACACCATTAATGGAGACGGTAGGTCATACGTATGCATAAACACTATTTCCATTTTATTGAAAGATTGATTCAAATAATATAAAATAATATAATACCATTATATATATATATTTGATGTTATATTTATATATATTATATTCGCCTTAAAACTATATTTATTACATTCCATGTAAAGAATACATTTGTCACATTGATTAAGAGGGTGATTGTCTTTCGTACAAACTAGCACCGATATAATTTTTCCATTTAATGGAAATTTTTATGTAACATGTGAAATAATGATTATGTTAGAATAATAATATTATAATTATAATATTTAAATAATAAATCTATCATTGTATCCATCTGTGGGTGTTGGAAATGGAGAATGAATAACATCAGTTGACATGGTGGTAGTCTCTCGAACACATGGATAATGATTTCACAACCAATTTTATTGAATATGTAAATTATTGACTGTTTTCCATTAACCTTATTAAATAAATAAATATGGGACATATTAAGGTAATCATATCAGGAAATTTTAAAAATATTTTAATTATTTGGTGGATGAAATTAGTCTTAACACTCGATTAGGGGTGTTTCTTTTTCTTCAAGAAACTTTTTTTGGATTGAACCAAAAAAATCAAGGGTTTGATTTATAACAAATATAAAGACAATTAATTGATATTTTAGATGTATGTATGTTACTTTGGTATGTATTTGATCAACTAATATGTTTTGGAATTGTGAAGTTATGTGGATATGGGATATCCTTTTAAAACTAAGGTTAGTGGAAGACATTTATTTTTTTAAAATAAATAGCTATACCAAATTTTTTAAAATTACACAAATCTAAAAAATTGTTAATTATTGAACCAATTATTTATATATCTAAAATAGTTGTAGAAAATTTTAGTTTGAAATCTTATGAATCATTTTTTGCCTTATCATTTTAGTCTAATTTCTCGTAAACCATCTTTTAGCTTAATCATAATAAATGATCATTATTGTTCTCTATATTCGTTATGGTGAAAAATTATGTTAAACATATTATATTATATAAATTATAATTTTAAAATATGGGAAGTTAATTTATCAAAATTTATCACTTATAATATTATAAAAATTAAAATAAAATTAATAGTGTATATGAGATGAGGAAGCGTTTTCCCAAAAGGAAAATGTTCTAAATATTTCAATGTTTATATAAAATCATTAAATATGAAAATTATTATAATGAAATTATTTGGATTAATATAAAAATATATTAAATAATTTTTAATTTTAAACTTAATTTTATAAAAAATTGAGCCTATAATTAAATATTTAATAAAAATTATGTTTCCAATAAAAACAATTATTTTACACTATTTGTCCAAAAAATTAAATTTTTATGGAATCTCAAAATGTCACCCTATGAATATTTTTACCTGAGGAATTAAAAAAAATTAATTTTACTTTATAATATTCTTCTTAAAAATTTGGAAAAAAATTATTTTGAAATAACTAAAAAGTAGGAATATCATGATGTTCGAAAAATACCATTTATGAGTAAAATTTGATTTATTATTATATTATTCCTTGAATACACATACGATGAATTTAAACCATTTAAATGAATATATAATATATTATTTTAGTTAATAAAATTACCCAAGATTTATATTAGTCATTTATTTATGTAAACCTTATGTGAGTTCCTAAAAATAGTCTTTGGTAATAAGATATATTTTATTTTAAAATAGTTTTTATTTTCATTTTATAATTAATAAATCAATAGATAATTAAATTTATATAAATATGTTGTTCATATATGTAGTTAATCTTATTTATACCCACCATTCCAACAAATATTCTATAGCTATTATATTAAATAATATTATTTTTATAGCAAGCCACATTTCTTTTATATTCAATGTAACAAGTAATGAATGATAAACTTCGTATTGCGTCTAAAATAAGATAAACCAATAATTTCGTATACCAAAAGATAAAATTAAAGTTACAATAATGCTTCTCAAGTGAATATGCAGTTGTTAAAAAATGTTTTATAGTATATCATGAAGGATGTTTCAGTTATGGACTAGAATGTACATCATATTATGATAAAATTTTATTAAGGTGGAACATAGAGTTATTGGAGACAATGATTGGCCATAATAGTACCTACGCTAGATGTCCTTGGTGGAGGATTGGATAGACATGATTGATTAGGTATATGATTTACTTGAGACATTGAACTATATCTAGGAGGTGTTCGATTTGTTTATGATTGAGGGTCATAGAAAATGGCTCTTAGATTCTATGGTTTCTGATAACCAACTTGGGATTCTGATTTGAAAGGCATGAAGACCCTCTTATTTTATAAATTCTTCCTAGAATCTTTGATGATGTAAGATACCATAGATTATCCATCACATTAAATGGTCATGTTTATTGTGACTATGTAAACCCACTATATTCTGAAGATTGTTTCTTTCACAAATTGTGGCGATGAATGATCAATTGAAGGATGATAAATATATTAAAGTATTTAATCATAAAATCTAATCATAGGTATATATATTGATGATAACTTATATGATGATACATTAAACATATGCAAGATAAAAATACTAACATAGTTAACATGATAGGTTTTTTAGTTCTTCCATTCCACCTATAATATGTTTTAGTAGTGAATATTGGACGAATATGAATAGAATTATAGTAACCTAAGTGGTGGGTGTAGTTCTCATTAGTTGAATTTTTTACACTTGGTGGGAAGCATCATGTAATTTACTAGTCACTTGCTACCAATGTGTGACATTTTGGATTTCTCAATGATATTTACCAACACATTTGATTCCGTATAGTTACATTTGTTAATAAGTTCATCTTGAAATGTTATTCGGGAAACATTTAAAAGCCTATTAGATACATGGGTCTTCTTATCTAAGGCCACTACGATGTAGTTAAAAGATTAAAAGTAAATAACCCTCCATACACATTCCATAGGGATTAATTATATTCAAGTAGTGAATTAAATTATAATGGTGGTAGAGGCATCCTGACTATAATGAGATATACCATTTTTTTTTTCATATTCTAGGGAAATTAATCATCTCAATAATTTTTTTGAGTTCCTTTATATCTTCTAATAATGGTGATGGGAATAAACATTTTATAGTTCTCCCATGAATTTTTATGGAGATATAAATAGAACTATATATGATGTAAGATAAATGGTTTCATTCGTGATCTATTCTGATAGACAATGCATTATTAGTTAGTTAAACCCCCATTCTTGGTATGAATCTTTTGTATGCTATAATCTACAAGGATTGTATGGTTGTTCATTGAGTATAAATTTCTTTATATCATAATACACATTATTTCTCAACTATTTATGTGAGATCATGGTTTATTGATGGATATTGGGACCCAAGGTATTTAGATAAAATACCATTTCTCATTATGATAATGACTCAATTTCCAATAGTTTTGATTAATCGCAATGTAATTTTCCCTATTGTTGATATCCCAATGATTGGTTGGTATTTATATGGGTCTCCCGAGTTGAATTCTATGGTCTTCCTCTATCAAAGGAGGAATATTTATCCATATCATTAGATTTAGGTTTCATTATGGTCTAAATAACATATTATATTTTGTGAAATTTATCGTGGAATGTGTTTATAGATTATTTGGATGACCTATTAGAGAACAGATTTGTTGTCCCTAGTGTGTCACCATGGGTGAACCTTCTTCTCTATACAAATATGAAATACGATTTTTATGACTCTATAGAAACTATGAAAATATAATTTTTTTAAAAATTAATAATAAGTAACATTTTACTCTTATAAATTTCTTGTTTGACTAGTTAATGTTGGTATGTTTGTATTGAAAATTTGATCTTGGATTAGTTTATTATCATCACAGAGTTATGTATTCATATATCCTAAAGATAAACTTCATGATAAGTTATGGATAATAATATTAACATATAATTCCTTTTTAAATGACCAATTATCCTATATTTTTTATTATATAGATGAACTATATATGAAATAATTATATCTATAATTTTGATTTCGATGTCGTGAATGACATAAAGGATTATTAAATATTTGAGTGTAAGACTGAGAACTATTTGAATATGTCTATAGAAACCATGAATATACAATGCCTACATATGATATAGTCAAAATGAAATTTATATTTTTCTGAGTCGAATTTAATGGTACATGTGATTTTAGATCATAACCCATTAATTGATCTTGAAATGGTTGGGATTTTCTTGACATTCTACGAACCGAAAAACATTTACATGATAGAGATAATGCTAGGTTAATCTAGATACAATTGGAAATTTTTCCAGGATATCAAGAAGTAGTATTCTCTATTGAGTAATCATACCTATAATGGGGTGAAATTTATTGGTATGTTATGTTCCAAAACACTTCTATGGAGTTTAAATGAGTTCCCACTTCTATTTTTATATTTTTAATTCAAATACATAGTAAAGTATGTGTTTTATACTATGAATATTATGGTGCTAGATTCATAAACGACATTTAAATTAGTTTTTTATTTTATTATTTATTAGCACTAGGTTCTCACACCATGGTTTTAGTTGGATCCCGATTTCAATTTTTTGTCGTATAGCAATTTTACAGGGTTTTGGAACCATGTGCAGTCACCGCGTGGTTAGTTGTAGTTGTGCTGTTGGCCTAGGTGTCAGGAAATTTCTTAGTATTATAAATAATATTATTATAATTGTTATAGTTTTTAAAATAAAAATTATTAATATTATTATTAAAATTATTATTATTTTATTAAAGTTATTATTATAATTTCATTATAATCAGTGTTGTTTGTATTGTTATTATTATAGTTATTATTTTTATGATTATAAATTATTATTATTATTATTATATTTATTGTTGTTATTTTTTATGTGTTATTATTATTATTATTATAAAACGAAAAAATAGGAAACCTAACCTAATCCAGCATCCCCTGTCTCTCTCTGTGCGACCCTATTCCCTCCCTAGTTCCCTGCGCAGCGGTGCACGTCACCCCTTTCTTCCCTCATTCATTGCCTCCCTCACACCACTCCGTATTTTTATCTTCACAAAGCATTCCCAACATCCACAGTTTTGCATTCGGCCTCCGCCTTCGCCCCTCACCCACACCACGTCCTGACTTTTGCCACACCCAACACCCACCTTCGCCCACATGCAGCACCTCCTACCATTCCGACCTCCTACCGTTTCGGCCTCCTACTGGTCTGACCTCTCCCGATCAATCTCCATAACTCCTCACTTATATAGTTGGTCGAACAGCACCATACCATCCTTGTTTGGGCACCAATTCATATGAACCCTCTTTCGCATGCCCATCCTGACTTCCTCTCCTGCTCCGGCCGGTAGCGGCCTCCTCCAGCGAACCTGAACCACCTTTTCAGCGCCTCTGTCTCATCGACGCCATGTTGTTTCCTCCCTCTTGATGCATCTATTATTTGAATTAATGTTTTTATTTGGTTTATCTAAACCGAAATACCAAAGTTGGAAATTCATACATTCTTTCCGGTTTTCTTTTCATGTGTGGTTAGTCCATGGGGTATTGTTATACCTTCTGTCAGAGTTTCATCACGTCCGCACCTAGATTGAGGTATTCATTTCCATTTTTTTCATTCCTAATTAATTACATTCATTTTGTTCATTTAAAATGAAATTATCATGTTGATTCTCACATCTATAACACCCATGATTAAATTATTAAAGAATTTTGAAATTGATTTGATTTGTTTAGAATAGATTATAAATGAGTTTTAGTGTAAATTGACAAGTTTTATGATATCTTGGAAACTCTTTTAAATTTCCTTTTTTCATTAAGGAGGAATTGGGAATTCATGAAATTTATTTCCATTATAATGTTTTAATTACATTTTTTATCAATGAAAAGGGCTTGGTTATTTTGTTAAATCATTTTTAATGGTTAAAAGTATTAAATGTTTTTAGTAGGTGTTCCTTTAAAATAATGTGGTGAAGTTGTTATTTTAGGTGCATGGATTTAAATTTTTTTTCATGGTTTTCATTTGATTTCATAAGATAATTTTTGTCGTGTCTGGTTTTATTTTGGTATATAATGTTAAACATGTTAAATTTCATTGGAAGTGTTTTATGATTTTAAGGCAATGGTTTTGTGGTTTTAAAGTAATGTGTTGTGATTTCTAAATAATTAGTGTGTAGTTGGATTTTATTAAATGGAAATGGTAACTTTTATAAATGGGTTCAGATATCATTTTTTGAGCCATCACATTCCATTAGATGATGGAACACCTATGGGTGAGTGAAGTGCACTCATGGATGTGACCTTAAGTGAGGATGGTGCTTGGAAATTCCATTTTCTTAAAGTATTTTTATAGGGATAGTTTCCAAACAGTTTCTATTTTAATGGCATTTTGAATGAATGTTTTAGATGAGTTCTATAAATTGTTTCTTCATGAATTTTGAAAATCATGGTTTTTAAAGGTGTTCCTAAAGGTTGGTCTATTTGGATTGGAAATGTAAAATAGGTGTTTATTTAGTAGTTTGATGGTGTTTTTTGGACATTTTGACTCAAATAACCATTTGGAACTTTCAATTTAAAAGTTATTTTTATGGGCTTTTAGAAAAGATTGTACCATGACAAGTAACTGTGCCTGGTTGGAAACATGAATGGTTTTATGAAATATTTTTATTATTATACGCTATAGCATCCTGGTTGGTCCCTTTAATGATATGATCTGTATATATATGGGGAACCTCTATAGGGGGGATATCCCATTATGGGTTATTGTATATAGTATTTGTGTTTGGGGTAGGCAAGTGTGGTGAGATGAGTCACGTGTGCAAGTTACTCCTTCTAACTCCGAATTATTAAAACTACCATGGGTTCCGGAGCATTATTTAAATAATCGAGTGATAGTTCTTGATCAACCCTGATTAAACGGGTATGTAAATCTGGAATTTTTGACCGGTCTGGCGGGCTTTTCCACTGGATTGGTTAGTTTTAGGGTATCCAATTGGTTATAAACTTAAGAGATTCACCATGCACCGAAAGCTGCTTACGAAACCGAGTACGTCTAAGGGTATTCTAAGGGTGTTTAGGATAACCCATGGATACCTATTTATTTACATTACATTTTTAAACATTGTCATACTAGTTTATCTCAATAATCCCTTGTTTACCTGTATTATTTTTAGCTCAACATTGGAATCTATTGTTTTGGGTTTTATTTATAAAATGAAAAATGGTTTTATAGAAATAGTATGTAGCTTCTTATGGATTTCTAAATGGGAAAGAATGTTTCATATTTTTAAATGTGAAAGCCCTAATTTCATAATTGTATTTCATTATTATGTCATAACATGGTTTTGGGAAGTGATATTCTCGGATTCAGTGGTTATATTTGGCATCCCTACTTAGAATCTCAATGCTCACTCCTATCCTATAAATTATGTTGTAGGTTCCATTTCTTATTCAGGTCTTATTTGGGCTAGATCACTCTTGAAGCGAACATGGCTCTGAGTTGGATGGTGACCGAGATGTTCATGTGGATTAATGTTTAGTTTTTTAGTTTTATTCTTTTCCCACTACTAGAGTTTAGTTTTAATTTTCTTTTTATTATTGTTTTTTTATTTTAAATTTTACCTTTTTTCATGGGCTAAATTTATTCCAATAGTTATTTTTTGATGCATGACACTATATTCCAGACCATGGGGATCAGGAAAACCCCTCTAGATATGTTGCAGACCGGATCCGATTATCAGTTCTGGGTCGACCCGGGTTGGTTAATGAGAAAATGGTATCAGTGGTATATTCTTGTTATTTGGCATGTTAGGTAGATGGAGATTAAGAATGTCGGGACTCAAGAGTTAGGTACGAGAAGGTTTTCATGAACCCTCTACCATTATGAACATTGAGTCTCTAGGGGTATTCAGGGAATTGAGTCCTTGTCTCATTCTAGTTTGTTTTGGATTGAGGTATGACAACAGAGGAAAGCAGATGCTACATCCTAATTTCACTTAGAGTAGTGTCCCATGTGGAGTATGATTACATGGATTAAGTTCCTCTTAGTTATTGATGTTTCAATAGGGCATAAACCACTACCATGTCACCAGGTTAAGCATTACTACTAGTCCCTTACTCCAGTAGATTGATGCAAGTTGGGTGTCATCTTTGTTCTTGTTGGTGTATGTGCACTTTCAAAAATGAAAAAAAGGATTATGGAATGATAATGATTTCTTTTAAAATGGATCTAAAATTTTGAAGTTGGTTTTAAAACCAAATTCTATTGGTCTAAAAATATGGTTTTTTCTTTGAATTGGTGGAGAAATGGTTTGGGTGCTACATCAGGTACTCTTTATGAACGTTTTTATATGCGAGGGGATGTATGGGAAGTTTGTGTTGGTGCGTATGGATGATAGTGGATGAAGATTCTGAATTGGTTCATGGGATTATTGGGGTGTGTACTCGGAAGGAAAGACCTGACCTTATTCTTCTAACGTGATTTAAAAAAGGGAAAATGATTGTTTGGAAATTGAATTTAATTTGAAAAGTCAATATTGTATTTAAAAAGCGGGTTTGGAAGAAGACAATTTTGAAATATAAAATTAAAAGGTGAATTTGAAAAGATCATTTTGGGTTGTGTATGTATTTGTTTTTTTTATTGAGCTGATTATTTTTGGGAAGAAGGTGCTTTCTTTGATGTTGATTCAGATTAATATTGGTTTTGGCTCTTCAGTTTATATGTTTTACCAAAAATGCCACCCAAAAATGTCCCAAAGGTTTCCGATAAGTCATGCCCAATTTTTGGTCCCTATCAGACATTTCCTATACTTCATAGTGATCAGAGTCTGTTAGAAGTAGTGGAGTGTCTTGAAGAGGTTGAGCACATATTCAGGGTTTTTGGAACTACCGAAGCTTTCAGAGTGCGTGTTGTTTGGGGTATGTTTTAAGGTCCATCTCTGGATGAATGAGAGTTGTTTTCCAAACCATAAGTGCACTTTATGATGAGGTAGGGTGCCTTTAAATACGTCTTCGCCCGATGGTTCATAATAGAAATGGCTATGATGAATAAAAGGGGAGAGATCATTCATATTAAACAAGGCCAATAGACTGTTAATGCATATGATTACCATTTTAAGGAACTTGTTTCCTTCTCTCCAGAGGTAGAATTGTAGGATTTGATGAATACATATCTCTTCATCGGGGGTCTTCTTCTTGAGATCATGGAATAATTTCTCCATTCTAAAGACCATAGTTTCGAGAATCTGGTGGAAGAGGCATTCTTATCTAAATTGGTCTTCATATATTTGATGGTTGGAAATCCATGGAATCCAGTTGTTTGTGAAGATTCCATATTTGGTGAGAAGTGTGTGCCAAATGGACCTATTTCTAATGCATTCTTTTTTGTTCTTCTAGATTCTAGTTTTTGAAACTATCCAATGGTGTTCAATCAGTGAGAACTTTTATGGAACACGAATCCATCATGTTGCATCCCTCTGAAGAGGTTTCATCATTGTGGTTGTCTGGTTTACAAGGAGATGTTTTGCAGGATGCATTCCCTGAAGAAGATGATCTGACTGGAGGATTCTAGTTCTAGATTGTGAGGGAGGATATGCTTCATCCATCAGAACCCACACCATAGGTCATTGGGTGAATCTTGTGCACTGTCAGGAGTTTATGGGGGTGTGAAGTATTTTTCCGGGTTTTACGTCCCGTAGTAGAAGTGGAACATTTAATTTTTTTTCCTTCTTGTTTTCTGCTGTTAATTTTTGACGTCTTTTTATGTTCATTATTTTTTCATGATGTTTTGATGGACTTGTTCTATTATAATCAAAATTATTTTGTATACATGATGATGCTTTTATTAATCATGCGTTTTTCTTAAAAATATGTTCGGCCATTGTATGGGTTAATCACTATTTGGCTATGTTCGTTTGGAGATGTATGTGCCTATAAAAGAATCATTTGTTGTAGATATTTTCATGTTTACTGCTAATTTAATGTTTTTCTCGGATGTTTTTCTCTAGTGTTGGGGGTATTTGGTATGGATCGAGAGTTCCATGTCCCATTGGAGGTGTTGTTTCGCTCGTCCTATAGAAGTTATTTTGGATCGGATGAGAGATCCCATGTTTCCCCTCCCTTTAAAGGGATGATATGTTTGGGTGTTAAATTTCAACATTAGTTGAGTTCTTATAATGGGGGAAACACTATTTTGTTCTCCCATTATTTTGAATTTTTGTTTCATTCACTTTCAATCAGTCATGGAATCTTGTTCTTCCTATTGTTTGTCTGGGTGGCTTTATGGGGGGAAGAAAGTGTCAATGGTGGGGAGAATTGTCACACCATAAATTTTAATTAATTTTTATTTTATTATTTATTGTATTTTGGTTCTCTCTCCATGGTTTGAGTTGGGTACTTGTTTTAATTCTTTGTAATTTACCAATTTTACTGGTTTTCAAACCCGTGCACAATCACTACACAGTTGCCGGTAGTCACCCAGCAGGCCAAGGTGTCGTGAAATTATTCATTATTCTTAAATTTATTATTATTGTTATTGTTTTTTAAGAGAAATGAATAATTTTTTTTTTATTTTTTTTATTTTATTAATGGTACTATTGTTATTTCCTAATCATCTTTTTTATTTATATTATTATTGTTATAGATATTATTTTTATTGTTGTTAATTATTATTATTATTATCTTTATTTTTGTTATTTTTGTTATATTTATTTGGGTTTTTTTATTATTGTTATTATAATAAAATTTAAAAAATATGAATCCTATCCTAATTCCTCACCACCCCTTCTCCCTCTGCAAGACCCCATTCCCTCCCAAGTTCCCTACATAGTGCCGCGTGTTTCCCCTCAATTCCCTCCATTGCCGCCCCTCATGCTTCCCCTTGTTTATCTCCTCACGCAACCATCTCAACCTCCACACTCCCATGATTTTCATCTACATTCTCCCCTCACCCTCACCACGTCCCATCTCTCCCCACCCCTAGCACCCCCTTCATCCACCTCTATCACATCCTACCATCCCATCCTCATAGCATTCAAGACTTTTATCGCTCCATCCCCCTCGCACCTTGCTGCTACGGCTAGCCGACCACTACTGTACTCTCTATATTTGGCTACTGCCATTTATGAATCATCTTGCACATGGCCAGCCCGACTTCGTATCATTCTCTGACTGGCAGTGACCTCCTCTTGCAATCCCTATCCCCCTTTTATGTTCCTCAGCCTCATCCCGGACGAGCATTTTTCTCTCTCTTTGTGCATCTCCCCTTTAAATTCATGATATCCATAAGTTTATAGAAACCAAAATTCTATGGTTAGTAATTAGTGCATTTTTTCCCATTGTTTAGAAAGCGCAGTTGGTCTAAGGTGGATTGTTCGACCTTCTAATGGAGTTTCTTCATGTCCGTTCTTGGGTTGTGGTAGGTGTTTCCATGCATTTCATTCATAATGCTTTCTATAGGTTTTTGGAATTTTCAATAAATTTATCAAGTTGATTCACATATCTATAACACCATATATTAAATTATTATCGAATTTTGAAATTGTTTTGATATGTTTAAAATAGATTTTGAACTAGTTTAAATGTGAATTGACTAATTTTATTATATCTAGGAAAATTGTTTAAATTTATTTTTTTCATTAGGGAGTAATTGGGCCTTCATGAAATGTATTACCATTATTATGTTGCAATTACATTGATTATTAATGAACAAGGATTTTTTATTTTTTAAAACATATTTGTAAGGGTTTAGTGGTTTCATTTTTTTAGGATGGTGTCCTTTAAAATAATGTGGGGGAGAAATGATTTTAGGAGAAAGGCATTAAAACATTTTCTTGGTGTGAATTTTATTTCAAAATAGGATTTCAGGTGTGTGTGGTTTTGTATTGGTATATCATGATAAACATGCTAAATTTAATTGGAATGGATTTATGATTTTAATGTAATAGTTTTTTGGTTTGGATGTATTGAGTTGGGCATTATAAATAATGTGTGTGTGGTTGGATTTGATTGAATGGAAATGGTGACTTTTATAAATGGTTTCAAATCTCTTTTTTGATTCTTGGTGTACCATTCCGGGTTGGAAAACCCATGGGTGCATGAAGTGCACACATTAACGTGCCCTCAAGTGTAGATGGTTCTTGGAAATGATTTTTTTAAAACCCTTGTTTTCATGGGTTTAATTTCCAAATTTTTTTTTCTTCCATGTGGGATTTTGAAATAATGTTTTAGATGAGTTTCATAGAGTGTAGCTTCATGCATTTTAAAAAGCGTGGTTTTTTAAAGGTGTTCCTCAAAGTTGGTCTGTTGGGCATGAATATATAAAAGTGGTGTTTGTTTAATAGTTTGATTATGTTTTTTTGGACATAACCACTCAAAGGACCACTTGGAACTTTATTTCAAAAGTGATTTTTGAATGGGATTTTAGAAAATATTGTACCTTGACAAGTGAGTCTGCATGGTTGGAATCCCAAAAATTTTTATAAAATATTTGAATGATTATGTGGTATAACGGCCCATTTGGAACCTTTGATTATATGATATATATATATGGGCCACCACTATAGGATGGGTGATATCCCATTATGGGTAATTTTATAGAGTGTCCATTTTGGGGTAGGATAGTGGGGTGAAGTGAGTCACGCATGTGAGGGACTCCTAATTACACAATATTATTATAACCACAATGGGTTCCTAGGTGTCTTTTAGATGATCGAGTTATGGTTTCTGATCATCCCCGATTATATGGGTTGCTAACCCATATATTTTATGTTAGTTCAGATGGGATTTTCCACTAGAATGGTCAGTTTTAGGGAATCCAGTTTATTATAGACCTAGGAGCTTCACCATTTGCTGGAAGGTCATTCCAAAACCTATTATGTACAAGGGTCTTCTAGGGATATTTAGGATCATCCATGGATACCTATTTATTTACATTTCTTTTTTAACTTTTTTCCTACAAGTTTATCTCCATCATGCGTTGTTTACCTGAATTATTTCCCCCCACTTTGGTATCTTTTGTTTTGGGTTTTTTTATAAAACGAAAAATAGTTTTATCGAAATTTCATGTAGTATCTATGGGATTTCGAAATCGGAATGGCATGTTTCTTATTTTAAAATGCAAAAACCCTTATGTCATAATTTAATTTTAAACTAGTGTCCCTAGATTGTTTTGGGAAGTGAGAATCTTTGATTCAGTGGTTTTATTGTCCAACCATAATGACCATATCGGTGCTAACACATATCCTATAAATTCAATTGGAGGTTTCATTTCTTGTTTAGTTCAGGTTAGTGATGGATCGCATTTTGAGTGAATGTGTTTCTGAATTGGTTGGTGACCTAGAAGGTAATATAGTGGTATGTTTAGTTGTTTTTTTATTCTATTTTCAACTACTAGTGTTTAGTTTTTATTTTCAATCTATTCATGTTTATTTTTTTATTTTTTTATATTTTTTTCTTTGGACAAATAGTTTACAATAGTTAATTTTTTATGCCCAGTACTATTTGCAAGATCGTGGGGATTGAGAATGCCCCTCGGAACATGTTGTAGACCGTCTTGGTTGACCAGGTTAGGGTCGACCCGAGTAGGTTTGTGACTGCTATTCTGTAGTTATTTTTTATATAAAATGTTTATGTTGTGGTGTATAATTCATGAAATCCTATATTTCCTAAGAATAATTACCCAACACAAGTCATAGAGCACAACATTTCTTTTTTATGTTCTTATGTATCAGTGAAACTATCTTTTGGAGTAAATGTGTTCTATATTTTCTAATCAATTGAGATTAAGTTACAAATTTTATCATATGGACATAAACATTTGGAAAATGTGATTTTTAGAGTAAATCTAATTTAATGAATTCATCCTATCTTATACCCCAAGGAAGTTTAATGTCAATGCGATTGTGATTAATATGAAATTACCCAAGTAGGATATATTGGAGTCGAATGAGATATAGATCCTTATTGTGATTTTTCCCAGTTCCATCCAGATTCATAGGAGGATGATTAGTTAACAATTTTGGAATATGTTTTGTTTTCATCAATAGTAATTGATTTTATTCTATACTTCATGTACTAAGAGGGTATGTATATAGGATATAAATAATACATATATGTTGAATGTACAAATTATTGTTGGTTACCCCCACCATTGGAATTCATTAGAAATATAGTTGGTTCACCATCCCTTAATCAATCGGGGTATTATGTTGCAAGATTCCCAATGTTCATCATGGACCTTTAATCATGGAATTGCAAATTTTTTATATAATATGTGGTGGTGTTTTTAGTGGATGGGTATAATGAATGGAATCTAGGATTACACGTATTTTTATAACACAAATAAATAGATTTAGATATAACACATGAATCCTTCTAGTGAGTTATTCCCTCTTATGGTGATGGTATTGAATAGGATGAAGTTTATTTTGAAATATTAGTTGGATTAGCCAAGATGACCATAGGATTGAATTTTATCTCTGTAGTGATTGAATGATTGAAAAAAATATATCATTTAATTCCAACTAGGCACACCACCATGGTTTAATATTAGGGTAATATTTTTTTTCCAATGATTGTAAAGATTAATGTGGTCTATTCTTATATTTTATCTAATAGTGATCCCTACATCAACCCTTGGTTATGGAAAATTTCATAAGTGCGAATGAGTTACGAATTAATAAATAGTACAACATATCTTACACAAATAAATGGCCACATAGAGTGTTCTATTTAGACATGGATGATATTATCTATGATTGTGTCATGGAGTAAAGTAGATTATGGGATAAACATATAGGGAAGGTCATGTTTTTTTATAATAATGTTCATTAATCATCGATCAGAATAAATACCTACATGGATATGTATGGTTTTATGTGTAGGTTACCTCTTTGTTGTTGAAATGTTGTAGATTACACTATTATGGGAAAAAGTCTTTTTATGAAGATATTGGCGAGGATTTATGATATACCTTGATTGTTTATTATATATTAGAATTTTCATAAATTATATGTGGGTCAGTGATTCTATCATTGGGATTTTTCCATTAGTGATAAGGCCTTCATAAATGATTCTCCATAGTTAGGTCACAATCAATTTTGGAAAGTAATTATGTTATATTTGAGATATTATGCACTATTTTTTATCACATTGTAGATTTTTTGGATTCCTTAGTAGTTTGAATGTCCTGATTTGTTAATGGTTAATACTAATTATTTCCACATTTCTCATATGAAAAAGTAAAATCTGGACCCATCTAATCATTTATTATATTGGTGACTAAGTTAGAGATAACAATTTTTCTATTAAAGTACTAGTACAGATCCTTGATTATGAGAGGAATATTCAACATCAAAATTCTATTCGATTATTCCTGTTTTTAGTTGAATAGATTATATTTTCAGGATTCATTAGAGCACAAATAAATGCATTGGGAGTAGTGGAATTAACTTTTTTGATAGAATAATTATTCAATATAAAAATAATGTCATATAATTTCTAATGGGGGAGATATTTATAACATCTTTGTGCAGGTATATATCTTTATTTTTGGGAAATTTTGTTTTCATTTATGTTTTGGATGTGTTGAAATTGACTAAGTGATTTTTCAACATGACTGGCCTAAGTAGATTGCAACTGAAAGTCACCAAATGGAAAATGGGAGCCTCCAACTTGCTTCTATAAATATTATCGAGTTCAGATTCTAATAGGAACACCACCATCCTACTAGAGGGGATCCCCGATCTATAAGAAATATTCATATAACCAATCCACTAGTAGGTTGGAATGTAGATACTACAAATCAACAATGGTTAATGTCCGACAATTTTACATATGATTGGACATAAAATAAAGGGCCATTTAATAATTTTTAGAACCCAACCCCCTTAATTTACATTAAAATCACTCTATGTTTATCATAATTAGAGTTACTTCCCAATATAGGTTCTCCCATGGAATTGTATGAAATCTCAATCTTCTCCATGGGATTTCTTTTCCATTAGATCAGTTGGAAACAAATTGTTATTCCTTATTGGAATTAGAAATAGTTCTACACTTCTATGGTTATAAATATATATTTTCATTGTGATTCTGTCTTTGTTTCTTATTAAAACATCATTTTCTCATCTCTTCGAAGGTGGATGATGTGTTTCATTATGGAAAAACATATTATTTTTTAGGTATGAATTGAACTATCTTCTAAAAGGACATTTGTTTATAAAGAAACATGATTCCATGTTGATGGAATTGAAATTTTGGGCCATATTTTTGTTGTTTTTGTGTTCCAATTCCATACGATGTGTGGATCCCATTATGGGTGGTTCTATATCTAGAAAATTCTTGACGAGTCATTTATTCTTGTGAGTTATAAAATGGTTTTATAAATTATAATTATCTTAATACCTTTGTTGTATGATATTCATGCATAAAATATTATATTAAAAAAACATTTTCCTCTTATTTGGGTAATTAAATGATGGTTTTTGTAGTTTTAATATATGGAATGTGAAATTGGATTTCAATGATTGATTTTGGTGAAAAGAATTATTTAAAATGTTGTTGTGATATATGGAAAGACATATGAATCAATTAGAAAAATGAAATAGATGGGTTACATGCATACATTAGTGGAGTGTTTAATATTGGTCATTTTCTTGTCACACCCTATGTGGTTACTTTTAATGCATGTTCCTATATATTATGACTATAAATCCATTGGCTCTAGTTACATGATCATTATATTAGATGGTAATTTTCCATGGAGGTGTTTTCCTATTCCACATAGCATGTTGTTATAGGGTTCTTGCAAAGTTAACATTAGTCATTAATGGTATTGTTGAATGGAGGACATTGTTTGAACATCATATGATATGTTTGGGGTGATCATTATTTTTCATTAATTTCATTTTTCAAAATTTTTATGACATGATTAATCATTTATGATAAATATATATAAATGGATTATTTTATTTGTCCTTGAAAACAATATTATCTAGATGAATTTTAGAACATTATATAGAGAAATATTTTAACATGATTTTAATAAATATTTGAGAACTTCATATCAGGGCCGATTTTATTTTTAATTGACAACAATAATATTTCATAACAATGATATGTTATGGAACACCTATGTGGAATGAAAATGTTCATATTTACCTCAGATTGTGTACAATCTCTTGGGGGTGTGTAGACCATCTTATGTATTTTATAGGAATGGTAAATTCACCATAATGAGGCCGTGATCTTTTAATTAACTAGGTATAGGAAGATAGAGGTGATAAGGGGGTACTTTGACAAAAAATAACATAGAATACTATATTCTATTTTGGATTCCCATTTTTTGGATGTTTCTAGACACATACATGTGGATTTTATAATTATACTTTTAGTTTTCATACTACCATTGAAAATATTTCATTCATTCCATTTTTTAGGATTATCATTCTATCTTTTATGCCATGTCTATTGATTAAGGTTTGGAAAATCATTACCTATGAATAGTCTTGATTTCTCGAGTGCTGGTCGATAACTCATGGGGATTGATAATGCATTTTATCTATTTGTTTGTCCATTTTGGAGGCTAGATGATTGTGTTTTCTATGATGGATTGTTTCAATGAAGGTGATGGTGTTTTTGAATACAATGTTTTCATTTGAGTAAATGTGCCAAGTGTGATGGAAATATTTATATCCTTATCATTATAATACATGAGTTAATAATATTTTTATCAAATAAGTAGAGATGTGTATATAGGTATAAATCCATATTGGTGATGAAATATTTTATATTTAATCCAAACTAATGAGATCCCATATTTTTTTTATAATTGAGGTGAACCATATTATTTATTATGTGGTGGGGGTACTTACAAAATTGGTTATAGTTAAGAAAATCCAGGTATAAATGTTTTTTGGGACACTCATATGTTATTGTTTTCAATGAATAATAATTGTTTATAGTTTAGTGGGGAAAATCAATCTTTAGAGTCTTATGAATAAAATCAATAATTAATGTTCAGTTAGCCCAGTTTTTTGAATCAATTCTCATATAACATCATTGTTTATAATGGTGTTTGACCAAATTATCATACGAAGAGATAAAATTTCATTAATGGAGTTATTTTTTATTTTTCTAATGAATATTTTTTCTTCATAAATTGTGTATTTTTCTTTATTTTTCTGGGTTTCAATTATAGTTCTTATACATGTATTTATCATTACATTTGGGTTTCCCTTGATAGATTTGTTAAGTAAGAAGTTATTATATAATGTCAAAAAACATTATTGTCCCAGTTTATAATAAGATATCTTGGAAATTAATCATGGGATGTAATGAAATTAATTTGAGCATCTTTATTCGTAAATATTTTAGGGAACTCATGTATTTTAATACTATTTTCATAATGTAAAACTTCATTGTTTATTTATAATGAAAAATAGATTATTTATTCCTTCTATGGAAATGTGGTGGTTGGGTTTATGAGATGGTAAAAGTCATTTAATTTTAAAATCCTTGTGGTTTATGTAATTACCAATCCATGATGTGTTATTTATGAAGTCATCCAGGGATAGATATATCTTTTTGACATTCTTATTTACACTATTAAAATCTACTTGATTTCATTTAATAAATTTGGAATGTATAACTTTGTTCTATATCATCATATTTTTATATTATGTTCTTTGAATGATTTTTGATTATAGTCAATGTTATTAAATAAATCCCAAATAATCAATCAAGTCTCATGATAATCCTCACAGGGTCCTAGTAATAGGTGAGAGCACCAGAGGTAGTATAACATTGATTTGATTGTCATGTGATTATTTGAGTATGGGTTTCTGAAAATTATTATCTCTAAAATATTTTAATTTATCATATATTTTATTTTTTTATTCGATGTAATACTATTGAGACATGATAAGATTTCCATGAAGATGAATCATTAACATCATTAATACTAGAAGTTTATGTTAATAAGGTATATTTTGGTTCCCCATATGTTCTTGTGGTTTTAGTGAGTTGTTCCGTTTTTTCAGGGATATTCTATCATGGAATTAGAAACATTTATATAGATTTGGAAATAGAGTTCACAACACATCTTTTCATTACAACATGAAAATTGTTGATTATTATTGACATAGGAATTTATGTCATATTTTTGATATATATGGTCTTTTTTTAATTATTTGGTAAAAACACAGTTTTTCATAATTAAATCCTTTGAAATATATATATTTCGTGTTTTTTTAAAAATATATATATATATATTAGTGATCATTTCATTAATATGAACCAATAATTGATTCTTTTATTGATATCGCCTTCCTCATTTATTTTTTCAGTATTTGTGGATATTACTTATATTATAATTTTATTCTATTACTATCTCTATAAATCCTTTTGTTGGGTTATATATATTTAATTACCTCTTTAATTATATATAATTATTTATATATCAGTAATGTGTTTTTATTTAAACAATTTTCTAAATATTGAGGAAACTACATTATTATAATTAATTCATAGTACCCTGATATCATGATAGATATCATGTTTTCTATTCACAAGGTCTTTAGATAATGCTATTTTATTTGGAAAATTACGTATACAAACATTCTAGTATTTGATTTCGATCACATCATTGTGTAGTTATTACATGTGTTTTCTTTGACTATGAGAATTCTAGTAGTTTCAATTAATAAATTAATATAATTTATAATACTATATTTTATAATTTGGATTATGTTATTTAATAAAAACATGTTGAAAAGGGATATATATATTGATAGAGATATTTGTTTTATTAAAACTGAATTGTATGTCTGAAAGTGTTAGAAAAAATCTAGTGGTTCTGAATTGGAATATTATTTTTAGATCATTTTGAAAACCCTTTTTTACACACATATGTATTATAAATTTCTTAGAGTCTCACTACTATAAAACTACCATATATCAAATCTTCTAAATAACTGGTATAGGCTATAGAACCATTGGTATATGGTATAACAATATTTCAATGAAGTTTATGGTCCTTAACTATTGGTCTAGCTATATTGTAGTGGTTTTCCAAGAAAATTTTTTATTGACCATTAGGTATTTCAAATATCAAATTTTTTGTTTAAACAATTGGTATAGACATATACCGATGGTTTATTAGTACAGTTGGTATCATTTTTTTTCTCCATCTAGAAAAAAACCCCCCAGTAGCTCAACAAAATTAATAACACAACTAGTAAATTAAATTTTGATTATAAAACACATTCTAGATAGAAAATTTAATTTATATGATTCATTTAATCAAATGATAACAATATATATAGTATTGAAAGCATTCATAACACTATAACATAGATATAAAATCCAAACATATATTATTATTTATTAATAAAAATTAATAAAATTATTCTATTAATATAAACACCAAAATATTGTGGATAAATATATCCATCATAATAACCACTAATATCAAAATCACCATCACATCATAAAAAACCTCACACGAATATTCTTCTTTGGAGAAGTCATCATCACCAATAGTATCACCACCTCAATTTACAATAGGACCATCAATTCCATCATCTAGTGTGTCATATATAGACTTCATTAAATTAATTAATGAACCAGAAATGGAATAAAACTATTCTAAAAGTTATGGACATAAATATGTGACATATTTCTAGATAAACTCCTGGAAATTTTTTCCTCCTCCATACTCTTTATATCCATTTTAGTTATTAAATATTATTTTACATGAGTATTTTATAGATCCATTCTACCAGAGTTTTGAGAGGCAGTCAATGAGGTTCGATACCTAGTGGGGATGATTGTCTTCCAAATTCTAAATAAGTCACTCTAAGGGTGATCCTCCCCAATATGTATCTCAAATGATCCTTTATTCAAAATATTGCATCATATTTCCCAAAAAGGGCCTCTTGGGAACACGATTGAAAATATATAGAAGATAATTAGGAAATAGGTATCAAATTTTGAAATAATAATAATAATACTTACTATATTTTATTTTCGTTTTTTAAATTTATCAAACATTTATCTATTTTCCTTCTACCTATGTTAAAATATTCTTCTTGTGGAACATGACCATCAATTCTCAGTTTCAATTTCTAAAAATGGGATTTATTTCTATAAGGATACATTCTTATATAAAATAAAATTCATAAAAAATAAATCAATCAAACAAATATTGGACTGATGAAACCCCATAAAAATTCAGTTACATATCAATGAATATTGATTATTTCAGATAATTTATATTTTAATATGTAATGTAACATTTTTTAAGTTGGGTCATATTATATCAATAATATAGTTTTAATAATTTTCATTCATCTTTATTAATTGTACTATTTTTGAGTTGGTTATTTTTAATGAAATATTTTATAAGATAATTTCATAAATTTATATCTATATGAATCTGCCCTAATTAGATTCAAATCAGTTTGGATTATTAGAGGTCATTTCATTCTGTTTTGTTCTATTTAATTTCAAATAAATTCAATTTTTTTTATATTATACTATTTGGTTTTCTGTAATTTAGTTTTTTTCATCCATTAAATTAAATTAAATTATATATTAATCATTTGAATTTAGATAATCCTAGTTGAGTAGGTTTTAATAGTTTTTTTTGGCTTGACTCAATTAATTTTCATCATGATTATGATTTAATAGTATTGTTCCTAACAATTTAGTACACCCTTCATGTCATTTTCATATAATGATTCATTATATATGTTCTATTTTCTTCTCTTGATGATTATATTGAACTTAATTTATAGTATTTTTGTTCGAATTTATTCTTTTATATTATTTATCATTAATTAAATTCACATAAATATAGTTGTATTCATTTTTTATTCAATTTTTGGTTGACTATTTTGTGTTTAATTATTTCAATAGGGAAACACTATGTTTGGGTGATGTAAAATTTTACCATTGCGTTTATGTGTGTATTGTTATATTATTAAGATAATCATAGAGTTTTTATCTTTATTTTGGATTCATTACATATAAATTGATTAATATATAATTTTTTAGTTTAGTATTTTTTGGAATTATTTTAGGTTTCCTTTTTATTAATTCAATTCCTATGGATTTAATTGGATATGATTAGTTGAAATATAATTATATATATTTCATTTGGTTTGATTTTGGTTGATTCAATTTTAATTTTGTGTGTATAATTATTTTACGAATATGATGTTTTAGTATGTTATTCTTGTTAAAATATTATTCCAATCAATTCTAATAACTACTATTTTGTTTTCTTCATTAAATTATTGTTCTTTTCAAGTATTTATAAGATAATTAAACTAATTTTATCATAAAATGTACGTTGTGTCTCTAACTCTCCAATATTGTAGTGAATCCCAATGTGTGTATTTACTTCATAACACCCATGATCATTTTTATTTCAATCCAATGAATCAGGAAAATTAATATTTAATATAAATTATAATAACTATATTTTCAATACAAACCATTATAATTTAAGAATATAATAAAATCATTACTGAATAAATTAATAAAAAAATCATGGTATAATTTGTTTTGAAATTCATGGAATAATGGTATAGCCTATAACATAGTAATAAATATACTCATCCAACTATGGTATATCTCATGTTAATATGATCACCACAATTCCCCATGTTACATCAACAATGTCACATTTGTATATTTACAATTTCGATTTCTAAATTGATGTTTTCCTAATGATATTAAATTATATAAAAAATATTACAATATTGATTTTTAATTATTAAATTTTCATATCTCTATATTATCATAGGAATTATCTATGATTTTATTAATTATATGCCACCATAAGATAGGTTTTACTATAATTATATCTCTATTCATGAATAATGTTGAAATAAAACTTCTACCTTTTCTAGAATTATAATGAATTTTTTTTATATTCATTGTATCCTAACAAGAATAGTGTTTTTTAGTTCTAGAAATCTCACATATTGGAGAGACCATGTCACACATTTGTTGATCCCAGAGAATAACAAATAATAAAAAATTATATCAATACAAATTATATTTGAATAACATTTTGATTTTTTATAATTTCACCAACATATAAACACAGACCCAGTCATCGTTGATAAGTATTCTCTAGTAAACATTAGGTTTTTTTTCAGAACTATATATTTTTCATGTTCTTCAAATTCAAATTCATTTTCTAGGTCACATACATTGTTTGATGTATAAGATTGATGGGTACGATCATTAGATCCTGGCCATATAGTTTTTGGAAATGGGGAAAGGGTTGACATTGTATGATAAGGATATAAGTGATTAGGATTCATCATATGATGTATAAATGGATTATGATATGAACATATTAAATAACATTATTATGGTAGAATATGCTATAAAATTCCTTTTAGATGAAGTGGTTGACCAAGAAATGTGGTTAATGGGATTTCCTATGGTGGGTTTGTGTCTGAACATGAATGATATGTCCTTCGTTTAACTCTAGTAGAAACCCTACTACATTGGTATTGTTTTGGACCTAATTTAGTATGAATAGTTGGGGTCAAATACTTTTCAGATGATTGTACCTCATTGAAATTTTATATATAAATTGAAGAATAAAAATAGATAAATTATTATATTGAATAATGGATTAAGAGTTTTAATCCATCTTTTTTTGTGGTCATCGATCATTGAAAAACAATTTCGTCATTCAAATATCATCATTATCATTAATAATTGTCATATGAACGAAATTCAAATTTTTAATAAATATCTCTAAAATATAATTTATAAAAATTATCAACCAAAAAATATAAAATAATATTCTTTTTTCATATTTCATACACTCTATGTAAATTTTTTTCAAGAATATTTTTAATTTACTTTTTTAAAAAAATTGTTTTAAAATAGTTTTGAAATACATTTTAATAGTGTATCTCAAATAATATGTGTTAGAAAATATTACTTAAATCCACATTATAATTTTTTTAGAAATATTTTTCATCTTAGTTTCATGAATTGAAAGAAACATAATTAAATGAAATTAAAATAATGAAATAGAAAATATACATAAAATTACTAAGTGATATCAAATCAATAGAAGAAATTTTTAACAACATAATTAACCAATATAGAACTCAACTTACTGAACTATGAATATATACAGTTTCATATATTTACCACCTCTAATACTTCAGGCTTAACATCAACTATGAAAATGGAGAATTTATATCCACAAATATATTATTTTGGTCAAAATAAATTTGGTAATCAATGGGGTCAATTTCAACGACACAATCATAAAAAAAATATTTCAAGGGATTAAATCAACAATGACACCATATTTAGTTCACGAATTATATTTCTTATTAATGTTTTGGATTGTTAAAAAAATATATAGATCATAGGTAACTAATATTTGAGTCATTTAAATATATCAAATCCAAAAAAACACCAATAAATGTACCTTGTTGTTTCCTTAATTCAAACTATTTACATTCCATCATCATTACATGAATATGATAATAGTAATCTAATAACAATATTATTCCAAAAAACCCCATTATAGATAAAATTTTCATATCAAGGCCTACTTTTTGAGGGATTGACCTAAAAATCTGTTTTTATTTAACATAGAAACACTATTTTTTGTTTTTATGTTCACCACTGGACCATTCATAAACATCGTTTATCCAAATATTTGTAATGTTTTTCATTGATACCCCAATGAATTGTTATTTATATAGAATTATCTTAGTTGTATAAAGAAAAATTCAATAAGAAAAATTAATACCTTATATATATATATAAATGATACAATTAAATTATTATTTATATTTTTTATTGATTAAAGTAATGGTCATTGAATTGATTTCTTCTATGCAGAAAACTCATTTCTATGAAAATTATATCTTCTGGTCAAAGGTAAATAATGATGAATTATACATAATATTACTTTGATGATTCCTACATAAAATGATAAAAAAAATTAAATTATATGATAAATTACATAGTATGAGACCATATATAAATAATAAAATTACATAATTTACAAAATCATTATGAAACAAAAAGTTTAACAAGACTGTGTGATGTTCCATATCCCTCTCTTCAAGGCCTAATTAATCCCTCTCTTCAAGGCCCAATTAATCAAATTTATACAACGTATTACTTGATCCTTCATTAGAAAGACAAGAAAATGAGGGCATAATATCCCCATACATATCTTTTTTAGTTCCCTTTTGATTGTTATATTTTTTTCTCTTATCATAGAAATATATTAAATAAAAAATAATACACTCCCCTTCTCAATAACCTCTCACAATGGAAAATTCATATTTTTTGTTTTTCTAGACATAAGAATTTATTATGAACATATTTCCATAAACAAGATACATCTACTAAAATGTAATGGGTCCCCCAAGAAATTTTATTTTTGGATTATGGACTATATAAATACAATGAAATTAAAAAATTATAGTATAAAATATTCTTTCTTCTCAACTATATTTAATTGTGCATATTCATATATTTTAATTATGAAATGATTCGATATAATTTGAGCATTATTACCTCAATAAAATTTTTACAACTGAATCACCAAATAGAAAAAACTATTCAATATTAATTAATGTGTTCCTTTGGGAATATATTCATGAATAAGGATATTATATCCATGAGTTTTTAAAGAATTTATTTTCAAACCTCATATATATAAAGATCTATATATGTTACAAAAAATTTCCATTGGGAAATGATTTATTCCACCATGAATCTATAAATTAATTTTTATATGAAGGTGTTGACAAATTAGAAGCACAAAGAACATTCCATTTATTTTCATCAATAAAAATTTGATGATGTTCATTTCAAATACTTTTAAAAATATAAATCACGATGAGATAATACATTATTTTTGTTATTCCTTAGGAAATATATAAGAACTAATTTCAATTATTCACAAATATTGTAAGAATTTTTTTTTCACTCAGACATGGATTCATTAAATATCATTCAAATTCATTATTTAGTGCATAATAAGGATGACTAATAAGATAGAAAATCACTTAGGGTTGTTTGGGGCTTGTTTGGAGCACATAAACCATATTTTTGGGAAATTTGACATACCTCATGGTTGGCACACATTTGGTGCACAATTTTCTTAACCATTTGGATTGCCTATTTTCCTGAAGAACCATATTGGATGGTTCGCTTGTGTCTATGAAACCTAATAATGAATGATCCGTCCCTTGGTACTTGTTCATGGTTTCGACCTGGTTTTTCAAACCATGCAGATAAACCATGCACATGGTATTTTTCAAGGTAAAATGGAAATTTTTCCATTAATTCTCAAATTACACCTCCCCTTCATCACTAATATTATTTCCAAGAGGATTTTCCTCCACAGATAACATTTTTGAGATTTTAGATGGCCATATCATGGGATTGAATTGTCTCCATATTCTATGATCTAATAGAGCTTCTATTTGTCACGTTGGATGTGATATAGTTAGTACTCGAGTCTATTTAAGTCATTATATTGTTCTTTTGCTATTGACCTAGTTATCAGGGTGTGAGGGTCTATCTCATTAAATTATATATTGTACGATAAAAGACAAATGATGAAACTATACCAGAGGAGGAGAGTCATACAAGGATAAGGTGGGTGGCCTATAACTCATCGTTCATGATAATTGATATTGGAATTGTCGCGTAGGGCCCACCAATTTCATCGGCTGCTATTTATTGAAATTATATACCATGAATAAAATCTTTAGAATATCATGTCCCATGTATGCTCAATAGCTGACCTGTTTGAGGAACTTTTCAGGTGTGAATTGGCTTGACCCATCTAAGGGTATGCTTTTATATATTAAATGGCTTTATTTATATTTTAAATTACATAATGGAATGTACCATGTATGATCACCACTCTACCCACCTATGATATGTGCTTCAAATTGATAATTAAATGGGAAATGAAAATTGAAATGTTTATTTAGTATATGATTTTATTATTTTAAATTTGTATGAAATATGAGTTGCATGTCCTAAACAGCCCTTACCACATTAATGGATAGTAGAGAAATGAACATTACGTTTGAATATTTAATTAGTGGAATTAATAAGGTTTTCATGATACATGACCTTATCACTCTAATGAAAGAAGAGGATTGAACCTAATGAATTATTTCATGAATTCATTATTAAATTGGAATGACCAGACTCGTACTTACATTGGATTCTTTTTGGGGAATTCCATGAGCAATCGTGAACCCCGTTCCAATTCAAGGATACGACTTTCTTAGGATGAGATCCACTAAGATCTTGATCTTTCTATTTTATTAGATGCCCAATATTTCATCATAGAATCCAACATAGAGTTTTAAAGGATGGATTGAATACACTACGTGGATCTTGGATTGATAGGTAGGTTCCATGGTTACATCCCATTGGGCCCTATCCTTATTTATCACCATTTTACCATGGATGATCTACAAGGTTTTTTAGGTATATTATTGTGGAATGAATTGGAATATTCTCCTTGGATTAAAGGCTTTCCCATATCATAGATAAAGTTATTAATGGGTTAGTGACCCTTGAGGTCTATGTTTCCTTGGTTATTACCTTGGAACATCATTACTAAATTCCATTATAGGTTTCCTTATCATAACATTGAACCATTAGAATTGTTTATATGTGACTTATATATAAATTGGTAACAATCAATTAATATAAATTTAATTTTCAGATTCTAGTCGAGGGTTGGAGGAGGTTCTTGTTAATTTAGTAACATTACACTACTTTATTTCATATATGCATACATTCACACTATTACAAATACATTACATAGACTGGATGTTATAAACACCATTGGTGGTTTCCTGTTGAGATATATTTCACACCCTTGATGGGTGAAATTTAGTACCTAATTTAGATTACACCAATGAAGGTGTAGATGAAGGGAATCATAAAATTTCCAACACTTGATTTTGATCTATTTACGATGGGGATTGATAGTAGATAACTAGACTGATGCCCAAGATGCATGGTATAGTCATTTGATTTACTTTATAAATTTTTGGAAAATGTGATGCTTGGTTTCTTCTATCTATGTTTTTCAATTTTATAGATACATGACATATCATCATCAGTTGTATGCATGTAGGTTTTTAATGTTATTTCAGTTATTATTACTGTTCTCTCAATTTTCCATTGTGTCCTCAGTTTACTTGTATATCTCTCGCATTTACATATGTTTATATTTATCTGCAACACTAAACTTTTGTAATGAAGCGATATTCTCCCCATAGGCATATTTTGAGCCATCAATACTAGCTGAAAGCCTCAGGTGTATAGGGATATGTTATTGAGTCCATGTGGCCCACTGGGTTTAGGGAACCTATTAAGTGGAATATGGGTCTGGGATGTCACAAATTTGTATCATGGGAGTTTCCATTCATTCATTACAATTTGGAGACAATAAATTGGATATTTTTAATGCTATTAACATGGTCATAAGTTTTTCTTGGCTTTCGTGAACCCATGTTCAGGGTAAAATACATGCTACCTATTTTACAATTATTTTTTTGTTTTTCCAATTATACATGAAATTATTTCATCAGTGGGTGATGTAAATTTATTGTGGAACTATTGATTATTACACTGTTTTATGATTTTCATCTAGCCTTTTCCAAATGAAATGAGGGAAAGGGGAATTGATACATGCATCCTTGTAGGACCCTAGAATTCTCATGTCATACATATTTCAATGGCATATTGCTACATTTCATTGTATTTCATTGCATGATATGCATGTGATGTTTTGAGTGATGTTGTGTTAGTTAGCTTATTCATGTATTAATATTTGTTGTGATTGATTGATTTCATATCTCAATTCATGAGGATTATGGGCCCTCATGTGTTGGGATATAAAATTTACTAAGTCAAACTAATCTTCTATAAATATACTATTTTTTTTTCTAGTTATATTGTTTATGGAAACTGATTCACCAAAAATTGATATCCATTACAATGTGAATCATGATATATAATATGAATTTGTTTTAAATCCTTATCCCACATTTTCACAATTATGAAAGGTAAAGAAGTGAACCTAGATAATTAATTGTATGTGAAATGAAGCATATACTTGAGAACATACCGATATCTGGCTGTATAAGATGGTAGTTGGAGTAGTATGCCTTAGGCAGTGAGTTTTAAAACATTTATCTTCAGCTAGTGATGAAATTTATCTACTTAAGCTTGTTATAAGGTTTGTTCTTTTCATCTGAAGACCAATTACACCATGATTCCCTTGTATCATATTCTAGGAGTGTGCAGAATACAATGATTAATATGTGGTGGGACCTAATCTGAAACTCTTACCTCTATAAGTTCCACTTGAAGCACTGAATATTGTATCTGATCTGGGAGCTTGTTTTCAAGTTCGTGATAGTTTCCTACATATGATGCAATACAAGCCCAGTGCTCTTAGGATTTCACTTACGATGGCTGATCTGACTCATGAGTTCCAACAGTCGAATCCCCATACCTTTTCATGGGATAACAGTTTTCTGCATACTTTGTCTTTCCTAGAATCCACCGTATCTATCATTCAGAATATAGAGACACCACTATAGTTGAGGGTAATGCCTTCCACATGCATTGTTTGGGATTCGACCAATCATTGTTGTCATCTGTTTACCAAGGATGACTATTATCATGGCATGTTATGGTATAATTTCCAGAGTACCTTTTTGATTAGTTTTTTCCTTTAACATTGAGTGATAACAAATACATAGTGTTCATGCATCGTGATCAGGGTTCTATGTTAGTTATGGTGTAATCATATTATTTCATGGAGTAGTAGTGCTTTTCACTACTTCTTTCCGGTGAAAAGCATTCACGTGCTAGCCATGTCAATGATGAGCTCTAGTATGGTATCCTTACATAGGTGTATATCTTTCACTTGAATAAAAATTCATTAATTATTAATCAGGATCTTATCACTGAGCATAAACTAGGGGAAAAATAATACCGGGCATAGAGGGCCAGTGTCATGTGAGGATAGTAGTTCTTACAATCGAATGATACATTTTCTCAAGATTTCTCATCAGGGGAGTGACCAACCCATTGCCCATTTTTATAGATCCAAAGCATGTCATCAGTGTGGATGATAGAGAAATAGAAGAATCATTATGATAGAGACCCAATTGAGTGTCTGGATTGAGGTTTTATAGGGAATCATAAGAATTTCTATAGGACCTGTCCCTCAGCATCAAGTGGAAATAGATTTGCACCATCTGCACCTTCAAGAGTGGGATAGTTCACACCACATCATGTGGGGAGTTGGAATAGAACCATAAGGACTAGGTGAGGGGGAGTTCATGGTCATAGATTCTAGAACCCTGATCACAAGTAGCTGTAACAAAGTAGTTATGATCATCGTAATCCATATGATGCCCCTGTCCATGTATCATGTCAATTTTATGCACCACATCCAATACCCAAGGACCATGTTGAGGGGACATCTATAGTACAAGGTACTATTATTTTGGAAACTATTATAGTATCTTCTTTATTTAATACAAGTGCTTCAAAATCTTTTATCTCTGTATCTATCATAGAAAATCTCAGACAAGAGATACAATATTATTATGGTGTAATGCCCCTAGATATACCATTAGGGTTATAAAGAAAGTGAATATGCCAGTTTAGGGACTTCCCCCTTGAGGTATGAAGTTAAAAAATTTTATGGAATATATTCACTCTCATGTTGAAGGGCATCTATTTCATTCTTGGGATATATTTTTTTGTAAGATATTATAACTTTATAGTCTGTTATTACCACAGGGTATCCATTATGCCTCCAGAGGGTATAAGTTATCTTTATATGTGTGAGTGGGATTTCAAGGCTTGTAGAGCTTGGATATAGCATCATGTTCTAGGTGGAGTTACCGAACAGATTGAAAATATATTCCTAATGGTTTCAGGTTAATGAAAAGTTAATTTATTTCTAGTAGTTGATAGTTTTAGGGAAATATTTTAAGATGATTTTTTAGCTTACCTCCTAATAGAGCGGTATAGTTTACAATCAATCATATTCTAGGAGAAGAATCCATGTCCATTCCTCTTTAAATAATGTCACCTACAGAGCATCAGAAGCTCAAGCAGGAATGAGAGGATTTAGAGGCCATGGGTTTTATATGGCCCAAATACATCTTCATAGGGTTTTCCCATGATTTTTTCCTAGAAGTTGGATTTAACCGTACTTGTATTATTGGATTAAATAAGTTTTATCCTTCTTATGTTCAAAAACCGATATCCACTTCCTTGAATATATGATCTATTCAATTGGATCTAAGGAGAAATGTTATTCTCTAAGATCAACTTGAGATCTGGTTATCATCAGTTATGATTCTGGCCATCAAATATACCTCATACAACATTATATAGTTTTTTGGTCTGTATGAGTACCTTGTTATGTCATTCAGTCTATGAACACACCCTTTGTTTTCATTTCTCTGATGAATAGGGTGTTCTACCCCTATTTGGACTCTTTGTTCATGGTCTTTTTGGATGATATCATGGGGTATTCTCACACTCATAGTGACTATTCCAAACATCTTGAGATCGTTCTGTGTACACTGATTGAAAAATCATGTTTATTCCAATATTTCTATGTTCCACTTATTGATCGAATGTTTTCTATTACTAGGACATATAATATCAGAATCTGGAGTAGCTGTTGGCCCTGAAAAGGATAGTGTTGTAGTTACCCAGGAGAATCCCAAGAACATGTTTGATAAAAAATGTTTCTTAGGGTTAGCTGAATCTTACATGCATTTCATAGATGATTTTTTGTTCCATACTACACCTCTTACTAGTGTTACAATGAAGGGTTTCATGTTCCTTTGTTTATAAGAATTTAAGGAATCCTTTCAGCAACATAAGGGGAGGCATGCCTCCTCACCTTTTCTTAATATTCCCATTCTAGGTGTAGGTTATTCCATCTTCTTTGATGCATCAGGAATCAGAATAGAAGTAGTACTGATGCAGGAAGATAGAGTCATTGAATATGAAACTCACCAATTGAGTCCTCATGAGAGAAATTACCTGAAGTATGACCCTGAGCTAGGAAAAATTGTTCATGCCTTTCATTGCTAGAGACCCTACATTTTTGGTGAGTGCATTGTGTTGTACATGGACCAAAATATCCTCAAATATATCTTTACTCAGCATGTCATAAACCTCATTTATAGATTATGTGTTTAATATCTACAATTCATTGTTTTTTGGATTTCCTATATGCATGGAAAGGACAATGTAGTAGTATATGAACTGAGTTGGGGAACTCAGGAGAAAACTGGTTGTGAAGCTAGTGATGAATGGATGTTAATGGACCTTTTCTATGGGTTGCACATAGAGATTAATGATATTTAGGAGGATACTTATCTCTCATTATACACTATTACATTATACCTCCTTGTGAAGGTGAATGGTATACAATTGTCAGATCCGAGAGGCTTGGTATTTTGTGAGAGTATATAAGGTGATAAGCCACATCCAGACTGCTCTATAGATAGAGATGACATCCTTTGTATTCATGGATGTGTCTGGGTCCCAATTAATATTGGAGAGGAGTTGATCAATGATTCCCAGAACTCTTAGTGTGCAGTTTATCAATGCATCTCAATGAAGTATCAAGACATTATATTCTAGTATTTGTTGACTTAGAAAAAATGTCAGATAAGAGGCATTATCAATTGGTGTTCCACCTATCAGCAGGTGGAGGTGAAAATAAAGAGACCTACTGGCATAATACAACCACTTATAGTCCCAGAATAGAAATTATAAGATGTTGATATGAAATATATATTTAGTTTACCTAGGTCACCTAGAGTTAGAGACACAATATGTGTTGTCAATGAATGAATAATAAATTTATCCCACTCTATCCAATTCCAGATACTTTCTCAGTTGATGAGATGGGAAGAATATATGTTTGTGAGATCGTACTACTCTGCGGGGTCCCTCATAATATAGTTTTAGATAGGTAAAATCATTTAAAATCATTATTTTTTAGGGATTTCATAAATATATTGGATCCCAGGTTCTCTAAGAATATATTTTTACCCTTAGACTGAAATAAAATTAGAGCAGAAATATATAGGTTCTAGAGAATCTGCAATGATCACGTGTCCTTGATTATGATGGTAATTTAGAAAATAATATCTCAATCATTGAGTTCGCATACAATAATAGATTTTAAGATAAAATTAAAATCGATCCTATTGAGGCAGTATATGGTAGTCTATGTCATTAACCCATATAGTATATAGTGGTAGGTGACACAGTCTTACTAGGTCCTCATATTATTAAAGTGACTTTGGATAATGTTCAAGTGATTAAAAAGAATATGATTACTTCATAGTCTATATAAAAATCATATACCATTTCCATCAATGAACTCTAGAGTTTGATGTTGTGGAATGTGTTATACTTCTGGTATCATCTAGGAAAGGGAATATACGGTTATATAATCTATGTAAGTTGTCTCCTCATTATGTAGATCCATTTGAGATCGTATAAAGAATCAAAATGGTATCCTATCGGTTTCTACTACATTAGAGGTAATGTTCCATTCACGATATCTTCCATGTTTCATAGCCATGCCAGTATCAGGATGACCCATCTCTTACTTATGATTCCAAGGAAGTTGAGTTAGACGATTATGCCACCTTTGAGGAGTATCTAGTGTAAATAATCGACCAAAGCATGAATATTAATGGAGTTTGGTCTTCCCATATTGTATGAATTGTTGGGAATCTTGACCACATGCAAGATGAGACATGGGAACTGGGAGAAAAAATATGTGCTCAGTGGAATGAATTGTTCTCAGATATTGTTTCACCACCATTGGTAGGTGTACATCGAGACAAAATCATTGGATGCGGGAAGGTTGTAAGAACCCGATTTTTTACTCAGGTATTGATCCTTTAAATTTTCATAAAATTATATATTTTTTTTCCAATTATGGATTCCTATTGAATTTTCAAGGGTATTAGGTGTGTCCAGGGATTTTTTAGAGCACGAAACCCATTTTTTGTGAAACTGTCCATATCGTACGGTTAAAACACTATTGGTGCATAGTTATCCTATCCATGTGGTTGTTTTATTTTCAGGAATAATCATATATCACGATTAATGAACGGTTGTGTGGCCAAACCATACTAGAACTGTTTTTCCATGTTACCCATGCATTATTTATGAATGTTTTTTCAATTAGTGCACGTTCAATTTTTCATTGTAAAATGTATACTTCTCACTTAATGATATAATTAAGCCACCTCTTATTATATAATATGATTTCCCGTGGGATTTACGTCCATGGATATCATTTTTGATATTTTTTATGGAAATATCTTGGGAATAAAGGATATCCTATTCCCGAATACGAGCGAGCAACTATTTGTTACATTTGATGTGCTATGGTAAGTACTTGAGTCTGTTTAGGCCTTTTTCATTCTATATTTCTCTCAACCAAGATATCATGGTGAGAATTTTTTTTCCTATACTATTATATATACAATGATTAGAGTAAAATAAATTGATGATTCCAAAGGAGGAGAGTCGTAAAAGCATAAGGTGGGGTCTCTGACTCATTCCTATAGTCTATTGATTTTGGAATTCATCATGTGATGCCCACTAATTTAATTATGTGTTATTTATTTAAATTACATTGAATTTTTATATTCGTTATATATTTATGGTTATGATTATTCCATATATGTGAGTATTTTTTGGTTGTTATGTCCACAAATCCTTCTATTCCATGTAGGGCGTCGTTCCATAATAAGATTTTTTATTATTTTACACATTTGATCTAGCCTTCTGGTGTGACCTGGACTAACCCTTCTAAGGATAATATTTTCTATATTAAATGGAATTATTTATATTTTTAATTATATAATGAAAGGTACCATGTATTCCCACAACATGACCCACTTAAGGTGTGTGCTTCAAATTGATAATTATGTGTCTAAGGGAAATTGGAATGTATATTAATTATATGACATGATTATAATAACATGAATGAAATATAGTTTGAATGTCCATATCACCCCTTAACACATTAATGGATGTTAGTGGTGTGAATAATAATTATTGATTATTCCTTTAATGGAATTAATAATGGTTGCATGCTACTTGAACATATCACACTAAAGAAAGATAAGGCCTGAACCAAATGAAATATTGCATTTATTAAAAATTAAATAGGAAAGACCATACATGTGATCACCTTGGATTATTATCATAGAATAACACGATCGCTAGTGAAACCAGTCCAATTCAAGGACATGGATCGCTTAGGTTGAGAACCAACTATATCCTGATGCTTGTCTATTATTGGATAACTAGTATGACACCATATGGTCCCTCACAAATTGTTAAAGGATTTCTTGGATACACACCATTGATCCATCATTGAAAAGTAGGTTCCTAGGTTACAGACCATTGGACATTGTCTCTATTAAACCTCATTTTACCTTTGAATATCACCTTGGATTTGATAGACATTTTATGTAGGAATGACTTTGAATATGCACATTGGATTAATCTCTTTCCATTTGCCTGGATACAGTTGTTAATTTGTTGTAGAACCATGAGGCCTACATTTCATTTGATATTACCTTGTAACTTCATTAATAAATGACAACATTGGTTTCCTTATGATAAAATGGATCCCTCAGTATTGTTAACATGGGACTTATTTATAAACTGGAAATAAGCGATTAATGGCTTGGTTGAGTTCTAATGCTAGTCGAGGGATGAAGCCGGTGCATGGGTATTTATTTACATTACATTGAATTGCATATTATATGAAATATAGCACACTATTACATTTACATTACATAGGTAGGATGATATATACACTGTTGGTGGTGGCACACTGAAATTTATCTCAAACCATCATGAGGAACCATCTGGTAATTGAAGTTGATTACATGAATGTATGTGTTGATAAAGGGAAACATATGGCTTCAAACACTTGATTTCTAGATGTTTAGGATGGATCATTATAGAACTTGACTGAGTTGGATCATGTGATTCTTTGGATAGTCTTTTGACTTCCTTTTCAATTTTATGGAACATGTTATGCTTGTTATCTTATATCCTTGTTTCCTAGTTTTATGGATACATGACATATCATCCTCAGTTTTTTGCATGTATGTTAATCGAGTAATATTAGTTATTTTTATTGTTTTATCTATTTTCCATTTTCTATTCTATTTATTTGTATTAATTCGTTTATTTACCTCTATTTTTATTGATCCACGGTGCTACACTTTACTAATGAGGGTATTGTCTCCCCACAGACACACCCTAATCCCTCGTTACTTGACGACATTCTACAATGTTTGGGGATTTGCGCTGAGTCCATGTGGCCTAGCAATCTCCGGGAACATATTATGTGGCATCTGGGTATTAGAAATCACAAATATTTTTCTCATTCTACATTACCTCTGTTTAATTTTTTAACAATTTTCAGAAAAAAAAGTTCATCTCGAAAAGTATATTTTTCTATTTCTAATTATATTTTGATTCATTGTGAATAATATTAATCTTTGTATATTTAATTTGAACATTCCATGTTGGAATATTGATATATTTACATACATTAAGAATATCAGTTATCGACATACATTAAGGTGGTTTTTCAATTTCAATGGTATTATTAAACATGTGGTGATTCTTTTTATAGAATGATTAATTTTCAAGAATCGATGATACCCCATGAAAAATTAACTATGATGATATTTACGTATTATTTATCATGTTTTCATAATTCAAATATTATTTAATATTTTTACATTGATTGTATAAACATATATCATTCCATATATAGGTAAATATTTTATATTCTAATGAACCATAACACATATAAAATATATTTTTCAAGGAATCAACGAATGTGCACACAACCAAATTCAAAAAATGCATCAATTTTTTAACAATAGTTTGAAATTAATGATTTATATCATTTCTGGGATTGATAGATATATATATTAGTATAATCAAGAATATGAATGTATTCTTCAAAAAATCCATAAGAGAATATTATAAATATGAATAAAAAATAATCTAATGTTGTGAGATGAAAGAATGTGACTAAAAAGATAAAAACCACCATAGGATATACCCAAACCAAAATTAAATATCTCAATTTTAAAATAAATATTGAATGCATAAAATATATTCCACGATTATCCAATTTAAGATAAACCAACTCATTCTTACCATTATTTCACCCAGAATCTTTCCTTTACCAATTTTTGTAGATTTATGAAGATATGAATAGACATTAAATAATTGGAATCAATGGAATAAGCGAGTTTATTTTATGTGCACATTAGATAATGTTCAATTTTCCTATGTTTTATATCGATATGTACAAGATTACTTATACAAATTTGGTCTTATCATTCATCCTAGGAGAAGCTCTGATCTTTCTAAAAAAATTGCATTTCATTTGGAGAAAATCTATTTAGGTTAATTAAAATCAATTAAATTTAAGGAGTTGTCTGTATTTAAAAATTATTAGTTATTATATCTTTCAAATATAGTATGAATATAAAAAATTGTGGAATTTTGAATTCCAAACATGATTTTTCCATTATATAGTTACATAAAAATCCCAATTTTTACATTTTTTCATATTCCTCATAAAAATAGTCCCAGTGTTGTCTATTAATTTTTTCACTCTCTCAACATGATAATTTTAATTATTAATCACATGTTTATTGATAAGTTTTTAATATTTCATTAGTATAAATTTTTTTCTAAAGATGAAAAAATTGTAAACTCATCTAATATTGAATTATATATAACTATAAGAAAAACAAATTATGAACAATATAAGATTTTTATGCCTCTATATTGTGAAAAAATCATAACTATATATTTGAAAATTTAAATTTTTAATATGGCAGTTTTATTCTAACCAACATTGATAATGAATTCAAAAAACATAACAATGAACGTTTATAGGACCCCATATGAATAATTGTAAAATTAAAAAAAATACAAATTACATTGAAAAATTGTGGAGATATGAGAAGTAGAATCCAATAATGTTTTTTTCCTTCTATTATTGAATAATTTTTATTAATACAATCATTTTAAAAAATAATTATAAAATTCATTAAAACCAATATTATTTTAAATTCATTTATATCAAATAGATAACACATATGATTTATATAACATAGATATAGCGAGTGAATATTTAACAAACATTTATTCATTGACAAATTAACTTTTGATCATTTAACACAGGATAAAATTGAAATTAATTGTAAATAAATATTTGTAATCCATATATTAAGATAAAAATAAAAATTTATAATATCATAACCACTTAATACATTAAAAAAATAATGTTTTAGAATAATTAATAAAATATATACCTAATATATATGAAATAAACTACCTACTTTATATTAAATCCATTCATGTATACGATGTGAATAATTCATCCCCACTTTTACAACCTAGAAAATTTTCCCTCAATATGGAAATAACATAAAAATTTCTTACCAAACAGTAAATCTATTTCCATTTATACATATACATATATTTGTGAAAAAATAATAAACATTATGAAATAAAACACTATCACATTGCCAAAGTAATTTTCTAACAAGATAATCAAAATATAAATTTTAATATGATCATTATTTATGCATATTAAATGAAAAAAACAAATAATAAGTGAAATGAAAAATTGTATATCTAAATCATATAGGTAATGAAATGAAATGATAAGAATTAATGTAATTGGAATGAACTACTATGTAATCCAATTAAATAAATATGAATTTTTGAATTTTTTTAAAACCACTTACTTGTTTTCTAATATGAAATAAATTAAATTAAATATATATTACATTATTATAGAATGTATTTACATGTGAATAAATAAAGAGTTCACACAACCTAAAAAATATAGTCTATAATACTTATGTTTTTATCTAGGAAACATTAATAATATCATCAAGACATTATTCTATATCACATGTCAAAATATAATTTCCAATAAGATAATAAAAATACCAATTATAAAATAAACACCATTAAACCATACTTGTAGTTATCCGTAAAATTAATATGTGATGACATTTTCTATCATTTATACATACTGTAAATGACTCATGACGTGTATAAGACATGGAGTAGGAAACCTCTAATACAACTATTAGTTTGAAATTAATTATACATAAATTCTAATATATTAATAATGTAAATATAAAAAATACACCAATTATTTCATTACCCACTAATTCATTAACAAAAAAATCAAATCAACAGAATATATAATTATGAAATTAGTAAGTATATACTTTTTCCAAAAAAAATATATTTGATTTATTTAATTGTTTTGAATAAAAAATTATTTTTAGAAAATGCATCTACTCATATTACATTTCATATATGATAAAAGAAAAGAAGTATCTAAATAAAAAAATTATAAATGAATTAGGGAGAATTTATAGGTAATAGGATCTCATTTTGGTTTTGATTCGTAATAATAAAAATGATAATGATTCGTAACAAAATTGATGATAATTTTCGAAATCAGTAATCTGATCTGGAAGAAGAATGGAATCAATAAATAAATGAATAAGTGGATATCACTAATATAGAAGAGAGTGGCATATTCCACATGGTATTTTAGGTATTATGGATAGTGTTAATGGATGGGAAGAGTTGATGTCATTCCTCTTAATTATGATTTTTTAAATACCTTTGGTATATACTTCACTAGACGGAATATTTTTACAAACCACTTCTTTATTCAACTAGATATGACTCTATTCCAAAATTTATCTTGACCAATTGGTATAGAGGCATATATATGTATCCTCAAATTATTGAATTGAATACTGAAAGACAAAGGATCAATTTGAATATAGAATTTAGTTTCAAATACAAAATGAAACAATTTTATAACAAATTTAAATAAAATATACTTAATTTTAGAATTATTTAGTACTTGGTTTTTATGAAGAATAATGGGAATCCTTTAATCTACTTATGAACATGTATTTTGGTCAATAAGATATTAAATGGAGTGTTTGAAAATGATAGTTCTAACTGAAATATTTTTTATGAAGTAATATTTCCTATCATTTAACTAGTTGATGGTACCTAATTAAATTATAGCTTACGGTAGCTAGAGTATTATTTAGGATTTTGGATATTTTCCATTGAAGTGTGGTATTTAAATGTGTTTCATATTATTGTGATAATAATGTATAATGTAATTTTTCATGTTATTAGTGGTTTAGTTTATATTTCGGTTTTATTAATTTTGATTGGTATATATTGGTTGATACATTATTTTAGGTACTTGATGATCACATATATATGATAGAAAAATGGTTTTCTAATTTAGGAAAAGGAAATAGTTGGATATTGAAACATTAAGATCATTTAGTCTTTTGATTCCATCAATTTAATTGATGATTCATATTTAGTTATGGACACATAATAGTATTGATTTATTAGTTATGTGTGTCACTAGATTACTTGGGATGAGATATCATATGATGGGGTATTATAATGATTATTATATAAATTTACAAGGTTATATTTCCATTGATACCCAAAGTAAGAAATTTATATGGAAAGAGAGATTCATAATTTTTATTTATTTATTTTTTAGGGATAATTTTATATAACTAGATTTTTAATAGATTTGGGGTGTTTAATGATGATATTATAGGATTTTTGGATGCTTTTATGTCCTGGATGAAATATTGGTGTGTGGGGGTACCTATGTAGTTGATCCCAAATTATTTTATATTAAATATAACCCTATGTAACATGTGGGAGGTCAATGAGTACCCATAGGGTTGACAAGATGTGATAGTGGAATGGGGGTTCCAAATGATAATTGATGGCCCCAAAATAGGTACCTAATTGTATACATGGTTCTTTTTTAGTGAGGTAATTATTTCCTTTTCCATCTATAATTTTAATTAACCTTTACCTTTCTCAATCAATCTCACTTTCCCCATCCACATGAGAGCACAATCTATGGATCATCATGGTGTCCTCTTTCCCTTTATTTCATTATATTTATTCAAGATGATGATTAAGTATTTTCTATGATTAAATATAATACATTCCACTATTATCACTATATTTTTCATTATATTCCATAAATTATTGATAGCCAAGTGTTGGTTTTGGATTCTAATGTTAATTCCACTAGATCATTATATAATTCATCCCATGTCATATGGAATTCACTTCTCATCCATATTATTGTATTCTCTTGGAATTTTTAATCTAGTTCATCTCCATTCCACCTAAATTTTATTGAGAAAATTAACATTTTAGTGTTTTCTAACAGAGGAGAAAATTAATGTAAAATAGTTTATGGATTTGTATATTATTAGGTTAATATTTTGGGGTTAATTTCATAGGTTTATTATATATATTTATATTATAATTTTTTAGAATATTTATTTAATTGGTTATGGTTCACACCTAATTTGTGATGATATTGTGTTTTAGTGGGTTTTTTGTGGAGTTGGATGATCCTAAAGAAATAATTGGATATAAAAACTTGTATAAAAATATACTCAAACATCCTACTATCTATCATGATTACATAATATCTACGGTTCCTCACTAATCCACCTTTGTAATTTATGGATGCTTTCCCATGTGACATATATTCTTTGTATTCCCCCTATTTTGATGAATATTTATATATTTAATTATGTTCTCTCCTTTAATTAATTATTATTATGCTAATTGTTTTAGGATAGATATGTATTAGTTTGTTTCTATGACATCCATATTATGGTTATCGTGTTCATCATGGGTAAAAATAATTTTTTATTTGGATGAATGGTTCTCATTCACCTCCCATATAAACATACAGTTTTTTGATTAGATTATACACCATGTAAATATTCTACGATAAATGTCATGATATATTGAGGTTATCATTCTTTCATACCAATATTATACTGTTTGTTTTTATAAACAAAATATTTTTGTAAATATCATCTTCAACAAGAAACAAAAATAAAATTTAAACCCCAAAAAATTATATAAAAATTATAATATTTTCTTTAAGTTGGAATGTATAAATATAGGTAAATTTATTTTTTAAATATGTGTAAAAATAAATATCAATATTTTTTATTGTAGTTATATTACAAATAATATCACTGTATGGTCAAAAAATTATTATTTTTCGAATAAAATATTAATGTTAATTAATTTAATATTATAAATATATTATAGAAAAAGTATATAATTTATATTAATAATATATACTTATTTTAATATTACATTTACTTTAGAAAATTTTTATAAAATAATATTATTAATTTTTATTACTTTTATAGGTTATTTTCCTATAGAAATTCGGGTTCTTTATATTTTGTAATAAAAATTTATAGTTTAATTATATTATTATAAAAATTTATTATCAAAAATTAATCATTTTTTTATATATCAAATCAATAATATCATGTGATGAATATTTGGGATTTTTTTTGTAAAAATATATTTTTTTAGTGAATTGTTAAAAAATTGGCTTTGAAAAAATAATTTCATTAATAAAATTTTGGTAAAAGAAATATTGGTTCACTTTTATGATACCATAATAATAATATATATATAATTTAAAATAATAAATTAATAAAAGATATTTCATAACAATAATACCCAGGATTACCATTTTTATATCTTTTGAAATGTTTCTATCTAAATATTGTTTTCAAAATAGATATTTAAATTTAATTTTCAATAATTCTATAAATTAAATATTAAAATAGTATATAATACTATATATCAGCAATATCAATTAATTGGATTAGTCCAATATTCCATTTCAGGCATAATAGTATGATTTAAATAATTACGGTCAATGAGCATGATAATGGTAAAACGTTTTCTCAATTATTTTTTTAATATTGAGTAATATTATTATATAGTAAAATAAATTAATAACATATAAGAAATTATACTAATTATATTATTAATCCTATATATTTATTTTTTAACACTATTTCATTTATTAACCAATAATATATATTATTAGTAGCATTTCATTATGAAAACCTCATTTTCAACCATTTTTATATTTATTATTTATATTAATTTTAACGATAATATAATATTATTTATAAATCATGTTTGAGTTAGTGGTGTTAATTTCTTTTATAAAATTCATAATTCAATTATATGGATTACTTTATATTATGAAATAAAATATATTTTATAATATTAAAAAACTAGTTTCTAAGGTAAATAAATTAAATCAAATAACGTATGGTAAAATAAATGAAAAAATGTATAAATATTCATGTCAATTCAGGGAAAAGGGTTAATTGACCCAAGGGATACATATTTTAGACAAGACTAATTATAAGATAACATCTTGAAATTTTTATAACATATTGATAATATGGTTTTCTAATAAATTAAACCCCTTTCTAGATACTAAAATGTGGGAATGGTTGTGTCCCATATTAATATAGGGGTAATCACCATAAAATGTGTTTTTTATAATTGATTTTTTTTATCAATTTAATGCGTGATGAGTGGCCCTAAGGCTACACACCTAGATGAGAAATTCTTTTGGATATAATTTTCTTATTAATATTCCCTTTATGAACTAATATAAAGGAATGATTTCATATTTATATTTTTGGAAAATGGTAAATTTAATAGAGAGAATAACTAAAGGTAAACTAATGATGTTCCCATGTCAGATGAATCAATGAGAGGGGATGTTCTAAATTAGTAATTTCAATTACTTTGTTTGATATATTCCCTTTAAAACTAACCTGATGAGAATTTAAATGTTATAATTCCATATATAATCATCTAAAATAATTAAATAATATTTATTAGAAGCAACGTTGTAATAAATATATAGGTTTTATAATGATCATGTTGAAAACATACTCCATTCCATGTTAGTTAGTCTACCCATAATGCAATTTATCATATATAAACAAGTGAATAAAAGTCATTATATTCCCCAATTACAATCCCTCACACATTTTTTTATAACCCCAAATGATCCAATTATATAACGGGTTCGAGAACCCAATAATAAAAAACCAATACCCAGTTAGACAACCTATTTATAATATTCTTCATCAATTATAATCTAGAGATACAAAAAATTTCTACTTTATAAGGTCTTCCTATAAATGAAAGATAAATTCCCAATACATTTTTTGCCATAAATATCATCAATAACAACCAATAATGTTCCTAACCACTAAACATGAATCCCAACATCATGTTTTAAAATATATTATAAAATGATTTCATTTTATTTCAGAATATCATTTCACTGAATGCATCTTTCTCTGGCATTATGATATATCATTATTCATATAATTATATTAGATTTTAATTAAAATATCTCTCTATATTATACATCATTCATCACCACCTATATTATCTCATTTCTCTTTAATAAAAACAATATTATGGAATCAAATCTCATTTATTCAATGAATTTATGTTTTCTAAGGAAAAACATTTTCCCATTTTATATTTTATTTTATTTTGAAAAAACCCATAAATTTAATGTATTATGTATATCCAAACCATTTTTACAACTTTAAATTATGTTTTTATCTCAATTTTATATGTAACCACTATAATCATGTTTACTAATTCATTTAATTTTGTTATGTGAATCTAAATTGAACTCATCATTTTTGTACAAAATAACTTGTGTTTATTATTTATATATTTGTGTAACTCATTTTAATTAAATTAATACAACAGGTTTTCTTTATATTTTCACATGGAATAATGTTATGAATGGTAGTTTGTCCATCAACAACAAATACATGAAGGAATCTGGCTCTTTTAATTCATTATGAAGATATATGCGATATAGATGAAAATATATGGCTTCAACTCTTATAAAATTATATTTCAACACATTCATCCTCATTTTAATGAAAATCATTTATAATTCCTAAATGATTCCAGAACAATTATTTATTCTTGCAAAAACAATGTATAGTAGCTCCTTTGAATTCCAATAGAAGAATTTTCCATTCTAAATTTACATGTAAAAGTCAATATACCAGAATCATTTCCAATTAATTAAATTATGTGATAGTCTATAAAATAAAAAATGAAAGATATATTTATAATAATTCATTATATATCACAATGTATTACTTCAGGATCAGCCCGAAGGAATTTTATATCATAGTGATTTAGAAAAAATTATTTTGTTATTTTATTTATTTTTTATCAAATATTAATTAAAAAGTAAATGTGAATATAAATTAAAAAAATACTTTGAACTAAATTATTGAATTTAAATAGAAATAATAGGTCGAATCGAATGATCGTAAGGAATAAAACTGGATCTATATTGTTCTACCCATTACTATCTATCACTAATATACATGGATTCAATATCCAACCAAAACCCATAGTCAATGTGTGGTATATGTCTTGAAACAAACACCAATTTCAAATATAATACTCACAAATCATCTAGGTAATAATTTCTTATACATGAGTTCCCACCTATCTATAGAATAAATCAGAATATTGAACCACTTTCTCATAGAATATATTTAAGGAAAAGGTGATTATCAAAGGATCTTCAAAACTCATTTCCTCCCATATGAAGCTCTAATGAACGAATTGTAGAAAAAGTGTAAAATTAATATCCAATAATAATATTGAAACCCATTCCTATGAATTAGTGTGAGGTCACATATCTTTTATTACTGTTCATAACATACGTAGAGTTTAAATGATGTCAATGGTTGAACTAGGTAATTGATATCAATACAAAAACCCAATTCACCTCTTATAAATAGATTTTTTAAATTATTAGACCATTAATAGAGGTTCGAGATCACACTCCAATGAGTGAGAAAATAAACATAAAATTATAATTAAATAACTAATAAAAAATAGAAAAGGATGAGCATACCGAGAGATTGTGTGTCTATAAAAATAAAATGAAAAATATCACCCCAAAAAAAGTATAACACACAATTTAATATCAAGGGAGAAATTATTTAACGTCTGAATAATAGTAATATAACATGTCATGTAAACCATCATTATGTTTTGAGTTATAAATGTAGAATAAGAAAAACTATCTTGAGAATTTAATTTCACCCATCGGTTTTGGTGATTTCCCAAAATAGATTTGTATTGATGTATTCCCAACATCATTTAACCATAACTGAATCCAAAAAAAATCAATGCCAATAAAATGTAATAATTTATGTAATTATATTCTCATAATACATTATACATTTATCATATCATCTTGAAAATAAAACATAATTTTGAAGTATTTATTATCCTTTACAACATGAATAATCCATGAATATATGAAATAAGTTTTTGAATGTTTATACATTTTAAAAAACACACTACTAAATTCTATCATGATTTTATTTCATATCCACTTCTTCAAAAAATAAAATTTCTAAATGAACATATGACCCTCAACATGGTTGAGGGAAATAAGAAATACATTTTTCCAAAAATTCTATGTGCATCCAAATGTAATTCCATAGATAGTTTATTGGGAACACAAGAACCCCTATTCATCATTGAGTACATAAAAAAAATTTAGACAAGAGTTCTACCCAATTCAACATAGTCATCTCATACTAGAGATACTATTACATTATTATCCATCTTAAAAAAATTTGAATTAATTAATCAAATAAAAAAATTCTTCGCGATAACTCAATACCACCGCATTACAATCAATGAATAAATTTTTATTAATAATTTACAATGCTCGAGGAATTTTCAACAATATTTTTTTTCAAATTCCTTAATTTGATGAAAATGAAACAGACTAGATTAATCTTATTCATCTAAAATCTTTTCTACTTCTTCCAAATTCAATTCAATTTTTTTATGGTGGTATTACCAATTCCATAGGCTATCCTTGATTACTCTGTCTCCCTACAAGATTCATTAGAAATTTTAATAATTTCATGTATTGATATTTTTCTACAGGATTTAGACAAACTCCACCCTACCACAACAATTCATTTCTTTATCTATGATCTTATTTTTTCAAAAATACCTTCCCTATGTTTTAATTATTAGGCAGATATCGTAGTCATTTTAAAATATTCAATGACTTAAATTATATTATTTAATGTCAGTGGAATTTTATATTCAATAAATTCCATGTTTTCTTCCTTATATCTGGATCATTCTCCATTATTAAATGAATTTGGGAATGATAATTAAATGGAATTGAACCCAGGATCTGATAGCCAATCATTAAAGTCTAATTATGATTAATAGGTACTCACATAAAATCATTCCTTAGTTGACCAAAATAATTTTAGGGATAAAGGTTGATAACCATTACCAAATTGAGCATTGACATGGACTCCTTTTCAAGACACCATGTGAAATTACATATAATATTATACACTATGTGATTTTTATCTTATGAACACCCAATCAATTTATCATATGAGATTAAAAAATAATTCCTGTCTTACATGATAGATTAATTTATCTTACACCCAATTATATAATGAAAATTTATTTTATTGAAATTTCAAATGAATCTCTAACTCATGTAGAAGAAAATGTATTATAAAAACAAAAAAAAATTATTTAAAAAGTTTGGTATGAAATAATCTTATCTAGATCATATTGTAAGTAAAAAAATAAATTATTGAGTAACATAAAATGAATATAAGAAACATTTAACAATAAACTACTAATTCCTTTATATATTTACAAAAAAACATATTAAACATGAAATTAAAATAAAATATAAAAAATTAACAATTTAATTATTCATATAATTAGATAAAACAACTATTAAAATATGTTATTCAAAAATATTGTAAAATTTGAAAATTAATATTTTAAATAAATGATGTCAATGAAAAAAAAACATTGAATTAAAAACGATTTACACAATCAATGATACAATGTTTAACCCAATATAAATAAATTACTATGTAAAAAAATATAAACATTCTAATTTAAAACTTGTATTCATATTATATAATTAAATAAACTTTTAGAAAGATAATTTTTCTTGAAAATGCGTCAAATTAAATATATTTAAAATGAACCATTTCATAATCATTTCCAAATTTTAGGTAATCAATAATTCAATATTTATTGTTGATAATATATCATAAAAAAGAAAAAATAAAACATACCATATTTAATTCAATTAGAAAGTAGAAATTCTTCTATGTATACTCTAAATTATATTTTTTACATTAATTTTTACAAACAACGGTTTCTTTAAATGGCTGAATAACTATATTACAAAAAAAATTATTGGAAAACATTAAATTGAATTATTCTTCATTCGTTGTGCATCTAAAATATTTAACAAACTTATCATTACATCTATGTTAACATACAAACATATTTTTGCATACATAAAACGAGACACAAATATGTTTTTGAGTGTGTTTAATAAATACATGTAGGAATAAATCCATCATTCAAAAGCGTTACCTTATAATATTGAAAAAATAATGTTATGAAATAATATAGGCTCAACCTAGATTATAATTTTCATTTCATATCACATTTAAATTCCCACCATAAATTTTTTTATAAAAATCAATGGTTTCAATTTCAACGATTATTTTATAACATTCTATTAAAATAAAACCAATAATTAATGAAATCAAGTGGTTAGGAAATTTATAATCAAGATTCATACAATGAGATTATAATGTATATCATATTTAATTTTGTATCAAATCATTCAAATTTGAGAAATGATTTCACCACGGAATAATTTCTAATTGATTCAATAAAACATCCAGTTTTGAAGAATTATAGTTGTATTTATATATGTTTAACATTAATGAACATATGATATCATTATAGAACCCACCCTGCACCTAGAAAACAATACAGTCTACATTTTTAAATATAACGAACGATGGAAAGAATAAAAAATCCATTGGTTATCAAATAGATCATTAGATTATAGCACATTAAAATTATTGATAAATGGCAATGAAAATTACTAAATAATGTTTACACAAAATAAAAAAATTATATGGAATGTATGAAATATAAAAACTAGTTAAAACAATAAAACAATCAATTTATGTTCAATGTTTTCAATGTATATTTATTTAAACATCTATTGTTCAAAATTATATTATAGTGAATATTTAAAACAGTAACAAATAAATTTTTTTTGTTATTAAATGAAATTAAAAAAATGTATCAACAACCATCATATATTTCTAGGTGATTTTAGAATTTTAAATCAATTAAAAGGAAACATCAAATGATTTATTTAATAAAAACAATTAGGTCATTTTTATGAATAAATAGAAAATTTATCGAATATTACCAATTAAATCCCTAGAAAAGAAGCTCAATTGATTTGTTTTCATTTGATGAATAAAATCTAACATTACAATTGAAAAAATAATTATGGAATACACAATTTAAACTCCATGATGTGGGTATGCATAAATTAATTTCTATAATATAAAGTTTAAAACCAAATAAAATCTAAGTGAAAATTCAAGGAGGTTTGTTCATAGTCGATATGAATTGTACATTATACTAACCAATTAAAATAATTTTATCTCTTCTACAATAATATGTGAAATTATTATCTTTTTAACACTGAAAAAATAGAATGATCAACGTATATTAAATTATTCTTTATGGATAACATAAAATAACTTTAAAAAATGAGTAAAGTTGAATGTTTTAACAATTATTTACAATTGACATATTTGTGTGGATCAAATTAAATTTGTACTATTCACCCACATATAAATTTATCAATTTAAATATAATTTAATATCTTAAAATTTTAAATGTGTAAGAATACAATGTATGATTTTATTAGTTAAATATTTTAATTAATATCGGTTTTATTTAGAATATTCCTTCATATCATTCTATATGAAGGGAATTTTTTCATAAAAATTAACGAAGAAGGTTAAATAAAAAATAAAAAAGCTCAGCATGCTAACCATTGGTTTAATATTCATAGTATCTGGTTCACCCATAACCATATGAGGGATGGGACTTTATTCGTAAATCCCACCATAATTACTTCATTCAATATTTATTTCATGAATAGAAAAAATTTGGAAAATTCAATTTTGAGATTATTTTAATCCCAACACCTTATTTTTATTATAATCATGTTCCCTATAATGAATAAAAATAATTGATTTACAGTTGTATTTGGTTATTTTGAATTATTAATATCATATTCAATAAAATATTTTCATGTACCTTATTTAAATCAGAATTTTCAAATGACTATAATGAACCTACATAGAGATTAGTATCATCAAAATAATCTACATTAAAATTAAAAAAACTAATAACAAATAATTTTTTATAAATTTAAAATTCATAAAATTTGACTAAGACTATATTTTTTAAAAATATTTGGTACTCTATTTGGTTTACCATGTTATTAGTGAGATAGTCAGCCTCCACAATCCCATATTCCATGAAAAAATGTTTTGTATCATACAAATTATTTTATAGTGTACAATCAAACTATTTTATCTAGTAAAAAGGTGTTAAATCAACATAAAAGTCAATTAAATTTTAATCATCACATTTATTATTAAAACAAAGATAATATTCTTAAATATTTCTTTCTTAAATAAATCTATAATTACATTTTTCCAACTATCCCTAAAAACAATTCTCTAACTGTAAATCATGACACTATATGATAACATCCATGTGATTTTTGAGTTCAAAAATTGGTAGCCCCTAATCCCTCCTTACTATTGTACTAATTTTATATTTTTTTACCATTTTCATTACAATTTCTTCTTAAATAGTTTTCTAGAGTACCCCCTTTCTCTATTTATCCTGTTGAAAAAAATTAGCTTATTTAATGATATATATTAACATCCCAATGGAAGCAATGTATTGTATAGAAGGTTCCATGTACATCATTAAATGTCACCAATTATTTAATCCTTTACAAAACATTTTAAATTAACTATACTTGAGAGTATATAAACAACTTTATTATTTCATGAATGTGTTATTACATCACTATAAAAATAGATAAATATATGGAAAGTGAAAAATCAATAATACAAACATGCTCCCATAGATGTTATTCAAATTTCTGATAGCTTATCATCTGTACAAATAAATATTTGTTTATAATATCCAAACATATAACAATGTGGGAAAACAAAATTTTGGTCTCACATAATTATCATTTTAATGTTATTTATTTATATAAATAAATTTATGTGAGATTATTTAATTTTAAAATTGTGAAAATGGATATTAAATATTGAGGGTGAAAAGAAACAGAAATAAGAAGATAGACATTAATGAATAATATAAATAGAAATAATAAAAACAAAATATTGTTAAGAAAAATTACACAATATTATGAATAATATACTATTTACTATCAATCACTGATATACAAGGATAATAAATCCATCACTCAACCATACATTATATATGATTTGTGTCTTGATAGAAACGTATCTCTCCCACAATAGTGAAAAATAATTCATATAATTTCATCTTATATGTAATTGCAATCAATATATGGATCAAATGATAAGGTCAAAGCACCATTTCTTCAAATTTATTCCATGATAATGTTATCATCATGTGATTTAACAAACACAGCAAATATCGAATGAAACACTAACATGATGACTGAAATAAAAAAAATAAATGTATATGTAATGACTTAGAAATTCCAGGGAAAATTGATTCCTTAAATACATGGGAATTTTAAGAGTCTGCAAAAACTGATGGTCTGTGATTCCGAGGTCCAGTGTGCCCAGAATCATTTTTTGAAGTTTTTTTTTCAGGTATATGCAGTAAAAGTATGAGCTTGATTTTATAACTTTTGAACTAGTGCTTAGAATTGAAATATGAGGACAACGTTGAACTCGCAGTGCCAGTTTTCACATAAGAAGACTTTCACCTTGACGAAAGATGGTCAGGAATCCATGATAGTTCTTGGGTTTTATGTAGAATAATAAAATAAAATAAGTGCAATACATATTTTATTTTATTTTTGTTATAACCACTATGTGGTGGTTGGAGGTGGGGACCACCACACCTTAACCACCCATGAGAGATTTTGGAGGTGGGCCCGACCTGAACTCAACCTCCCTTGTGAGGATTAATTTGAAGGGGACCAACCGAGTTGTAAGCCTCTAGATTTCCCCTCATTAATGAGGGGGTGCCTCATGATCTTCTCTGCACATAATGGTGGAAACCAGGCCCATTTAATTAATTAATCCACATCAAATAATTAAATGACTCATTTGGAATTTAGGCCAACAAATATAATAGACCACATAATCTATTATTTGGGGGGGGGGGGCTATTCAATTGTTTTGAAATGAGGATTGAGTAGAAGAGGAGCTCTTGGATATTGAACACCAACGAGGAAAGGCTCTCCGAAGAAGAACACCAATGAAGAATGACGACCTTTATCACACTTTTTCCTCGGGATTTCCTCCCAATGTGGGAAATACTCACCTATGACGAATGGCAACCGTACTTCATCCTAGTCACAACCAATGAATGATACAAGGCAGGGGTTCAAGATTGATAATTTTTGAGTGTTATTCATTTTCCTTTGTGGTTTAGAATCTGAAGCCGCTATATATCAGCATAATGTAGAGGGCGCGGGCCAATCAAAGACCTCCCAACCCCTCCGCATTCATTGTGTATTTTGATTCTAATCACAACATGAGACAGGAATGTGAAATTCTCATCAATGATGACTGCAGATCGAAGGCAACGACCCGGGGAGAGTGCAACTTCTTTCTGAACGAGAATCGGGCCACCAGAGCTCATTTAGTGACCTGCAGAATGATCAATCGCAGATGGAATAGATGTGAATCAATGTGTGGATGCGGCGGCACAACCGTGACACCAGAGTAGAAGTCGCGGCCCCTGGCCACGACGGTGCGGCGGCGGCCAGGGCTAGGTCGGTCATCAAAGAAAATTGTGTCTCAAGCCACATGGTCGAGAAGGAAGGCTGTAACACCCCAAGATTTTATAGTGTGTTATTTCTTCAAAATAATTCAATAACTTCCACTACACGCAACACCAAGTTCAATTGCACCATGACTTACCAAAAAAAAAGCCATTAAAAGAGGTCATGAATAGTATTAACTAAATTTTAAACTTTATATAATCCTTATAATTTTAGAATCCATATTATGAGTTTCTTAGTCATAATGCAAGAACAAATTCATTTTTAGTATTGCACTTTTATCAACTTTTGATAGTGAAACCTTTTTAAATACAATATTTTAAACTTTTTGACTAAATGGAGACATCAAAAAATTTAAAATGAAACATCCCAAGCTTCCACGGTACGCTTTCCTTTGAATAAAACAGTAGCGTGTGTTGTACGCAACTTCGAGTTCTAACACACCGTAACCAATCAAACTAGCTGTTACGAATAGTAATACCTACTTTTTGAAGTTATATATATTTTATATTTTAAAATGGACTTCATTTTTAGATTCGGAATATCAAATTTAGCCTAAGGTGAAATTTTGGTACTTTTCGGATAACTTTCATATTTTGATGAATAGTGAAAATTACTAAATTTTAATTAAAAACAAATTTTTTAATCAAAATAATTAATAGTGATAAATTATGAATTTGAGTGGTTTTAAAGTATATTTAGAATATATTTTTACTATTAAATATAATGTTGGTCATTGGACATAATTTTACAATTAAACCGAACATAAACAAGTGTCAATCTTTTGATAGTTATTATCTCTTAAAAACACGCTTTTTGTTTTGACAGCGGGAATTAATTTTAAATTAATTTCTGCCACTTCTGTGTTTTGAATTTAGGAAAATGGATTCCATATTTGGAATCAGGATGTTCAAATTGTGTAAATAGGTAACTTTTATTTTTAGACATTTTGAATAATTACTGCGGTAAATATTTTATTTACCATGGTTAAGGGTAAATCCGGTAAATAAGGGTTAAAAAATAATATTATAATAATACTAAATTACCCTAAAACGTGTCTTAACCCTATTGGCTGATAAATGGTCGACCATGGGCATCTTTGGGTCTATTTTGGGACCCCATGGATCCACTTGTAAGTGATAATGACACTTTATTTTAATTAAGTTAAAATGAATACCAAAATGACACAAGCATATATCTTTTAGAAAAACAATTGTTACATAGGGTTATATATGTTGGAGTTTAGATTATAAATATTCATTAGAAAGCTAAAAAGATTTCCTACATAATTATATTTTATTTATAATTTTTAGAAATTAAATAATTTATTTTATTTATGACACAATGATGATTCAGTAATTACTATAATAGTGAAAAATTAAAATAATTGATATTATAAATACCCAAATAAATATAATATGAAACTTTTAATGAATTAAACTAATTTTCTAGGATAATATGATATATTAGGATTTATTTAATGGACTTTGTTCGAAGTAATAAATCTGTTATGAGTTTCACAAAAATCAACTATTGAATAGTGTCAAAATTGACATAAAAGAGTTCTTAAAACAAATATTATATTATTAATTGATATTAAATTCCTAAAAATCTAAGGTTCGGCCAAGAGACTTATATCATGATAGGTTCATCATTAATGTACCACTGGGGGGTCTCTTGGATGTATATAGTAAGTTTATTAACCATATTATATAAAAATACAAAGAGACATTGTAAAAGTGAAACTAATTAACTTAGAGTTAATACTTAAAGATAAGGTTAATATAAGTACCCAAACCTGTCTAAATTCTATTGTTTGAGTGGTTTTAGAACTATACCCACCTTAACCTTTGAATAATAATCTTTGGAGACATTAGAAACCGAATATGAATTTATTATAAATTAATATTTCAGCTTTTCCAAAGGTGCCCCTCACCCCTCTTATAAAAGGGCACTCCTCCTTCTCATTTCTTCACACCTTCAAAGCCTTTTGGTTCGGCCAAAATCTGCCCAAATACTCTCCCAACATCCCTCACTACAACCTAGAGGCCTTAGTTTGATCAGAAATCCATCCTAAAAAGCCCTTTTGATCAAATCAAAAGGAAGAACCCGAAGAAGAGGTAATGATTTCACCACCCTTCTCCAAGTTCATTTCTTCTTCCACTTCCTCTTTCTTTGTTCTTACCATTCTAAAATAATAACTCCAGTATCTTACATATACTGTGATGTTATTATAAATATGGTACAACCATATTCAGTATTCTATCCACCCTTTGAATAACATGTCACCATACGTGCGTACGTACGGCTTACCGTCTCCACGTCGTGGTGTAATTGTTATTCAATATAATATTATTTGGATGGGTATAATAATGATGTGTAACTCATGTAAATAATAAAAATAACATGTTAATGATTCTCTATATATGATATACCATCCATTTATATATTATTTTAATATCAAAAGAATGATATTGTCGCTCGTGCGTACGTACGGACTACCGTCTCCACGAACGCGATGAGATTCATTCTCCATCGTATCCATTCAAGTATAATTATCATTTGATGATTTAGAAATGATGTTTAAGGACTAGATATAATTCTGGATATGAATAATATACAACAAACATGTCTTATGTAACAAAAAATATAAAAGAAAATGAGTAAGTTAACTCCCGAAATGACGATAATTCTAAGATATTATTAACAAATCAATGTTAAAAGATCATATATGATATCATATTATTATATATTATTCTTGTATAATTTAATAACAACTATTTCACCATTATACAGGAGGTTAACCTACCCCAACCAAGGAAAAGTACAAGGTAAGGGTTATTTCACAATCTCTTCATTATCCGAGGTTGTTTATACGTAATAATCTACTGGGATATCTTTATCATCCACATCCATGTTTCTTAAAAATGTATTTCAAAACATTTTTACTATTTACAATAATATGGGTTAAAGTCATTTATACCCTTGTTTGACTTTTTATAAGAGGTTTATAAAGGAATCTTTCTGTCGTTTTCAAAACAAGGTCCTTTTTAACCTTTTCGACAGAATTGAGGTAAGAATGTTTTTTTTAACTTATACGGCGGGTGCGGTTATTTTACGCCGTTATAAAATCTTCAAAGCTTTCCTTACAAGCTTATAAGAATATTTTCAAAGAAAATGTTTTATTTTATATGGATCTTGAATGATTTCAAAATAAAAGGAGATATTTCTTTAAAATTTTTTTTTGATTTCATCAACGTCAACATCCTTTGATGGATTTTAAGATTATTTGAAGTTGATTTATTATGATACAAAACTTCTATATTGTATTGAAGGTTTTGTGATATGTTTGACTATAGATGTGCTATTTTTATACCATTCATAGTTTATGGTGAAATTATTGACATTCGTATGCTAGTTTTAATACGAATGTTTATGTTATGTTTAAACCTTTTCATATGGGAATGCATTGGACTTAATAAGTGACGGGTGGAGCCCGCTATAGCTCCTCGATGCATCGGTAGGTCTCATGAGACAAACTAGTGTCTTGGCACAAGGCCTTGACAAAATCTTATTTGTAGTCTTGGCACGAGGCCTTGGCTATGTGGTTATGATAGTCTGGCATTATGCATTCCAACATTATGAAAGTGGTTATTGATTTTTGCATGTGATTATTCGATTAGTAGAATATCCATGTGAATAAGTAAATGGCATTATTTCATTTTATTTATGCCATACCATGTTTAAAGTTCATATTTAAATGGCTTTTGTTTTAGTTATACATTGCCTTAAATGTTTATTCTTATTTATGAAAGTTTCCGCTATATTGTTATCCTTACTGGGCATTTGAGCTCACCCCTTTTCTATGTTTTATTTTTCCCAGGATGTGAAGAAGTAAGTTATGAATGACCTGCAGGGATTTTATGAGGGGTTAATAGTGTGGATTGTGGAAACATTATGTTGTTGTAGTAGTTTTTCATTTTATGATGTAATGTAAAACTTATGAATATATCTAGTGTTTCCAAGGCTACTAAACCAATCGGTCTTTCGAGATTTGATCTTTCTTATGATCATGCCAATGTTACGAAGTAACGCACCGACTCTGGGTAGCTGGGGTCGGGGCGTTACAGTTGGTATCAGAGGAAGTTTAGTACAAACCTTGGAAGCTAGATTTAGATAAACTCTGATTAGAGCACGTAGACCTAAGATGAACTTTGAAGATTAGTATAGAAGAACTTCCTAGAATTTTGGTATTGTAGAGATTTTGTGAGTTTTCCGAGCAATACATCCCTGTCTGGATACGAGTAGGTAGAGGCGGCTCTGGCACAGATGTACCTAGGGGTAAAACCCGAAAACACCGCTTTGAGCTAGACTCGAACGGGAACTGGTGCACGACAACGGGCCTTGCTGCAATCTTGGTTACGACACTCCCGGGGGATATGCTTAGGATAACTCTCATTTTCTTTACAAATCATTTTGAAGGGATTATGAGTATATACTTCCTCAAAGGAAACATTCTTATGATTATTGATTATATCCTTAAATAGTTCAATTTATGTTAAGTGTGTTATAAGTATGGGATTATGTATTTTGATTCATAAACTGATCTAGTTTATGACATTGTTTAGAAATGGCGCCTAGTGGAAGAAATGGAAACCGTATCAATGCACGCACTCCTTGTAGGGATTGCCCTCCTGCTCAAGATAATTATAGTGGGGCTGGTGATGCAACTGGTGTTGATCAGCTAATCACCATACTGGGACAACTTACTCAGGTTATGAATAATAACCTTACCCGTATGGAGCACCCTGATCCGCAGCGTGGAGGATCAATGTTAGATCGATTCATGAGGCAACAACCACCAACGTTCAATGGGAATACAAATCCCTTAGTAGCTGAGCAATGGATAAATTCCCTAGAGAAAATATTTCAGGCTTTGGGGAGCAGTGAAAGGGAAAAAGTTATCATGGCAGTTTACCGCCTCACTGGAGATGCTGATCAATGGTGGTCATTGATTCAAAACATGAAGGAAGATGATGAAGTATCAAATATGGAGTGGAGGGAGTTCAAAGATCTGTTTTTAGAAAAATACTTTCCTCGTGACCATCGAGCAGATATGGAAAGACAATTTCTGAGTCTGAGACAAAAGGAGGATGAGAATGTCACAAGGTATGAGGCTAACTTTACAAGGTTAGCGAGGTATGCTGGAGATTATATTCGCAACCCAAGAAGTAAGATTGATCGTTTCTTTGATGGGTTAAAACCATTTCTCCGTCGAGCATTAGTCTCACAATCCTTTTCATCGTACGAAGACATTGTCTCATGTGCTATCAAGACCGAAAAGGAATTCTCTAAGTCTTATGACTTTAAAGCAAAGCAAGAGAAGGAAGGATCATATCTTTCATGGTCTTAAGCTAGAATTTATAAGAGAAATAGTCTCCCATGTATTATCATCATATGAAGAAATAATATCATGTGTTGATAAGATAAGTAAAGAGTTTACTGAGTCCTATGGATTTGAAGGGAATCAAGAGAAGAAAAGGATGGAAGAGAGAAAGATGGATAAAGGGAAAAGGGAAAAGAAGAATTTTCCCATATGTGGTAACTGTGGAAAGAAACACCCTGGAACTTGCCTGAAAGGAATGGGAGTTTGTTATAAGTGTGGAGGAAAAGGGCACAAAGTACATGACTGCAAGGGTAAGAAAATGGTTTCAAATGTACAATGCTTCATTTGCAAGGAGTTTGGACACTACGCGAACCTATGTCCCAGTCATCAGACTATGCCACAAATGATGCTATTGGATAATAATCAAGCTATGATACTACCACAGATGAAGAAGAATGATTAGAGTTATTATGTTGATTATATCAATTGAATGTTGTATCAACAATGGACTTGTTATAATAATTATGGAGTATATAAGGATTGTACTACAGTACTATTTCATTAAGGACTTGAGATTGTGTGGAACAAAGAAAAGTGACTCAATAGAAGGTTAAATTTTTGGAAAATATATGGTTGAGAGAATGATAAATCATAATATAGTTCTGATACTGAGGTAGTGATTTTGGAATAATATGTGATTATTTTGGATAAATTATATTGGATATTATTGACTACCTTGAAGCTGATTAATGATTTGTATATTCCATCATTGTTGGGGTTTAAAACATTTTTGGATTAATGAAGTATATCCAGCATTCTATATGGAATAAGGGAACATGAATGTAATCAATAAGGAATATGGTAGTACATGATGAAGGTATTCATATGCTATTACAGGGTAAAAAGGATCTATATTATGTTTACCTTCCTTATAAATGTTGGACTGTGAGTTTGGACAGAAGTATTTTGGATAGTTCTAGTTTGGATTATTTTGGATTTCCATAAAAGGATAACCCGGAGGTCGGGCGGCAACCCGTCGCGTCCGGCAAGGCTGCGAGACTTGAACCCGCAACCGAAGGGCGACAAGGGTGTATCACCTACCACTGGCCCAAGATATGTCCTGGATTAAATAATGTTGTTTTTTTAAAAGATCTGGTAGATGAATTATAAATTCGTTTATTTTGGAACCCTGTACGAATAGTATAAATATAATTTTTTTTACGAGTGAAAGATGAGTTTATGGTAGAAATTTATTAATGGACAAAACTCTAATTATAAAGTAAGTATATCTCCTTATGATCTTAGCCAATCTCATAAATAAATTCCTCAATATTAAGAAAATCAACTTAGAACAAAAATGTTGTCCTAGATGGTACCTTAAATCATCACTAATTTATGGCTTTGGGATTGTTGGCCTTTTCATAGCCATGTTCTCTACCACTCTCCATCAGATAATTGATGGTTAGATTTTTCTTCCATATCCATATTTTACTACATGGAACCCTAGTATGTGTTATTTTCGGTAATCTTCATACTTTCGACTCTTTATTTTAAATAGAGGCCTCATTAATTCATTTTTCAATGTGGGATTTCAACTAAGATATTTTGAAACGTCAAAAATGTGTTATCCCAATACCCTATGTTTTGTTGAACCGATGGTATTTCAAATCATCATAGATTGATGATTTTAAGGACCTCAATTTTATACTTTTTTGTGATTGATGACCTCAATCACTACCTATAAATATTTACGTTTTCATCCAATTATATGTCACTAATTGCCACCAATGTTCTCTTAATCAAGATCATAATTTGGTGGTGACCCTTTCATTTCTCTTTTCCTCATATTAAGACTAAATTTTAGTAACCCAATTTCCGATGTGGGGTTTCCCACAAATATATTATCTATTTTCAACCTTTTATTTTCGAAGAACAATTTCAAATTGCGAGGACGCAATTTATTGAAGGAGGGGAGAATGTAACACCCCAAGATTTTATAGTGTGTTATTTCTTCAAAATAATTCAATAACTTCCACTACACGCAACACCAAGTTCAATTGCACCATGACTTACCAAAAAAAAGCCATTAAAAGAGGTCATGAATAGTATTAACTAAATTTTAAACTTTATATAATCCTTATAATTTTAGAATCCATATTATGAGTTTCTTAGTCATAATGCAAGAACAGATTCATTTTCAGTATTGCACTTTTATCAACTTTTGATAGTGAAACCTTTTTAAATACAATATTTTAAACTTTTTGACTAAATGGAGACATCAAAAAATTTAAAATGAAACATCCCAAGCTTCCACGGTACGCTTTCCTTTGAATAAAACAGTAGCGTGTGTTGTACGCAACTTCGAGTTCTAACACACCGTAACCAATCAAACTAGCTGTTATGAATAGTAATACCTACTTTTTGAAGTTATATATATTTTATATTTTAAAATGGACTTCATTTTTGGATTCGGAATATCAAATTTAGCCTAAGGTGAAATTTTGGTACTTTTCGGATAACTTTCATATTTTGATGAATAGTGAAAATTACTAAATTGTAATTAAAAACAACTTTTTTAATCAAAATAATTAATAGTGATAAATTATGAATTTGAGTGGTTTTAAAGTATATTTAGAATATATTTTTACTATTTAATATAATGTTGGTCATTGGACATAATTTTACAATTAAACCGAACATAAACAAGTGTCAATCTTTTGATAGTTATTATCTCTTAAAAACACGCTTTTTGTTTTGACAGCGGGAATTAATTTTAAATTAATTTATGCCACTTTTGTGTTTTGAATTTAGGAAAATGGATTCCATATTTGGAATCAGGATGTTCAAATTGTGTAAATAGGTAACTTTTATTTTTAGACATTTTGAATAATTACTGCGGTAAATATTTTATTTACCATGGTTAAGGGTAAATCCGGTAAATAAGGGTTAAAAAATAATATTATAATAATACTAAATTACGCTAAAAAGTGTATTAACCCTATTGGTTGATAAATTGTCGACCATGGGCATCTTTGGGTCTATTTTGGGACCCCATGGATCCACTTGTAAGTGATAATGACACTTTATTTTAATTAAGTTAAAATGAATACAAAAATGACACAAGCATATATCTTTTAGAAAAACAATTGTTACATAGGGTTATATATGTTGGATTTTAGATTATAAATATTCATTAGAAAGATAAAAAGATTTCCTACATAATTATATTTTATTTATAATTTTTAGACATTAAATAATTTATTTTATTTATGACACAATGATGATTCAGTAATTACTATAATAGTGAAAAATTAAAATAATTGATATTATAAATACCCAAATAAATATAATATGAAACTTTTAATGAATTAAACTAATTTTCTAGGATAATATGATATATTAGGATTGATTTAATTGACTTTTTTCGAAGTAATCAATCTGTTATGAGTTTCACAAAAATCAACTATTGAATAGTGTCAAAATTGACATAAAAGAGTTCTTAAAACTAATATTATATTATTAATTGATATTAAATTCCTAAAAATCTAAGGTTCGGCCAAGAGACTTATATCATGATAGGTTCATCATTAATGTACCACTGGGGGGTCTCTTGGATGTATATAGTAAGTTTATTAACCATATTATATAAAAATACAAAGAGACATTGTAAAAGTGAAACTAATTAACTTAGAGTTAATACTTAAAGATAAGGTTAATATAAGTACCCAAACCTGTCTAAATTCTATTGGTTGAGTGGTTTTAGACCTATACCCACCTTAACCTTTGAATAATAAGCTTTGGAGACATTAGAAACCGAATATGAATTTATTATAAATTAATATTTCTAGCTTTTCCAAAGGTGCCCCTCACCCCTCTTATAAAAGGGCACTCCTCCTTCTCATTTCTTCACACCTTCAAAGCCTTTTGGTTCGGCCGAACTCTGCACAAATACTCTCCCAACATCCCTCACTACAACCTAGAGGCCTTAGTTTGATCAGAAAGCCAACCTAAGGATCCCTTTTGATCAAATCAAAAGGAAGAACCCGAAGAAGAGGTAATGATTTCACCACCCTTCTCCAAGTTCATTTCTTCTTCCACTTCCTCTTTCTTTGTTCTTACCATTCTAAAATAATAACTCCAGTATCTTACATATACTGTGATGTTATTACAAATATGGTACAACCATATTCAGTATTCTATCCACCCTTTGAATAACATGTCACCATACGTGCGTACGTACGGCTTACCGTCTCCACGTCGTGGTGTAATTGTTATTCAATATAATATTATTTGGATGGGTATAATAATGATGTGTAACTCATGTAAATAATAAAAATAACATGTTAATGATTCTCTATATATGATATACCATCCATTTATATATTATTTTAATATCAAAAGAATGATATTGTCGCTCGTGCGTACGTACGGACTACCGTCTCCACGAACGCGATGAGATTCATTCTCCATCGTATCCATTCAAGTATAATTATCATTTGATGATTTAAAAATGATGTTTAAGGACTAGATATAATTCTGGATATGAATAAGATACAACAACCATGTCTTATGTAAGAAAACATATAAAAGAAAATGAGTAAGTTAACTCCCGAAATGACGATAATTCTAAGATATTATTAACAAATCAATGTTAAAAGATCATATATGATATCATATTATTATATATGATTCTTGAATAATTTAATAACAAATATTTCACCATTATACAGGAGGTTAACCTACCCCAACCAAGGAAAAGTACAAGGTAAGGGTTATTTCACAATCTCTTCATTATCCGAGGTTGTTTATACGTAATAATCTACTGGGATATCTTTATCATCCACATCCATGTTTCTTAAAAATGTATTTCAAAACATTTTTACTATTTACAATAATATGGGTTAAAGTCATTTATACCCTTGTTTGACTTTTTATAAGAGGTTTATAAAGGAATCTTTCTGTCGTTTTCAAAACAAGGTCCTTTTTAACCTTTTCGACAGAATTGAGGTAAGAATGTTTTTTTTAACTTATACGGCGGGTGCGGTTATTTTACGCCGTTATAAAATCTTCAAAGATTTCCTTACAAGCTTATAAGAATATTTTCAAAGAAAATGTTTTATTTTATATGGATCTTGAATGATTTCAAAATAAAAGGAGATATTTCTTTAAAATTGTTTTTTGATTTCATCTACGTCAACATCCTTTGATGGATTTTAAGATTATTTGAAGTTGATTTATTATGATAAAAAACTTCTATATTGTATTGAAGGTTTTGTGATATGTTTGACTATAGATGTGCTATTTTTATACCATTCATAGTTTATGGTGAAATTATTGACATTCGTATGCTAGTTTTAATACGAATGTTTATGTTATGTTTAAACCTTTTCATATGGGAATGCATTGGACTTAATAAGTGACGGGTGGAGCCCGCTATAGCTCCTCGATGCATCGGTAGGTCTCATGAGACAAACTAGTGTCTTGGCACAAGGCCTTGACAAAATCTTATTTGTAGTCTTGGCACGAGGCCTTGGCTATGTGGTTATGATAGTCTGGGATTATGCATTCCAACATTATGAAAGTGGTTATTGATTTTTGCATGTGATTATTCGATTAGTAGAATATCCATGTGAATAAGTAAATGGCATTATTTCATTTTATTTATGCCATACCATGTTGAAAGTTCATATTTAAAAGGCTTTTGTTTTAGTTATACATTGCCTTAAATGTTTATTCTTATTTATGAAAGTTTCCGCTATATTGTTATCCTTACTGGGCATTTGAGCTCACCCCTTTTCTATGTTTTATTTTTCCCAGGATGTGAAGAAGTAAGTTATGAATGACCTGCAGGGATTTTATGAGGGGTTAATAGTGTGGATTGTGGAAACATTATGTTGTTGTAGTAGTTTTTCATTTTATGATGCAATGTAAAACTTATGAATATATCTAGTGTTTCCAAGGCTACTAAACCAATCGGTCTTTCGAGATTTGATCTTTCTTATGATCATTCCAATGTTACGAAGTAATGCACCGACTCTGGGTAGCTGGGGTCGGGGCGTTACAGTTGGTATCAGAGGAAGTTTAGTACAAACCTTGGAAGATAGATTTAGATAAACTCTGATTAGAGCACGTAGACCTAAGATGAACTTTGAGGATTAGTATAGAAGAACTTCCTAGAATTTTGGTATTGTAGAGATTTTGTGAGTTTTCCGAGCAATACATCCCTGTCTGGATACGAGCAGGTAGAGGCGGCTCTGGCACAGATGTACCTAGGGGTAAAACCCGAAAACACCGCTTTGAGCTAGACTCGAACGGGAACTGGTGCACGACAACGGGCCTTGCTGCACTCTTGGTTACGACACTCCCGGGGGATATGCTTAGGATAACTCTCATTTTCTTTACAAATAATTTTGAAGGGATTATGAGTATATACTTCCTCAAAGAAAACATTCTTATGATTATGGATTATATCCATAAATAGTTCAATTTATGTTAAGTGTGTTATAAGTATGGGATTATGTATTTTGATTCATAAACTGATCTAGTTTATGCCATTGTTTAGAAATGGCGCCTAGTGGAAGAAATGGAAACCGTATCAATGCACGCACTCCTTGTAGGGATTGCCCTCCTGCTCAAGATAATTATAGTGGGGCTGGTGATGCAACTGGTGCTGATCAGCTAATCACCATACTGGGACAACTTACTCAGGTTATGAATAATAACCTTAACCGTATGGAGCACCCTGATCCGCAGCGTGGAGGATCAATGTTAGATCGATTCATGAGGCAACAACCACCAACGCTCAATGGGAATACAAATCCCTTAGTAGCTGAGCAATGGATAAATTCCCTAGAGAAAATATTTCAGGCTTTGGGGAGCAGTGAAAGGGAAAAAGTTATCATGGCAGTTTACCGCCTCACTGGAGATGCTGATCAATGGTGGTCATTGATTCAAAACATGAAGGAAGATGATGACGTATCAAATATGGAGTGGAGGGAGTTCAAAGATCTGTTTTTAGAAAAATACTTTCCTCGTGACCATCGAGCAGATATGGAAAGACAATTTCTGAGTCTGAGACAAAAGGAGGATGATAATGTCACAAGGTATGAGGCTAACTTTACAAGGTTAGCGAGGTATGCTGGAGATTATATTCGCAACCCAAGAAGTAAGATTGATCGTTTCTTTGATGGGTTAAAACCATTTCTCCGTCGAGCATTAGTCTCACAATCCTTTTCATCGTACGAAGACATTGTCTCATGTGCTATCAAGACCGAAAAGGAATTCTCTAAGTCTTATGACTTTAAAGCAAAGCAAGAGAAGGAAGGATCATATCTTTCATGGTCTTAAGCTAGAATTTAAAAGAGAAATAGTCTCCCATGTATTATCATCATATGAAGAAATAATATCATGTGTTGATAAGATAAGTAAAGAGTTTACTGAGTCCTATGGATTTGAAGGGAATCAAGAGAAGAAAAGGATGGAAGAGAGAAAGATGGATAAAGGGAAAAGGGAAAAGAAGAATTTTCCCATATGTGGTAACTGTGGAAAGAAACACCCTGGAACTTGCCTGAAAGGAATGGGAGTTTGTTATAAGTGTGGAGGAAAAGGGCACAAAGTACATGACTGCAAGGGTAAGAAAATGGTTTCAAATGTACAATGCTTCATTTGCAAGGAGTTTGGACACTACGCGAACCTATGTCCCAGTCATCAGACTATGCCACAAATGATGCTATTGGATAATAATCAAGCTATGATACTACCACAGATGAAGAAGAATGATTAGAGTTATTATGTTGATTATATCAATTTAGTGTTGTATCAACAATGTACTTGTTATAATAATTATGGAGTATATAAGGATTGTACTGCAGTACTATTTCATTAAGGACTTGAGATTGTGTGGAACAAAGAAAAGTGACTCAATAGAAGGTTAAATTTTTGGAAAATATATGGTTGAGAGAATGATAAATCATAATATAGTTCTGATACTGAGGTAGTGATTTTGGAATAATATGTGATTATTTTGGATAAATTATATTGGATATTATTGACTACCTTGAAGCTGATTAATGATTTGTATATTCCATCATTGTTGGGGTTTAAAACATTTTTGGATTTATGAAGTATATCCAGCATTCTATATGGAATAAGGAACATGAATGTAATCAATAAGGAATATGGTAGTACATGATGAAGGTATTCATATGCTATTACAGGGTAAAAAGGATCTATATTATGTTTACCTTCCTTATAAATGTTGGACTGTGAGTTTGGACAGAAGTATTTTGGATAGTTCTAGTTTGGATTATTTTGGATTTCCATAAAAGGATAACCCAGAGGTCGGGCGGCAACCCGTCGCGTCCGGCAAGGCTGCGAGACTTGAACCCGCAACCGAAGGGCGACAAGGGTGTATCACCTACCACTGGCCCAAGAGATGTCCTAGATTAAATAATGTAGTTTTTTTAAAAGATCTGGTAGATGAATTATAAATTCGTTTATTTTGGAACCCTTTACGAATAGTATAAATATAATTTTTTTACGAGTGAAAGATGAGTTTATGGTAGAAATTTATTAATGGACAAAACTCTAATTATAAAGTAAGTATATCTCCTTATGATATTAGCCAATCTCATAAATAAATTCCTCAATATTAAGAAAAGCAACTTAGAACAAAAATGTTGTCCTAGATGGTACCTTAAATCATCACTAATTTATGGCTTTGGGATTGTTGGCCTTTTCATAGCCATGTTCTCTACCACTCTCCATCAGATAATTGATGGTTAGATTTTTCTTCCATATCCATATTTTACTACATGGAACCCTAGTATATGTTATTTTCGGTAATCTTCATACTTTCGACTCTTTATTTTAAATAGAGGCCTCATTAATTCATTTTTCGATGTGGGATTTCAACTAAGATATTTTGAAACGTCAAAAATGTGTTATCCCAATACCCTATGTTTTGTTGAACCGATGGTATTTCAAATCATCATAGATTGATGATTTTAAGGACCTCAATTTTATACTTTTTTGTGATTGATGACCTCAATCACTACCTATAAATATTTACGTTTTCATCCAATTATATGTCTCTAATTGCCACCAATGTTCTCCTAATCAAGATCATAATTTGGTGGTGACCCTTTCATTTCTCTTTTCCTCATATTAAGACTAAATTTTAGTAACCCAATTTCCGATGTGGGGTTTCCCACAAATATATTATCTATTTTCAACCTTTTATTTTCGAAGAACAATTTCAAATTGCGAGGACGCAATTTATTGAAGGAGGGGAGAATGTAACACCCCAAGATTTTATAGTGTGTTATTTCTTCAAAATAATTCAATAACTTCCACTACACGCAACACCAAGTTCAATTGCACCATGACTTACCAAAAAAAAAGCCATTAAAAGAGGTCATGAATAGTATTAACTAAATTTTAAACTTTATATAATCCTTATAATTTTAGAATCCATATTATGAGTTTCTTAGTCATAATGCAAGAACAGATTCATTTTCAGTATTGCACTTTTATCAACTTTTGATAGTGAAACATTTTTAAATACAATATTTTAAACTTTTTGACTAAATGGAGACATCAAAAAATTTAAAATGAAACATCCCAAGCTTCCACGGTACGCTTTCCTTTGAATAAAACAGTAGCGTGTGTTGTACGCAACTTCGAGTTCTAACAAACCGTAACCAATCAAACTAGCTGTTATGAATAGTAATACCTACTTTTTGAAGTTATATATATTTTATATTTTAAAATGGACTTCATTTTTGGATTCGGAATATCAAATTTAGCCTAAGGTGAAATTTTGGTACTTTTCGGATAACTTTCATATTTTGATGAATAGTTAAAATTACTAAATTTTAATTAAAAACAACTTTTTTAATCAAAATAATTAATAGTGATAAATTATGAATTTGAGTGGTTTTAAAGTATATTTATAATATATTTTTACTATTTAATATAATGTTGGTCATTGGACATAATTTTACAATTAAACCGAACATAAACAAGTGTCAATCTTTTGATAGTTATTATCTCTTAAAAACACGTTTTTTGTTTTGACAACGGGAATTAATTTTAAATTAATTTCTGCCACTTCTGTGTTTTGAATTTAGGAAAATGGATTCCATATTTGGAATCAGGATGTTCAAATTGTGTAAATAGGCAACTTTTATTTTTAGACATTTTGAATAATTACTGCGGTAAATATTTTATTTACCATGGTTAAGGGTAAATCCGGTAAATAAGGGTTAAAAAATAATATTATAATAATACAAAATTACCCTAAAACGTGTCTTAACCCTATTGGTTGATAAATGGTCGACCATGGGCATCTTTGGGTCTATTTTGGGACCCCATGGATCCACTTGTAAGTGATAATGACACTTTATTTTAATTAAGTTAAAATGAATACAAAAATGACACAAGCATATATCTTTTAGAAAAAAAATTGTTACATAGGGTTATATATGTTGGATTTTAGATTATAAATATTCATTAGAAAGCTAAAAATATTTTCTACATAATGATATTTTATTTATAATTTTTAGACATTATATAATTTATTTTATTTATGACACAATGATGATTCAGTAATTACTATAATAGTGAAAAATTAAAATAATTGATATTATAAATACCCAAATAAATATAATATGAAACTTTTAATGAATTAAACTAATTTTCTAGGATAATATGATATATTAGGATTGATTTAATTGACTTTTTTCGAAGTAATCAATCTGTTATGAGTTTCACAAAAATCAACTATTGAATAGTGTCAAAATTGACATAAAAGAGTTCTTAAAACAAATATTATATTATTAATTGATATTAAATTCCTAAAAATCTAAGGTTCGGCCAAGAGATTTCTATCATGATAGGTTCATCATTAATGTACCACTTTGGGGTCGCTTGGATGTATATAGTAAGTTTATTAACCATATTATATAAAAATACAAAGAGACATTGTAAAAGTGAAACTAATTAACTTAGAGTTAATACTTAAAGATAAGGTTAATATAAGTACCCAAACCTGTCTAAATTCTATTGGTTGAGTGGTTTTAGACCTATCCCCACCTTAACCTTTGAATAATAAGCTTTGGAGCCATTAGAAACCGAATATGAATTTATTATAAATTAATATTTCTAGCTTTTCCAAAGGTGCCCCTCACCCCTCTTATAAAAGGGCACTCCTCCTTCTCATTTCTTCACACCTTCAAAGACTTTTGGTTCGGCCAAACTCTGCCCAAATACTCTCCCAACATCCCTCAATACAACCTAGAGGCCTTATTTTGATCAGAAAGCCAACATATGGAGCCCTTTTGATCAAATCAAAAGGAAGAACCCGAAGAAGAGGTAATGATTTCACCACCCTTCTCCAAGTTTATTTCTTCTTCCACTTCCTCTTTATTTGTTCTTACCATTCTAAAATAATAACTCCAGTATCTTACATATACTTTGATGTTATTATAAATATGGTACAACCATATTCAGTATTCTATCCACCCTTTGAATAACATGTCACCATACGTGCGTACGTACGGCTTACCGTCTCCACGTCGTGGTGTAATTGTTATTCAATATAATATTATTTGGATGGGTATAATAATGATGTTTAACTCATGTAAATAATAAAAATAACATGTTAATTATTCTTTATATATGATATACCATCCATTTACATATTATTTTAATATCAAAAGAATGATATTGTCGCTCGTGCGTACGTACGGACTACCGTCTCCACGAACGCGATGAGATTCATTCTTCATCGTATCCATTCAGGTATAATTATCATTTGATGATTTAAAAATGATGTTTAAGGACTAGATATAATTCTGGATATGAATAAGATACAACAACCATGTCTTATGTAACAAAACATATAAAATAAAATGAGTAAGTTAACTCCCGAAATGACGATAATTCTAAGATATTATTAACAAATCAATGGTAAAAGATCATATATGATATCATATTATTATATATGATTCTTGTATAATTTAATAACAACTATTTCACCATTATACAGGAGGTTAACCTACCCCAACCAAGGAAAAGTACAAGGTAAGGGTTATTTCACAATCTCTTCATTATCCGAGGTTGTTTATACGTAATAATCTACTGGGATATCTTTATCATCCACATCCATGTTTCTTAAAAATGTATTTCAAAATATTTTTACTATTTACAATAATATGGGTTAAAGTCATTTATACCCTTGTTTGACTTTTTATAAGAGGTTTATAAAGGAATCTTTCTGTCATTTTCAAAACAAGGTCCTTTTTAACCTTTTCGACAGAATTGAGGTAAGAATGTTTTTTTTAACTTATACGGCGGGTGCGGTTATTTTACGCCGTTATAAAATCTTCAAAGCTTTCCTTACAAGATTATAAGAATATTTTTAAAGAAAATGTTTTATTTTATATGGATCTTGAATGATTTCAAAATAAAAGGAGATATTTCTTTAAATTTTTTTTTTGATTTCATCTACGTCAACATCCTTTGATGGATTTTAAGATTATTTGAAGTTGATTTATTATGATACAAAACTTCTATATTGTATTGAAGGTTTTGTGATATGTTTGACTATAGATGTGCTATTTTTATACCATTCATAGTTTATGGTGAAATTATTGACATTCGTATGCTAGTTTTAATACGAATGTTTATGTTATGTTTAAAACTTTTCATATGGGAATGCATTGGACTTAATAAGTGACGGGTGGATCCCGCTATAGCTCCTCGATGCATAGGTAGGTCTCATGAGACAAACTAGTGTCTTGGCACAAGGCCTTGACAAAATCTTATTTGTAGTCTTGGCACGAGGCCTTGTCTATGTGGTTATGATAGTCTGGCATTATGCATTCCAACATTATGAAAGTGGTTATTGATTTTTGCATGTGATTATTCGATTAGTAGAATATCCATGTGAATAAGTAAATGGCATTATTTCATTTTATTTATGCAATACCATGTTGAAAGTTCATATTTAAAAGGCTTTTGTTTTAGTTATACATTGCCTTAAATGTTTATTCTTATTTATGAAAGTTTCCGCTATATTGTTATCCTTACTGGGCATTTGAGCTCACCCCTTTTCTATGTTTTATTTTTCCCAGGATGTGAAGAAGTAAGTTATGAATGACCTGCAGGGATTTTATGAGGGGTTAATAGTGTGGATTGTGGAAACAATATGTTGTTGTAGTAGTTTTTCATTTTATGATGTAATGTAAAACTTATGAATATATCTAGTGTTTCCAAGGCTACTAAACCAATCGGTCTTTCGAGATTTGATCTTTCTTATGATCATGCCAATGTTACGAAGTAATGCACCGACTCTGGGTAGCTGGGGTCGGGGCGTTACAAAGGCGTGATGCAACCTCCACCGCACGGTGGATCGAAGGAGGGTCGCGCCCATGCCCGTGATGGTGCAGAAGCAGCCGGCTCGAGCCCGGCCGTGAAGAGGTCTGGTGGCCTGAGCCGTCGAGTCATTGGAAGAGGCGCGGCGCAACTGGGGCCACGTGAGGAGTCGGCTGACCGCTTGGCTAGTAGGAAATAGCGGGACCCCACTTGGTCCCGTGTGACACACTGGCGCTAGCCTATCGCAGATTCCACCTTCCCGAACGACTAAGATGTCCGGGAAACATGGGTTGCGTCCTCCCCCTAGATGAAGCTATGGCGGACCCTAATGGGCCGGACCCAGCGTGGGCTTGGCCGCCCTCATGTTTTGGGTCAGACCCGTAGGCCAGCTCGGACCCGCAAACCAGGTCAAACCGTACTCCAGAATCGGGTCGGGCCGTGACATTCTGACTGGGCCGGACCGGACCCGGACATGTTTTGTCATGTTTTCACATTTTTTCCCATAACATGGCTACAGTTGTCTGATTGACAAACCGTCTGCATTGACGGAAATTATGGAGCAAGATGGTTTTCTTGGAATACCCCACATGAGGTTTGGATACAGTTAGGGTATAGTCGGGTAGGATTGATCCTAAATAAAACAGGGCCCTCGAAACGGAAATGCAAATAACTCTCATATCGGGCGTCCGATTGGCACACTGTCTATTGCGCTATGTTCCTTTTGAAGAGGCAGACCTTTGAGATACTTCTACGTGGGACATCGTGACAGTTTTAGTATCATGTTGGAAATCATGAAGCGTATCCTCCCGATAATGTGCGAGCATTGCGCTGAGACCGAGTAGCTGGCTGAGACATGTCGACTACTGACCTATTCGACTCGGAGTGACTCAACTATCAAAGTGGAGAGCGTCTTGGTATTGCGAAAGAACCATGATGGGGAGCTCCTTTATGTGACGTGGTAGACTCATGGTACTCGACACGTGGTGTACCTCCGTAGGAAACAAAGCGGAGAGCCTCTGGGTTACGCGGCAGACCCACGATGGGGATCGCCTTTGTGTGATGCGGCAGACCCACGGTACTCAATAGGAGGAGTACCTCCGCAGTCCAAGGATAGTGTGAAGCACCTCAATGTGACGTAGCAGGCCCAATGTACTCGATAGACGAGGAGTACTCAATCAGCCAAGGTTCCAACAGTGTGACTACAGATGTTACTTGATACTACCCCTAGAATAAAATCTTGGTATGAGATGAGTTAGTAACTAGTGTTTTCCTCATGATTGTGATGAATTACTAGATAACAGAGGTATTTTTATGGGAATATACCTATGTGGGGTTATCTATTTATTTCATACTTTGTGGTTTATCCTTGTTGGAATTTGTGAGACCTTGAGGGTCTTGTGGTACCTACTGAGTATCGTTATACTCACCCCTACATAGGCTATGCCCCCACCTTGTTGTGTTGGATGCAGATGACAGACATCACTGACTGAGGCTGAGTAGATGGACTAGATGGTACTCGGAGGTGGACATTATGATGATTCAGTGCATGCAGGATACTGATGGACATGGAGAACTAAAGAGGTCATCTGTACTTACCCATCAGGTAGGAACCCCGGAGGACGACCCAGTAGCTATTTTTCTTCTCATTAGTTGTACTTGTTTTTCTGTTGTACTTGTACTTTTCGATTGGGATAGTATTTCTATCCCCTTTTAAATCATAGAACATCTTTTGTATACAGCTTTACATAGTGTTTTAATTCCAGCTCGTACTCTATTGTGTGTGTTTTCAGTTTATAAAGGCAACACCCTCCCAGTTTTAGGGGATTATGCCTTTGGTGCCAGTCTCCAGCCCCTAGCCTATAGAAGGCGGGATTGGGGTAGTTACGACACATGCCTTGGGGGAAAAGACATGAAAAATTAGTATTAGAGGAGAGATGGACCCATAAGCGGCTGATGATTGGCTGGAGGCTGTGGTGAGAGTCTTTAGACTGGTAGGGACACCTGGTGAAACTTTTATGGTGATCCATGTTGTGAGTCTCCTTTAAGAAGTAGCAGGCAGATTGTAGAGCCTGAGGCTCCAGGTTCATTATGAGATGATTCTACAATGGAAAGTATTCGAGAGCCTGTTTTGGGTGGAGTTTGTCCCAGCCACCCTTTGTGTGGTGGAGATACATGAGATTCTACATCTAATGGATGGTAGAATGACGTTAGCTCAATTCTTAGTGAGGTTCACCGACATCACTCGCTACTCCACTAATATGGTGCAGGACCCATTCTACAGGGCCTGAACCTTCTATAAAGGGGTCAGGCAAGAGATCAAGGCTTCAATGATCTCACTTAGAATCCCGACATAGGTGAGTATGCTAGAGAGAGCCTCCTGGGGGAGAGTTTCCTTGCTGAGCAGTCTCCAGCAGCGAGACCCACCCCTAGTCTACATGCAACAAAGTCTTATGTAGTTGGAAGTAGAAATATGATTCACAGGACCAAGAGGACTAGACCCATGGGTTGATTACCGCATGACTAAGGATTAGTTGTGCAGGGAACCTAGGGTAGTGACATACATGCCGGGAGTAGGCTGTGTTACTCATGCGGCGGGCTGGGTCACATGGATTGTGACTGTCCGACCCGCCATTCAGATGTCCACTAGACAGTTGAGGGACCTCCATGGTAGAGGCATAGATTCGATCGAGGTAGTCTACTGGGAGAAAGCGGAGATGGCAGAGGAGATGGTCATGCAACTGGCAGTGGAAGACGTTCTGAGGTGCTACCGCCACCACCACCATGAGGTCCACCCCGACCATAGTGAGCAGGTGGACAGGGGAGAGCACAACTCCATGCATTTGAGGAATATGACCATGGCACTTTGGAGATGATTCGATGTACGATCTTTTTCTACTCCACATTAGCTGGGGTACTTATAGACACAAGTGACAGTCACTCTTTCATTTCCACTGCCCTCGTTTAGAGCTCAGAGATTCTGACGGAGTCGTTGGCTTGATACTTATGGCTAGAGACTCCTACGGGAACATGCTCAACGATTAAACACTAGTTCCGGCAGTGTGTGCTTACTCTAGGAGGTGAGATCTTTGGCTGGGATCTCATCGAAGCGGTGTCGAGGCCCTACGACGTCATCTTGAGTATGGACTAGTTATCTGCAGTCCATGCTCAGATCGATTGTATTAGGAATAATGTGTGGTGTTTCCACATTGATGGGACCAAGTTCAACTTCACCAGAGAGAAGGGAGCCTTTTTAGTACAGGACAGACTTATTCAGATGAGGGTGCAGCCGATCACTCATCAGTTTGCCTGCCTTACCCTCAGAGTAGTTGATGTGAAGAGTCCGAGTAATCCTATTGTGGTGGACCATTACATGGATGTTATCCTAGATGAAGTTACAGGACTACCTCCTCATAGAGAGATGTACTTCTAAATTGACATGTACCTTGGGATGACACCGATATCTACACCAGCATATCAGAAGGCTCCCGCTGAGCTTCGGGAGAATCGAGTACAGCTGGAGGACTTGCATGTGAAAGGATTCATTTGGACCAGTGTTTCTCCCTGGGCAGCCCTGATTCTATTCGCAAAGAAGGTGGATCAGATATTAAGGCTTTGTGTCGACTATTGTCGCCTAAACCAGGTGATTGTGAAGAACAAGTACCCAATCCTAAGGATCAACGTCCTCCTTGATCATCTGAAGTGGGAAAAATGGTTCTCGAAGATAGACCTCAGATCAGGCTATCACTAGCTCAGAGTTGGAGACGAGGATGTGCAGAATATGGCCTTCAGATGTCGATACGACCACTACGAGTTCTTGGTTATGACTTTTGGTGTGTCCAATGCTCCAACAGTGTTCATGGGACTCATAAATAGGGTCTTTCAGCTGTACCTCACTCTCTTTGTTGTAGTCAACATTGACGAAATTCTGATCTACTCGACTATTGAGGAGGAGCATGCCTACCATTTGTGTGTAGTACTAAACACACTCCGACAACACTAGCATTATGGTAAGCACTCGAAGTGATTGTTTTGGATCCGAGTGGTTCAATTTTTGGTACATGTCATCTCGGAGGCTAGAGTTGTAGTAGATCCAGTGATGAATGAGGCGATACATTCTTGGGAGCCACCCAAGAGTGTGACGGAGGTGCTAAGTTTCCTTGGTTTGGCTAGTTATTATCAAAGGTTTGTACCAGACTTCTCCAGAGTTCCAGCACCTCTATCATCCTTGACGGAAAAAGGGCAACCCATTGTATGGTCAGAGAGATACCAGTAGAGATTTCAAGAGCTGAGGTAGAGGCTGACTAGTGCACCCATCTTGAGGCATCAATAGGAAGGCGTAGGGTATGTATTCTACTGCGACACATCAGGGATCAGACTCAGGTGTGTTTTGATGCTAGAGTGAGCAGTGATCATGTATGGTTCTCAACAGCTGAGATATCATGAGAAAAACTAAACTACCCAGGACTTGGAGTTAGAAGTAGTGGTCTACGCTTTGATGATGTGGAAACAATATATAATGGGGGAAAATTTTATCATGTACTCTGATCACAAGATTCTCAGGTATATCTTCTCTCATAAGGACATGAATATGAGATAGCACTGATGGCTTGAGTTCCTCCAGGACTACAACTTCGAGATAGTCTATACTCCTAGGAAGGGGAATGTTGCTGCAGATGCACTCAGCAGGAGGTGTGGTATACAGCTGCGAGAGGAGGAGATGGAGAAGCTAGCTGCTTTGCAGATATCCTTTGTGGATAGAGACAGAGCATTATTTCTATACACTCTTACGGTCACTCCCACTCTCTTTCAGCAAATCAGGAAAGCAGAACATGGAGACGTTGACAGCGAGATGCGACGTGCTCAAATATCCACAGCGAAGGCACAAGATGGATTTTCTGAAGGTGGGGAGCCTGTCATCGTCTTTAGAGGACATACTATGGTGCCAGTGTCACATAGGGAGGAAGTGTTGAGGGAGTTTCAGACGTCCCCTTTAGCAGTACATCCAGGAGTGTCAAAGATGTATCAGGACCTCATACAAGAGCAATAGTGGCCATGTATGAAGAAGGCGATAGCAGAGTTTGTCTCTCGATGCCTCATTTGTCAGCATGTGAAGGCGGAGAACCTGGTACCAGTAGGTTTGATTCAGCCATTAGAGCTCCCAGAGTGGAAGTGGGATGGGATAACCTCTGACTTCGTGATGGATCCCCGGACTTCATGATGGATCTTCCACATACATCCAAGGGCCACGACTTGATTTGGGTGATTGTTGACCAGCTCACCAATTCAGACCACTTTATACGGATTAGAGAGCCAAGTTTAGTAGAGAGATTGGGACGCCTCTACGTGCAAGATATTGTGCGGCTACATGGAGTACCTACATATGTTGTCTTCGATCATGGCAGATAGTTTACTTCCCGGCTATGGAAGGGGTTGCAGGAGGCATTTGAGATGCAACTATGCCTGAGCACCGCCTTCAATCCTCAGATGAATGGCCAAACAGAGAGGACCATTTAGACTCTTGAGGACATGCTACGGGCTTTTTTACTTGACTTCGGTCACATCTGGGAAGATAAATTTCCATTATTGGAGTTTGCATACAACAATAGCTATCACTCCACCATAGGGAAGGCACCCTTTAAGGCCTTATACGGGCGACCTTACAGATCACCATTGTGCCAAACATACCTCGGAGAGTCAGCACTGGTGGGACCCGAGATGGTACGGGCTACCATAGAGAAGGTGCCGATAATCCATGAGTGGATGAAGACTACATAGAGAAGGCATAAGTCATATGCTTATAGGAGACGTAGACTTCTGGAGTTCGAGGATGGTGACCACGTCTTTCTACGGGTCTGTCCCTGACGAGGTCTATAGATATTTGGCCATGGAGGAAAGTTACCTCTGAGATTCATCGGAGCTTTTCAAGTCCTCAGCAGAGTTGGTGGGGTGGCTTAATGCTTAGCTCTTCCACATCAGTTTCACCAGGTGCACGACTTCTTCCATGTATCCCATCTAAGGAGATACATGCACGACCCTTCAAATATCATCGACCATTGGGAGCTGCATGTAGATGACAAGGAGACTTTTATAGAGGTTCTAGTAGAGATTGAGGATCGACATGAGCAGGTCCAATGTGGAATGTTGATACCTCTGGTGAGTGTTCGCAGGTTGCACGAGAACCTCCAGGAGAGCACATGGGAGCAGGAGGCTCAGATGCGTGCTCGGTATCCCCCACTTTTTCCCATATAACGAGTTATAGCATATGAGGACGTAAATACCTGAGGTGGGGAGAATTTAAAGACCTAGAAATTCCATTGAATGTTTTTTCATAAATACATGGGAATTTTACGAGTCTGAAAAAACTGACGGTGCGTGATTCTAAGCCCCGATGTGCCCTGAATCAATTTTTGATGTTTTTTTCAGGTACGTTCAGTAAACATAGGAGTGGGATTTTATAAATTGTGACCATGTGATTAGAATTTAAATCTAAGGGCACCGTTGAACTCACAGTTGTGGTTTTTTGCTTAATAAGACTTTAACCTCAACTGTTGATGGTCAGGAATCGAAGATAATTTATTGGGTTTTACGTTGAATAATAAAATAAAATAAGTGCATGACTTATTTTATTTTATTTTTGTTATAACAACCATATAGAGGTTGGAGGTGGGAACTGCCACACCTTAACATCTCATGAGAGGCTATGGTGGTGGGGCCCACCTAAACTCAACCTCCCTTGTGAGGATTAATTTGGTGGGGACCACCTGAGACGGAAGCATCTAGAACTCTCCTCATTAATTAGGGGGAGCCTCTTGATATCCTCTAAACTTAATGGTGTCAACGCACCCCATTTAATTAATAAATCCAAATCAATTAATTAAATTCATCACTTTGAATTTATTCCAACGTACATAATAGACCTCAAAATATATTATTTCAGGGGCGGGCTATTAATTTGTTAGAAAGAGGACTGAGGAGAAGAGGATCTCTTGGAGATTAAACGCCAACGAGGAAAGGCTCTCCGACGAAGAATGCCAATGAAGAACACCAACCTTCTTCTCCCTTTTCCTCAAGATTCCCTCCCAAAGTTGGACATCCCCACCTATGACGATAAATTTCCATAATTCCTCATTATCACTGCCAATGAACGATACGAGGTAGGTGTTCAAGCTCACTAACTGTTGCATGTTCTTATTTTTCCACCATGGTTTAGAATTCGAACCTGCTTGATATCACCCTAAGTTGGAGGGTGCGGGCAGAAAAAACACAGCTCGACCCCTCCGCATTCATTGTGGATTTTGACGTTAATCATGTCATGAGACCAGAATGTATGATTCTCATCAACGATGACTGTGGATCGAAGGCAATAACCCGAGGAGTGCATGACTTCTTCGAGAAAGAGAATTGGGCCACCAGAGCTAATCTAGTGACCTGTGGAATGATCACCGGCGGATGGAACCGACATCAGTCAACGTGTGGCAGAGGTAGTGCAACCACACCACCGGAGGAGAATACTGAGCCCTTTTCCAAAACGGTGCATCAGCGGCCGACGCAAGGCCGACTACAAAAGAAACTGAAGGCTCAAGCCGCCGGGTCGACTGGGAAGGCACAACACAACTGGCACCGCACAGTAGATCAAAGGAGGGTCGCAATCTCTGGCTGCGGGAGTGCAGCAGCGGCCAGCTTGATCCCGGCCATGAAGAGGTCCGACGGCCCAAGACGCCATGTCACCGGAAGAGGCACGATGCATCCGGCGCTGCACGAGGAGTCGGCTGGCTTCTTGGCCAGCTAGAAATAGCCAGATCCCATTGGGTCCCGTGTGACACACCAGCGTCAGCCTGGCACTAGTAACACACGCCTGAACGGATCAGCCTTTTGGGAATCAGGGGGTGTGGCCTCCCCCTGGACTCAGCTATGGCGGAACCCCCATGGGCCGCCAGGCTGGCGAGCTACCGGGCCAGACCCAGTGCAAGCCGGACTAAGCACTGGTCGTGCCACCAGCATGGGTCGGGCCTCCGTCGCGGGCCGGGCTGCCCCCACGGACCGTGTCAGTCCCACATTCTAGGTCGAACCCGCAGATCGGGTCGGTCCGACTTGACTGGACTGGACCCAGACCCGTTTTGGCATGTTTTCACATTTTCGCCCATATAATGGGATACCATTGTCCGATTGACGAACCGCCTGCAGTGACAGAAAGATTTGAGTAAGACTTATCTTTTCGAATACCACACTTGATGTTTGGACATAGTTGGGGGTATAGTCAGGTTGGATTGAAACTAAATCCATCTGGCCCCTCGGAACAGAAATACAAATAACTCTCAGTCCGGGCGTCTGATTGACGTACCATCTGTCGAATTGTGCTCCTTTGGACGAGGCAGTCCTTTGAAATACTTCTACGTGGGAAATTTTGATAGCAGGAGTATGTTCCACTAGATCATGGAGAGGATCCTCCAGGAGACATGCGGGCATATCCCTTAGACCTAGTAGCTTACTGAGACCTGTCGACTGCTGACTGATTCGACTCAGAGTGACTCGACTATCCCAGTGGGGAGCGCCATGGTGTCGTCGTAGACCCATGGTGGGGAGATCCTATGTGTGATGCAGAAAACCCATGGTACATGAAATGTTGAATACCTCAACAGGCAATGAGGGGGAGCACCTCTGTGAGGCGTGGCAGACCCACGGTGGGGAGTGCCTCTGTGTGACACGACATACACATGGTACTCGACGGGAGGAGTACCTCAGCAGTCCAAGGATATTGGGAAGCGCCTCTGTGTGATGTAGTGGGCCCACTATACTTGATAGGGTAGGAGTACTCCATAATCTGAAGATCCGACAGTGTGACTGGGGATGTTACTTGATTCTAACCTTATAATAAAATCCTGGTTTGAGTTGAGTCAGCAACTTGTGTTTTCCTCATGATTAAGATAAATTACTAGATAACATAGCTATATGTACGAGCATATAACTAAGTGGGGGTTATATATTGATTGCATACTTTGTGGTTTTTACTTTTTGGAATTTGTGATACGTTGATTGTCTCGGGGTACCTAATGAGTATCGTTATACTCACCCTTGCACTGGCTATGCCTACATCTCGTTGTGTTGGATGCAGACGATGGACAACACTGACTGAGGCTGAGTAGCAGGATTGGATGGTACCCGGATGTGGTCTTTATGACGAGTCGGTATAGGGAGAAGACAAATGGACGAGGATCACTGAGGAGACCATCTGTACCTACCCTTCTGGTAGGAACCCCGGTGGATGACCCAGTAGCTATTTTTTTTCTCTTCAGTTGTACTTGATTTTCAGTTGTACTTGTACTTTCCTGTTGGGCTTGAATTTCCGGACCATTTTAAATTCGAGAACTTCTTTTGTAGACAACATAACATTCTGTTTAACTAAAATTTCGTACACTATTTTGTGTGTTTTCAGTTTTTAATGGCAACACCTTCTCTGTTTTAAGGGATTACACCTTTGGTGCTAGTCACCAGCCCCTAGCCTAGGGAAGGTGGACATGGGGTAGTTTTGGCATGGGCCCTAGGGGCGGGTCGTGACAGGATAGGGATTATGAATGAATGAAAATTTTCCTATGAATGAAAGATATAATGGGATTACTAGATGCTATATTAGTTACCCAATCTTGTAAGCTACAACGGGCTCACCCAGTACTATACTTTCTACCTAATCATGTATGATGTAACAGGCTCACCTGATGCAATCTGTTCCTTACCATTATGTATGTGAAATCAAATTAACTAGAAACTATCTGGTCCACAACATTTTTATTGTTTTCAAAGAACCAAAAGATGAATTACACCCAGAGAAACAATAATTATATCTTTTAAAAAATGGTTAAACCATGGGAAATAAATGGGTATGATTTCAATCTCATTGAAATGTAATTATCCTTTTGAAATGAAATTTAATCAGAAAAATTATATATGAAACATCATTATCTCATTGATAATAAATGGGTTCTCGAACAATCTCTCTAAAACATGAGTAACACATTGTAATGAAATGGTTTCCAAAACAATCTCTTTGAAATGTGATTATCCCCTAAAAAACCAATGGGATATATAAAAACCTCATTGAATGATGAATAAACCATAAAAGTCACGGGTTCAATAAAAAAATATAATAAAAATGGCTATCCCAAGGAAAATAAATGGGTTCTATAATGATATCACTAAAAATAGATTAACCCATCAGATACAATATGTTCACAAATTGTATCATTAAAACATGATTAACCCATGGAAAAGAAATGGGTTCCTTAACAATATCTTTGAAACAATCATATTCTATTCAAAGAAATAATGAGTATGGTAATAATAAAAAACACTTGTGGAGGGTATATAACTTCTATGTTTTTTGAAATTAATTAAATGAATTTCCCTTAAATGTTCATTAAAATATTCCTAGGGTAAATAAACATTAAACATTGAAAATCATCCCATTTCACATTAAAACATATGAATTACAACCAATAGAAGGTGTAAAATTTAATTAAACCTTGAATATCCTGACAATAAGGATTTTCAAGATATAACATCTCATATAGAAAGTATATAATCATTTTAAAATAATAATTGTGGATATTAAAACAAATATCACAAATATTGGAAATTGTGATAGAGAGTCATTACCGCTTCGGTGACATTAAAACAATAAACCCAATGAATGATAAAATATAAAATGTATATTTAAAAACTAATAAAATAATTTATAAAACTCATAGATTCCAATAATGGTGACTAAATAGATTGTATTAAAATAATTAGTTACATAATAAAAAATAAGTCTCAGTGTAGTGTAAATTGAGAGAAAACCACATAAAATTATGATTACATCTAATTATGAAGCCCCAAAAGTAATAATAAAAAAATATTTAAATACAAATATGATAAAATAATTCATTGTATAATATATCAAAATGTGTTTTAGATACAGTAGTCAAAATAAGTATGTGGTCAATATGACATTTATCTCATATTTTTAAAATTTACAAGAAAATCTATAACCTTATGTCTGATTTTTCATTATTTCCATACATCATCCTGAATAATATACTTATATTAATTATTTACTAGATTCATAAAAATTTCCATTTTATTATTAATTTTATTTCACCTATATATATATATCATATATACATTTACATAATAAATATTTTTTAAACTAGATATTTTTACCATATTTGGATTATGTGTCAAAACATACGTTGATTGGATGAATATAGTCAATGGGGGTAATTATTTAAACATATATATAATATTAAAATTTAAATTATGATAATATTTTGAAAAAAATATACTTTTAAAATCAAATAGGAAATACAGTTACGAAAAATGAACCAGTGTTATTATCCTAGAGATGGGATGTAACATCCCATGTAAATAAATAATAAGACATAATTCATATTTATTAAATTTTTTTAATTAAATATTAATTTTACATTAAAGGGGTTTCTATGTTGGATTATGTTCCCGATACACAACAACAGGTTTCATTGAAACCTTATGTTGCACACTAATAATATAATATTATTATTTTAAATGGTAGTTTACTAATTGTCGTTGTATTGATGGGAATGAACAAAAATAACTACAATATGATTATACATGTTTTTTAAATGTATTTACATTTATACAACAATAGTTAGAGGAAAAAATATAAATGAATCTAATTTTAAGAATAATTTACATTAAAAGGTCGATTTACCCCCTTATAATGGAGAACCCTATTTAAATCTATATTTGTTCATTTTTATATGTTCTACATGACCAAATAAAATTCTTATTTAGAATTGGGACATCAAAATTTAATTTGGGTAATTTTTTGGTAATTTTTTTATAAAGTTTAATGTTTAATGAATAGTGGAAAATACTATATTTTTTTTCACAAGTTCCTTTTAATATAATATATTTATATTGTTATATTATATTTTTAATTGGTTTTAAAATTTTATTATAATATATTTTTTCCATTTATTCCTATTTTGTATATTGGAATTATTTTTACATTGAAATTGGACATAAACAAGTATCAATCTTTTGATATTTATTATATCTTAAAAATAAACTATTTGTTTTGATAACTATAATTATTTTTAAATTAATTAATGACAATTCTATATATTGAATTTGGGAAAATATAAATCATTTTTGAATTTGGAATATCAAATATAGATTAGGCATAATTTTTGGTAGTTTTCTTAAAAACATCAATTTTTGATTAGTAGTGAAAGTACTTTGTAGAATTAAAAAAACTGACTTTTTCATTTAAATGAAATTTAACCACTTCTAGGAATTGAATTTCGAAAATCCAACATACATGTTTTTTATTAGTAAGTAAAAACCATTTCAATAAGATGAAAATAATTTTTGGTGAATAGTAACTTTTGACTTATTTAGCCGCGATTAAAGGTATATATTGTAATTCAAGGTAAACAGAATATTAAAATAATTCCAAATTATCTTAACACTTGTACTAAACTTATAGGAAGAGTAATGGACAACCATGTGAGTCCTTGGGTCTATTTTAGGACCCCATGGTGCCACTTATTAATGATAATGATAGTTTAGATTAATTAACTTAAAGTAAAGGCCAAAATGACAAAAACACATATCTTTTAGTAAAATTATTTTTACAAGGGGTTATATAAATTATAATTTCAAAAATAAATATCATATCGGAAATATAAAAATATTTCCTACATCATGGTAGTTTTTTATGATTTTTAAACATTAAATAATTTTAATTATTTATGACACAATAATGATTTAGTATTTATCTCAATAATGAAGGGTTTAAATTAATTAGATTATAAATATTACAAAAATATCTAAAACCTATCCAATTCATATTGGATGATTTATTTTAGACCATGAGTCATCTTATCTACAACTTTAATTAGGTTTGGCCCTTTATAAACCAAATATCATGATATAATATTATAATATTATAACACAATCCTAAAAAGCCCCTCCCACCCTTATAAAAAGCCCTCACTTCTAACCAATTCCTCACACCTCTCAAGCCTATAGGCTCATCCAAACTCTTACCAATTAACCTCACTACATCCTTTTCCTCATCCTAGAAGCCTTACCTTAGGCAGAAGGCACTTCAAGAAGTCCTTTTGGTTCAAACCAAAGGAAGTTACACAAATTAAAGGTAACGATTTCTCTTAACATCTTTTCATTTATTTTAATTCTCCAATGCCTAAACTCTTTTTATTCCATTATTTTATAACAACACCAGTATCCTCAATATACTAAGATGTTGTTAGGAGAATTATTCGAACTACACTTACACACATATCTATCTAATGGGTGAAGAACATACTATTTCTATGGATGGAAAACTAACGCCTCACAAGACGATGATTGTTCGATTATATCATACCGCCTATCATGGAGTCCATTAAGATGAATATATATTTATATCTGATATATATTTTGTTTATATTTTCTTCATGATTCTGTATTTTTCTATTATAGCACACCATTATGGTTTCCATTATGGATAAACGCAATAATTGAATTTGAGGAAGTGTGGACTACCGCCCCCTCAAAGTGATATGCCTCATTAATGCCATATGTATGATTTATAAAGGATGGAGTTAATGATATAATATATGATATTATACTGGAATTATAATATACCTATGTATCATTATGTTTTAATTCCATTAAAATAATAAATAGAGATAAAAGTAGCGTTCATGCGTACGTTCAGCTTACCTTCTCCATGAATGGTGCATTTCATTTATATCCTCCAAATGATATGTACTATTATATATATATATATATATAATTGATATATATGATATATATGATATCTAAATAATGAAGGTCATTCTGGATATAATGGACTATTGACCACATAGAAAACATGTAAATATAAGGTGTTCATTTTTGACTCAAGTACGAAATATCGACAAAATGATTGTGATTAACATAAATGATTACAAAATGTTTATAACACGGTAATAATTGATATAAATGGAATAATAAACATGAAATAGTTTCTTAGTCAAGTAGAAATTAACTTTAGTTTATTATTCAAGAGATTAAAGAACGATTGAGTCAAGTCGGACAAGAGGTAAGGGAATTCGTGTCAATATCCTTTCATTGAGACATATTTAGAATTATACAAGAATTTATTTTATACAGTGTATAAACCCCTTTGACATTTCATTTCATTCAAAGGGAATATTTTAATATGAAGCATTTTACTAAATGAAAAAAAGGAATGTTTTTTAACAAAAGCAGTGACAACGAACTTTCCGCCACCGCGAGTAGTATTTGATATTTGGATTCCATATCAAATTGTATTGTTATAAAAGGAAAAATAAAGACCATATACTCGTTTTATGTATTTTGGTATTGAAAATGATTATGAGAATATATTTATTATTTCAATATCTGGAAATGATATTTTGTTATTGCAATGTGGAAATGTTATCTTTCCATTATGCTTATGTTTTATGTTATGATCATTTATGGTTCTTGGAAATTATTTACATATATGGGTGGTTCCGTGATAAACCTATGGCAGGTGATCCAAAGATATCTCTCAAATTCATTGGGTAACTTGACGGAGGTAAATGTGAATGTTTATCCTAATATATTTATAGAATATATTGTGATGATTATTCCAAAGTAACTCCCTATATAGTTGTGATAGTTACAATGTAAGTATGATATGGATGCCACTATTTATCATTATTATTTATGATTTCTATGTGTTATTAATAAATTCTTATGATTTCATGAGTTGAGTAAAAGTTTTCATGTTTTGTATGTATTTATGAACACATTTTTCCCTTCATTGTTTTATAACCCTTACTGAGATTTTTATGCCCATCCCATGTTTTGCAATGTTTTCACACGACATAATGATGAATAGGGCAAAGGATGGGATCAAGGAAAAGTCATGCTGTGTAAAAACTAGAACTAAACATGACTCTTTTTTTAAAGTGTTTTTATTTTATGAAAAAAATGGAAACTGTGTAGAAGTGTCTACATTATAATCTTTTGAGATGAAAAAGTAATGTCCTAATTCTCTAAAACTCTAAACCCATAATGATCCTCACTGTGAATTATTCATTTAATTCAATATTATGTAATTTTTATGGTTGGGTCCTTATAGTAGGTATCCGAGGTCGTTTTAGATAACATTATGAGTTTGGGTATTGATAAATTAATATCCACAATGTAATTTATGTTAATATTAAAATCATATAGCATTTAATGAATACCATGTTGCTTAGCCTAAGATATTTCTATATTCCGAATGGTTTTCCATAGACGAAACATGGAAAATATGTTGGGACGACATCAGGGGGAAGACATCCTTCCAAATAAGCAACCTGAGATTGTCAGAATCAGAACTAAACAGTTTGTTGCAGTGATGTCACATTTGTCTCAGGATATAAATGGTGGTGGTATCCATGCATGAGATCAACTAGATCAGCCACAGAGGAATATGTCAGCAGTGGAGCATTCAATGAGGCCACATCCCACATCATTGAGAGGATCATCTGACCTGGTTCTAGCAGAAGGGTGGATTAAAGCACTGGAAACGATTTTCAATGTAATGGGTTGTTGAGAACATCAAAAGGATAGTCTCGCTGCTTACCATTTTGAAAGTGAAGCTGATCTGTGGTGGTCGGTGGTGAGAAATATCATGTATAATGAGGCGATTGATGCACTTTATTGGGATGAATTCAATGGTATGATTCTTTAGAAATATTTTTCTAATTTGGTTCGTCTTAGTATGGAAAAACTATTCCCAGAATTAAGGTAGGTGGATGGCTCAATGGCTGTTTCTGAAGAAAAATTCACTTGACTTGATTTGTATGCTCCAAATTTCATATGAGATCTTGATAGTAAAATCAATCATTTTTACACATGATTAAATCCAATGTATTGAAAGTAATTATCTTCTCGTGAGTTAAAATGTTTTGAAAATACATGTTCGTTTTGTGGAATGGTTCAAATGTAGTTTTCTGATGATCATGTGTTCTTTGAAAAACAACAGAATAAGAGGTCGAGGTGGTAGGTGAATGGGAAGAACTCTTCAAACAATTCTGATGGTATGAATCTTAAGTGTACAGTTTCTGAAAATTGTGGTAAAAAGAATTTTTGGGAATGCCTTTTGAATTCTTGTAAGTGATACCGATGTGGTAAAATGAGACATAATGATCTTAATTAAACTAAAAAAGATCAGGGTAATGGTAAGAAAAAATCTGATATACAGTCAGTAAAATTTATTAAGTTCAATGTAATGAGATATTATGAAAATGAGTGTCCGAAAAAGAACTCAACCGAAGGAAAGCAGCCAGACTATATGTAAAAAGGGGTGGTGAAATTCTTCTCAACTACATCAGCAGGTGTTGGGCCATCAAATGAAGTAGTATGAGGTACACTGTTTTTTCATATTATGCTAATGTGTTTTTTTGATTCAAGGTCTACACACACTTTCATTTCAGATATGTTTTATAGTAAATTGGGAATTCTATCTCATGATATGAATACAAAACTTATGGTTAAAACACCTGAAGGAAATGTTGAGATAAAAAGAAAACATAAGAACATTCTTGTCCTTGTGTGCAGAAAGAATCTACCTCCAACCTTATTTTTTTTCCACTAGTAGAGTATGCTGTTATTTTGGGAATGGATTGGCTTTCTATTTATCATTCAATGATTGACTACAGAGCTAAAGAGGTTTCTTTTCAGAAAGATTTATAGTTTGTGTACAAGAATGGACCCTTTCTTATGATAACATATCAGGAAGATGAAAAACTAGTAAAAGATAGAAAGGAATGTTACTATTCATATATTGTTGAAAATAATGGAACTATTCAGATTAATGATGTGCTAGTGGTAAATGACTATCTTGATGTTTTTCCTGATGAGTTTCCTGGTTTATAGCTGATCGAGATGTTGAATTTACTGTTGAAATAGTTCCTGATTCTAAGCCAATTTCAAAACCCCCTTATCGAATCGCTTGAATCTAACTTTTAGTGTTAAAGAAGCAATTGTAGGAGTTATTAGATAGATGTTTTATTCGACCAAGCACATCACCATGGGGTGCTCCTGTATTTTTTTTGTTAAAAAATAAAGATGTTTTAACTAGACTTTTCATTGATTATAGAGAATTGAATAACATCACTGTTAAGAATAAGTATCCTTTTCCTCATATCGATGATATGTTTGATCATCTCTAGGGAACTTAGTATTTTTCGAAGACTGATTTCAGGTGGGGGTACCATCAGTTGAGAGTAAACGAAGCAGACATTCATAATATCACATTTTGTACAAGATATGGCCATTATGAATGTGTAGTTATGCCTTTTTGGTTTAACCAATGCACCTGCTGTATTCATAGATCTTATTAATTTTATTTTACATGAGTTCTGGGATATGTTTTTGGTTGTGTTAATTGGTGATATTTTTGTTTATTCCAAAAGTAAATAGTAACATGAAATTCATTTAAGTGTGGTCTTGCAAACATTTAATGAATAGAAACTGTATGGGAAATTCTGCAACTCTGAGTTTTTTTGCAACAAATTTCATTCCATTGTCACATTGATTCAAAAAATGGTATTACAGTTGATCCTGCTAAAAAAAAAGTTGTTGAAGAATGGCCATGAACCACAAATATAACTGAGAACTGTAGTTTTCTTGGTTATTAATCTAGAATTAGTCCAATGACTAAGTATACTCAAAAAATGTGTTATGTTCATCAGGGAAAAAGAATGTGATGATTTTTTTCAAGAAATAAAATGAAGATTGGTGGATCCTCCAGTTTTGGACCTACCATCTAGAAATGGCGAGTTTGTAATCTACAATGATGCTTTATTGAAAGGACTTGGTTTTATCCTAATGCCGAATGATCAGGTAATTTCTTATGTTTCACGTCATTTGAAACCCCATGAGTTAAATTACCCTACACATGATTTGGAATTAGCTTTTGTTGATTTTTGCTTTCAAAATATGTTGGCATCATTTGTATAGAGTAAAATGTGAAATATATGCTGATCACAAAAGTTTAAAGTTTATATTCACTCAAAAATAATTATACATGAGATAAAGGATATGGAAGGAATTAATCAAGGATTATGATTTCACGAGACATTACCATCTAGGAAACACAAAAAAGGTGACTACTGATTTGAGTCATAAAAGTAATGGTTCTTTAACCATGTTATGGTTGGAACAAGATCCTTTTGTTTTTGATTTGATGAACATTGTCATAGAAGTTGTTGGTGCAAGAAATTATTCACTTCTGTATCAGGTGTCAGTTAGATCATCTCTATCAGATAGAATTAAGAAATCACAAAAGGAAGAAAGTGAGTTACAGAAAAAGGTAGAGTTGGTTCAGAAGGGTAAGTTTCCTGAATTTAACATTGATAATGATTATTTTTTGAGATTTGGAAAGAGATTATGTGTGCCTTTTGATTCATAGTTGAAGAATGAGTTGTTATGTGAAGCTCATAGTTCCCCGTTTTCAGTTCATCCTGGCAGTACTAAGATGTACATAGATCATAGGGAGTATTATTGGTGTTATGGAATGAAAAGAGATATTGATGATTTAACTATGAAGTGTTTGACTTGTCAGCATGTTAAACCAGAGTAGCAGTTTCGGAAAGGGATGCTTCAGCCATTACCATTTCTAGAGTGGAAATGGGAAAATATATCATTGGACTTCATTGTGGGATTATCAAAGAAATCTCAAGGTAATAATGGAATCTGGGTTATTGTTGATCGATTTACTAAATCTATTCATTTCCTTCCTATTCGATATAAATTATATCTAGTTCATCTTTCTCTGTTGTGTGATAAAGATATTGTTAGGTTTAATGGAGTTCCCCTCCCCATTGTATATGATCGTGATCCCATGTTTACTTCTATCTTTTGGAAAGGCCTTCAAAAGTCGTTGGGTAATAAATTTATTTTTAGTAAAATTTTCATTCTCAATTAGATGGTAAATTAGAATGAAAAATTGATACATTGGAAGATATGTTACGTCTTTGGTCGATGGATTATCATGGAATTTGGGACCAACATCTTTCTTTGTTTGAATTTTCATATAATATTAGTTTTCATTCCAGTTAAGAGATTGATCCATTTGAGGAATTATATAGATATCATTGTCGAACTCCAGCTTTTTGGGATGAAGTATGTGAAAGGAAGTAGATGGGACCATAATTTGTAGAAGTGATGGCAGAGAAAGTTCAGTTGATTTAGAAGAACATGAGAATAGCTCAGAGAAGGTAGATATGTTATGTGGATAACCGGAGGAACGATATTTCTTTTGATGTAGGTGATAATGTCTTTCTCAATGTTCCCCCATGGAAAAGTGTGATGTGTTTTGGTAAGAAGGGAAACTTGAGTGTGAGGATCATTGGACATTATGATATTCCGGAGAAAGTTGGGTGAGTTGCGTATAGAGTTGCTTTACATCGTATTTTATCTCATGTAAACAATTTTTTTCATGTTTCACTGTTGAGAAAGTATATGATAGATCCATCTCATGTTTTGAGCCCTGAGGTAGTTCAATTGGAAAAAAATCTCGCTTATGAAGAACAACCAATTCAGAATCTTGACCCTAGAAAGAATGTGTATAATAATAAGGTAATTTACTAGGTAAAGGTTTTGTGGAAAAATAATATGGTTGAAGAGGCAACGTGGTAATCTAAAAATGATATGAGGGATAAAAACCCCCACTTATTTTGATATATAAAATTGCGAGGACACAATTCCCAAAAGGGGGGAAGGATGTAACATCCCAAATGAATAAATAATAAGATATATTTCTTATTTATTAAAATTTGTGAATGAAATATTCATTTTACTTTAAAGGGGTTTCTATGTTTGATAATGTTCTCTATATGCAACAACATGTTTCATTGAAATATTATGTTGCAAACTAATAATATAATATTATTATTTTAAATGGTAGTAAACTCATAGCCCTTGTATTTTCAGGAATGAAAAAAACTAGCTACAATACGATTATACATATTTGTTAAATGTATTTACATTTATCCAATAAAAGTTACAGGCTTAAAATATGAAAGAATCTAATTTTATGAAAAATTTACATCAAAAGGTTGATTATCCACCTATTAATGGAGAACCCTATTAAAATATAGTATTGGAAATTTTTATATGTTTTATTTTACCAAATTAAATTATTCATTATAATTGGGACATCAAAATTTACTTTGGGTAATTTTTTGGTATTTTTCGGATAAAGTTCATCTTTTAATGAATAGTGGAAAATACTGTATTTTAATTCAAAAGTGTGTATTAATACAGTTAGATTATATTTTTGGTTGGTTTTAAAGTTTAATTAGAATATATTGTTACCATTTAATCCATTGTTTTTATTGAAATTAATTTCACTTTGAAATTGGACATAAACAAGTATCAATCTTTTAATAGTTATTGTTTTCTAAAAACATGCTATTTGTTTTGATAACGGGAATTAATTTTAAATTAATTAATGCCACTTCTATGTTTTTAATATATAAATATAGATATAATTTTTTAAATCAGAATATCAAATATAGCTTAGGCTGATTTTTTTGTATTTTTCTGATTAACTTCAAATTTTGATGAATAGTGAAACCACTTCGTAGTAGTTAATAAAAACTGAAATTTTCATTTAAATGAAATTTTACCAGTTCTGTGAATTGAATTTCAAAAATCCGACATACATGTTTTTTATTAGTATGTAAAATGTGGTTCAACATGATGAAAATAATTTTTTTTTGAATAGTAAATTTTTCCTTTTTTACCGTGCTTAATGGTAAATAGGTTAATTCAAGGTAAAGAGAATATTATAATAATTAAAAATTACCTCTACACATTTACTAAACTTATTTTATGAGTGATGGACGACCGTGGGCATACTTGGGTCTATTTTGGCACCCCATGGAGCCACTTATAAATGATAATGACACTTTAGGTTAATTAACATAAAGTATAGGCAAAAATGACAAAAAAATTATCTTTTAGTAAATTAATTTTTATAAGGTGTTATATAAATTATAATTTAGACTATAAATATTCATTAGAAATATAAAACAATTTCCTACATCATGGTAGTTTGTTTATAATTTTTAGACATCATATAATTTAAATTATTTATGACACAATAATGATGTAGTATTATCTCATTAATAAAAGATTTTAATAAATACGATTATAGGTATTAAAAAATATCCAAAACCTATCCAATTCTTATTGAATGATTTTATTTCGACCATGAGTCATGTTATCTTCAACTTTAATTAGTTTTGGAACTATAGAAACCGAATATAATAATATAATAAAATAATATTATCACACTTTCTTAAAGATCCCCTGCCCCCTTATAGAAAGATCTCACATATAACCATTTCTTTACACCTCTCAAACCTTAATGATCATACAAAATATTCCAAAATAATCTTCCTAAATCCATCCCCTCTTCCTAGAAGCCTTACTGTATGCATAACGGACATCAAGAAGTCCTTTTGGTTCAAACCAAAGGAGGTTACCCAAATTAAAGGTTACGGTTTCTCTTAACTTCTTTTATTTTACTTTACTTCTCCAACACCTAAAATCATTTTATTCATTTATTTTATAAAAAAACTATATCCTCAATATACTAGAATTTGTTATGAGAAATATTATATCTACACTTACACACACCTCCATCTAATGGTTTAAAACATACTGTTTCTGTGGATGTCAAACTAACAACTCACGAGACGATGATTGTCTAATTATCTCCTACCACCTATCACAGTGGCCATTAAGATGACACTGTATTTATATATGATATATATATTTTTATTTTTTATTCATTATTCTTTATTTTTCTTCTATAGAATACCATTTTGTTTTCCATTATCGGTAAACACGATAATTTCATATGAGGAAGTACGGACTACCGCCCACAAAAAGTGATATGACTCATTAATTCCATATGTGGGATGTATTAAGGATGGAGTTAATGATATTATATATGATATTATACTAAAATTATAATATATATATGTATCATTATGTTTTAATTCTATTAATATAAGAAATAGAAATGAAAGTAGCGTTCATGCGTATGTACGGCTTACCGTCTCCATGAACGGTTCATTTCATTTCTTAACTCAAATTGATATGCAATGTTATAAATATATATATATACTCGATGTATATGATATATATGATATCTAAATAATGAATGTAATTCTGGATATAATAAACTATTTACAACATCGACAACTTGTAAATATAAGTTGTTCATTTTTTACTCAAGTACCAAATATTGACAAAATGAACATTATTAACTAAAATGATTACATAATGTTTATAACATGGTAATGAGTGATATAAAAAGAATAATAAACTTGAAAAAGATTCTTAAGAATGTATAATGTAACTTTAGTTTATTATTCTCCATATTTATGAACGATCGAGTCAAGTCGGACACGATGTTAGGTACTTCATCTCAATCTATTTTCATTGATGCATATTTAGTTTTATACCCGACATTATTTTATACAGTTTATAAACCCCATTGACATTTCATTTGATTCAAAGGGAATAATTTTATATGAATCATTTTACTAAATGACAAAATGGAATTTTTTTTAATGTAAGCGGTGAAAACAACCTTTCCACCGCAGTGAGTATTATTTGATCTTTAGCTTCCATAACAAGCCGTAGTGTTTTTAAAAGGAAAAATAAATACCATATACTCTTCTTATGTGTTTTGGTATTGAAAATTATATTGATAATGGATTTTTTTATTTCAATATATAGAAATCATATTTTCTTATTGCAATGTGGAAATTTTATCTTTCCTTTATTCTTATGTTTTGTGTTATGATCATGTTATGATTCATGGGAATTATTTACGTATACGGGTGGTTATGTGATAAACCTAGCGAGGGTGATTCCGAGATAGCTCTCCAATGCATTGGAAAACATGAAATAGGTAAACATGAATGTTTCTCCTCTGAGATTTATGGAATATACTGTGATGGGTGCTATAATGTAACTCTCTATGTAGCTGTGATAGCTACAATGTAAGTATGTTATGGATTCCACTAGTTACCTTTAAGATTTATTATTTCTATGTGTTATTCATAAAATCTTATGATTTCATGAGTTATATAAAAGAGTTCAGGGTTTTTATGTATTTACGAACAAAAGTTTTCTTTCTTTGTTTTATAACCCTTACTGAGCTTCTTCTGCTCATCCCATGTTTTGAAATGTTTTCACAGGACTTAAAGATAAATAGGGTCAAGGATGGGATCAAGGAAAAGTAATGCTGTGTAAAACCTGGAACTAGACATGACTATTTTTTCAAAATATTTTATTTTATGAATAAAATGGAAACTGTGTAGAAGTTTCTACTTTGTAATCTTTTGTGATGTAATGGTTATGTCCTAATTCCCTATGACTCTAAACCGGAAAAGATCCTCAATGTGAATTATTCATTTAATTTAATATTCTGTAATGTTTATGGCTGGGCCCTTATATGGAAGGTCGTACATATGCATTATTAACATTCCCATTTTTTAATGATCATTATGAGAAGATGGTATGTAAAATTTGATTTTATATAATTAATATATAGTAAAAAAACCATGAATTTAATAACCTATACTTATATTTATCATTATTTTTAATAGGTGATGAAAAAAAGAATCATGTCGCTTTGAGGAGGTGGTTGAAAATACATCATGAAATGATGTTATGAGATAAACCTAATAAATAATTCACTTATATCATATATTTTTATTAAAACCATCTATAATTCATTCATTGTAATGTGTGAAGGAATCATGTTTCTTTGAGGAGGTAGTAGTACACACATCCAAAAAGGATGTCATAATATTCTAAAAAAATTGATAGCATGAAGATGTGAGTTGTATAATAATTAAACTAAAGACCTAATTAATATCATATATTTCAGATGAAAACATTAATTCCATCATAATTACCAACTCTAATGGGTGTTAATGAGAAAACGAACAAGATTATTTTGTGAGGCGATAGTCTGCTAAAAACTTGAACTTTGATTTCATTACCCATTTAACGTATTTGTGTATTTGTCTAAATTGAAACATTATCCTATGAACAAACAATAATAATTATAATACATATTATTCTATATAATATTTATTTAATTTGAAATGATTTTGTGGAGAACGATATAAAAAAAGTCCTTTTCGAATAATGTTATGTCTTCTTTGGGTAACTGTTTTTGATTTGCACAAAACGAAATCCTCAGTTTTCATTCATCCAAATGTAATGCTTCTAGGTTGACGGGAAGAATTTTGGGAGTTTTTTTGTTCATTTTTTTGGCATGAAAAAATGGAATGTTTGATGTTACGAGAGGGGGATGTTTTCTAGATTTTTATAAGGGGGAATCAGACCCATTTGGTATTACTGAAAAGAATTGTGTGCTCCCCACGTTTTAATTCATAAAAAGTATAAAAAGAGTACTAATATATAAATATATATGTTTTATAGTGGAAAATGTTTCATAAATTTTTTTTAGGAAATTTTTGGGTCATTTTACACCATACATACAATGTTTAAACATTTTGTAAGCTTGATTTTACATTAATTTCTATAATTAATTAAAATTTCTATCAATATTTTTTTAAAAAAAAACTAATATTAAAAGAATATAAAATATAATTCATGATTATTCCATGTATTTAATCCATTTTTCAAAATTCAAATAACATAGTTGGAAGAATTTTATTGAAAATTAATTCTACAAATGTGATGGGAAGTAGAGTTTTTGAAGTTAAAATGTCCAAAAGTACTATATGATTTCTTTTCAAAATTAGATATAAAATGAATTCCAATGACATAAATTGGATTATTATTTATATTACTTATCTAATATAAATTTTTAAAAAAATTATAAATATTAATTATCATTATCTGTAAATTATATTAAAATGTAATTTTCATGTAAAATATTTTGTTTTTAAATATTCATAAAAACATGAAACTTATCATAAAAATACTAAAAATTAATAAAAGTAAATCTTTATATTATGATATATATAATGAATCATATTATGTAAAATAAAAATTATAACAGTATTAAAATATATTTTTTTAAAAAGAATTCTTTTAAAAGATGATAAAACCACCTTTTAAAAAAAATTCATCTTTTTTTATGCGTAAAATTGGATTCATTTTTTTATTCATACAAAACATATTAGATGAATTAAAAGTTCTTTTATAGAATATATACCATATAAATTTACTTATTATTATTCAATAATAGTTATTAAATTAATTTTTTAAGAAAAAAAACTACTAAAGCATAAATATATTTATCATAAAAAATTTATATTCAAATGGATTTGATATTAACATCTAATTAATTACTAACTAATAAATTGGTTAAATATTTATGTATGAACTATATGTTAATTATTTAGTTATTATCATTCATTCATACCATTTTAATAGGTTTCTAATACAAATTATTTCAAATAAATAAAGAATAATAAAATATTATTGCCAAGTAAGACTCCACCATGCATGTAACACATGTAATCAATGAAAATTAATGATATGTGCAACACAATTAATCCATGGTGTGGTGTCTAATTCATGATAAAATATTAATTTCATGTTAAATAATGAATAAAATAATTTAAATTAATTTTAAAATAGATAATTCTTAAAATCTCAATAAGTTATATCCTACCCCACATAAAATGTATTTATCCCTTAAATTTCAGCTCGGTTATTGAAGGATGATCATTTTATTTAACGATCATTTTCCAAATCTTAAAATATTATTATGTGAAATTGAAATAAAAAATAATTAAATAAGAATAATTTACATTATAATTTCATCCTTTATCCAATTTCGATCAATATCTAATCTTTTTCTCCAAAAAATGAGTATTCAAGGTGGATTATATTATTCTAGTTACATGAGAATAAATTTTTATATACCACATAACAATAAAATGGATATTAAATCAACTACACCATTAATTATTAATTAATCAAGCCAAAATGGAAACAACCTAGTAAGATAATTCCCAAATTGTTAATATCATCAAACAATACATTAATCGTCAAAATTAATACCCAAAGTTTAAGAAAAACCACTCAAAAAATTACTATAACTATAACTCATCAAACATTTCTTGAATATGATTGAAACCCTGTTATTAGAAAAAGTTGATCATATAGTCATCTAATATAAAAGAACAATTACTACTCAAATAAAATACATTTATTCTTAATTTAAATATAATCATTACCTATAAAATAATCTTTTAATAACATGGACATAGCATAAGCCAGAGGTAGGCGTGAAACCCTAATTTTCCTTAAATGATGGGTTTAATCCCCATGACCTATCTAGGTGTGATAGCATTTCACCGAGAATATTATCTTTCAAATTTTTGTTTCTATTATACTGAAAAATAATTCCTCTATAAAAAAAATCACTTTGATCCTAGTGGCCACAAATACCTTATTTGAAAAAAACACTTCTTCCAAAATTTCATTATTCACTTTAATATCTCATCACTTGTAACCTCACAGGTTTGTCTCGGACATTGAACTAATGATAATAATTTATATAATTGGCCTATGAGGGAATCCATAAATCTTACGATATTCTCAAATTAAATAACACTAATCTATGTAGTCATCTTTACCAATGTTTTATACCAAGAATATCTTCTCAGAACCCACACTCTAAGATCTCATGCTGAAATCCATACCATTACATCTCAATCAATGATGTGGATAACTTTAACCCAACTATTTCCATAAAAATCATACAAAATCAAATGGAAAACATGTATCACACACATTGTAGAGGAATTTTTTAGGATTTGTGTTGTATATAATGAAGAGATAATCCTACAGAAATAATTCAAGTGCCTTTAAATTTGAATTTCTCCAACTTAAAAAATCTTTTTATATTTCAAAATATGCCATCAACATCATAATTGTGAAAATATTTTTTTACAAAAATAATTCAACATAATTATTTATAACATGGGAAAATGGGTTCATAAGAAATGTGATCACAGATGCTTAGTAATAGAAAATGTAAGCATTAATAAATGAATTTCTGCAATGAGAACAAGAAGGAACTAAATTATTGATTATATAACCAAATCACATGAGAAATTCATAAAGGAACTCATACAAATCAATACCAGGGTAATCAAATATGAAGAAATGGAAAATTAAATATTCATGAGAATCAATAATCATGTGAAATGTGGTATATATCTCGTTCATCAAAAACATTATAAACTCATAACATGAAATGAAAACTATTTTCATTTACATAGATCATAACATTGATAATGCCATTAAACACACTTTCAAAAACCACTTAATTGGAATAACCATACATCTGAAATCCTAAATTAGCATTACCGAATGCATTGTAGAGATATAACAGCTTCTCTCAATGTAATATGAGCCACCCCATTGTGAATGATGTAATGCGATCACTTGAAACAATTTGGCCCACCCCATTATGTATTCTATAATAGATCACCTGATTCTATCTGGCTCGCCCCAGCGTATATGTGGTAATATGATCACCCAACACTATCTGTGATTCCCCCTCAAGTATGTTGTAATGGGATCATCAAATATTATCTGGTCATCACTATTATGCAATGTTTCCTTGAAACATTACATTAATTAAACTCATTTAAATAATCATCGTTCATCTTACAACTTGATTTACCCTAGGAAAATAAATGGGTATCATTTCAACTACATTTAAACACAAATAACCTGGGGAAATGAAATGGGTTTTGAAAAAATATCTTTGAAACATTGGTATCATGTGGAAAATAACAAAGTTCATCAACAACCTCTCTGAAAAATAATTAACCGTTGGGAATGAAATTATCTTAAAAATATTCTCTTTGACACATGTTAAACTGATGAAATGGAATTGGGTTCCAATCCAATATTATTGAAAAATATATTACCCAAGGAAATGACTATGGTTCTATAAATATCTTTTGGAAAAATGATAAACCCATGGGAAAGAAATGGTTTCAAATTTAACCATTTTGAAACATGATTAACCCATGGAAAATAAATGAGTTCCTTAACAATATATTTGAAACATGATTAAAAAATGGAAATGAAATGGATTCCACAATAATAAGTTTGAAATAATAATTAAATATCTAAAAAAATAATGAGGATGTTATAAATGAATACCATTTCCAAATGAGGATATGTGAAAACAATTTTTATTGATGATGTTTTACAGAAATTCCTTTATATTTTGGTAAAACATTATTGAGAAAAATAATACCTAAACATTACAATGTATCCCAAAAACACATTAAATCATTTTAATTATAATCCGCATGAAGTAATAACATTTATTGAAGCATAAAATATAATTATAATAATGAGAATTATGATATAAAATTTCAATAAAGTGGAATATAAATCTTATAAAAGAATATTTGGGTATAACATAACAAACATCACAATGAATGAAAATTGGCATAAAAATCCATTAACTCTTTGGTATCACTGGAACAATAAAACTCATGAAATATATTATATTGAAACGGATATGTAAAAACCACTAAATTCAAGTATATTAATAATAAAACATTCCTGATAAGTATATACACCATATAAAAATAATTAGGTGCATAAATATAAATAAGTCTCAATGTAATGTAAATTGAGGCTGATTTTACACGATATCCCACAAAATTATTCAATAATAAACATATATTAATTACATAATATCATCAAAAAAATTTATTGTTTTTATATTAATTTTATTTCACTTATAAAATTTTTATATTTGATTTCATAATCAATAATTTTGAGGTCAGTTGTTGTGATCATAATTGTCTTATGTGTCAAACCTAGAATTTATAGTTCGACTAAAGACAATGTGGTATTATTTAATAATATAAAAAGTATTAAATATTACATAACTAAAATATTTTTTAATTCAATTTTACATTTAATATCATACAATAAATATGTTTTTAAAAAATGAACAAATATTATGATCATAGAGGTGGTAGTGTATACATCATTATGAGTAACGTTCCCGTATTTCAATGATATTTTTGGGAAAAAGGTAGGTAATATTTATTTTCTAGAATTCCCATTATATCATAAATACCACATTATTTAATCACATAAACGTATATATATATATCATTATTGATATTCGGAGATGAAAAAGGAATAATCACATCGCTTCGATGAGGTGGCTATCCAGACGTCAATGAACGACGTTATCACTTTCTTAGTGTGTCAAATGGAATGAATAAAATGATATATCATATATAAAAATTGATATTTATTTCATTAACATGATTAATATTTTTTATACCAATTTTTTTAAATGAATTCTTCATAAATTCTATCTATTGGATGAATGAATCATATAGCTTTGAAGAGGCGGTAGTCCAGACATCGAAAGACGATGTTATCATATTCGAAAAAATTAAAATCAGGACAGTATGAGTTATATACTAATTTTAAAAACACAAAATTCAAAACATAAATCATTCATATCATATAGGAACTATATTTTCATCATAATTCCCAACCATGAGAGGTTGAAATGGAAGATAGAGTGACATCATTTCATGAGGCGGTAGTCCACTACACACACAAATGGTGATTTAGTTACCCAATTTATGAATATTTGTGTATGTGTATGTCAAATGATATGGATACAAATATCTTGTATATTGATAATTCTTATTTTATTACATAACAAAGATATAAAAAAAATTATGTTGTAGATAATAAAATAAAACAAAATATCGTTTTGAACAATGTAACAAATTCTTTGGGTAACTCATATTGTTTTACACTAAATTACTATGCCAGTTTTATTTCTAAACAGATTTATGATTCTAGTATGATATGATGGATTTTGGGAGATGATTTTGGTAGGGTGTGGATGAGACCAAATGTAATGGGTGGTTTGAAGAGAGGGGGATATAGGGTGGCTTTTTATATTTGGGATGATGATATATTTTGTATCATTAAATATATTTGTGTGCTCCCCATGTTTTACATATATAAAATTGGTAAAAAGAGAAATATTAAAAAATTAGTTGTTTAATTATATAAATAGGGGAATACTCTAATTATTATACCAGTTTATGTACATTTTTTGAACCATAGATTCTATGTTTAAACATTTCTTATGGTTGTTTTACCTTAATTATTGTGATTCATTTTATCTACATTCACAATTTTGTTTGTCAAAAATTAATTTGGCTAAAATAGGCATTCTAAATTTTTATGATTCCAAATATGAAAATTATTTATCCAAATTCCATCAAAATAAGTGGAAAAATTTTATTTCAAATTAACCATAAAGATGTGATGGGAATGCGAGGTATAAAAGTTAAAATTTCCAAAAGGTCTCTAAGATTTTATACCAAACTAAATCATTAAAAATATTCTAATTAAAAAAATTATATTAATAGTAGTATAATTAATGTAATATTATTTTATGGACAAATTAAAATATAATTTGATTACATAAAAAAATTATTCAAATAAGATTGTTTCAATTACAATTTAGTGATTTTATAAGTCATCAAAACATGAAACATCTCAAAAAAAATTCCCTAAACTAACCGAAAGTATACATTGATATACCTATTTATAAATAGATGTTTTTTTATTAAAATAACAATTATAAAGTAATACCAATTATGATTCAAAAAAAAATTATTATTAGAAGTCATAAAAATATCATTTTAAATAATTACGTATTTTTATCCATACAATTGTATTTAATATTATTTTAAACCTATAAAACTTATTGAAATAATTAAAAAATATATCAATGAATATATAACATGTTATTTTCATTAATATTTTTCAAAAAATGTGATTAATTTAATTTATTATGATAAAACACCGTTATGGTAGTAAGTAAATATTTTATAAAAATATATCCTTAACATAAAATTGTTTTTTAAATAAAATGTTGATTAATTGATAACAATTGAATTAATTATATATACATGTATAAACTATATTTTCATTATTTAGTAAATCTTATTCATTCACTCCATTCTAACTGCCAGTTGAAACATATTAGGTTAAATAGATTATTTTAATAGTATATTGTATTATAGTAAGACTCGAAATTATGTGTAACAAAAGTTATTGAAGAAACTCAATATCACATGAAAGATGAGATAAAATTGTTTTTAATTATAATGAAATATAAATTGGTTATTTAATATAACATAATCTATTAATGAATTTAAATTAATTTCAAATAATATAATTATTAAATTACCATGATGTTATATATAAGGTTGTGGCCATATTTTTTATAACATAGGTTGGTTTTGGGATCTTTAGAGATTAGGATAATGCTGATAAAAATATATTGAATGATTTTATCATAGGGTTATGTTAAAATGATATATAATTTGACTGTTACTATGTTGATTCATCTAAAAAATTCCTTTTCAGTATGTTTTTCACTAGAGGAAATTAGGAATTTGTAGTCAAAAGGAACGGAGAGGATGATTTCCCTTAAAATAAGAAACTTGAGATAGATCGAATCAAAACAGAAATTTTTTTAGTGATGACACAGTAGACTCATGTGATTAATGGTTTATGGATCCATGATAGAGAGGGACATGATTAACCATTATAAATCTTATATTTTTGTATAATTTCATGTTGGAAGGTACCACATCACTTAGTGTGTAATTTTACCATATGGTTGCTGATGGATTGATCAATCATATAAATAAGATATTTGATGTCATAAGAGGATTAGAAAATCAAAAGGAAACCCTTTTCATTTATTTTTTTTAAGGTGAACCTAATGGATGGTGGTATTTGTTTACAAATACTAGAGATGTAACACCCAAAGTCTTACAAATGAACTTATTATATAATTCATTTAAAATCGAATCATTGTAAAACCATCACATTAAATTTTATTTGATATAGTTATAGACTAACCATATGATATAATTTTTACACATATATGATTTGAATTATGAAAATTGACTTATACAGTTGCGATCAGTAAGATATTATAGGTCTCATAGGATCAACTTATGTATTTGGTGAATAATAACATACCCTTATGATTAGTAACTTCCCCTTATGAATATAAATTTACCATTTTTAATAGAAACCTCACCCATGTTAGTGTAAATAAAATATAGGCCCCATATAAATGAGAGTGAATAATTAAACAATTAACAGTTAAATATTGATATTTTTTTGAGAAATAAATATTTATTAAATATTTTAAATTATTAAATTTATTTAAAATAATGTTTTATTTCGTAAAATTTATTCTTTAAAAAATATTTTTGTTTTCCTATTAATTTAAGATAATTTTATGAGGTGTTTGTAATTTTTTTAAAGTATTATAATATTAGTTTAAAATTTAAAATATATATTGATCATGTAAATAATGATTTCAATTTAAAATTAAAATTAATTTTTCTAAAAACATATTTTGATATAATAGAGTTGATTTTGTAATTATACACAAAAAAGGGTTTTGGTTAATTTGTGGTAATTTTCTGAAACGTGAATTTTTGGGGAATAGTGAAATTTGATAATTTACAAAATATGATAAATAAATAATTATATGCATCACGATTTAGTGATAGCTAATATAAATAACTGTTTCTTCCAAAAAACATGCACTTATTACTGTTTTGAGTCACAAGAATAAACAATATTCAATGTCTTGAGAAAAAATAATAAAATAACGATTAAAATATTGGAAAGTCCCTCCTCTCCTCCACTGTTAAAATCACCCCTAACTCCCTCTTTTATTCACTCCTCTAAGGAATTTTACCTAGTCTAAATTCTATGAAAATCTCCTCTAAATCACCAACCCACGTCTAGAATCCCTTATTATCTTCAAATGACTAAATCATCTTCCCTAATGTGGCTCTTAATGAAAATAAATTAAAGAGGTAAATTCCCCTTTTCATTTTTTTATTTTCTTTCATATACCATTTTTAGTAGTAATTCTACACATTGTTTCCTAAAAATGTTATGATAACTCTATTCTTTAAAAGTACTCTAATTTTTTTATGATAATGGAATAATTAATCATCATCTCTCCTTCCCCCACCTTATATACTAGAAATGAATATTCCATCCTAGAAGTGTTAATTTTTCACATTTCTGGGAGACAGGTTTTTAACATCAATTACTATATTATATTCTAGTAAATATACCATTTTTATGGTTGAACCTGATCATAAAATATTTAATATATCCTATGTATTATTTTTTAATCATTTTGTACAAATGATATTAATTTATTAAATAGAATGAGTTTGTGGTTATTGAAATACAATCAAATTAATCAAAGCATTTATCATTAAAAAATCATCTAATGGTTTATACTCACCCAAAGTAAAAAAATGGATTATATGATCATTTAAAACTATTTATAAAAAATAATAACATAACATCAATTCTGGAATTCAATTTTCATTGTAAATTATGTTCCATACTAGAAAACCAGTCATGAAAACTAATGAAACGAGCACTCACAAATGATTGTATTCAATCTCTTAAATCCTAAAAATGACCATAAAAACATAATAAACTTATAATAAATCAAATAAAAATCTTATAGGTTATTAATTAATTTATTAATATGTCAAATTTCATATTACTATACTGTATGTTCAAGAGAGGAATATATTCAGTTATAAGTTAAGGATTTTCTACCCAAACCTCCATTTTCATTTGGGTCACTCTTATTCTTGACATACCACAATAAAATTCTTATTTATTATTATATAATACACATAAATTATGTGTGAATTTTTTATATATGTGTACTAACCAAAATCCTTTTTTATTATATGGGGAGTTACACTCACTAAAAGGAATTTTAAAAAATTTGTCACGGAATACAACCCAATTTCAAGGGAACTTCTCGAATTCTTACCTTTGTTCATGTACACTATGTAATATGTTTTTAAGAACCATTATTTTTATAAAATAAATCATTTATGATGAAAAACTATATTATTTCACATCTAGTTTGATACAAATATTTTCCCAAATGAACTCTTCTTTTCAATGTAAAATATTATTTATCTCAAGAAATACTTCATGATTTTACAAAAGTATTTTTATTTGTTTCGTCCTTATTGATGATTTATATCTATAATTTATACCAATATATTATGATATCATATACCTTTTATTGAATTTTTTTATTTGGTTTACTTTGGATCTTCTATATTTAAACAATTCACCATATTAATTTGAATGGTTAGTGTTTCTATTTGGGGAAAGTTATTTACATTTCATATGATAGTTTCAATATGAATGTATATATTATTTATGTTTATCCAGATTCATATGAGGAATTTATTGGACATATTATGTGTTTGGTGGGGACCGCTATAACCCCTCTATTAATAGGTGGGTATCATGAGACAAAATAAATAAATAATTTGCTGAGGCCTTTCCCATTTTAATATATGGTTTTGGTCGAGGCATTAATCATTTTCAGATGTCTTGAATGAGGCATTTACATTATATTTTATAATGCCCAACAATATGAATTCCATGATTATAAAACAAGATGTTGATAGTCCGTGTTATAATTAGACTACTTGGGTATCCATGGTTATGTTTTATGGAATTATTTAATTAGTTTTCATTACTTCCATTTTATACTAAAGTATTTTTTTTAAAATGAGTGAATTTTAGTTATTCATCATGACTAGTATTTATATTTTTTTCCGATTTATTATTTACCCTTATTGAGCATATGATCTCCCCCCTTTCACATGTTTTATTTTCCCCAGTTTGTGAATACGTACATTATGAATGGCTTGTAAGGATAATGTTAGAGAATATGTATGATTCAATAGATGTGGTTGTGTTTTATTTCCTTTCTCATTTTATCGTTTAACTTATATATGTATCTAGAATTTCAAAAAAACTAAAATATATTGTCCTTTGGGATGAATATTCCATGTTTATATACCAATGTAACAAATTTTATCACCGACTCTGGACAACTGGGGTAAGGTCCTACAGTTGGTATCAAAGAATGTTTAATAGAAAACATAGAAACTAACTGTAGAAAACATAGATTAGGGAACAAACCAACAATACAGTCTTTGTGGATAATCATACAAGAACCATCTATACTTTTGTTATTGTATTGATTATGTATTCATTTCGAGAAAATACATTCCTATTTCAATACTACAAGTAGATGTGGTTCTAGAATAGATGTTCCTAAGAGTAATAACATCGATAAAGAGTTTTAGGAGTGACACAGGGTATCCTAGTACATGAAAATGGTCCTTACTTTGCAACTATTATAACAAATCTAGGGGATATTCTTATAATAATTCCCATTTTCTTTTCAAACTGTTATGAAGGAAGTAACTGTCAATTATTCCTCAAAGAAACCCTAATTAGGAGATTATCTATAGATAAGATTTCAATTTATTCTATATATTGTTCCTTGATGAGACTATACATTATGATTCATAACCCAATATAGTGTCTGTCATTATTTATAAACTGTTTATAGACAAAGGAATGAAAATTGAATGAGTTTGCGTATCCCATATAGGGATTTCCCTCCAATTCAAGACAATGATAATTGATTTGGAGCTATGACTATTGCATAGAAAATTATAACTATACTAGGACAACTGAATTAGGTTATGAATAATAACATTACCCATATGTATATTTCTTATCCACAATTTTGAGGTGCACTATCAGGCCGCTTTATATAACAAAATCCTCCATCTTTCAATGGCACTAAAAACCCATTCAATGTTGATAAATGGATATGTTATTTTAAAAGGATATATCAATCATGGGTATGTAACGAAATAGATAATATTTTCATGGAATATTATCATTTATCAAGAGATGCCAATAATTTGGGGTGATTAATTAAAAACCCAAAGGATGAGGAAGAAATTGATGAAATTGAATGGATAGATTTCAAGGATATTTTCCTAGAAAAATTTATTCATTGTGAAAAATGTGCAGTTTTGGAGGGGCAATTCATGAGTCTCAGACAAAAAGAGGATGAAAATGGTGAAAAGTATGAAGTAATATTACAATGTTATAAAAGCTTCTTGTAGACTATATATATAATCCTAGGAGCATGATTGTTCGATACATTGAAGGTTTACAACCATTCATCTGAAAGTCACTAGTCACCAAAAGTTTCACATCATTAAAAGACACTATCTCAAGTGCTATCAATACGGAAAAAAGAAGTATCTATGTCTTATGACATTAAATGAAAATAAGAAAAGAATAGAGTTCATGTGGATATAATATATAAATGCAATAACAAAAATTTGAAATTTCTAACATACGATACATGTGGAAGGAAACACCCTTGTGCATGCTTAAAAGGAATATGTGTGTGCTATAAGTGTGGGAAAAAAGGCCATCATGTTAGCGATTGAATGTAAATGAAATAAGCTATCAATGTTAAATTTTATAATTCTAAGGGGATGGGGAACTTTTCTAATGATTTTCCAAAGTGTTAATGAAATAGGTATTCGAAAAGGACTGGGGATCAAGGCCAAGATTATGTTGTCACAGGTGCTGAGGTTGGTGATTATAATGATGTGGTGGCAGGTAAATTAATTTTCTACTAAAACAAAGCTAATGCATTAGTTGATTCTGGATCATCGCATTCATTAATATCTACCAAGTTTTACATGAAAATTAGATACATAAAATTTAATTTAATAATGTATTTGTCACTCAAAACTCCTAATGTAATTATCGTCGCAAAAAATATGTGCCAATCAATACCCCTTATGACACGTAAACATGGCTTAGTTGAAAACCTTATCATCATACCCATGATTGAAATTCATATAATCATCAATCTGTATTGGCTTTAAAATTATGATAAAAATTATATTACAAGAAAAAAGAAGATTCAATTTTGGATAACAACGCATAATCCCGTATCTTTATAGCAAAAACCTCACCATTTAATTCTCAAATAGTCCCACCCCCAGTAGATATACTGAATTTAGTCATTGGGGAGGAAAATAATTCCATATATTTGGGAGAGGTATGGAATGTTCAAATAAAGGAAATAACTGTTGTGAAAGAATTTTTTGATGTTATTATAGAGGATTTACCTAGACATTATCCAGTGTAAGAATTTGAGCTCTCTATCAATTAAATTCTTGGTTCAAGACATATATCAAAACTCCTTATATAGTGACCTCTGTGGATTTAGTATAACTGAGGAAAACACTATATGAATTGAGTGATAATTTATTTTTCCACCCTAGTGTCTCTCCATGGGGATCCCCTATTCTTTTCGTATGGAAAAGGATTGATCTATGAGGATTCATCTTGAATAATGGGAGATCAATGGTATAACAAAAATGAACTTTTGTACACTACTTAACATTTATGATTTATTTGATCATATTCATGGAGAACCTCTCATAATTTTTTATTATCATGATCCATGATTTACATCAACATTATGGAAATGTCTTTAGAATGATTTGACAGTGATCTTGGTTTCAGTACTGCTTATCACAAACCAACTAAAGGGAAGTCAGAAAGGATGATCCGATATTTAGAAGAAATGTTGAGATCATGCCCTCTCGATGTTCATGGAATTTGTGATATGTATTTACCTTTGGTGGAGTTTTCCTATTATAATATTTTCCATTCCAGTATTCATGTGGAACCATATGTGTCATTGTATGGAAAGGGATGTTGTACAAAAACATTTTGCGATCAAGATGGTGAAAGTACGATTTTGGGCCAATATCTCATGGGGGAAACAATTTCAAAGGTAAAGACTCATCAAACCAATATTAAAGAAGCTCAATGTAGTAAAGAGTGCTACATTGATAATCGAAGGAAGGATTTGGAATGTCAATAGAGAGATCATGTTTTCTTGAACCTATCTCCATGAATAGTTGTTATATGATTTTTGAATGAAAGGGAAACTGAACCATAGGTACACATGCACTTTTGAAATTGTGGAGATAATTAGAGCTGTAAATTATCTATAATTTCCCGAAATCCCTTGTTATTTTTAAAAAAATATATAATTCATATGAGACCAGATGCTCTAACAGAACATGATTACCAGGCATGATGAGCCCGAAATAGAATTTTTATTTTTTTTATTTAAGTAAATGAGTGAGCATGTTTTTTTATCATTATAACTAGTGATCGATTCCAAAATCTAATGTCACCGTTGATTTCAGAATGTTGGGATTTGATTAGAATGGTGTTACCGTCAACTAGAGAGGGTCGAACAAAAAGGATAGTTTTTGCACTTATTGGAAGAATGAAAATAACTTTAAAATATATTTCATTTGTTTGTACCAACTGTTGGGCGATGGCACGACAACAATGTGGGGCAGCGCCAAATAGAATTTTATTCTCTTTAAATGAAGCTCATTAATGCCTCATAAACATGTAGTATAATGAGAAACTAAATAAAGTGTAAAAATACACTATTTTAGTAATGAAACAGCATAATGACGTGAAGGTGAAGCGTAACGACATGAAGGATCAGCGTAACAGAAATGCTGCGATCTGTTTTCTATTAATGGGATAATGCATTAAATAAATCAGGTTGAATGGATGGACATTCTCAAATGAACCGTCAGTGATAATTCTCTCCAATGATGAATGAAAAATGTCAGTGAATCACCAGCATCATTGACGCACTTCATAGATCAGGACTAGAGTGCGTCGAATGCCAACTGAACATGAATCCCCACAGATGCACCAAATCAATGTTTAAATCCAACAAGGTAAGGTTTTTTTGTTTCAATTTCCATTTTCCCATTCTAAATTCTAAAATGATGAATGTGGATCAACCTATAAATAGGATTACCCACATATTACTTGTTCTTACGGGAGGTTGGCTTTTCATGGGATTCATGTATCAAGATTGATGAGTTGTGATATAACTTCATACCGTTATCCCATGTTTCTAATACACCAATGTGAAGGGTGTGGGCCGACATGAACATGGACTGATCCCATCAACCTTGTGAATTTTTGTACATTCTTCATGGTCACATCTTCGAAATGGTGAAAAAAGGGTTCAAGAACATCGAAGTAAAGATGACATCCCCCAAAGGTCGTAGGTGCATGCTGTGTGAAGAAAGGACCATCAGAGAAGACCCAGTTGTCTGGGGAAGTAGCTGCCGGTATGACATGACTACGCGATAGAAGAAACATTGTCACTAGATTGGGTCATTGTAGTGTGGAAGGACTCACATGCATCCCAGGCGCATTAGAGGTACCATGGACACTGCAAGACCACATGCGAATGAGGAACCCACACGATGGAAGGACCCACCGGCCTCCCAGACCATACTGAACCCTTTAAAAAAAGCTAATATTTTTAAAATCTAGTGTCTGATTTAAAATATGATTGCATTGTTGGAACCCTTGCGATGAGGAACGCATTTTATTATACTCTTTTAATAATTTCATGGAAAATTAAATATGAAGAATTTCATCAGTAGCGGTTCTATAAGAATCATGAGCACTACTTTTGAAGATACTATTGCAAACTACGAAGTAAAAACTACTGAAAAATGAACATATGTGGATCAACAATGATGGACTAGTTTGATGCTTCTCTATGTGACTGTGAAGGTCCATGGTGGGGAGCAACATTGTGTGATTCGATAGACCCACGTTACGCAATGGGGAGGAATACCTCAGTATGATGGACAAGGTGGGAAGCGGCTCTATGTGGCCCAGCATTCCCAAAGTTGGGAGCGTCTCTGTGTGACCTAACAAACCCATGGTAATAATCAGAGAAGAGTACGACAAAAGTACAAGGTTAAAGGGGATGTAGCTCTATGTTACCCTGTAGGCCCACAATGGGCAGTGGAAATATGTGACCCATAATACCCACAATACACATTGAAGAGGATTAATCCATTAGCCTATTGGGTTTAGTGTTATGATTGATAGTATTACAATCCTTCTTTTAGATTATACCTGGTGCGAGCTATCTTGCTTCATGATCGATCTTCATGATCATGCTTTGTGGTTTTCCTGTGTATTGAATTTTAGTATTTCTTTGTTGGTTTGGGGACCGTACTATGTATTCTATTACTCACCCCTACATGAGATTTCGCCACATGTGTTTTTTCTTGTGCATACCATCGATGTCTAGATAGAGGTCTTGGTGGACTAGGACCAAGTGGTGGCCAGTGATATCAGGTAGACAGGATGTGCTACTACGACTTTTAGAAGATACTATATACTTATCCATCAGGTGGGGGTTTTAGGAAGAAACATTTCATTTATCTTGTACTTACTATTGTTTCAGTTCTATTTTGTTGGGTTTGTATTATGGCCCATTTACATTCCATTTTAGTTTTTCACTCGGTGGTTTTTTAGTAAAATGAATGTTCCATTTTCAAGTATTTCAGGGACATGGTTGTGTGTGTGTGTGTATAAGAACTCAAGAAAATGCCTCCCACTTGTAGTTTGTGTCCTTCGGTGCTATTCGTCATCCCCGAGCCTTCAGGAGGTGGGCTATAGGGAGTCGCGACATGGACAAGGGATGGGTCGTGAAAAATGGTATTAGAGGAGGCACCCTATCTTATGTGTGATGAAATTCCCTAGTTGAGATGTAATGTCCAAAATGATAACATTGTTCTATAGGGGGGAGGGGAGAATGTAAAATACTATAATGATAATGATTTATATGAATAAATGATATGACTCATTTCAAAAAGGTTAACATTCCTTTTTTGGGATCCTGCCTGATTAGAACTCCACAATAAAGCGTGCTTAGACTGGAGTAGTGATCAGGATGGGGCACCTTTTGGGTGTTTGTGGGTGAGAAAAATGCAAACTAGAAAGGGAATGTGTTGTCCTATGGGGGACATTCATTACTCGTATGACCCGTTTGGACACGTGGGTGATACATTGTGTGGGATCTCATTTATGTGGGGAAACTAGTGGTACCATATAGGCTAGAACCTGACGACCATGTTATGGTGTGGTGTCTATGGTATCACTGTGGCCCCGTTTTAACATTTGGTATTAGAGGTATGCTCACTGTCTTCTCCACCATAGTTGTTGTTCGTTCAAAAATATGTCCCAATCACTCATTCCATGACACAAGCCTTGTTCGAGGCTTAGATATTCTGGTGGATCCGTTGGATCGATCCTTCAATTAGATAGTCCTATGAGAGGGGATTCGACGATTACCGACTGGTTCCAACAGTGTGAGTTTACTATAGGAGGAAAGAGCATCGGCTTGGATCTCTTAATAGAGGGGTTGAGTCCTTACAACATTTTCTTGGGTATGGACTCATTATCTACAGTCCATGCTTAGATTGAGTGTATTATTAGCAATGTGTAGTGTGTCCATGAGGATGGGATAAGGTTTTCCTTTGCTGGTGAGAAGGGAACTCTTGCAACATAGGACATACTTTCTTGGAGGAGGGTGTTACTGATCACTCACTAATTGGCTAGCCTCACCCTCAATGTCGTGGCTAAGAGGGGTCAAATATTTCCTATATTGGTGGAAGAGTATGAGGATGTTCCATGAAAACCTCCTCACAGTTAGTAAGACTTCGACATCAACCTCCACACTGATATGGAACTAATATCCACACGGGAATAATGGATTCCTCCCACAGAACATTGTGAATTATTGTTAATGTTGGATGACATGCTAGAAAATGGATTTTTGAGGCCCATTGTTTCACCATGGGTAGCCTCAGTGTTGTTTTCCATGAAGGCAGATAGGTTCTTGAGACTACGAATGCACTTCTGGTTCCTGAAAAAGGTGAACATGAAGAAAAAATACCCGCTGCCAAGAATTTATGACCACTTTGATCATCTGAAGGGAGCGAGGTTGTTTTCGAAGATAGACCTCAGATCTGGCTATAATCATATTCAGGTATGGGATGAGGACATATCGAAGATAGCCTTTAGATGACGGTATGACCAATATGAGTTTTTGGTTATTCCTTTTGCAATGACCAATTCCTTAGCAGTGTTAATGGGAATCATCAGCACGATCATCCAACCTTACCATGACCAGTTCATCTTAGTCTTCATTGATGACATCTTGGATAACTCATTGTCAGAAGAGAATCACACTACATGCCTTCATATAGTCATGGGTACACTCTGAGAGAACCATCTTTATGGGAAGCTCTCATAGTTCCAATTCTATAATCAAGAGGACCACATTCGGGGACACGTCATCTTGGAGGCTGGAGTTTCAGTGGATCTGAAAAAGATAAAGGTAGTGCTGAAATGGGGGCCACCAAGGAGTGTTACAATAGTGCAGAGTTTCTTGGGATTATTTCGAATCAACCGGATGTTTGTGCCTAAATTTTTAGGGTAGTGTCACCTTTAGGAGCCTTTAAATGGATGGGATAACCATCATGTGGATAGAGATATGCCAGTAGAGTTTGCAAGAGGTGAGGTGTAGACTGTCAGGTGCCCCCATCTTGAGACTACCTAAGGAAGAAATGGGGTATGTAGTTTTCTGAGATGCATCATGGTGTGTAACAGGTTGTTTCCTATTGCAAGAGTGAGCAGTGATCACCAACCACTCCCAGTAGTTGAGGATACATGAAGAAAACTACACATCCCATGATCATGAGTTAGAAGTAGTGGAAATTTTCTTTGAAGAAGTGGAACTATTACATGACAGGTGAACGATATACCATGTACTATGACCATATGAGTCCTGGGTATATATTCTCAGAGAAGGATCTGAACATGAGGTAGGGGAGATGGCTTCAGTTCCTCCATGACCATGACATTGAGATAGTCTATACTCCTAGAATGGGGAACATGGTGGCAGACTCCATTAGCAGGTGGTCCGATTTACTTGTGCTGAGTGTGGTGACATGGAATTTATTTGCGATGGAGATATCATTCATAGAAGATGATGGATAATCATACCTTGAATCTTTGAATTTAAATCACCCACTATTATATTGAGTTAGGGAGGCACTTCTTGTGGATGTTGATTGCATGTACCGATGTACATAGCTATCCCTCGAACAGGCACCTGATGGATTTTCGATATGGCGAGAGAACCTCATCCTTTTCAAATAATGCACCATAGTACTTTTGATGCTTCATGAGGAGGCGGTGTGGTATTTCTATACATCCTCTTTGGAGGTACATCCGGGTGTGGAAAGGATGTATCAGGACCTCCAACGTTAGTAGTGGTGGCCGGGGATTAAGAATGCAGTGGCAGAGTTTATTTCACGATGCCTTAATTGAATGAAAGTGAAGGATGAACATCATGTTGCAGTAGGCTTGGCCCAAAAAATTATGGTACATGAGTGTAAATGGTATGGTATCACAATGTAATTCAAGATGGGGTTGGCACGCATGACCATGGGCCAGGATTCTATACGGGTGATCATTGACCATCTCATCAGGTCGGCTCACTTCCTACCCATCTGAGAGTAGGGATTAGTAGATAGATTTGGATGCCTCTACTTAGAAGATATTGTGTGTCTACATGGTGTTCCTTCAATAATCATATCAGACTGTGACACTCACTTTACATCTCGGTAGTGGAAGGGATTACAAGAGGCATTCTGGACTCATCTCTATGTGAGCATTTCCTATTACCCTCAGACAAATGGTCAGATGGAGAAAACCATGCAGGCCTTGGGGGACATGATTCATGTATGAATCCTTGATTTTGGTCGTAGTTGGGAGGACCAAAATCTACTAGTAATGTTTGTATACATAAAAAATCTAACTCCACCATTGTCTTAGCACCGTTGGAGGCATCGTATGGGTGGCCCTGCAGATCGACTTTATGCTGGACATACACAGGGGATTCATCACTCACGGGTCAAGAGTTGGTATGGGATACCACTGAGAAGGTGTAGATCATCCAATATTGGATGAGAACTACATAGAGCTGGCTGAAATATTATGCTAATAGGAGACTGAGGCCATTGGAGTTTGAGGAGGGAGACCATGTTTTCCGTTGGGCCTCACCCCACCGTGGATTGTAGAGATTTGACGGATACAAAAAGTTATCTCTGAAATTTATCAAAACATTCTAGATTCTTACTTAAGTTGGTGAGTTAGTGCACATCCTAGCTCTCCCTGAAAGATGCACTAGGTGCATGATGTTTTCACAGGATGCATCTAAGGAGGTACGTGCATTATCCATCATACGTTATCAACAACGGCGAGGTGGAAATTGATGACGGGGAAATGTTTGCATAATTTTTAATGGAGATAGGATCGACACAAGCGGGTCCTACATGGATGGTCGATTCCTCTAGTGCATATTCAGTGGTAGCATGAGAATCTTAAAATGAGAACATGATAACAAGAGGCTCAAATTAATGCTCAGTTCCCCAATTATCTTGTTTAGACATTGATTCTGATTTTGGGGATGTAAAGCCCTAAGTTGGGGATAACGTAATGTCCCAGAAAATCTGTGTAATTTTATTTAATTACAAAGATTAATTTCAAGAGGAGAAGATCTGAAAGAACATCATTCAGAGGCATGGTGAGCCCAAAATATAATTTTGAACATTTTCTAGTTCATTTAAGTAAACATGGAAGAATATTTTTCTATCTTTTAAATAGGTTTTAGGATCAAAAATTTTATGGCACCATTGAAATCATAACATCAGGATTCGGCTAGAGAGGACTTAACATTGAACAGAAACCATCGACTAGAAATGATAGTTATCATAATTTTTGGAAAAAAATAATATAACATAAAATGTTATGTTATTTTTTCCCCAACTATTGGGTGTTGTCATGATGACACTACAGTACGGGGACAAAGTGATGATGAGTCATATTAATGAAGATCATTAATATCTCATAAAGATGTATTGTAATGACCCAATAAATGAAGTGTAATAGATATGTTGTCTCATAAATGAAACTGTGTAACTACACGATGATGTAGTGTAACAAAAACGTTGAAATATGTTTTCTTTTAATGGGATAACACTTTGGAGAAATTAAGATCAAAGGGTGTAACATCTATGATGAAAATATTGAATACATTATATCCAATGATAAACGACTAATGCCGGAGAATCACCAGTGACATCCACAAACATTAATGAATGGGACCTGAGAGGTTCAAATTCCAATGGAACCAGAATCGTCATGAATGAATCACTTCATCTAAGAACACAAATGGAGTATTGGTTGTTTTGGATTAATTTCCTTTTTCCTGTTATTCATTCTAAAAATAAGAATGCGGATAAACCCACAAACGATTTGATCCTCAGATCTCTCATTCTTGGAGGATAGTCCCTTATCTTTGGATTCATGTGCCTATATTATTTATTTTTGACATAACATCAAACAATTATCATATGTTTCTAATCCTTTAACATGGAGGGTGTGGGCCGACATAAAAAAGGACCAAACCCCACAATCATATATGTTTTTTTACGTTCTTCGAATCCACATAATCATAATGGCGGAAAAGAGGATTCGAGGCCATCATTGGGAAGATGGAACCCCTGGAGGCAGTAGCTGCAAGAAGTGAAAAGAAGGGACCAACAGAACAGACCTAATGGTCCACTGTATTTTCCCTAGGTGACCACTGATGGCGGACCATGGAGGTACACTAGAAGAAATGTCGAGAATAGCACATGCATTGGTGGTGCGGTAGGTGCTGCCAGCCTCTTTAGTGGTGGCTTGTAGCAGGAGGACACGACACTGTGTTACGTCACACGCAGAAAGGTTGTGGGAGAATGTAGTACTAATGGATGTCGACCAGTGGATGACCCACAGGGTAGGGGGAGGATACATGACTTCAAGATGAATCTTGACTCAGAAAGAGCCAACCCACCCTTGGCGGTCCAGGTAGGGTGGGGGTTTCCCCAGAGACCGAGAACTACTACCAATGGGCCTGGCCGGATCTGGGCTGAGCCAAATCTAGCTTGGGATGGGTCGGTCTGACCAGGTCAGACCGAACCCAGACCTGACTGTCCCACTTCCATAAAAATGCCAATATCTTACTTTTTTGAGTGTATAATTGTTGATCCATTTTCATCATTGGTACCCTCTCTAATAAGAGAGTCGTTTAGAAATCTATTAGGAGGCTTTCATGGATATTGAAAAATGAGGAACAGATTGAGTATAGGTTCTCCCAGAATGAAGTGTATTACTTGTGGAGATCTGACAACTGACTGAGACATGAAGACTACTGAAACGAAACCATATGTGCATTAGCCATGATGCCCTAGTTGGAAAAAAACCAATGTGACCTGATAGGCCCAAGTTGGGGAGTAGCTCTTTGTGTCTTGGAAGACTCACGATTCTGAACTAGGAGGCATATCTCAGTTTGATGGCCAAGGAACGAAGCAGTTCTGTGTGACCTATCATGCCCGCAGTGGGGAGAGTCCCTATGTGACCCATCATACCAATGTTACTCATCATGGACAAGTACAGTAATATTATAAGGTTAATGGGGAAGTCGATCTGTGTGACCTAGAAGGCCCACCATGGGGAGTAGCTTTGTGTGATGCAGCATACCCACGATACTCATTGGGGAGGATTAGTCTAGTAACCCAAGGTGTTCAATGATGTGACTAATTGTCTATCCATCCACACTCTAGATTATACATGGTTTGATATGTCTTGCATCATGATCTATATTTTGGATCATGCGTTGTGGTTTTATAGTGGATTACTTTATAGTCTTTCCAAATTGGTTTGGTGTCCCAACTGATTATTCTATTACTCACCCCTGTAGGGGCTTCATCGGCACGTGTTATGTCTGGTGCAGATGACCAATGACTTGGTAAAGGACATGGTGGCCCAAGACCAGGAGGTTCTCAATGAGATCAGGCATACATGATGTGCTTCTATGGATTTTGGAAACTACAATATACTTGCCTATTAGATGGGGTTTTCCTCGAATGACTTGCCTTAGATATTGTACTTACACTTGTTTCAGTTGCCTTTTATTGGGTTTGTATTATGGACCATTTAATTTCAGTTGTAATTCTACACTCAGTGGTTGTTTAATAGCATGCATGTTCCCATTTCCCATTTTCATGGGACTTTTTTGTTTGTACATGTGTATAGGTACTCAAGAAAATTCCTCTGACATTCATTTAACAGCTTTGACACTAGTCTCCAACCCCTAGACTTCGGGTGGAGGGATTGGGGGAGTCACAACATAGACCATGGGGGGAAAAGTCATGAAATTATCATTTTTAAATACGTCATAGCCTTTCTATGGTACACAATGTGTTATGTGTCTCACTATTGAGAAAGCACATGCCCGACCCAACACATGTCCTCACATATAATGGTATAGAGTCGGAACCTAACTTATCTTAATTTGAAGAGCACATCTAGATTATGCAAACTAATAAATAAGTGTTGAGTATTCAGATGAATCTGCTGGTAACGGTGATTTGGAAAAATCATAGAATTATAGAGGAAATGTGAGAGCCAGAGGAACTTATTATAAAGACCTTCCAAATTCATGTTATGAAGAATCATTTTGGTAATTTTGAGGATGGATTTTTGTATGGGGGAATAATGTAACACTCCATGATATTAAAAATTAATTCATTATAGAATACATTAGAAAAAGACCTAATGTTAAAAAAAATTGAAATTTGTCAGTGATAGTTATAACCTAGTTGTTAGATATAATTTATCTTCTTTTGTGATTCCAATTTTTAAAAAATTTACATTCACGATTTTGATCAGTAAGATATTTAGTGTTTGATATGATACACTTACGTTTTTACTGAATGGTATCTTACACGTATTTATAGTAACTATCCCTTATGAATTATAAGGTACCCTTTAAAATAGTAACCTCACCCATGTGAGTATGAACAAAATAAAGGAACCATTAAAATGAGAGGTAATATTTTATAAATTAATAATTAAATGTTTATATTTCTGTGTTTAATAAATATTTAATAAATATTTTAAATCAATATAATTATTTATAATACAATGCAATTTAAGAAAATTTATTCATCAATAATTATTTTATTTTCCTATGAATTAATGTTAAATTTAATAGAGCTTAGTTAATTTTTGAAAGTATTATCTTTTTTAATAATTAAAATATATATATTTCATGTAAATAATTATATTATTCAACAATTAAATCTCTCTTATTTTGAAAATTATTTTTCAAAAATGGAGTTCATTTGTTGAATTATACACATCGAATAATTGTTATACTGAATTTTTGGTATAAATTGAAAAATAATTGAATTTTTTGGTTAATAGTGAAATGAGATAATTTACGAAATATGCTAAATAAATTAATTTATTCATCATGCATGAGTTACAGATAATGTAAATAACCATTAGTTCAATCTCTCATGATCTTATTGCTATATTTAGTCACCATAATCAAGACTATTCATGATCTTGGGCCAAAATAATAAAATAATGATTAAAATAATATAAAACCCCTCCTCCCCCCACTATAAAAGCTACTTCTCACTCCCTCTTTTCTTCACTCCATTCAAGCCTTGTGACCTATATAAATTATAATAAAATATCCTCCCAATATCCTCCCATGTATAACATCCCTTGGTCAGTTCAAGAGACTAAATCCTCTCCCAGAAAGAGGCTCTCATGGAAGATAAATTAAATAGGTAAATTCTGCTTTTCATTTCTTTTATTTTCATTCATGTGCCTTTCATTCTTTTTATTTACTCACCTCCATTCCCCAAAATTTTATGATAACTCCAATACCATACATGTATTGGTATTTATTATTACAATGGAATAATTCCTCATCATCTATACTTTTCCATAATTATATATGAGAAATGAAAATAACATCTGGGATGTGTTAATATATCACATTACTGGAAAATGAGTTTTCATCTTCTATTATCATTTTCAATTCTGGTCATGAAACCACATTTATGGGGTAACCATATCATAATATATGTAATATATCCTATGTAATGTTGTAGAATAATTCAAATACATGTCTAATAGGTTCTTAATTATGTTCTTAATAACTCTAATTTCCTAATCTAGTATCATATTTTCAATGGATGAACATATTAAATCATAAGGTATGAATTTTCTTCTTGAATCATTGTTTTATTTTGGGTTTCACTTATTCACTACATACCTCAATGAAATTATTATTATTTATTAGGTACTCTTAATATATTATGTATAAATGATATATATATATATACCAACATGAATCCTTATTTATTTTAGGGGAGTTAGATGCATTAAATGGACATTTCAAAAACTCTTCCCCAAATACAATCTAGTTTCTATGGAACTTCTCAAATTCTTACATATGATCAAGTACAATCTATAATCTATTTTAGCTACCATTATCTCTCTAAAATGACTCATTTAATTATGGAAAAACTATAAAATGTTACCTTTAATATTATACAATTATTTGTCCCAAATAAATATTCTTTTCCATGTTAAATAGTATTTATCTCATGAATTAGTTGATGATTTTATAAGAGTATTTTCATTTTCTTCAATAGACATGATGATTCTTATGTATACTTTGGAAAAATATATAATGATATCACCTACGATATTGAATATAATAGTTTATTATTATGTTGACTATGTATGTGCTATCTCAAAACGATTAACCATATTCATCCAAATGGTTTGTGTTTTTGTTTGGTAATGTTATTACACATCATATTTTAGTTTCAATATGAATGTATATGTTATTTATGTTTATCCCTATTCATATTATGAATGAATTGGACTTAGTAAGTGATATTTGGGGCCAATTATTTCCCATTAACGAATCTATAGGACTCATGAGAAAAAACAGAAATGGCCATGGCCATGGCATTTCTTATTTTAAGATATGGTTTTGTGCGAGACCTAGATGAAATATTTTAGAATGTCCAGAATTATGTATTCCTTCATTATGAAACTAGAGATTTATAATCCATGTGATTATTAAACAAGTATAATATTCATGTTTAGGTTCTACAGAATTATTTAATCAGTTTTTATTCCTACCATATTATTCTCAAGTATATTTTTAATGGGATGCATATTAGTTATCCATCATGCCTATTGTTTATATTTTCATCTGATGTATTATTTACCCTTACTAAGGATCTCAGCTCCCCAATTTCAGATGTTTTATTTTCCCCATGTTGTGAATAAGTAGATTATGAGTGAAATTCAAGGATAATATATGAGATTTTGTGTTATTCAAAAGAAGTTGTTATATTGTATTTCCATTAAAGATATAATGTTGAACCTATATATGTATTTGGACATCTAAAAATACTAAACTATTTAGTCTTCCTGGACCTGTTTCCCTTGTTTATATGACAATTTTAAAAATTGTGTCACCGGCTCTAGGAAACTAGGGTTATGTCCTCACAAGGGAGAAATATGATCTTGATGCAATTGAATGGGAAACATTAAATAATATTTTCCTTGACTAATATTTCACTAATTTTGATAAACTGTACATAGAAATAAAATCCCAGGAACTAATGAAAAAGGATTATTATATTGTAGATGAATATGAGGAAAACATCTCAGGATTTGAATGGTATGTGATGATTTTTATTTGATACAAATAAATTGAAATTAATATGTTTTTTTCATGATTAAATAATAGACTATAAAAATCCTAGTCCTCATGAAAATTTAATATCCTAGATAATATTATATGTTGTGATGAATCAGTTTATATGATGTTTTTTGACTCTTATTTTCCATGTTATGAGGACATTTAGAACCATTTAGGGTGGAAGGTGATGGGTAAACATACATCAATGAAATATGGAGGTAATAAATTGAAATTATCATCTTCAGGTTTTTGTGTTAAAAATTTCCTTGTTTAATCTATTATGAAATCTTGGATGTGATACTGATGATGAATGTTTTTCTACATAGCACACGAATGAAAGGAAAACAATTTCTATGAATAAATGAATGGAGAAACCGACATCCATCCATTAGTAAATTGTTTTAGTTTCATGGAGTTGGGTCATTATGCTAATGAATGTTCAATTTTAGTTTCACCATATGAAAATATTCATGATCATAATTAGGGAGTTATAGTGAGGTTATTTTTTACAAATAAAGTTTACTTTGGGCCTATAAATGACGTAGTGAAATAAATGATACATAATTATTTAAATTGTGTGAATAGAAAATTTGTATATGGATATAAACATTCATTTATTTTTGGAAACAATTCATATAAATTTTGAATATAACCTCATGAATATAATATTGAAATTTTGGTGAAACACCATGTGGATGTATTAAATCAACCATGATATATAAGAATCATTGCATTGTTATTAGTTGGATACTGATTCATTTAAATCATTTGTAAAATTACCTAATAGATTTTCACACCAACCATTGTATAGATTAGCTTTCATTTTATCAAGATAATATATATTTCAATGGATTGAATGTTGTGTACAATTATTTCAAGTCATTAATATTTTACCAAGAAGAATAAAAATTGAAGAGAGATGGAATTAAACGTTATTCATATAATATTTTCGATAATAAATAAAATATTCAAATTAGTAATTTTATATTAATAAATTAATAAATCGACATTTTTTCATATTATTTAAATAGTTTTATTCAAGTTTGAGAGGTTGATTTCACATTTTACTTAGCTCCTCATGATATGTCTATTTACAAATTCACAAATCTAATGGATGAAGTAGAAAGTTTATAATTGAAAATAAAATTAAATGATTTATTATATAATGTTTTAATTCAACCAAAACAATCACCACTCGGTTCTATTTTCTAGTATGTTATCAATAAATATAGTTCGATGATACTAAACATTGATTATAGAGCTCAGAATAACATCACTATTAAGAAAAATTATCATCAGACCCAAATTTATGGTTTGATTGATCATATACTAAGAGAATTGTATTTTTTAAAATATGTAATGATGTTGGGGTTACACAAGTATAAAGTTCATGGAGTAGAAATTATAATGTATTCTCCAAACAACATTTTAGCACCTTGAATTTAAAGTTATGCCAATAGGGTTATTTAATTAATTTATTGTATTTGTTGATATTATGAATATAATTTTTCATGAGTTATTTGACAATAATGTGGATATTATTATTAATGAAATTTTTTAATATAATAAAAATTATAATAGGATCATGAAACACAAAAAATGTTTTTTTTTTCAAAACATAAAAGGAAAAAAACTATTTGGGAAATTTAGCATGTATGATTTTTGGTTGAATTTTATTCATTATTCAGTATTATTGTTTATAAATATGGTATAAATTTTTACCTTTTAATACAAATGTGGTAGATGAATGGACCATACCCATAAATATAACATATATTGGTAGTTCTCTTGAATTAATAGGTTACTATATGTAGTTTTTTGAAAAATCTTCTCGGTTTTCTATCCCAATGAATATGATATCTCAAAATGGTGTTATGTTCATATGGAAGAAAAAAATGTAATGATATATTAAGTAAATAAAAAATTATCTTCATGATTGCTCAGTTTTGTCCCTTCCTTTTAGAAGTGGTTATTTTTCATCTACAATTATTCTTAATTAATGTAAATGGTAGAATGATAACATAGACTTATCAAGAGATAGATTATGATTCACTTTAGTTGAAATCTCATGTGTTAAATTACCATAACCATACTTTGGAATTATCTTAAATTTTTTTTATGTAAAAATTTCTAAACATGATTTTCATGTAGTAAATTGAGAAATATTTATAGACGAACAATTTTTTAAGTATATATTCACTTTGAAATAACTCAACATTAGAAAAAGAAAATGGATCGAACTAATCACGGAATATGAATTCATGATTCATTACCATCAGTGTAATGAAAAATATTTATATGATGATTTTATTAGAAAATGAAATGATAAATTCACAATGTTTTTTTTAAAAATTACCCGATTTTCATGGTTTTGATTAATTTTTTCCTAGATGTTTTGGACGTAGTGACATCCTTTTTTTATCATGTTTCAATGATGTGACATTTTTCATAAAAAATTAAGTGAAATATATGGGGGATCATTATTTTTTTGAAATTTTATAATCTATTAATAATGGTGCATTACCATATTTTAATATTGGAACACCCCAAGCTTCTATGGTATGATTCTCTTTGAATAATATAGTAGCGTGTTTTGTATGCAACTTCGAGTTCTAACACACACCACAACCAATCAAACTAGCTGTTATGAATAGTAATACCCACATTTTGAAATTTTATAAATTTTATCATTCAAAATAGAATTATTTTTTGGATTTGGAATATCGAAATTATTCTAGGGTAAATTTTTGGTATTTTCTTGAAAACTTCCAATTTTTGATGAATAGTGAAACACACTGAGTCATAGTTTAAAACCAAATTTTTTTTAAATAACTATTTATTCTATTTAAATTTATTTTTAATCAGAATATATATATAATACCTATATATGTTCAATGTAATTCATTGAAGTCATTTTATAATAATTTTAGATATATAAAAATTTTATTGAACTTTTCACCGTCTTTTACCCATCCTCTAGGACAATTTTCAAATTCATATAAAACAATATTTTACCATTTATATGAGTGGAATTTCTAAAATCTAAGAGTCACAGTTAATATAAAACTGTAAAATGTGTTTCAATAAGATAAAAATAATTTTTGGTAAATAGTAACTTTTTACTTTTATTTATCACGGTTAAAAGAAAATATGGTAATTAAGGGTAGAAATGATATTATTATTACCCTAACACATGTCATAATTATATTGGATAAGTATAATTCGACCAAAAACAACCTTTGGAATAAAATATGAACCTATTTGGTCCACTTGGATTAGATTAGGACTTTTATTATTATTTAATTCAAAGAAGAGTTAAAAGTGTTAAAATCAATGTCTAATAAATAAAACATTTTTCATATAGGGTTATACATAAGATAAATTCGATTATAAATATTCATTATAAATATAAAATTATTTCCTACATAATGGTATTTTATTTATAATTTTTAGACATTAAATATATTAATTTATTTATGAAACAATGGTGATGCAGTAATTACCTAATTAATGAAATATTAAAATAAATGATATTATAACTATCCAAATAAATGTAATTTGAGACTTTTTATGAATTAAAATAATTCTATAGGTTAATATTACATATTAGGGTTGGTTATATGTGTTTTTTGCTAAGTAATAATGCTGTTATGAATTTAGAAAAAACAAAATACCATAAAGTGTCAAAATTGACATGAAAGACTTAAAAAAAAAACAATTATATTATTAATTGATATTCTATTCCTAAAAATATAAGGTTCGTCAAAAAGACTTATATAATGATATTTTTATCATTAATGAACCAATTGGGGTTCTCTTGGATATATATAGTATGTTTATTAACCATATAATATAAAAATACAAAGAGACATGATAAATGTCAAACAATTTACCTTAGAGTTAAATCTAAATGTTAAGGTTAATATAGTGGCCCAAACCTATCTAAAACATACTGGTTGGGTCGTTATCAACCCATCCCAACCTTAGCCTTTAAATAATCTATTTTTGATCCATTATAAATCCAAAATGTTTTTATTATAAAATAATATTTCAAGCTTGTCCTAAGGTGCCCCTCACCCCTCTTATTAAAGGGCACTCCCCCTTCTCTCTAATTCACACCTTCAATGCCTTTTGGGTCGGCCAAAACCTACAAAAATATCCTCTAAACTTCTCTCACTTCATTCTACAGGCCTTACATTAGTATGAAATCCAACTTGAGGAGCACTTTTGATCAAATCAATAGGAAGAACCGGAAGAAGAGGTAATAATTTCACCACCATCATTCAAGTTCTTTTCTTCTTCCACTTCTTCATTCTTTGTTATTTCCATTATAAAATAATAACTCCATTATCTTATATATACTATGATGTCATTATGAAAATGTTACAACCATATTATTTATTATATCCATCATTTGAATGAAAAGTCACCATATGTGCGTACGTACGGCTTACTGTCTCCACGTCGTGGTGTAATTGTCATTCAATACATTATTATTTGGATGGGTATAATAATTATGTATAATTGATGTAAATAATGAATATAAAATGATAATTATTTTGTATATATGATATAATATTGAAATATATATTATTATAATATCAGAAGAATGATATTATCGCTCGTGCGTACGTACGGATTACCGTCTCCACGAACGCGATGACATTAATTCCCCATCGTATCCATTCAAGAGTAATTTTTATTTGATGATTAAAAATAATGTTTAATGACTATATAAAATTCTGTATATCAATATTATACATCCCATACACATCAAATATGACTCACATAACAATGAATATAAAGGAAAATGAATCTGTTACCACCCGAAACGACAATAATACTAAGATATTATTAACAATGAATTGTTAAAAGTTTATATATGATATTATATTTATGTATATGATTATTGTACAACTGAATAACAAATTTTTCACCATTATACATGATTTTAACAAACCCTCGACCAAGTAAAAGTATAAGTTAAGTGTTAATTCAATAATATCTTCATTCTCCGAGGTTGTTTATAAGTAATTATCTAATGGGACCTCTTTATCATCCATGTCCATGTTTCTTAAAAATTTATTTCAAACCATTTTTATTATTTACTAGACAATGGGTTAAAGTCATTTATAACATTATGTGTTTTGAATGTAATCTTTCCGTCGTCTTCCAAACAAGGAACTTTTTGATATTTTCATCAAATTTAAGGTAAGAATGTTTTTTTAACTTATACGGCGGGTGCACCTATTTTCCACCCTTATAACATCATAAAAGATTCCCTTAAAATATTATAATAATATTTTCAAAATAAATGTTTTTATTATAATTATGTGACTCTTAAATGATTTCAAAATAGAAAGATATATTTCTCTAAAAATGGTTTTGATTTCATCTATGCCAACACCCTTTGATGGATTTTATGTTTATTTGAAGTTGATATATAATGATACAAAACTTCTATATTATATTGAAGGTTTTGTGATAATTTTGACTATAGATGTGATGTTTTTATACCATTCATGGTTTATGGTTAATGTATTGATATTTCATATGCTAGTTTTAATACGAATGATTATGATATGTTTAATACTTTTTATATAAGGAATGTATTGGACATAGTAAGTGATGGGTGGAGCCCGCTATAGCTCCTCGATGGATCATTTGGTCTCATGAGAAAACTAAATGTGTAATTGGATGAGTCCTTTATCAATTTTGATATATGGTTTTGGCGAGGCCGTAATCATTTTTATACATCTTGGATGAGGCCGTGAAAAAAATGTTTCAGAATGTTCAGAATTATACATTCCCTAATTATGAAAATAATAATGATGGTTCATATGGTCATTCGACTAGAAGAATAACCATGATTATATTTTATTATTGCATTATTTACTCAGCTCATATTCTAGAGAAAAAAGTATTCTTGTTTATTATTTGTAAAGGCATGTGGATTCAATTATTCAACATGATTACTATTTATATTATTTTCACCTATATTTCTTACCCTTACTGAGAATTTAAGCTCACCCATTTCTTATGTTTCATTTTCCCAGGATATGAAGGATTTACTTATGAATGACATGCATGCATAATCTAGGAGGCTTGTATGTTTCTAAAGAAATATATTCATGTTTTGATTCTCTTCAAGATGTAATGTTGTACTTATTTATGAATTTTGTTTCCAATAATACTAAACTGATCGGTCTTTCGAGACATGATTTCCATGTGATAATTCAAATTTTATGTAATAATGCACCCACTGTGGGTAACTAGTGTTAGGGCATTTCAGTTGGTACCAGAGGAAGTTTAGTACAAACCATGGAAGCTAGATTTTCCAAAACTCAGATTATATGACATAGACATAAGATGGACATTGAGGATTAGTATAGAAGAACATCCTTGAATTTTGGTATTGTAGATATTTTGTGAGTTTTGGGAGCAATACATCCCTGTCTAGATACGAGCAGGTAGAGGTGGATCTGGCACCGATGTACCTAGGGGTAATACCTGAAAACACCACTTTGAGCTAGACTCGTACGAGAATTAGTGCACGAAAATGGGCCTTGATGCACTCTGGGTTAAGGCACTCTTGGGTGATATGGTTTGGATAATTCTCATTTTCATTATAAACCATTATGAAGGGTTTATGAGTATATACTTCCTCAATGAAAACATTTTTATGATTATGGATTATATCGATAAACTATTTAATTTATGTTAAGTGTTTTACAAGTTTGTATTTATGTATTTTTATTCATAGACTAATCTAGTATATGCCATTGTTTAGAAATAGAGCCTAATGGAATGAATGGAAACTGTATCAATGCATGAACTCCATGTAAGGATTTCACTCTTGCTAAAAATAATTATAGTGAAGCTGGTGATGCAACTAGAGCTGATCAACTAATCACTATACTGGGAAAACTCACTCAGGTTATGAATAACAAACATACCCTTATGGAGCACCCTGATCGACAGTCTGGAGGATCAATGTTTAGATCGCTTCATGAGGTAACAACCACTTACATTAAATGGGATTACAAATACATTATTGGATGTGGAAAGGATAAATACTTTAGAGAACATATTCCACACTTTGTGGAGTAGCGAAAGGGAAAAATTTGTCATTGTAGTTTACCGCCTCACTGGAGATGCTGATCAATGGTTGTAATTAATTAAAAACAGAAAGGAAGACTAGGAAGTATCAAATATGGAATGGAGGGAGTATAATTTTTTTTAGAAAAATACATTCCTCATGACCATCGAGCGGATATGGAAAGACAATTTCTGAGTCTGAGGCAAAAGGAGGATGAGAATTTCGCAAAGTACGATGCTTTCTTTACACGGATAGTGAGGAATGTTGGAGATTATATACATAACCAAAGATTTAAGATTGATCTTTTCTATGATGGGTCAAAACCATTTCTTCATCAAGAATTGGTATCATAATCCTTCTCATCATTCGAAGATATTGTCTCATGTGCTATCAAGACAGAAAAGGAATTATCTATTTCTTAAGACTTTAAATCAAAGAAAGATAAGAAGATATATTCAAAACACTCTTGGAAATGAAATAAGGAAATAGGGAAGAATGGAATAATTGAATTTCCACCCTATGATAATTGCGGAAGGAAGCACTCTAGTGCCTGTCTAAAAGGGAAAAGAGTGTGCTACAAATGTGGAAAGATATGCCATATTGCTGGTGATTATAAGGGAAAGAAATACTCTACCAATGTTCAATGCTACAATTACATGGATATGGGACATTATGAAGATGAATCTCCTAATATTCAGGGAAACATACCTTAGAAAATACCAAGGGATCAAGGCCAAGCTTATGTGATCACTACTGCTGAGGTTGAAGCTTCGAAAGACGTAGCAGCGGGTAATTTAATGGTTTCCTCATGTTTAGCAGATGCATTATTTGATTCTAGATCATCGCATTGTTTCATATCTTCCCAGTTTTCTAAGAAAATTAGATATTTGAAATTTTATTTAACAAGGGAGTTATCAGTCAAAACTCTTAACGGAAGTATCATTGCTACAATGTTTTGTGAATTAGTTCCCATTTGGGCATATAAATGTTCTTTATCTTCTGATCTCATAATCATAACCATGATTGAATTTGATATAATCCTTAGTATGGATTGGAATTCGGGCCATGATGCAAAAATATTTTATAAGAAGAAGGTTGTTACGATTTTTGATGATGATGCTAAAGAACACCTTATCTTTAGAGTAGAATAATCACCATCTTATTCTTATCTAGATCCACCCCCATTAGCTTAACTAAATTCAATTATTCGGGAGGAAGAGAATGAAACAACTATGGGTGAGTAAAGGAATTTTCAAATAGAGGACGTACCTATTGTGAAAGAATATGTTGATGTGTTTCTTGAAGATTTACCTAGACATCCTCCAAAATGATAAATTGAGTTTTCCATTGATTTAATTCATGGATCAAGGCCCATATCTAAGACCCCATATAGAATGGCCACTGTGGAATTAGTGGTACAAAAGAAACAATTAGAGGAATTGAGAAGTAATGGATTTATTCACCCTAGTGTTTATCCATGGGGTTCCCCTGTCCTTTTTGTGAAATAGAAAGATGGATATATGAAGTTGTGCATTGACAAAGGGAGATCAACACTATAACAATAAATAACAAGTATCCCCTACCTCACATTGATGACTTATTCGACCAACATCGTGCAGCTCAAAATTTTTCAAAGATTTAACTTTGATCTGGATATCATCAATTATGTGTGAAAAAGGATGATATTCCGAAGAAAACATTTCGAACCAGGTATAGGAATTATGAGTTTTCAATAATGCCTTTTGGATTTACTAATTAACCCAATGTATTCATGGATGAAATGAATATAGTTTTCAAGGATTATATCGATGATTTTGTGGTGGTATTTATTGATGATATCCTAGTATACTCCAAAATCAACGAAGATTATGAAAATCACTTGCACATTATCCTGAAGACTCTTAGAAGACATGAATTATATGGGTTGTTTTGCAAGTGTGAATTCTGGCTTCAAGAGATATTTTTTCATGGTCATTTTGTCTCCATGGATGGAATCTCTGTCGATCCTTTTAAAAACAATGCAATCTAAGAATGACCATCACCAATGAGTATAACTGTGGTACAAAATTTTATTGGTTTAGTAGGTTATTATAGGTGTTTCATCCAGAATGTTTCTTGATTGGCTAACCCATTAACCAAGCTCACATGTAAAGGGGTTAAGTTTCATTGGAAAAAATATTGTGAAGAAGTTTTTGAAGAACTGAAGAGAATACTAGTCAATGATCCTATTTTGACTCTACAATCGGGGAATGATGGGTTTGTTATTTATAGTAATGCATCAATGAAGGGACATGGTTGTGTCCTTATACAAAATGATAGTGATATTTCATATGTATCACAATAGTTGAAAATTCATGAGCAAAACTATCATACTCATGATCTTGAGTTAGCAGATGTAATATTTTCTTTGAAGATTTGGAGACACTGTATCTATGGTGAAAAATGTGTGATATATACCAATAATAAGAGTTTGATGTATATTTAGTCACAAAAAGAACTCAACATGAGGAAAATGAAATGCCTTGAACTACTCAAGGATTAAGACTGCACTATACACTACCACCTAGGGATGGAAAATAAGGTGTCATATGATTTCAGTAGAATGGATCATGGAGTTTTGATCAAGATGAGAGTTGAAAAGGATTATATATATATGGATATAGTAAAGATGGATATGGGAATAACCATGGAAGGTGAAACATCAATACTTTTTTAAAATGGTTTCCAAACCATCATTACTGGAAAGGATATGAGTTCTCAGGCCGATGTTGAAGATTTTTAAAAGAATATTAAATATGTGAATGATGGGAGATTGAGTGACTTTGTGTGTGAAGATGGAATTTTGAACTTTGGGAAGAGACTTTGTGTTCCCGATATACCTCATCTGAAACGAGAATTGTTGGATGATGCGCATAGTTCAAATTTCTATATACACCCTGGTACCACTAAGATGTATAGAGATTTGTAGGATCATTTTTTGGGTCAACATAAAGAGGGAGATTTCTGATATTGTGTCATGATGTGTGGTTTTTCACGAAGTGAAAGCTAGAAGGAAACAACTTGGATGAGACATGAAACCTCATCCCATACTTGAGTGGAAGTGGGATAATATTACGATGGACTTTGTCATGGGACTACCAAAGACTCCTATAAGGAATGATGCAATATGGGTCATTGTTGATCATCTTACCAAGTCAACACATTTTCTTTCCATAACAGAGGATTTACCTCTTGAACGATTGAAAAGACTATATATTAATGAAGTTGTTAGACTTCATGGAGTACCACTATCGATTGTATCTGATCGTGATCCATATTTTACAACAAGATTCTGGAATAATCATCAGAAAGCCCGGGATACTGAATTTCGTTTGAGCACTGTCTACCACCACAAACTGATGGACAGTCATAACGGAATATTTAAACATTTGAAGACATGTTGGGTTCTTTCTCACTTGACTTTCATGGTATATTGGATCAATATTTACATTTGGTATAACTTTCCTGTAACAATAGCTTTCATTCAAGTATTCAGATGGAACCGTATGAAGCATCATACAAAAAGAGATGTCGCACACCAACCTATTGGGATGATGTTGGTGAAAGAAAACTCGTAGGCCCATATCTGGTGAAAGAAATGATGGAAAAAGTGAAGGTAATCCAAAACCACATCAAAGAAGCTCAAAGTAGGTAGAAGGGATATGTCGACAACTGAGGGATGGATTTAGAATTTCAGGTAGGAGATAATGTTTTCTTGATGGTATATCCATTGAAGGGTGTTATACATTTTGGTAAGAAGGGTAAATTGAGTCCCAGGTACAACAGACCATTCGAAATTCTAGAATGAATTGGGATTTTAGTATACCGTTTGGCAATGCTGCCATGTCTCTCGAAAGTTCACGATGTGTTCCTCGTATCACTTTTGAGAAAATACATGCATGACCGAACACATGTACTCACATATGATGAATTAGAGTTGGAACCTGATCTATCTTATTACGAAGAACCTTTCATGGTTCTTGATACAAGAGACCAAATGCTGAGAAACTGGGTGACTCATCTGGTAAAAGTTCTATGGAGAAACCATAAGATAGAAGAGGCAATGTGGGAACCTGAGGAACTTATGATGAAGACCCACCCAATTATTTTTGTGTAGTAATATTATAGAAATTTCAAGGATGAAATTATTTGATGGAGGGGAGAATGTAACACCCCAAGCATCCACAATACGCTTCTCTTTGAATAATATAGTACCGTGTGTTGTACGAAACTTCGAGTTCTAACACACCCCACAACTAATCAAAGTAGCCATTATGAATAGTAATACCCACTTTATGAAATTATATAAATTTTATCATTCAAAATGGACTTCATTTTTTAATTTGGAATATTGAAATTATCCTAGGGTAAATTTTTGGTATGTTTCTAAAAAATTTCAATTTTTTGATAAATAGTGAAAACCACCGAGTCATAGTTTAAAACCGAATTTTTATTTAAATAATTATTTATTTTATTTAAATTTATTTTGGGTCAAATTAGATATATAATACCTATATAAGTTCAATGTAATTCATTTGAGTCAGTTTATAATAATTTTGGATATATAAAAATTTTATTGAACTTTTCAACGTCTTTTACCCATCTCCTATGAGAATTTGAAAATTCACATAAAGTATAATTTTACTGGTTCTATGAGTGAAATTTTAAAAATTCGAGAGACACGATTAATATCAAGGAGTAAAATTTTTTTCAATAAGATAAAAATAATTTATTGTCAATCGTAACTTTTTACTTTTATTTACCACTCTTAAAAGTAAATAGGGTAATAAAGGGTTGAAATGATATTATTATTACATTAACATGTGTCATAATTCAATTGGATACATATAATTAGACCAAAAAAAACATTAGGAATAAAATATGATCCTCTTTGGTCCACTTGGATTAGATTAGGACATTTATTATTATTTAATTCAAAGAAGAGTTAAAACAGTTAAAATCAATGTCTAATAACTAAAACACTTTTAATATAGGGTTATATATAAGATAAGTTCGATTATAAATATTAACTAGAAATATAATACGATTTACTGTATAATTGTATTTTATTTATAATTTTTAGACATTAAATAATTAAATTTATTTATGATAGAATGGTGATGCATTAATTACCTAATTTATGAAATATTAAAATAATTGATATTATAAATATCCAAATAAATGTAATTTGAGACTTGTTATGAATTACACTAATTTTTTAGGTTAAAATAACATATTAGGGTTGGTATTATTAATTTTTTCGAAGTAAAATTTACTTATGAATTTTGAAAAAACAAAATACCAAATAGTGTCAAAATTGACATAAACGAGTTTTTAAAACAACTATTATATTATTAATTGATAATATATTTTTAAATATCTATGGTTCGGCCAAAAAAAAAATATAATAATAGTTTTATCATTAATTAACCACTTGGGGTTCGCTTGGAAGTATATACAATGTTTATTAACCATATAATATAAAAATACAAGGAGACATGGTAAATGTCAAACTATTTACCTAAGAGTTAAATCTAAACATTAAAGTTAATATATTGACCCAAACCTGTATAAAACCTATTGGTTGAGTGGTTTTTGACCCATCCCCACATTAAAATTTAAATAATATATTTTTGAGCCATTATAAATCGAAAATGAGTTTATTATAAAATAATATTTCTAGTTTATCCTAACGTGCCCTCGCCCCTATTATAAAAGGGCACTTCCCCTTCTCTCTAATGCACACCTTCAAAGACTTTTGGCTCGGCCAAAACATACCCAAATATCCTCTCAAATTCCATCACTTCATTCTGGAGGCCTTCCATTAGTCACAAAGCCAACTTATGGAGCCCTTTTAGTCAAATCAAACGGAAGAACCCAAAGAAGAGGTAATAATTTCACCACCATCTTTCAAGTTCTTTTCTTCTTCCACTTCATCATTCATTATTATTTCCATTATAAAATAATAACTCCAGTATCTTCTATATACTTTTATGTTATTATGAATATGGTACAACCATATTCATTATTATATCCATCCTTTGAATGACATGTCACCATACGTGTGTACGTACGAATTACTGTCTCCACGTCATGGTGTAATTGTTATTCAATACATTATTATTCAGATGAGTATAATAATGATGTGTAATTGATGTAAATAATGAATATAACATGATAAATATTCCTTATAAAAGATATAATATCAAATTATATATTATTTTAATATCAAAAGAATGATATTATCACTCGTGCGTACGTACGGATTACCGTCTCCACGAATACGATGTGATTCACTCCTCATCGTATCCTTCCAAGACTAATATTCATTTGATGATTAAAAATAATGTTTAAAGACTTGATATAATTCTGGATATGAATAAGATACATCCCATCCATAAAAAATATGACTCACATAACAAAGAATATAAAGGAAAATGAATCGGTTAACACCCGAAACGACAATAATAATTAGATATGATTTACAAAGAAATGCTAAAAGATCATATATGATATCATATTAATGTATATGATTATTTTATAATTTAATAACAATTATTTCACCATTATTAAGGAGGTTAACCAACCCTCGACCAAGTAAATGTACAACGTAAGGGTTAATTCTACAATCTCTTCATTATCTGAGGTAGTTTATACGTAATTATCTAAAGGGACCTCATTATTATCCACATCAATGTTTCTTAAAAATGTATTTCAAAACATTTTTACTATTTACTAGTCAATGGGTTAATGTCATTTATACCTTTATATGTTTTTAAAGTAATTTTCCATCATTTTCCACACAATGTACTTTTTGACCTTTTCGAAAAATTTAAGGTTAAAATGTTTTTTTAACTTATACGGCGGGTGTGTCTATTTTCCGCCATAATAACATCATCAAATCTTCCCTTACAAGCTTATATGAATATTTTCATATTAAATTTTTTCAATATAATTATGAGACTCCTAAATTATTTCAAAATAGAATGAGATATTTCTCTAAAAATGGTATTGATTTCATTTATTCTTACATCCTTTGATAGAATTTATGTTTATTTGAAGATGATTTATTATGATACAAAACATCCATATTGTATTGAAGGATTTGTGATATGATTGACTGTGTATGTTCTATTTTTATACCATTCATGGTTTATGGTTAATGTATTGACATGTTTTATTCTAGTTTTAATAGAATTTTTTATGATATGTTTAATCTTTTTCATATGAGGAATGTATTTGACCTAGTATGTGACGGGTGGAGCCCTCTATAGCTCCAAAATGAATCGGTTGGTATCATGAGACAACTATATATGGAATTGGCCGAGGCCTTTCTCAATTTTGATATATGGTTTTGGCTGAGGCCTTAATCATTTTTAGACGTCTTGGCCGAGGCCTTGTAAAAAATGTTTTATAATTTTCGGAATTATTCATTCCCTCATTATGAAAATAAAATTGATGGTTCATCTAGTAATTACACAAGTAGAATAAAAAGGATTATGTTTTATTATGTAATTATTTACTCAGATAATATTCCTTCCATAAAAGTTCTATTGTGTATTATTGTTAAAGGCATGTGGTTTCAATTATTCACCATGCTTAATATTTATGTTATTATCCACAATATTTATTACCCTTACTAAGAATTTGAGAAAACCCCTTTATTATGCTTCATTTTCCAAGGAAATGAAGAAGTTAGTTATGAATGAATTGCATGCATAATCTTGGAGGATCAGATGTTTCTAATGAAATATATTCAGGTGGTATTTCTCTTAAAGCTGTAATGTTGAACTTATGTATGAATCATGTTTGAAATAATACTAAACTGATCAGTCTTTTGAGACATGATTTCCTTGTGATCATGCAAATTTTATATAATAATGAACCAACTCTGGGTAACCAGGGTCGAGGCATTACAAGTATTTATGGAGAATGTGTTTTTTGATTTGGAAAAGGATTACACATCCAATTGGATTCCTAGTTGAGGAAAACATTGTTTAATAAATCTCATATTTCTCAATTTTTAATACATCTTGGAAGTAGTATGATTTATAGAGACCTTTTTATGTATTATTGTTGGGAAGTAATGAAATGCGATATTTTTTAAATTTACACTAATGTGTTAGAATTTTCCATATGATAAAAAAGAAGAAATGTTAAGAAGGTGAATGTGTAACAATTTTATAGTTCTAGAGTGAAATTGGATAAATATAAAATTGGGTTATGTTCTTGGATTAGAAAATAAATATAAAAGATATAATTCCATTTTGGATATTCTTTATTGATGAATTAAATATTCAAATTTTCTTCCCATTCAAGATGGAATGTATGTAAATAATCATTAAAAACTATATCTGAATGATATTTTCAGATTACATTATGGGACACTCTCCATTTTATTATACCATGCTCCCATATTATCATCCATTTTTTATAAAGTTATTTAGATGTTGTTGGGTAGTGAATTAAATTTCAGTAATTTTTTTCATCCTCATTATGATGGAAAAATCGAGTGGATAATTAAAAAAATGTAGAAAATGATTTATTTTTATTCAATGGAATTCATGATAAGTTGGGAATAAAATATTTAATTTGTTCAATTTTTTATAATAATAATTTTTCTAGTATATAAATTGAACAATTCAAGGAATTATATTGAAATAGGTTTCGAGAAAAAGCATTTTTTCATGTTTTTAGAGAATAGACTTTTATAGAACCAATGTTAGAAGAGGGAACATCTAATAAATTATAGTTCAAACAATCTCACTTGAGGGAATAATAGAGAAGGGAGAAATGTTATATAGATAATTAGAGGAATGATCATTCATTTGAGGTAGGTGATCATGTTCTTCTCAATGTTTTACATGGAATGGTGTGTTATATTTTTGTAAGAATGGGATTGTGATCATTTGTTTCATTGTAATATATGAAATCTATATGATTGTTGTATCGGTTTCCATCTAATTGGGATTACCATTGAGTCTATATCTGGTACTCAATGTGTTTCAAGAATTAATGTTAAGGAATTATATTCTAGATTCATTTCGGGTTTTGAGACAGAAAGTAGTTCATATAGAAGAGAATAATTATTATTAAATATAACAAATTCATGTTCCTAACTACATAGAGTAGGTGTTGTAGAATAAGTTCAATCATTATATTATATTTTTATGGAAAATTCATATGATATAAGAGGTAACATTGGAATCTGAAAATGTTTTGAGGGAAAAATTCTCCCTTTATTTAATAAAGAATTAAAATACAAGGAATTTATTTCTAAATGGGGTGATAGATTAAAAAAAACTAGTTCAGTATAGAATAATTCATTTTTATATTTATTAATATGAATTATATTGTTATAATATTTATTATAATATAGTTTTATTTTTAATAAAAATGGAAGTAGATTAATTAAACAAATTTAGTAATTTTTTTTATTTAAATGATTATTTTATAAATTTATGAATATGAATTTTATTAAATTTATACAATTTTTTAAATCAGAATATAAAAATTTACTAAGGGTGAATTTATGGAATTTTTTAGAAAATAGTAATTTTTCAATGAAAAATAAAAAATTACGATTATGTAAGAACATCATTAATTTTCAATAAATTAAATAATTTAAAATTAAATATATGAATCGAATGTATTTTTCATGTATCCAAGTTATTATTTAGTAATATTGTATTCCCTAAATTACTTTGTAATAATCAATATATTTTTTAATTTGACTATTTTTATGGGTTTATAGAATGTTTTAAAAAAATAAAAATGCATACCGATTCACGTTTTTAATTAATTAAAATAAAATCTAATCTAGAATTTTTTAATTTATATTTTAAAAATATATTTCATTAAATATTTGATTTTTTTTATGAAATTTGTATGATTAGTCATACAGTTAATATAGAATAATATTTTCCTAAAAAAATACATCTTATAGATACCTGTTGTATCGCCACAGCTGTAGTCTTAATATTTAATTAATATTTGACACTTATGTGAAATGAATTTGAAAAAATAATTCCATGTTAATAATTATATATAATTTATAATTTCGAAAAATGGAAACCTAAATTTTTCGAAATCTTAATAGTGAAATTAAATAAAATTATTCACAACGATTAAGGTAGAAATGATATTTCTAGGTGATTAACATTATTCTCAAGGGTCCAAATGACATGGAAACTATAATAATCCAACAGATGTACATGCGATTACATTATAACTTATTGAATTGTATTTTTAACATTATTGGCGCCTTTTGACTGGTAACAAGGTGGTTTCACCCAATTTTCTTTTGAGATGTACCGGGTTTATCATACCTTCCACTTATAAAAGGACACCAACTCTCCTCCAATAATCACACAATAAAGCCCAATTGGCATGGAAAATAACTAAAATAACCACTTAATTAATTTTTTATGTCATCTTATAATCCTTAATTATGGATGAAAACCATTAATGTATTTTCATTGGTCCACACTGAAAGGAGTTACCCGAAAAAAAGGTAACATTCATGAATATGCATTTTCTATTATTTTTTATCCACCGCCCTCAGATATTATTATTCCATGATTATAAAATAAAATTATTATCATCTTTTTAATGAGTTTTTCTATGATATTTATATGATTTAAAAACACACACACCTCCTTCAAATGTTTTATGAAACCATCATTCGTGTTTATGGTGGACTACTGCCTTAGGAAATGATGCCTTTCAATTTTCCATTTCCACATATCATTCATGGGAGTAAGGATAAAAAAATATATATTTATGATATATATGATTTAAAATCATAATTATAACTATTTATTCGTTATAAAATATCATACCATTTTATTTTATATACCATTGGTGATACAATAACATCAGTTATGTGTACTGTGGACTACCGCCCAACAATGTGATATGAAGTGTTTTTCACTAATGTATTATATGGAAGGTAATAAGGGAAAATGAAAATAGTATATATGTTATAAATGACATAGTTAATATATTAATTAAATAATCATCTTACTCAAAATATTACATATAATTTTCTTATAACCTTTTCACACACTAAAAAAGTGATAACACCATTCCTAGACATGTGTTATAAAACCTATTCAATGTTAAGTTATTCATTTTACAACACATGAATGGTATATATATATAATAATATTAAATTATATTTATGATTTAATGATAATTTTGTAAATATAAAATATTACATACTTTCTTCATATATTGATAATTTAAAAAATAAAAATTTTACTCCGGTATACGTATGGACTACCATCTCCATGATCATAACATTTGTTCATTTTTCATAACCATAATCCATGATTGGTTTTAAATGAATAATTTACATATAAATTTTATTATTATTTACTGATTATTATTCTTCATATGTTTATAAAATAACCCCTTTTACTAAAATCAAACTACCAATGTCATTTTTGAGATATAAACTGAACATGGTCAACACACTCAAATTGATCATATTTGATTATGTAATTGTATAAACATTATAATAGGTGAAATAATGGTAATAATATACATGAAAAAGATACTTTTCATTATAAATAATTAACATAAGTTTATTATTAATGTAGATAAAGAAACATGTGACAATTCAAACTCAGGGTAAGGGACATTGACTTAATTTCATTTCATTATAGAAATTCAGGATTTTATACACCTTTAATTTTTGATTAAGAGTATATACAACCACATTGACATTAAATAGTAATATTTTATGTATTAATATTTTATTTAATATTTTTTTAATGTGAAAATTTTATGGAATTTTTTATTCAAATGTTTACTAAGTATTACGAGGCATTTCATTGAAATAAATATAATAATTTAATGCATTCCATAAGAAACACTTGGTATTCCATGTCCTCATTTTTATAATGATAGTTGGAATGATTTCATATTAAAATTAAATTTTAATAAATTTCATTTTAAGTCTCTTTTATTTTACATCAAAGGGTTTCAAATGGAATACTTTTTATTATTAATTACAATAGAGGAAAAAAAATTCCTACAACCAGGATTTTTATTTCATTTATATATTCCAATTATGTCTTAGATTATTTATTATAACGAAACCCATATTTCCTTTCTATATGCATTTTTCAATGGAAATGTGTTTTCAAAAGAAAGAATTATTTTCCTTTGAAAAGTCCTTTTGAATGAAATTGGTATTCTTAAATCTTAATATAATTTACATATGAGAATAAAAGGGTTTTTCAAATAATAAATTATTTTTATTTCCTGTTGTAGTTATTTTAAATTATATTTTATTGGTGTTCCCAAATAGCACATGGTGAGCCTGTTATAGACAAAATTATGGGTTTTCATAGATAATACTCTGATGCATTAGGTAAAGATTATATTTTACATATAATTATATTGGAAGATCGTCAAATGGATATTCTAATTAGTAAAGGTTCTATAATGGTTTTAGGAGATAATTTTTCATGGTATCAACATGATTTATCTATTATATATAATGAGTTTTCTTGGAAAATATTAGTTTTCAGAATTAAAATTAAATGTCCTTTTTAAAAGATTAATATTTACCTTTATGTGTAAACTATTTTTTTTTTGAATAATGTATTTTCACATGGGAATAATTGTTTTTAATTAGATTAAATATTTCATATTTTTTGTATCCCTTAGTGATCTATTTGTGCTCATCCTGTATTTTGAATATTTTTCACATGATTTAAGGATGGGTACGAGATTGGAATCAGACTAATAGAATTTTATGGAAAGGATATCATGATTAAATTTAAAATTTATACATTATGGAGAAATTAGATATTAATAAGAAGTGTTGAAATTTCATTTTATGGATACAAAAATTTTGATTTATGATCCAATTATATAATATTATAAAACAAGAAAAAATCAATGTTATATAATATAGTTTTTTCATAAAAACAAGATTAGTTAATGTTATTTATGGGGAAAACATATTACAAAAAAACTATGAGACAGAGAACAGAGAAGTATTCGTAGAGAGAGTGTGTGTTTTTGGAAAATTTGCATTCAAAAAATGATCAAAAAATTCCAAAAAACAATATTTATAAAATATGGATAATGTTTTTAAAATTTAACTACCATAAAGGTCACTCAAAAAGTTAAAATAGAAATTTTTGAAATATCTCCATTTGAGGAGAGATAAATTATATAAAAATGTATCTTTCCCAATGTTTGTAGCTGAAAAATCCAAGTATATGGGTATGGATGTATTTAAAACTCCATTTAGACTTAGTGAAAATAACTAAAATTAACATTTCATGAAAAAAAATAATTTATTTCACTTAATTATTTTAAAACTATCCCCATGTGTAGATTCTACTGGAAAAAAACTCATTATTTACAGTAGATCATATTCGTCCCCAAATTGACATGACCAAAAACTATATGGAATGAGTATCATCAACTCCAAAAAAGATAAAAAACAACCCAACAATATTCTTTATGATTTTCATCAATTATTCACTTCGAAAAATAATTAAATTATGAATGGACAAGGAAGTTTCATCATGGTGATGTGAAATCGCAATGTAATTTCTATAAACTTGTTGTTTTCATCTATGTGTGATTCCAAAACCAATGCACTTGTAAGATAAAAGTCCCCTTATTATCATAGACCATTTGTAATAGATCATAACTATAGATCAACCTATTTCAAATTCATCATTTCATATAATGGAAAGTCATCCAGGAACATCTGATTCAAACTAGTGGGAATCACATAATCAAATATAACCCAATTCGACTTTAATATTATTCGTCACATCCTTATTATCTTTAGTGAATATATTTCATTAATATTTTAAAATGTGTAATGCTTTAACATTCATCAGCTTATATGTTCCTAAAATATAAATAAATTCGTTTAATGTCAATTGAATATAGGTCATCGTCTTTTACATATTCACTAGAGTCAGAGGTCTGATTTTTTCCTGAGTCCCCATAACATACTTAATTTTGAATTTCATATATCTTTAAATCTATATTTCTTACCAAGAATCATATGAACTTCACCAAAATCAATGAACCCTCCAAATCCTTTAAGACTATCCATACTAAGCAATCACTTTATTCACTCAAAAAAATTGATAGGACATAGATCATTTAAATTATTATAATATGCTTTCATGATGGTCTATATAGATACTAGAATAGGGTATTCAATTGATTTCCTATCTTATTCCATTGATTAACCTTTTCTTCCCCTATGGAAATTTTGCAGCCCTAATTTTTGAATTTTTGGGGAACTATAATCCTAAAAATATTAAATGTAATTCCACTTTTTTTTCAAAAAATAAAAAAAAAGAAATCCCAATCTATACATATTCTATTTTGGATCGATAAATAGTCAAAATTATCATATTTAGCATTGGGATGGACTTCCATAGAAGATCGTAATGGGATATCACATAGTGTAATTAATCCTAATTATTTTTTTTCTTACGCACACCACCTCAATTTATTATACAATCTCCAATAATAAATTTCTTAATATGTGGTAGTTGAGTATATTTTATGACTAATTCAATTTTTAGAACATACCTAATAGAAATCCTAAATTATTCTCTTCTATAGGTAGTACAAATTATCATATGGAGACTATAATATTCTAGTAAAGGATCTCCATAAAATTAGTTGATTTATATTTTTTTAAATGTATAAAATGGAATTTATAATCATAATATATAAAATTTGAGACTAAATATAGAATAAATAGATATATTTAATGACAAATTAAAATAAAAAGTTAAACATCACAATTTTAAATTTAAACAAAAAAATGAAAATAATTAATATAATATTGTAATCATCAAGTTAAAAATCTATAATATTAAATCAGTATTTTATGTGAAGTATGTTAATGAAACATGTAAACATTTAACTATAAAACATTCACTCTTTGATAAAAACATGTTTAATAAAAAAACATAATTATATAACTAAAAATATTAAATTATAAACTTAATAATTTACTACATATATTAAATTTTTTTAATTAAATAAAAAGTTAAATAATAAATGTATAAGAGTGAAAATGCATCAAATGAAATAAGATTCATCATGAATATGTTATTCATGCTTCAAATTGAGCTTCACCCCACTACTTTCTAGGCATATATTAAGCATAAGTAAAATATGATACGTGATACTCAATAATTTTTCTAATGTATTTTTTTGATTTCATGAAACTTGATTTTCATGAAATATAATTTTGATATCACATGTACATGAAATCTATAATAACCATTCATGAAATCCTTGGTTAGACCACTAAAGACTACTTGAAATATGGATGTGGTGGACAAGGTTGAATGGTCATCAAAATACTCAATGGGATGGAAAAGATAATGTGATTCGGTGATCGAATCACCATGATCATTTTGATCCATTGGAAAATCATTATATGTATGTATTTAAATTGAGTGTAAATATTCAATCATTACCATAATCCCATGTTAGACATTAACTCATCTATTTTATTCCATAAAAAGACAACTCATTTCATTGACTGGATAGAAGAAAGTACCATTGTATGCTTCAAATTTCTATTATCCCCGACCCATGAAGGAATCCCTATGATATTGTGAGATCCCAGAGGATAGAATAAAAACTTTAGGACACCAAGCTAAGTGCGCTTTAGCCATCCCATAAGTAGATATTTAAATCCACTAGGAAGGTCTCTAGGTTTGGCCCTCCAATTGTGTTAATTTATCCCCCCCAATGAGGTTGATGGAGAATACACTTATGGATTGTATAAATGGACTATTATTAAATACAATTCAACAATTGATTCATTGAATAATTATAAATAATTAATTTATAAAAATATATCCAATATAATTGTTAATAAATCATCTAAATATTCCAAATGTCACAAATTATTCATAAGTCCGTCGTGAAATAATAAAATATTCCATAGCCTTCATTTTCCATCAAGAATATTTTACTGAATCCATATTAGTTGGAAATACTATTCATCAATTGGATCTTATAATTAAAAATTATGAATAGTCTAATTTCCATTATAATTTAATAAGTTTAATTTCTCACGAATGACATCAAACTCGATAAAATGATTACATAATAGTTCTCCAAGAATCATTTCCTCATCTCAAAGTCACAAATATGATATTGAATCATTTGATAAAATGAAACAAATACATGATCTCATTAATATTTACTAATTTATTTTATTTTTAATAACAACTCACAAAAAAAATGTAACACCTTTTCATTTTAAGTTATGTATTTTATTAAATAATTTAATCTTATCAATAACATGTGATACACAAAACCCAAAGTCTGAATGAACTGTGACATTGTATACCAATATAATGTAGCCACTAAATGATAGGATTTTAATTTAAAAAACAAATTTCTGAAATCTAAATTGTTTATAAATGTAAAAAATTAATTTATTGGTTTTAAATTAAATAATTTTTTTAATGTAAATAAATGTTTATTTAGGAAAAACTGTTTTAATGTGTGGAATGTTTTTTAACACTGTAAATTAAATTTTTCAATATTAATGAATTATTTTAATAATATTTAATTATTAAATATCAAATAAAATATATTTTAATTAATTTATTATTTTTTCTAGGCATGAGATACATAATAATCCCTGAAGATGCTTAGAAATTGTATTTATCTAAAAATTGATCTAATAACCTTTTAAAAAATTATATTAACATTAATTTTCGACATATTTTTACTTTTTAAAATATTTAAATCATATTTTAAATCAACATATAAAATAATTCCTTGAATGCCTTTTAAAATATTTTTAAATAAATAACTTTTCAATGTTCAGTGAAAATTCTAAATTTTCATAAAAATAATATTTTAGTTAAAATAATTTAAAAAGTTAATTTATTTTCCTAAAATTGTTATAAATTTAGGATTTATTCAATTATAATGTTATCAATAATATTTAGTTGATTTAAATGAAATTTTATATATTTTTTATGAAATGGTGTAAATATAAGGAAACATTTTCTTTGGAAAATAAAGCATTATTTCTAATTAATGGTTTACTTTTTAATTCTATTAATACACATCATTGAAATTAATATTGAAAAATATATTCCATATTTTTATTAATAATTAGTACAATTTGTTAATAAGTTAAAAATAAATTTGGTCAAAATTAATTACAATAAATAGTAAAAATTATTTACTTGTTAATGTTACAATATGTTTAATGGGGGATTTACTTGAAAAGGTAAGGGTTAAAATGACCTAAATACTATCTTATTTCAATTTTATTTCAAATTTCAAAATTATCTCATCTAACGATTAGGAATGGTCCATTTTGGTTCCATTAATCTATGAAAATGAGTTGAATTTTTTGTAAAATATTTGAAAATTACTATTATGACCCTCACCATAATTATATAAGAAAACCACATCCCCTCACTCCTTCACACACAATGAACCTTTATTCTTAAAAAAATCATAAAACAATCTATCCCAAGTATCCATATCAACATTTTGGATAATTTTTCTTTGCGAAATATAAATAATTTTTTTTTAATAATAACATAAGAAAAGGATGTTTTATAATTGAATGTAATTGAACAGTCATTTTTTCCTTATAAGGCTTTAAAATATTATAAGATATATTTTTAGTGTCAGGGACTATGTCATCATGTGGTTTTGAGGTCTAGTGTTCTTGAAATTATTTTCATAAAAATAATCCACATATTTTATATTACACATTTATAATTTCATAAATAAAATTGTATGACACTAAAATGGAATCTCATATCCCATATACTAAACCACATCTGAGTCCAGAACAAGAATTTTACCTACTTTAGGAACTAAAATAGATAAATGCATGTAATTAAATTAAAATTATTTATGGGTGGGTGTATTAGGTTACATTAATATTTATATTTATTTATATAATTTAATTATTCTGAACAAATTTTACTATTTACTCATGGTTATGGAAGGATCAACATTGTTAACTGCATAACCCTGGGATCATTGAGATGTCATTTCTATCCTCTGTTGAGAAATAAAAATCAGATGATGATGATGATGAGACTCTAGATCGATGAAGGTAAATTTGTATGGAAGAAAAGGACTTATCTCCTATATTAGCGAGTAGGATCTTCAATAATGAATAATAAAAAACACGGTCAGAGTCATCAATTTGATTATTGATTAATTTGTTTGAGGATGGTCATTCTATTTCTTAATCTTTATGAATTATAAACTTTTCAAGAACCATTGTACCAGTTTTATATTTATTGATCCATATTTTAGGACACTAAATGCCCTTAATTAACGTCACTGGACATGAAATATTGACCAACAGACATTCACCACTATTTTGGTTCATTTATCACAATAATTAATCATGTTCTTCTCTATTGGACAATAGGTCCATGGGTTTACTTTTCTAGGATGGACTGAGTCTGATATAACCAATAATTCATGGGTAAATCTAGTGAAATGAATGTATTAGTGAAAAATGTAATATTATGATGATTTATGGGTTAGAGTTGAAAGGTTTGTTTGATTGAATATCCAAACTAGAGATTGTGGCCATAGGAGGCACATACAGGCTATGTGGTGGAAATGAACAAACAAACAAAAGAAATTTTTATCCACCAGATTCCTAGAAATGTTGCATGGAGGCTACCTCCTTAGATTTCAGTAATTATGGAGGTGATATATGATATATCAATATCTGATATAAACACTTGGATGTAGATCTATCTTTCATGGAAAATATTTACTACACATCGTATAGTTCAAAAGATGACATGGAATGGGACATCATGGCTTTAACAGCTAGAGTTTTGGGTGATAAATATATCATAAACCATGTGAAATTATCACACACTATTTTTCCATTTTTTAGGAGACCTGGAGTATAAATCAAGAGTACATAGCAATATGTATGTCCTATCACACACCATGTGCTGAAGTATTTAGTCTTGAGCAGAGCACACTGACATGGACAAGGAGCACTAGTAGGGCCTTGAATGATATACAACGTCATTTTGTACACATATAATCTATATATTGATACATGAGTGAATAATTGTTTTCTATAAGGGGAAGGACAATAATGAAAATGGGGACGACACACTATTTGGGTCCCCTAACAGGTCTGGTACAAATTTTCCTTATATGGAAACTCTAACTTATTATATCTATTTCTTATAGACATGGATTTTGTCCAGTGAGTAGCATATCATGAGTTTTCATTCATGTAGAACATAATGGAAAAATCCATAGTGATTTTTGAGATATTATTTCAGATATTATAGGTGTTATTTTTATTTAGCTGATGCCTGATGGGGACCATGACAAAGTAATTTCATCAGAGAGATCAGAGTGGAGACCTCTTGATGGTGAATGAATCAATCCCATACAAAATATTATAGAGGAACCCAATACGAGGATATATTATGTGGGAACTACCTATCCATTGAGTGGGACCCTCTAACGTAATCTAGGCAAGGGTCCTCGATTACAAGAGTGAAACCCTCTTATGAGGTAGGGAATGGTTCCTTGACTACGAGAGTGGAACACTCATGATGGTTAGAGAATGGGTCCTATGTTTTCTATATGTGTGGAACCCTCCATCTATACTAGGGTATGATTATCTATTATTTGAGTGGCACAATTGTGTTAGGATATGCATGGGTCCTGTACTGAATATTATTGTGGAACCATTCAGTTTGGCTTGGAATGGGTACTCTACTGACCATTATAGTGGTACCCTACAGTTGGGATGAGAATGAGTCCCCAACTAAGTTCATGAGTGGTACCATACAAATAAGACATAGAATGGGCCCTTTAGCAATCTTCTGAGTGTCTCCCTCCATTTTTAACATAGCATGGGACCTCTTCCTAGAGATTTTGGCCCAAATACTCTATGTAATTGTGGTGAGGTTTGACTTTACATGGATTTTTCTTATCATACTTGTGAAAGATACTGCGAATGATTGATGGTCTCGTAAATGTAATAGTTCTCTCTTCCATGGATTAGAAATTTTTTAGATATTCACCTTCTATCTCTTTTAGGAATCTTTGGTTTGAGAATATATATATATATATTCATCTTTTGAACTCTCTTGATTTGGGTTCATATTCCGGCTGTCATAAAATTCTTTTTATGTCTCTTACTCCTCCTGCTTTATATTTTATTCTTTCCTATATGGTGTACATATACTCACACTTTCATGTTCTTTTCCTCTATGTGAATTTTATAATGAAGACAATGGGAATGTATGAAGTAACTATATTGGATCATTGGGATACATGGTTCGTTGTTCTGAAAACGGTGGTAAGAGCATTCTGTTTTGGAGTATAGATTTCTAAAAAATTCTACATTCCAGTTTTTTTAGGTTGGGACATATATCTGGTTGAATGATTATTTTCCGCATTAATTTTTAATTTATCACTATCGTACTCTTGTACACATTAGAAGTTTTCCCTTATTGTGTATCTCAAGATATTTCACCTTATTAATATTATTACTCAACACTTCTTCATTAATATTATTAGGCGTGTGCATACATGTACATTATGAAAAGGAATATAATGTTAGATATTACCTTATGAGACATTCACTAGCCCCTAGCATATATAGGTTGTCATGGAGTAATTATTTGCTTAATCCTTTTCAGGTTGGGTTTTGGTTAATTGGTATCCGAAGTTGTTTGATTATTGGGATTGTGTTTGGAGTAGTCCCCAAAAAATGATTTTTGTTGGGATTTAGGGAATCTATTTTAACATGTCTCAAGTGCGGCTAATAGAATAGAGAACTCATTGTTGGTGTAGTGACCAAAGTATCCATTCCCTAGGAAATTTACTGCCTACTTTTAAAATTTGTAAACTGATACATTGGTTTCATGGATAAAAGTGTACATGCATTATATAGGATTGGGCCTTTTACCTTCCATCATGGTTCATAACCCCATTATATATATATATATATATGATATTATGATTTCAATATATCTGGAATAAATATTCAGAATCCATCCATGATGATATCCATACATGTTTATAGTTTCGAATGATGATGATGATATGATGAGTGACGATGCCATAGTTAAGTGTCCATTCTATTAGAAACTACATATAGGTGGAAAGGTAGTAGTACCGCCACCCATTTAGTAGAAAGTTATACCAGCAGAGAAGAATGGGGATGTACATGGGTGTAGTGCACTCTATGAGTTCTAGAACCAAATTCCACTATGGTTCAGCAATGAGCCAAATCCCCTGAAAAAGGATGATTGGATACAGTCTGTGGTACCTTTTATTTTTGCTTATCCAGACACTGACAGATGTTGTGGTTTCTTCCGACATTATACTTTTCCATAGAATTTTTTGGTGCTAGTGAAGTATTGTTACCTAGAAGAATTATGATCTGATACTCTTATTTCCCATCATTAAAAAGATGTTGGGTTAAGAGTAATTCCACTCATACCTGTGATCCGCATAGAATTATAAATAGCTAGAGATGTGGAACCATGGGATGATGATGGAAGATTATATTGTGAGGTTAAAAAACCTTATATAGTAAACCCATAATGTGATCCATTGTGGATACATATAAAAGTAGACATTTGAGTGTGGAAAATGCAAATATATTTTTTATATTTTGGAGTCCTTGTGCATCGATAGATATTTTTGGGGGTTGGAGAAGTCACGGGAGACATGAAGCATCGTATTAGAGAGGCACCAAGAAACTATACTGGGAACATGGTATAATATATCCATGTCATGGTCACTAGTTTCATGATTCCATTCGGCTTGATCATGCAGTGGGATATCTTCCGATGATCAGGATCAGGAATGTGTTCTGGGTTAGAATATGAGACCATGGACGACTAGAGATGTGAGGTTTTATAGATATGGAAGAACGGTTTCATGGTGCTTGATTTCTCGACATGATATTGTGAGGAGTACTGGAAGATAGTTGACAAAAGACCATGGTAGAGGCCACACTATGATCAGAAATCTCCCTTGAGAGGGATGTGAGGCCCATATGGAGTCATTCCTAGAAGAGGAGTAGGTGGAGTTTTAAGAATATGAGTTGTGGGTGGTTGAATATTCTATGATATATGTCCACCATCCCCACCAGCTGTCCCATGTAAGGCTTAGGGAGTTGGCGGTTGGGGATTTGGGTTGCATAATGCCTTGGAGGCTTATTACAAAGTAGTAAACAAGATAACAAGAGGCATGATCAGTAATTATTATACTATTTATTACATAATAGTACACATAATTATGATTCATTACTTCATATTTGTACTCCTTATGAGAGAGAAGATGATCCAACAAATGGGTTAGTCCCAGTAGATTTCTCTTGACGATTCCTTTTGGAATGCTTCATCCATATATTTTTCCCAAGATAAATTTGAGATACCACATAGTGGAGAGAGGTTCATGTGGGACCTTTAGTTATTCATTATGGAAACCAATGACATAATTTTGGGTATTCATTGGTTATCCATGTTACCTGACTAGATATTTTATCATAATAGATGATTCAAATTCATTCACTCTAATGGGACATGATTCACCTTTGATAGTGAGAGAAATATTAGGGTGAGAGAAGTGCGTTTTTCAAGAAGGTGGTTATATCCCATCACCCATCAATTTGTGAATATATCCATTAGTTCATATAGACCTTCCAGAATCTAGATTTCTTCAGTCATGGAGGATTTTATGGACGTATTCCCTGAGAATGTTCTGGGACAACCTCCGAGGTGGGAGATTTTTTTTTGAAAAGTCGAATCATATTACCACTCACAAAACATTTTAGGCATATTGGGATGGCCGCAACTGAGATCTGACTACTTAGGTTTCAGTTGTAGAATCATCATGTGAATTGTATTATCAGACCGAGTCTATCCCCCTATATAGCACCACTGTTCATCTTGAAAAATCCGGAGAATAGCATGCATCTTTTGTGTATTTTCATCACATGAATTTGGCCTTGATGAAGAACATGTATAACTCCATGAGATGTCAATATGATAGATTTATTCTAAATGGATTATGTTATATTATATAAAAGGATAATGTTGGTCTATACAAAACATAGGCTTATTTTGTTGTAAATTCAATACTATGCATCATTTCTTATACACAGTTTTGTTATCTTTTGATATATTTCTGTTCACACAAGTCCTTGTTTTGGTAATCAAATAAATATTATTATGTAACTTTATAAAAAATCTATTATAAGAAGGGTATGAAAATTATTTACAAATTTATTATAATATTATTAACAGCTATAAATATAATTAATGAATTGGTGTGAAATTAAATATAAGTGAAAATTAAACCCATTTATAATAGAAGAGAATATTTTTTTAAAAAAACATTCAAATGGAAATATGTGAGTTTAAAAAATAATGAAACGAAACGTTATGGATTTTATTAATATATATATTCAGTATATTTATTAAAATTCATATTATATGTTTTTTAAACATTATATAAGAACAAATTAATATTTTTGGATAAGATAATAATTTATTAAAAAAATGAATTTTAACAGCTTTTGATGAAACACCAATTTTAAATCATGTTTTCAAAAAAATTATGTTATATTTGAAAAACTAATGTTTCTATTTACTTTTAGGGAATAAATAAAATTTGGGTTGAATTTTTGATATTTTCCGGATAAGGGTCATGTTTTGATGAATGGTAAAAGCATACTAAATTTTAATAGATAAGAAATTTTTATCACAATAATTTATATGGATAGGTTATATTTTTCTAATGGTTTTAAAATGTAAATCTATTATATTATTAACATTATATAAAAATTTGATAATTGAAATTAATTTCCATGGAATTTAGACATAAAAAATTTTCAATATTTTTCACTTTATAACTATTAAAACCCGTTATCACCTTCCGAAAATGGGATTAATATTAAATTAATTATTATAAAATATATGTTTTATATTTTTAAAAATGGATTCCATATTTATAATTATTGGGACCAAATTATGTAAATATATTTCTTCTATTTTTTGGGTATTATGAATCGCAACATCTTTTATTTATTTATAATACATTAGAAAGTTAAATCTTGTAATTAAATGTAAATATAATAGTAAAAAATTTCCCTAAATCCTATCCTAATAAGATTTTATGTGTGTGTTTCAACCAAAATCACCCCTGTGTCAAAATTCTATCCTTTGGAATCCACATGGATGAGATACATAAATTTAATATCTTTGGATATATACAGTGATGGAAAAACGAAATCACCACACCTGCGTATGGATTACACGTTGGTTACACCTTCAATACTTACTATGAAAAACAAAATCAACACACCTGCGTATGTATTGATTACTCTCTCTATGTTGTGGCGTTCCGTGTTTTTCACCAAAAACATCTTTGGATGGATATATTGATGGAAATAATAACTATATAGATTATTATAACATTATATTGATTCTATAAAAAAATATAGACCATATACTTCCATACCATTTCCAAATTATGGGAATCATATCATCGTTCATGCATACGTACAACGTATGGTCTCCACGATGTGATGCAATTCATTTTGGATGATATCTATAAAAGCATGATTATATAAATTTATATAATAAATAAATATGATATATAGTATATCAATATCATTATTGATATGATATAACTTTAATATAAGAAGGATATCCAGAACATATCCAACAAACAAGAAGAAGAAGCTGATTTATTTAGCACCAGAATATTGAGTAACAATGATATGTTATTAAAAAATAGATGATAATATGATCATATATGATATCATAAAAATGAATATGATTCTTTAATAAGCCAATGGAATTATATAATCATTATATAAGTGTTTAAAATACATACAAATGATATCATACCTAATGTAAGGGATAATTTAATGATCTTATCATTATCCAAGGTTTTATATATGTAAGTATTTATTAGGGGTATAATTATCATCCATGTCAATTTTTCATAAAATAGTTTTCCAAATTATTTTTAAAATTATTCTATAATTGTTTCAAATCACTTTTACCCATGTATGATTTTTTATACTATTTGAATGGAATATTTTTTCATTTTACTAATGATGTACTTTATAATTTTTTCATAAACTATGTAAGAAGAATAATTTTTAAATTATCTAGAATGAATTAATTTTTACAGTTTTATGATGACTTATTACCTTGAATATTCCCTTATAAATATACAAAGTTTTTTTAAAAAATAATTCATTTAAAATATGTGTCGAAATTTAAGAGAATAAAACTATTTGAATTAAAAAAGGATATATTCTTCTAGAATGTTTTTTAAATATTTCACACAATTAAGTATTATTAATTCAAATTGGTTTCAAATGAATGTATTTTGAATGTGTTTTATGTTTTAGAAATCAATTTTTATGGAAATGTTATGTCCCAAATTATCTTTCGGATTCCTTCCCTAATTAAGATATCAAACCTTCTTATTGTTTAAGAATACAATTCATATTCTTTAACCGAATGGTTTTTGATGTGATGGAATAATGTTAAATAACCCCACTTCTTTCATGGGTAATGATTTCGATGAAATGATATTGAAAACTATATCTTTTACAAAGGTTTGGATATTTTCACTTCATTATGATCCCCATTTATTTTTATGAGTTATGATATGATTTTTTATGATCGTGTGGGACATGTATATAAGATTTAATTATGAGATTGGTGGGACCTATAAATCCCTCCAATGTATTAGTTAATGAATTATATCTCTTGACATAGACGAGAGGACCTTGTTCATCAATATGGTTATGAGAGTGAACCTTGACATCAAGGATGGTTATCGAAGTAAACCATGGATACGAAGATGCTATTGAAAGTGAATGTGTATTACTAAGATTGATTTAGTAGTGATGTCATGACTAATATGTATATTATTTTATATGCTTATGTGTCTACCATAAATTTAATGTCTTATTCTTGTGTTATGATTTCGTCAATAATGTTATTTATTTCCTTCTGATTCAAGTCTAAATAAATATCTATATTTTTTCCATGATTTGCACATATGATCTTTTGATATATAAGTTTTGAACTTCAAATGTTATTCTCATGTTTTTATACAATTATGTTTTAATTATTCTTAAAAATCATCCGTGTTAACCCTTATTGAGAACATGAGAACACGTTTTCATATGTTTTTTTTCATTCTTCAGATCAACCACTTTCTTTTTATCGACGATATTTAACAATCTCTATGATCTTTTATGCTTTTTTGGAATGCCCAAATCATAATTTAGGTCCTCCTACATATAGAACTAGTTATGATTTACATCGGGTAACTATTATTTTACAATAATTAATTATAAAAATGAGGTCTTTTTCATGATTGTAAGATGTGGGTTTCTATGATATAATATTTCAAGTATCAATCCTTTTATAACCCAAACAAAATTTGAAGGAGAAATTCATTTAATGGGGGTTGAATGTATCACACCTATATTTTAATGTGGTAGAATTTTTAAATGTAAATTTTTACATGATACACCAAGGTAAGTGTGCACTACACACAACACCATATTATGTTTTTATATATTCTTCACAATGATTTTCTTTTATTACACACATTTTTATTTCTTTCGATAAATTTAATTTCTTGCATGACCATGTTTAGGATAACAACTAAATATTATTATATTAACTTCTAACCAATCCACTGTATTGGTGGGAAATAATAGTATTAATTATATTATAAATTTATTATTCACAATATATATATAATTAATTATTCACAGAGATATTATTTACAAATGAAAATATAACCATTGTGTAATTTAAAAGAAATGATTTTCAGAAAAGCCATTTAAATGAAAATAAATGAGTTTATAAAATAATAAGATCACTATTAATGTATTTTATTAGTGAAATATATATATAATATATTCAATATAATGTTCTGATATCCATCTGATTTTTTTTGAAGCATGATATAAGAACAAATTCATGTTTTTGGATAAAAGATGTACTTTTAAAAAAATACAGTTTTCCACCTTTTGATGGTGCATCCTTTTCAATTGATTTTTTAACAAATTTTATTAATATATTTTAAAAAATAAACATCTAATTTTATAAATTTGATATAAATGAATACATTGTATGAATTTTTTATATTTTTGTGATAAGTTTCATTTTTTGACGAATAATAAACATATACTAAATTTTAATTGAATATTTCAAATTCCATAATATTAATTTGTATTGTTATGTTATATTATATAATGTGTTCAATATATGAATATTATATATTTTTAGCATTAAATATATTGTGTTTCATTAGAAATAATTGTACATTGATTTTAGACGTACAAAAAGATCAATTTTTTACATATTCTAACTTTTTAATCTAGTTTTCCGATCCCAACTACAGGATTAATTTTAAATTAATTACTCTATGTTATATGTTTTGAATATTGAAAAATGGATTTAATATTTTTAATCACTTGTTCAATATTATGTAAATAGTGTTTTTTATTTTTTGAACAGTATGAATAGTAAATTGAGTAATTTTTTTTAATAAAGTGAAAAGGTAAATATGGAAATTAAATGTATTTATAATATTATAAAATTACAATATAACATTTACTAATATCATTTTATGGGATTTTTTGGACAAAAATCATCCTAGGGTCGAAATAATTTCCTATTTAGCAACTTGTATGAGACTAAAACATTTAATATATTTTATTTAAAGAAAAATTAAATATGTCTTACTCAAATATCAATAAATATATCATTTCTAATATAAGTTAATTGAGAAGATAAGCTCGACTCTAAATAACCATTTGAAATATAAATTGTTTTTATTTGTCATGGTAATTGATTTGTAATTCTTAGTCAATAAATAAATTTCATTAAAGTATTATACTTTAATGAAAAATAATTATTTAATTGATCAAAAATAAATAAATAATTTTTATAAAATTGGTAATAAGAATATAAAGAAAAAATATTTGATAAAATATTATTATTAGAGTATATAAAAACCATAATAATACAAGTTTTGAGTTATTGACGATTTTGAGGAAAATAGAAAATATTTTTTCAATTATAATATTTTATTCAATATGGTTTTAATGTTTTCACATTCCTATTTAAATACACATAACATATTAAATGTAGGATGTTCCAAATGATATATTTCACTATAAGTATGCTCAAGAAAAATAGAGTATTTTAAAAAATCATAGTATTTTATTTTTAATTTTTATTCAACAAATAGGTTTGTTAAATAATTACACATAAAGGTTTTAATAATTATTTTATTAATGGAAATACGAAATTAATGTTATTAAAAAATTAATATAAAAATAAATTGGGGAAAAAATATATACAATTAATTTTATAGATGAAATTGAACCATTATGGATATATTTTAAAATTTTTTGGATAAAATTTTATATTTAATTTTTTTAAAATCCATGAAATGATTTGTTTCTAAATTGCCAGTATTTATATTTTTTCAAAATATTGATTTCTTAAATTAATTAGAAATCATAAAAATAAAATAAAAAAATAAAATAAATATTATATTGTCTAAAATGTTATAAATTTTTCAATTATCACCTATTTGTCAAAAAAATAGGGAAAAAATCACAATATTTTAATCTAAAATAATTAGTTTCTATAGTTTAAATTAAAATAGAATAACTAAGGGTTACTTAAATTGAAAATGTAAAAATGTATAGAATAATAGGTCTAAAATTTATTATATTATGACATAAAAAAATTATCTCATCTCATATTGTAAAATATAATAGTTTAGATGTGGTTTTATTTTATTATAAATTAATATTTTTTGGTGGTTCCAAAGGTGCCCCTCATCTGAATTATAAAAAGGCGCATCCTGCCTCAGAATATAAAATCACTTTTAGCCTTAAAACACTATGAAAAACTAACAATTTCCCATCACAAAATCATTAGATACATTCTACACGTTCCTCTCCTCACAGAATACCATCTTTAATACCTTTAAGAGGAGATATAGATAAATCTAATCGAAGAAGTGGTAATATCCTCTATCAATTATTTCAAACATATTACTTCTTCTACAAACTCTTACTGTGTTCATTCCTTTAAAAGGTAATATAATTTGTATAAAATATATACTAATATGTTCTTATAATTATCAAAAAAATGATTTTACACCTGCTATCAATCCTATGAAAAATGAAATCACCACGAACGCATACATACAGCTTACCGTCTCCATGATGGGCTGTAATATGTATTTAACCACAAACATAAATTGATGAGTATAATGATGGAAATAATAAATATATATTATTATTATAATGTTATATTGTGTTTGTAAATAATATATATCATACACTTTCAAAGCATTTCACAATTTTGGGATTGAAATAATTGCTCATGCATAAGTATGATCTATCATCACCATGATGAAAAGTGATTAATTCAACATGATATCAATTAAATCATGATTTTGTAAATGTATAGAATGAATAAATATGATATATATTTGCTTAATAACATTTTTATAATGATATAATTATAACAAAATATATAAAACTATGAATTATTCAACATTCATGCATAAGAAAATTATGTAGTTAATACATGAAAATGATTAATAATGAAATTTTTAACAAAAAATAGATGATAAAAGAATGATATATGATATCATAAAAATTATTATGATTCTGGAATAATTAAATTAAATTATTTAAATAATTATAGAGTAGGTTTAGATTAATAAAAATTATATCAAGCCTATGTTAAAGATTAATTTCTCAATCTTATTAATAATAGATATTTTTTTATTTATGTATTTAATATGGTATAATAATCATCAATGTGTTTTTTTATAAAATAGTTTCTATAATATTGTTAATATTATGCAACAATTTATTAAATAAATTTTCACACATGTAATAAGTTTTTATTAAATGGGTGGAATGGAATATTATGTCATTTTCTAAATGAGTTACTTCTCTTAATTTTCAGCAATAGTATAAGAATAATCTTATTTTATTTATATGACATGAATGGTTTTTTACACTTCCATGTTTCCTTATTACATTTAAGCTTCCCCTACAATCTTACACGTTTATTTTGAAATAAAATACTTTATTTAAATATATATCAATATTTTACAAATATAAAATGATGTTAGTGGAAAATGATATTTTCCTCAAGAAATAATTTAACAGAATTTCATGTTTCCTTTATATGTTTTCTGAGTGGTTTCAATGGAAAGGGTTTCAAATTTGTTTTATGTTTTATAACAATATTTTTTAGGAAATTCTATGTTTCAAATTATCATTCATAATCCTTCCCCATCCAATATGAAATTAATTTTTTGTTCAAGAATAAAAATCATATTCATTATTCAAATGGTTTATATTTTGATAGAATTTTTTTATGAAACAAATTTCATTGCAGAAATATTTTTTTAAGGAAATTATTTTGAAACCATTATCATTTCCACATTTTATGATAGGATTACACGTTTATGATCCCCATTTCTCTTCATGGGATACTATATGATTATTTATGATCATGTTGGAAATGTATGTATGATTTCAATTTTGTACTTGGGGAACCATTATCTCCCTCCAATGCATTGGGTAAAGATATATATCACGTGATATATGCATAAAGGTCCTTGTCTATCAGGATAGTTATGCGAGGGCACCATGACTACCCAGATGGGTTCGAGAGTGAACCTTGACTATCATGATGGTGTGGTAAGTGAAACCATACTATTATGATATACATGTCAATAATTCCTTGACTACTATATAAATAATTTTATATTCTTATGTGTCCACCATAAATTCAATGTATTATTATTATGTTAGACATCCTGAGTTTTATTCTTTATTTAATTATGATTCATGTATTCTAAACTGTGAATCTTTTTTCCATGAATCATGCATATGATAATTTGATATGAAGGGTATAATTTATAATTGTTAATCTCACGTTTTCATACCCTTATGTTTTTTAGGAATACATATCATCAATGTTTACCCTTACTGTGCATTTCACCTCACATTTTCATTGGTTTTTCATTCCCTATGATCAAATTAATGGATTTAGGTATGGGTACATGAGGGAATGATCTTTCAGATATATTTTGAATATATTTCACCAAATTAGAAAACTGTACTCCATGTATATAACGGTACTATACTGTTACTACCTTTGGGAGTGTTTTGGTTTAATGTTTTATGTATTCTGAAAAAGTAATGTATTGTCCATGTTTGTCAATCTTGGGTCATTATGAAATGTTCTACATTCAGAGGATTGAAAACATATTTGATCTGTTTTGAGATGTGAGATTATTCTCAATGATCGATCTTCAGTCTGGATAAAACTAGTTGAGAGTTCATGAGGTTTATATTCCAAATCGGGAATTATGATGTCACTATGGAAACTATGAGTTCCTAGTGATGCCTTCTGGTGTAAAGAAGTCCATAAAGATGTGTATGAATTTGATAAGATAGATCTTCTAGTCATACATTGATTATTTTTCGTTTTCATCATTAGACACAAACCCATATACTCGACATTAAAGGAGGATAATGCAATGAACATGAGTATGATCCTCGTTTTTATTTGGAAGTTCCATATTTATAGTATTCTCCCACATTTCAAATTCTAGATTCATGAAGATTAATTTATAGGAAATTTCATTAATGATATTTTTTTAGATAAGGACATGGATGAGATATATACAAATCTTTATTATGAGTCTCCAATGAATGTTTCAATGGTTCATAGTTTTCATTACATGGAAGAGTCGTTTCAGAGGTTTGTTGTAGAATTCTACTGGAATGTGGCCACATTGACCACTGAAAGGTGGAATTGGAATCCATTTAAATAGAATGAGTACATCCAATATATTATTATATGTGTTAAAGGTGATGCTAATGAGTTCCCCATTTTTGAGACTTCTAGATGATGGAGTAGTGTAAGAAGTGTATTATGATGCCTCATGATCTTGGATAGGCCATGATTTCATATAGAAGTATGTTGTTTTATCATATTATTTTTTTTGAATTTGACACCCCATGAAAGTAACTATGTTACTCATGACATAGATCATGAATTATTTATTCTTATCCCTATTGATGTGGATGTACTATCTTTTGGTTGTGTGTTTGTGGTTTACTCAGACCTTCAGAATTTTAGGTACACCATCACACCGAGATACTTGAACATGAGAAAGTGGTGATGGTAGGAGATAAAATGGATTTATGAATGTGAGATTTTATATAATCTTAGGAATGTAAATTTGTGGTTTGATACTCTTAGAAAAAGTCCCAAAATCTTTTGGTTTTGGAGGTGTGTGAGTAGATGGATTCCATGCAACTAACACTATTTGAAGAGGTGGGTGAAAATTTTCTCCGTTCAATATTTTTAACCAGTCTACTCCTCCTGTATGAGATAGAGTCTTGGATGGGAGATATTGAATATGTGGTATTTTGTGACTAGATATTCCTTAGAGATCCAAAAGATGGTTTTTCGAAAATAGGTATTCATGTCATCCATTTCGATGGTTGGTTGCTGGTCCTAGTAATGATATTGGAGGAAGTGATGAGGGATTCCCACAGAACACATTTTTATGTAAATAAGGGTGTGTGGAAGTAGTTAATAGACAAAATTTTCTGTTTTAGTTGGATAGAATGAGATGGAGTTTGGAGAAGTTCATCTCTTTGTTCCTCACCTATCAAAATGTGAATGCATAACACATGTTTATTGCAGGTTTGTTGCAAACCCCTGATACCCCAAAGTGGAAATGGGATAGAATATCCAAGGACATTGTGTAGAGATTTTGTTGTTAGTGATTTTCTATTATTCCATTTATTTTTTAGTTGACTAACTAATGATTTCACTACACTTCCTTTCTATTATTTAGCTGAGTTCTACTGTGTGTTTTGGTAAAGATGTTCGTACATGAGATTTTTATCCTTTATGGAGTTCCCGTGACTATTGTCTCCGATTTTGATGAATTTTCATGTCACAGATATAGAGAGGATTCTAGAGGGAATTTGAGAATAAGTGGATGATGGGTACAACCTTACACGCCATGAAATATGGGAAGACCATTCAAAAATTCTAGGTGATGAAGGATGTGTTGAGGGATTACATTCTAGTATTTATCTAGAGTTTGTGGGACTTATTTCCATTTTTAGATATTGAATACAACCATAGATACAACTCTAGTAATGGGATGACACATTTAGATGCTCTATTTTGGAGACCCCATAGGTACCATATATACATGATAGAGATTTGCGAGGCATCTATGGGGGGATAATGATGGTGCAGGAGATGATGAAGAATTTCCATGTCAACCATGAGTGGATTCCCACTACCCAGTGAAGGAAAAAATCTTATGTAGATTGACATCCTAGCCCCTTGAAGTTTAGAAACAGAGACCATGTTTTCTTAAATTTCTCCCTATGTTAATGATTGTGTATATTTGAACTATGAGAAAATATATACCTATGGTTGAGCTAGATAGTTGAGAACTTGTGAAGGGTTGGAGAGGTTTCATACATCCTCATCCTAGCCCCCACAATTTTAATGGGTAAACTACATCCACCATGTCATGCTAATATGGAGATGCATTCATGAACCCATACATTTTTTCTATCGAGGAGAGATGAATATCGAGGATTAATTTACTTCTGTAGAACACCTCATTGGGATTGATGATGGAAAAAATAGGGTCCTATTTTCTTAGACCATCCCTTTTGTACATATGTTGTGGTATAATGGGAATGTTCAAGAGGGCTCCTCAGAATGGGAGATCTTTATGTGAGATCAACATTCCAAGCCTTTTTTAATATTTCTTTTAGGGAATGTAAATCATCAAATAAGTAAAATTAAAGGTAACCAATTTCAACATTTTAAAATTTTTAAATATTTTCAGAAATATTTTTATAGTAGAGGACTGAGACGGTGTGTAATTCAAAGGCCTGATGTGCCCAGATATAATTTTATAAAAACATTAAATATATTTTTTAATATCCATTCACATTTTCATAGTGAATATGGGCTAACAGTCATACAAAATCTCAGTCCCGATATATGAGGCCATGTATGAGCTTAAGTAGTGATGTTTACAATAGGAACAACCTAAAATAGTTTAGTGTGGAGCACTCATATTAACGAAGCTATTGGAGGTCATGTTAAGTTAAATAAATAATTAAATATTTCTTCATTATATAAATAAATAGAACTGATTTGAACAATAATAAAATGTGACAGAAAACACATCATGGTTTTCCAAATTACCCTATGATCATTTATATATATTCTTTCTCTCCTCCATTGGTGAATTTAAAAAATATGATGACATGACTCTAGATTGTTGTAGGTCGATATTTATTTAATGAAACATCTTCTCTAATTCATTGTCATGTATGTTTTTTGATGAAAAATGATCCCAAAACATGTAGGACTCATCAATATTTGTATTCATTACAAATAGACTAGACATTTAATATGTATAATTATATTTCATGATATGTCATAACAAAAATACTTTTGAAGCCCATGTGTACCTATTTTAAATGGATTGTTCAATTTTTTCCTTCCCTAGATATCAGAAATTGTGTTTTTCTCCATGAAAACTTTTCAATTGATAATTAAACTTCATTTCATCCATTTATCCTAATCATTCATAGCATTATTTCCAAGGGGTCAATAGGGCCATGTATTGATGTTTTCATGAGGAACTATGTCTATTCAGTCACCAGGATTCACTAATGATTTATGTAAAATGAACATATCAGAAAAAAAGGAAGGATTGAGATGATTTCTGGGAAGTGTGTGAATAATTTGTTAATTTGGGATATAAAATATAGATGGTAGTGATATGATGGAATCATAGTGTATGCAGTGAAATCATTTGAAACAATTTGAAAAATTTATTACCACTATATGGAAGAAAAGATTCTTGGAGGCTATTTCCTTTTATATTGGGAATCATGGAGTTGGAATCTATGGAAATAGACATAGATCTGGATGCGTGGTTAGAAATATGTCTATTAAAAAGTCATTACTATATGTTGTGTAGGTCCAAAGAACACACACCATGTGACCCACTAAATGTGTTTTTTATGGTTTTGGGTGAGAAAAATATTTCACACTATGTGGGAACCCCACAAGCCATGTTATCCCTGATATAGTGAGATGATGTATACCCTGGGAGTGAAGGATCGTATATATGACGATGTAAATGCCTACACAGACATGAAAAGAGAACAAATACATGGCTTGTACCCCAGATGGTTAGGGCATATTGTGTAGTCCATATACACACCGTGTAGTAATACATATGTAGTGAATGATGTACCATAAGGGACAAAACCAAGCATGGAAGTGGGAAAACATTCCAATTGGGTCCCCATAGACGTTGTGTTACCCTTTTCCCTTGTAATAAAACAATTATATATCTTATCATTATCTTTTGGACATGGATTTTGTACATCATGTATCATATCCTATGTTTTTATGTTTAGAATACGATGGTGGCCTCCATAGTAGATTTAAGATATGTTGATAGTTGTTCTTGTCAAGGATCTTATTTACACGATGCCCAATGATGGAGGTGACCATGATATATAGTCAGAGATATCATAGTGGAACCCTCTTGGTTTTCATGTAATGGGTCCCCAGTAACTATTAGAGTGGTACCCTCCAACTGGGATAGGGAGTGGGTCATCTTCCATTCTACTGAGCATAACCCATCTATGAAACCATGGAATGGGTCCCTAATTACTAGACTGGGACACTCTAGTGGGGCATAAAATGGGACATCAAATCCATGACTGGCACCCACATATTGGGTAGGGAATCAGTCATTTATATGTTATTTGACTATCACCCTCCAATAGTATCTATGAATGGTTTATAAATTATTAATAGGGAAACCACTATATGGGATGGGAATGGATTATCTATAAACAATTAGAGTGGAACCCTGCAGTTGTGCTTGAAATGGGTCCTCTACTGACTAATAGTGTACCACCCACCATCTTGGTTGGGAATGTGTTCTCTAGAATTTACTTGATTGTAACATTAAAAATAGGATATAGAATTGGACTTTTACCTATCTAATGAGTGGCTTCCTCAGATTGTAATTGGTCAAGGTTTCTCTAACTAGATATTTTGGCCACTCAAATATACAACATAATGGTGAGGTGTTTCTTGACTTGGATGCATATTCTGAAAGATGCACAGGATGATAGGAATCATTGATGTTGTTATAGAAGTGACTAAACTATTTTCCTAGGATAATATTCTATATGATGATAACCCTCCTATATAAATTGGGTTTCATTTTTTTGGGAATATATATATTTTTATTCATGTAACTGGACATTGTACTCTCTTCCATTTGGTTGAACTAAATACTATCTTTCCATTTTTATCAAGTCTCTTAAATCATACAATTTATTTTTATAGAATTATATTGGATTTGTATCTACCCACCCCTAATTTTTTTTACACACAAGGTTTGTGTTTAATGTAGAGGATAAAAAATTCAATGATGACTATAAATGATCATAGGGATACCAGGTTCATTGGACAACGTACGATGGCTAGAGAATTGAAATTAGGTGCTGGGATATCTCATCTCTTTTTGAATCTATATTTATATGGTTGTGAAATTTTCTTGTTGGGTGGGTATTTTCCCCTTGACTTTTTAGTTCTCACGATCATTCCCATTTATAACCATTAGTTTTTTTGTCTTTCATGGTTACCCCGTAGATATTTCATCAATTTACTATTACTCATCTTCACATCACCACTGAAAATGTTGGGTGTATGTAGAGGTACATTATTAAAAGTTATCCAATTTAATATAGACCATTTAGTACTTGTTTCTATCCCCAGGTCTAGGAACTCTAGCTCGGGGTAGTTATGGATCAAGCCCCATTTGGTCGGGCCTGGATAGTAGTTACCTGCATTAAAAATTTATTATTTTCATTTTTTATTTAATTAAAATAAAAAATGTAATAAAAATTAGAATATAATAACATTAATATATACCATATAATAATATGTTATGATATTTATGGAAGAACCTATATCGATCAAAAATTTTATAAAATGGGAAATGAAACTGTCCATCATGTGTTTGGTAGACAACCCCCTCTTACTGATCTAATTAATTTTCCATAACTATATATAATACATGAAAAAAATATGGACTGAAATTATGTATATGATATTTATGAAATATCTATAATTCTATAATTATAATATCAAATATACATTCTTACATTTAAATCCAATTAAAAATTAAAATGTCGAATGTTTGTACGTCCGGATTACAACCTCCATAATGTGATAAGATTTTTTTAATTTTTTATTTAATTTGATTGTTATAATTATAGATTCAATTTATATATACGATATTTATGATATAATGATTCTTATGAAAAGGTGAATTATTATTTACCTTTATTTCTTCCATCTATTTAATAATGAGGATATTGTTCATGTATATATACTATCTATCGTCTTTATGTATTATGTAATTAATTTTAATATTTGTAAGTCTTATGAATTATACTAAATTAGTATAAAATGAGTGTTAATTATAATTATATAATGATTATAATTTGGAATATTATGGAACCATGGAATTGTACATGGACTGAAATCTTGAACATATACGTATATGAAAATAATGAATATATTACTCAGAAAAATAGTTTTGTGATGGAATGAAGGGAAATGGATTATAAAAGATTATATATAAATCATATCTGGTATTACATATATATTTTTCATTTTATAAAGGGTTTATAATTAATATAAATTTAATATAAATGATTCCCAAATTCATATGAAGGAAGTCAAACATGAGGAAATAGTTTATTTCACAGTTTTATATTTATTCATGATTTTATATGTTAAAGTATGCACTAGAGGAATTATTTCATATTTATGTATTAAAACTAAAATAATTTCTCCACATATCATTATATTTAAAATTGAAATTTTCCATTAATTTTCCACAGTTTTAGTGGTTAGGATACTAAAATAATTTTTTTATAGAAAACTGGGTTTGTTTTTACACTTGATCGTGAATCTATTACATCCATATATATATTGAAAAAATTATTTAATGAATAATTATACTATACAACAATTATTTATTAATGTAATATATAAAAACTATCATCAATAAAAAAATTTATGTAATGTTAAAGTCATATTTTAATTGTGGTAATTTTTATATATTTTTAAAAAAGTGTTAACAGATTTTTTTATCATCTAAGGTATAATTGGAATTTAATACCCTCATGAACAACCATTACATAGTTTTTTTAAATTTTTTAATGTTTCCTTCGAATGAAAATGGTTTCATTTATATTTGGTAAATATTTATATTCTTAATATAATTTTTCCAATGAAAAGTATATTATCCTAACAAAATGTACAATTTTCTTTTTAAGTAATATTCATATATATCAAAATTCATTACTACAAATTAATATTTACTAGCGATGTACAATTTTGATACAATTTTACAAATTAATGTAGATGTTTTTTTATTTTTTATCTATTGGGGTTATTGTTAACAATTTTCATGGTAGTTTTTAGACATGATTGTTTATGTTGATTATGTTTACCTTTTTCAAATGTGGAATGATTTAGACATTATATGTGAAATGAGGGTCCTTATTTAAAACCTAAAATCATTATTAGATCTCATTAGACAATCTTGATTGGGTATTTTTCTAGGGACCTACCAATTTATGTTCGATGTCTAGGCCTGAGGCCTTTGTAGTATATTTCTTCTATTTGAAATTACTCATTCCATCGTTATGAGATTAGTTATTGAAGTCCATGTGATTATTATATTAGATATGAAATAAATTGATATATTTAAATATCATTTGAATATTTATATGTAATTATTATATCATTATTTCTTACTTCTATATTATTATTCTTCATAAATTAATTGATTAAATTGAATGTGATCTTTGATATTTTACTTTTCATATTTATTATTCCACATTTATTCATGATATCATCCATTATACAAAAATTCTTGTAGAAAAACCGATATCCCCCATTCTTATGATTCATTTCCCAAGTATTCTAAAAGGTTTTTATGATTAACATTCATTGATATAGTAAAGGTAAAATGGTGTTACAAATAAAATAACAATGTTTTTTTCTTTTCAAATAAATTGTTATATTCTTGTATAAAAACTAGTGTTCCAAGAATAATAAAAAATATAATCCTTAGCGATGAGATCAAATTTATTAATAAAAATGTAATAAATAACCCCCATTTAAATGATATTGTGGTTATGGTCCTCATAGATGGATTCGGACCATATTTAGTAAAATCCTATGAAATTGGATTTACGAAAACATAGATTTAGGATCATAACCATATTAATAAAATTTGTAGTAATTTTATTCAAATGAAAAAAATCCTATTTTATTGAAGTTATATATTATGAGGGTTTCTTATAAACCTATCAATGTCTTGATAGTAAATCTTGATATGGTTTCATCATTAGTTAATCAATGGTTAATAAAATTGAATAGAGTTAGTTTTAGTATCTGTTATCCATTATTCTTATTCTCGTTGTTTCTTAATTTAATATGAACATGGTTTAAAACTTATAGATCATCTTCTTGGATTAATTTAAATATTCATTATAATCCATTATAAAGGATTTAAAAATATTTTTTTGAATTGAGAATATTCCCAATGAAACTGTTTCTATTATTCAATGTTTAAATATCCATAAATTAATCTATATCTGATAGGCATTCTTGTAGTTTAAATATATTATGGTTTAATACCTAATTTTAGGAAATGATCTGGAGTTTTCAACTTGTTTTAATTGGATCCTAATAAAGGATTGGGAATAATAAAAGTGAAAATAATCCATATAAGGATTACCATCTTTCATATGATAATAAAGATAGAGTTGGATATAATCTAATTTCAACTATATTGGGGTGTTTGAGATTGGTTATGTAGAATAATCACTTTTATATGGGGTGTAATAATTATCTATAATGTGTTTTAACAATGTGAGAATTTTTCACGAATCAATAACATATATCATTTAATTTTTGAAAAAATCCATTTACCTCTATGAAATTGAAATGTTCCATAGAGAATACATTTTTACATTTGGAATGTAATGTAATTAGATAGTTTTTCCACTATACTTTATCATCTCTCAGAGGACAATAATAAATATTTTTCATTGATTCAATAACGATAAAATGAGGAAGAAGTAATGAACTTGGTATTGATGGATTTTAATGAACATTTCATTGATAGAAATTTCCATCATTATATTGATAATATGTCGATAAAAAGCTATTGTTTGTCATAAAAAAGGAAAAAAGAAAACGTTTCTATTTTTGAAGATAATAGAAAAAGGATATAAAGGAATTATGTGAACTATGTATGTAATATATAGAGTTATATTAACAATGTATTTCATGGGATAAAAACATTCCTTCAATTGGAAGTACTCACCAAAACCTTCTCTCATATTAATTCTTTAATCACAATATACCAAGATAGAGTAATAATTCTCAAAGTGAAATGAATATTTGGGATGAAATGACAAGAAAAGGATGGTTGAACACTTTAGAAAATAAAATAATGTAAATGAGAATAAGGTAAGTGTGTGATTTCCATCATGTAGTAAATATAGAATGAAACACCATGGAACATGCTTAGTCAGAATGGTTGTTTTATTCATGTATGTATGGAATGTCAACAAGGATCTATATTTCAATTGAATGAATGCATATTTCTATTTTTAATACTTCCACTATGTGGAGGAGTGTAACTATAAAAATTATTTTCCCAAACATCAAAGTAATTTCCTCCAAAATTTCCACAGGAGAAAGTATAAGAATATAATATCAAAATGGTTGAGGTTGAAGCTCCACATCATCCAGTGGAACATAAATTAATCATTCCTAAAAAATATATACTTATCTATATAATTATAGACCATCACAAATTTATATTTTCCAAATTTTTCATGAAATTTATATATTTCCCAATAACCTAGAAAAGGGGGTTACTAGTTAAGACTTCTAGGGTAATACATATCACTATAAAGATATGTTAGTTACATCTCATTATAATACATAACAAGTCCTTATTTTATAAAATTATTAATCTATCCCGGGTTAAGTTTTACATTATACATGGTTTGTACATGATTTTAAAATATTTTGAAATAAATAATTACAATGAGATGAAAATTATAATTCATTATGAAGAGGTTTACCTCCTTATCATTAGAGGTGGAAATTCAAAATTTGATTCATGTATATATCCATCCCTTTTAGCTTTTCTAAATGAGATTCTTGTGGATGTAGACTGAACAAAATCTATAGATGGACGTGGTAATCCTTAAATTGAAGATAACCCCACATTACCTGAATATTTTTTTAATCTCATAAATAATTACATCAATATCCACTAATGAATAATGTTTACTTTTCCATAGAGTTTATAACTCATGAAATCCCCAGATCATTGTATACTAATTGAAATTCCACAGTGGGATTAGTAGTGTTAAATAAAAACCAAGGGTAAATTTTTAGTAATTTATTTATACTCTATTGTGTCTCACCTTGAAGAATCCTAATACTTTTAATTATAAATAAATATAGATCATTGAGGATATGAATTTATTATAGGTAAAAAAATTATATTTTGATAATAGAAAATTATTATATAACATGAATTGATGGTATATTTGATAAAATTCATAGAGTTTAAAAATGTTCACATATTTATCTTCATTATGTGTACCATAAATATGGAGTGATGATGGAAGATATTATGATGAATAAATTTCTTATGAGGAATTGACATTTTGAGAAAACATTAATTCCTTTTTATTAAATAATTCACACCCTATTTTTATGAATCTATAAAATTGATTATTCAAGGAATATTTTGATAATTTGTTTACGGTATATATGAATGATATCTTCGTGTAATCTATGATATATGAGGAAAATGAGGATCCATTACATATTACTATTGAGAATCTTAAAAATGAAACTGAATTGGAAATTTAGAAATTATGAGTTATGGATTCTAATTGTTTTATTTCATACAATATCTTCATTAATGATTGAATCTAAATAGGTCATTGGTAGATAAAAGTAGTACAATTATGGTATAAACTAATTAATATAATATATTTTTGTTTTTTTATTGTCATTGGTGGGTTACTATCATGGTATTTTTAAATTTATTCCATAACTAGCTAACCTGTTATCCATGAACACTTGTAAATGGGTTAAGTTCATATGTACAAAGGAATGTGAGGAATTATTTGAAAAATTATTGAATAGATTGGGTAATTACATGAAATAGACTTTACTATTTTTAGGGTTTGGTTTATTTATATATAACGATTCATATATTAAGGGACCCATTTTTTGTATATATAATGATAATGGTATTAAGTATGCACAAAGTATGTAAATACTCGTGAAAAATGCCCTATATAGGTTTTGTAGTTGGTAGAAATAATTATTTAATTGAAGACATGGAGACATTAACTCTGTAGGGAAATATATGAAACATACAAAGATCATATGAGTTTGAAATCAACCATTTAGAAGATAAATCATTACATGAGCAAAAGATGGTACATTTAGTTACTTATAGATTATGATTCTTCAAAACAATACCATCCCAGAAAAGAAAATAAGGAACATTATTTAGTAATGAGGAAGGATCATGTAGATACATAATAAATTATTATCTATAGGGTTCTTATTTAAGTTATTTAGTACTGATTGTAATAGGAAAAATTATGTAAAGGGAAATCACCCCTATTAAAATTTTTACCTAACAATATTTATATGAAATAAAAAAAGTTATCATCCAAGTGATTGTAATTAAAGAAGTAAAATTAAAACCATAGATGTTGTGAAACTGGATTAATTCATATTTAATGATTGAATTATGAAAATTTGGAAGATATTATGTGTTCCGTATAAAATATAACTAAAAAAAGAATTATTAAATGATTATCACCACTTGGATTTCTCTATAAACCCTGATATCACGAAGATATATTTTAATTTGGGGGAATATTTTTTATGTCATAATATAATGTTGAACATTGAGGTTATAATTAATGTTGTTTCTTTTTTATATAAAAGATAGCTAAGAGAGAGAATCCTAGGTGAGTGACAAAACATTTCGGTATTCATACATTAAAATTGTATGAAATAACAAGTAATTTTCCCTAAATATCAAATAAATCATTGAATGAATGATGACATATGTTGTATGGATGATCTCCTAATTAAAATAAAACATTTCCAATTTATAATTAAAGATTTACCATTATATATCATTGGAATACAATATATTAATGATTTTGTAGTATTTCATGGTTCACCACATTCATTTGAATATAATTGTGATCCATTATTTTAGTTAATATTAATGAAAATTATTGAGAAGGTTCTTGATAAAAAGAATCATATGCAAAAAATTTATCTTCCAAAAAATAATTGTAATTATAAATGGAATATCACAACCTTAAACGAAATGTGATTTCATGATCACATAATCATCAATTATTATGGGGTCAGTAATTACATTTGTTATATTATACCTATAAAAAAAATTCATGTATTTTAAATGAATCGAATGAGGTATTACATGGATGAAGATGTTATAATATAAATTTTATGATCAATTCAACAGATGGAGGGTTTTTCGCTCATACCATGTGGATGATAAAAATAAAAAGGTAAAGAGTACTCAAACCAATAATAATGGAGCTCAATGAAAGAAAAAGTGTGATGTAGATAACCAAAGGAAATATATCGAATTTAAATGGGAGGATCATGTTTTAATAATATTGTCACCATGTATACGTGTATTAATATTTAATAAAATGTGATTCTGAGCCTCTGGTACATCATTCAATTTGAAATTAAAAAAAGGAGATGTGGATTATATTTTTGAAATGAAACTATACCATTCTAAAGAACCTGATTAGATCCATATATCTTTACAATGAAATTACATGCCAAAAAAATATGTAATCTCACATATGATGTACTATAATTAGAACAAGAATTATCATAATATGATGTTCTAGTCAATATTTGTAACACTAGTGGACATGTATCGAGGAATAAAATGTCTTGTCCTGTAATGGTATATTTGAGAAATAATAAGATAGAAGTGGTGATGTGGGGATCTAATAATATTATGATGAAGAACTATCCAAATATTATCATTAGGTTACACTCTAAAAATTACAATAATGAATTTTTTTAATGGTGGGATGAATGTAACACCATCTACATAACTGATATTTTTTTTCTAAATTAAATTTAATCTCTTAGATATATTGTGATACGGGCAACACAGAGCCTAAATTAATTATGAAATAGTATACCATTATTAAATAGCCACTAATCTAGAAATTATTAATATGAATGACTATAATATTAATGTTATGTTTTCCAAAACTATATAAAATAAATTCATTGTCTATAAACTGATTATAAAAAAAATATCTACTAAAATTAAAGAAATGCGGTTTTATGAAAAAAATTCTTTATGCCCATGGTATGTTTTTATTTTAGTAAAAAATAATCACAGTTGGTGAATAATTTTAATGAAATTAATAAATAACATATTCAATAACAAAATTATTAACCATGTAATATTTATCTCAAGTTATGATATTAAACAAATAATGTTTTTTGCTTAATGAAAATAATTATCTAAAAATTTTTTACGTTACATTTTGGATAGAATTTAAATTAAACATGTCTAAATTTTTCTTTTAAAAAAAAAAAAAAAAATTAAATATACATTTTGAAATTATCTAAGACTGAATATTTTAGAATTTTCTGAATATAATAATTCGTTCAATGGATAATATGTATTAATTAGTTTTATGAAAAAAAATTCATTTAATGAATTTATAATGTTAAAATTTATATTAAAATGGATTTGTATGGAAAAATTGTTAAATAATATTCTTCATAATATAATTTAAACAATTTTTTTATTTATTATGTTGAATTTTGATAGTAAAACAATTATACTTAATGGATCTATTTCTTTGGAAAAAAACATTTTCTATTCGATGGAATATTTATTTTTAATAATTTTATTAAAAATATGTCAATTTAAATTTTCTAAAATGGATTAAATATTTCAAATATCACTAATTTGTATTTTATATTAAAATTATAAATATTATTTAAACAACTAAATTTTAAAATAGTAATAATCTATTATAGGTGATACTATTACAATTAGTTTACTAGGGAGTTAAACTAAAAATATAAGAGTTAAATGAAATGAAAACTTTTATAAATGTAATTTTTTTGCGATATTTTGACATTTAATCATCCAAGGTTCTAGAATGGTAAATATTAGAAAATTTTTTTAGAAGAAATATCTTTAAAATAATTTAAAAATACTAAATATAACAAGTGTTCCACTCAACAAAATTATAAAATGAATCATCCTATAGTCACTCCGGCACACCTCTTGAGTCATTTTTCAAAACCAAAATCCTTCAAAATATCTCTCCAAATTCAGAAAATAGTCTTTAGTTTCTATTAATTCCAAAATAATGACAATATAGTTCATCATAATAAATCAGAAGAGGAGTTTTATATGTAAATAATATTATCTTCGCCTAGATCATTATATTTTTACTTCATGTTGTAAAACCTCCAATTATGTATTAATAATAAAAATATAAAAATATAAATTTCAAAAATTTACTAAGATGTTATTCTTATTATCAAAAACTTTATTTCCATCTCCTCTTCCTTCAAATGAGAAATAAAACCACACATTGAGTGTACAATATACTACCACCTCGTGAAATGATGCTATTCAATTTTTATCACAATATCACATGAATGGATATAATTGTGGTTTTAATGTTTACATATCATATATATGATGTTATTTTATTTATTTATTTATATCATCAAAAATTAATTCTTATATTTATATTATTTAGAAAATGATATTTTCGCTTGTTCGTACGTGTGGACTACCACCACAACAATGAGATGTGATTCTTTGTTCACTTACTATATACATGGATAGTATACATGATATATTAAATGAATATATATGATATATAATATATAATAATTATTATCGAATGGTAATTTTTTATTTTCATATCATTTTTTCATCAATCTAAAAATAAAAACATAGTTCATGCGTATGTAAAAACTATAATCTCCATGGATAGTGTATTTCATTTTAACATCTATATATTTTATAGATTGTACTAAATGAAATTATATGTAATATATTATATTTATTTCATGACTAAAACACTATTTATAATGTTACCATGAACATATACATGGACTAAAACTATATAACTAAATAATACATGTTAAATTAAGTAGTTATTATATATAATAATAATTTTAACAATAAATTGTTAATAAATAATGATATATGATTATAAGTATATAGTGTGTGGTATGATATATATTATTATGTTCCTAGTGCAGATTTGAAATAAATAAATATTTTTTATGCATAAGGATCATACAACTACAAATTTTTTTAACCCAAGGTAAATGTTTTTTCATTGTCTCATCAGTATCCAGGAATATTTATGTTCGATTCACCACTAGGTGATTGTTATTACCATAACCCAACATTATTTTATCAATTTGTTATTTGTATAAATTTATCGTTTTTCTTTTAATTTTACAAAATTTATGTGCTCATGATACTATATAAATTTTTAATGAAAAGTTGACATTGGTTTTCTACTTAGTCTAGATTATTTTTTCCACTATATCCATATTTTTATTATGGTGTTTTAAGGAATGTATTCAATAATATGTATATAATTTATTAAGATAAATATAACCTAATTATACCTTCCAAGATGTGTTATGCAATATTTTAGTAGTTCCCCAAATGTGGTACTTTATTTATATTTTACAAGTGTGATATGAATTGTTTTTACTATATACATAATTAATAGAATTTTACACCAATATGACGAAGTATTTATTTTAGGATTACATTATATGTTTTACTAGACCATTTGAAAAAACAAATTCCTTATTATATGGGATTTTATGTCATGACCATAACTAATAATTTCCTGAAACAATTATTTTCAACCACTATATTAGAAAAGATACAAGTAAATCACATCCCTAAGGACTGCACAATTTAGTAGTCTTAGTAAAATAGATACATACACTATTAATGTATGTAAAATTAATATACAAATTATATGATAATTTTTTTCATTTGAGTAAATTATCTTTATTTGATCCAGTGTATCGATAAATATATTTCTCAGCACACAATAGGGAATTCTGGGGAATGTAACCATTACTAGGGGAGAAAAATTATCACTAATGAAATATTTTAATAGAATCAATAATGAATCAATGAAAATAATGACTATAGAAATATAAATAACCAAACATACATGAACTATAATCAATATAATGAAGGGATAAACTATATGGAAGGGTAATAACTCAAAACACAAGATAATGAATTACTTAGATATGGAAAATACAATCTAGAAAGCTATGAAACTAAAACACATTCCATTAAATCAGTAAACTGATAACTAAATATATTTATTGACTTTTTCGTAGTGAAAATATCATTGATAATAAATACTGAATCAAAATGAAAGAAATGATTAATTATTGGATCTCATGTCTCGGGAACACGAAATGATTAACATTCAAGGTCTATCATCTAAATAGTTTAAAACAATAGTTATAAATCTGTATTATTTTTATATGAAATTTGTCTAAATAAAACCAATCGATCCTTCAAAAGGATATATGAAGTTTGGGCCCCACCTTTTACTACATGTAAAAATAATTCCACATATCATGTAATCCATTTAATTAATAAACAATACACCTTAGAGAATATAAATACCGGCTAAAGGATAAATATTTGTCAAATTTTCCCCAAATAATTAAATAATTGTCAATGAAGACATCATATGAAAAATGGAATATGATTCAGGCAATTATCATATCCATGAAAAATTATATGGATATTTAGTGGAAATTTAATGTCAAGTGATTATAAGAAATTTAATATTTCATGGGGACTAAGTGGATTCAAGGAAATGAATTTCAATAATATCCTTGTCTATATAAATCATAAAACATCCATAGGAATAGTAAGTATTGTATCTATAAAATGTATCCCACATGGAGAAAAAATAATATATTTTTGTTTTTTATGATTGAATATATTACTAAAATATATTTTAAAATTTATATTGATGAAAATATCATTTTTATATAATGAAAATCCTTTTATTAGAAAATAATTTTTTGAAATAATTTATAAAAAATATAAAATATAAAATATTAAATGGAATATTAGAAGAAATGCTAGATTGGAAATCATTACATAATGTATGAGAAAAAAATTACATCAGTTTTTTCCAATAAAATGTTTTAAAAATGAATTGTTTGAAAAGAAGACTCCATTGTAAAGATTTTCAAAATACTAAAAGGGAAAAAGTTACATTAATATATATTTAATGAATTATATAAAAAAACATTAATAACTATTTTATAAAATAGGAGTTTTAGAAAAAAATATGTTATCCAATGTAATAATCAAATAATGTCAGGTTTTCTTAAGAACAATTTATATGACATTTTATGTACCACATTGCAGAATGTTGGTACCATTACATTTTATAGTTAATGAATGACTGGAAGGGATGAAAATGAAATGGTTTATTATAAAAATATCCATTAGTTTTCTTTAATATAAATTCAAGTGTAAAAAATCCCTATCAAATGATATTATAATGTAAACACTTGAAAAGACGATTCCATTGATGTGAAAATCAATTGAAAGAATAGATTATGTGTGCAAAATGTAAATATGCATAAAAATGTGGAAATAAAACAATACATTGTAAAAGGTTCATAACACACATAATATTATATTATTAGTGAAAAAATGATGTAATAAAACTCAATGAAAATATTGAGGGTTATGAAATTCGATTCCATTATGGTAACCATATATTTAAATCCCCTAATATAAAATAATTAAATTTGTAACAAAAAAATAATAAATAATGATTTAATCATGATATTATATGAAATATTGGTAGTATTTAAACCATATTTTTGAAATTAGGTGCACAAAAAATGTGTTATTGTTTGAAGAAAATGTTAACAACCACAAGAGGAAGTTATATTGAAAAGATAATCATTAAAAATGTTACTAAGGTGAATAATATTTTTAATATTAAAAGTGTACCACCCCACTTTGACACATATAAATGATCATATAGAATAATTAATAACATTAAATAAATCTTATATTATCTTTTGAATAATAAAATTCCTAATGTAACATTTCAAATGGATGTATATACACAACATAATTAAAATTAGGTTCATAACATCAAATAAGTAGCAATGGAATTTAAATTAAGATGATATGCCATACCATATGTACCCTATTAGGGTGAACATCCATTAACCTAATTTATAATGGTAAAAACTTGAATATGTAAATTTTCCCCCTCAAATCCAAATCTATGAATTTATTATTTATTTGATTCATTATACATCCTTAGAAATTAGTAGAATCCAAACTACTATAGAATCATAGACCTATAGTCCATGTTATTGGAGACATGGTATCATAACTGTGAGGAACCAACTCCAAAATCCTGGAGTGGGTGCCTAAAACATGGTGTATAATTTTTTTAATAAAAATATTCTGATAAAATTACACATCACATTACATCACAGAGAATCTACCCAATCTATGTTCTAGAAAAACATATAAAGAAAATATATATGTTCAAAACTGAATAGGATATGCTTCATTAAGTATCCACCATATAGAATAACTGAAAGACGAAAAATATTCAAATTCTATAATAATTAATAAAAAATGTATGATAAGAATCAGAGTTCCCAATAATAGCTTTTATAACTAATTAATGGATATTCATTTTAAAAAATATCCCATTTTCCCAAATAATTATAAAATATTCATTAATGGATAAAAAATATTAAGGAATATCATCATCAATTTCCAAAGGATTCTTGAAATTATTTTATGTAACAACTCATGCACAATGATTAGTATATATACTTAAATGCTGTAGATGAAACACATATCAGAATACACATAATTGTTCCAATATTCTAGTAATGCAACATTTATGTCTAATTCTTAACAAACCAATATAAGGATGACATGAATGGATGGATGTACCAATTAGATCATGAAATAAAACATGCATGTAATTGAATATGTAACAAAATCAGAATTGATATAAAATAAAATTCATGAAATGACAGATCTATTTCTATATTCTATATCATAATTCTAAAAATAAGTGCTACAAGTTCTTTATAAGTGGATTTCCATGTACATACTTCATTATGTCATGTGTATATTTTACAATTATAATAAATAGAATATTATTAACCAAAGGTTATTCTACTAGTCAAATAATCCCATGTTTCATCAAATATAAATCACATATTGAGGAAAATGCATATTTTGGTCTTTGTAAACATTTTTTCTAGGCCTTGTGCCAAGAAAATACATAATAATTCTATCATGGAATCGTTCCATGACCTATTAGGTCTCATGGGACCTGCCGATTCAACGAGAGGATATATAGAGCCTCACTCGTCACATAATAAGTCCAATGAATTCTTTATATGGATAAATTACTTGAAGTTAATGTTCCCCATACCACATTAATTTCTTTAATTATTTCTCTTACTCAATGTGTCCTATAACAGTTTGAATAATTAAATAACGTCTCTTATTCAACGTGACCAATAACACATTGAATAACTAAATTATGTATCAAATTCAAAGTGTCCCCTCTAAATTTATACAATTAAATTATTAATCCATAAATTATCAAAATTGATAATAGTTTATTAGGGTTTGTCACATGAAATAAAAAATCTTAAATCCAAAACCGTTATTTCATTGAAAAGATCATTTTGTATTGTAAAATAATTGTTTTTGAACATAATATTCATTTTCACAATACACTGATAAAAGGAAGTGTGAAAAAGGTAAGATCATAAACATAAATAAATTATATTATTTATTTTTGTTGATTAATCATGAATTTAAACATAAAATTCAGAAATGTCTAATATTCGTATTTATGAATAAATAATTAAACACACATCACTAAATGTGTTCGTACATGAATATTTGTATTTATTATACAAAAGATACATCCATCTACTTATCCTAATTTTAAAAATCAAGATGCATGTATGGTTAATTCCATTGAAAAGTTGATGACTTAGTTTAGATTTTTTATGCACATAATAACAAAACAAGGTTTTGTTATTGTTTACCATTATCAAATTTTATCACGTGTAATATATAAAATTATCACCAAGTTAGTACCTACTAAAATTCATAAAATAAATCAAGTCATGAATATATATAATCTTGGTTCTTATATATACTTATAATTTTTTTTAAAATTATATAAAACCATATATGAACAATGTGTACACATGAGATTTGCACTATCCAAATAAGGTTTGATAAATCCTTATAAGAATCGTACACATCAAAAATATTATCTCATTAATTAATATCTATTATTTGAAAACCCAATTCAAATTGAGACAATTATATATAAAAATTTATATAACACTATATAATATATATATATATATATATATATTGGTTTTTCACATCAAAAAATGAATATTCTAGATTACCTCTTTGAATCACATGAACAATGATAATTATTTAAAAAAATATACATCATTCGAAAAATGTAAAATAGAATAGGATTTATACGTAAATTTAAATACATATATATGTTTTGAAAATATAGATTAATCAAACAACAAACAAAATGACCACTTACATGACTAAAAATGTAGGGTGGAGATAATCATAGGTTGTAGAGGAGTTGGGAGGAGAGAACCCATAAGGTTATGGAGAAAATGAGGGTTTTAATATATAGGCTATATAACTATATATTTTTACGTTATATATACAACAATTCAATATAAAAATAAAAAAAGAGACCCATTGAATAATATTTTACTATTTAGACAAAAAAACCTAGTTATTGAAAATATTAAATTGATCGATCATTTGATAAATTATAAATATATTATTGAAATCCTTCATGAATACATGATGGGTTCATATTAAAAGAAAACACCCTTGAATACTTGAAAAAAAGATAATGGTGGACAAACAGGGCATCCAGTGGGAATGGAGGACTCACGGGAGAGGAATCAATGGTGGATATATGGTGATGGCTACTCGTGGTGTGTAATGAAGAAGAAAAATAAAGCACAAAGTTGTTGAAAAAAATGAATGATTCAGATCAATCGTGGATGATCGGATGGGTGAGGGGATCACTAAAGTTTTTGAAAAAGACGAATGGTTGAGATTAACCATTACTTGATCAGATGGTCATGGGGAAACCACATGTTTTAAAAAGATTTGATTGGATGAGATATGTAGCTTCCCGATCGGACAACCATAAAATGGGGTGAAATGGAGCGGTCAGTAGAGTTCAAAGGTCGGATCATATCGAACAGAGAAGATCTTTCTTAGTTAGATTGAATGTATCATATTATATTTCCCATAAAAACTGCATCCCACATCCAAAAGGGAAGATAAGATATACCACCTTATATAACTAGACCTCTCATCCACATGCCTATAACACATCACACACCACATGGTCCTTACACACAGGACCCCCACCCCTACATGCCTTGACCCCCCAAAACTCATGTTGTCTCATGACCTACCTCATCCGCTATGCATTCCAAGCCATGCCCTATACATGTGTTTGAGAATTCATTTAGGCCACATCATGGATGGCATATGTGATAGTCAGAATCCACCAAGAAAAATCTACCCAAGTGTTCTATGACCTCGGGGGTCAATGTGAGTCACCCCCAATCCTTGAGGGATTGGACTTCAAGGATTACCCTAGTTGGATGGGTTCTCACCCATTTATTTATACATTAGTAAACATATAGAACACATGCAAAATTAATGTTTTAAAATTAGAACCTATATATATATATATCCATATATATGTTATTTTTATTCCATTGTTTTCATTTGTTTGTATTCATTTTTATTTTCAAAACATTATAATTTAAAATATAAATTTCTACTTCTATTAAAACATGTCATAAATTTTATATTCATTTTTACATATTTTAAAAGAAACGCCATTGTGATTAGTGTTATATTTTTAATATCTTAAAATAAATTATATCTTTATCTAAAACTATGTTTTCATATAACCAATGATATAAATTTCAAACATTTTCAAGAATTTTTATAACATTTTAAATACATAAAATACTTATATACATTGAATACTGAAAATAACAAAAATTCAAAAAATACCATATGGTTATTAAATTTTATTACCGTTGAAAAAACCAACGGTCAGGTAAAGACCTCAACAACCAAAAAAAGTCTTATTTAACATTAGGGCCTTAAAAAAACTTTTTTAGGGTGTTCCGAACATTAAAAACCAAATCACTGAAGAAGGTTCTCTAAATCCCATAGATTATTAGTACAAATTCCATAGTTCATCTATAATGTTTATTGATAGAATTGATAAAATTTAACTATTTTCGTCATCTTTTTGTTGTGTTTGGTGGTCTCCTATTTGTTCTAATTTGTCTTCTAGTTAGAATTCTAGGTTAGTTGGAGTCTTGTAGCCATATTAAAAATACAAGGTTTCCACATTTCTATTGAATAGAACATGTCATATTTTTATTCTACAAGCATTTATTTTGGATGGAACCAATATTAAATAAAACAAAATAATAATAATATTAATAATTTAAAAAATATTATTATAAAAAATATAAATATGTTCGGGGAATCACATTATTCTCCCCTCAAATGAATGGTGTCCTCGCAATTCCATCTTGCTCTCATACTTCCCAACACCATCACACATACATCATTCTTGATGTCCCTAAAAATTTTATTATTCATTATTATTTTACAAAATTTGAATGAAAAATAGTATTTTATTAATACCTTCACCGGTTCCACTAGTGTCCATGATTTCCTCAATTCCATTAGTTTAAACTAATTTCCAGAACAGTTTCAAAGTCATCGATTTCTATGGTCTAGATGCCGCGTGAGAAACTCAGGTCAATCTAATGTACACAAATATAGTATCTTGAGAGAGTGGCATGAGGGGTGTAAATTTTGGAGACACCAGTATGGACATGATGTTTCTAAATCAAATGAAAATTTCTGACCTAGGGATTTAATACTCACTATCTTGACCATATAAGCCATATAAAAGGATAGGGCCATGATAATCAATGAAAAGGTCACCCACTCATGCAGATTCATAGAAATCCATTCATGATAGGAAACTATCAGCTAATGTGAATCATTTAATGAGGATCTAAAAGTACTTTCCTCAACGTGTATAGAATGGTAGTTGAACATACACCAAGAGAAAATAGAAAATTCATGATCATCGAGGGATTTGAACTATAATATTAGTATTAGATATGTGGTAATGATGTTTTTACGACAAACGAATGTTTCCAGTGGTCTCAAATCCATCCATGCAGGACATGAAAATTATGTTTTGTATAGAATCCATAAAAAGACTTAAGAGGTTTGTTGTTGAACCCTTTCCTTCCATTGGGATTTTTTTGGAAATATTCCATTCAACGAAACATAGAAGTATTTTATGAGTTCGATGTAAATTTTCCAAAATTGTCTTGAATGTTCCTCTAATACAAAATTTGAGGAATCAATCCCAAAATATCGAAGTTGTTTCCTAAAACATGGTGTGTAATTTTTTGTATAAAAAGATGATGATAAAATTAGACATCACATTCCATCACATAGAATCTTCTTGATCTAGTTTCTGAAAAACCAGATACAACTAATATATTTCATCAAAATCTAACAAGATAAGCATCATAAAGCATCCACAAAGTAGAATGAATCAACGTTTACAAATATATTAATAGTGAAAAAATGAATTAAAATGTATTGTGAGCATTATAATTCCCAGTAAGGGGTTCTATAACAATATAATGGAAATTCATTTTTAAAAACAACCATTTTTAAAATAAATATAAAACATTTCTGAAAAGGAAGAAACATATCATAAAGCACATTATCATTAATTTTCAAAGGATACATGATCTCATTTTAGGTAAATAATCATACAAAAGTATTTATATATTTATTTAAAAGTTATATATAAAACACATATCAAAGTATGCATACTTGTACAAATATTATTAGAATGAATCATATAAGTCTATAGATAAAAAAACTAACATAAAGATGACATGCAAGGATGTAGGTACAAATTAGCTCCTGAAATGAAACTTGCCTATAATTTCATAACTAAAAAAATAAAAATTCAAAAAAAAAATACATTACATGAAATGACAGACGTATTTATAACTTATGTATCATAGTTCTGAAAAAATGTTCCTCACATTATTTATAAGTGACTTTCTAAGTACATACTTCATTATATCATGTGGATTTATTACCATTATCGTAAGTATAATATTTTTAACCAATGGTTATTCTAATAGTACCATAATCCCATGGATGGTTAAATATTAATCACATATTGAGGAAAGTGCATATGTCAAACATTCTAAAACATTTTGTCGAGGCCTTATGCCAAGGGCATACATAATCATTATGTCAAGGCCTTATGAGATGACATAGTTTGTCTCATGAGACTTACTAATGCATCAAGAGGCTATATTGGGGCTCACCCATCAAATAATAAGTCATATGCATTCCTCATATGACTAAACTTCCTTATATCAATGGGTCCCAAAACACATTGATTTAATAAATTAGGTCTTTTATTCAAAGTGTCTCATACCACATTTAATAATTAAATTAAATCTCTTATTGAATGTGTCCCACACCACTCTGAATAATTAAATAATATCTCTTATTCAAAGTGTCCCATACCAATTTGAATAATTAAATTTTTAATCCATATATTATCAAAATTTATAATATTTTTTTTGGGATTGTCACTTGAGATAATAAATCCTAATTTGAAAACACTTTTTTCATGGAAATGATCATTTTGATTTCTGAAATACATGTTTTTGAACTTAAGATTCATTTTCACCATCCACTGATAAATAGAAGTTTCATACAGGTTATATCATAACCCCTAATAACTATTATCATTTATTTTGGTAGATTAATCATGAATTAAGACATTTAATTTTAAAATATATAACATTCATATTGATTCACAAATAATTAAACACACTTCAGTAAATGTGTCTATGCATGTATATGTGTATGTATTAAACATAATATTCTTCCATGTAATTTTACAAAAATTAAAAATTAAGTTGTATGTAAATTCAATTTCAGTAACAATGTGATGAATTCTTTTAGAATTTTTTGTCACACAATAATACAACAAGGTTTTGTTTTTGTTGGAAAATATAAAATTGTATCACGTGTATTATAAAAATTAATCATCAGGTCAATACAATCTAAAATTTTTATAATAAACCTAGAAATTCATATATGTAATTGCGGTTCTTATATATAAATATAAATGTGGGTTTGAAAATTATATATAACCATATATGAATAATGTGTATACATGGGTTTTTCACAATCAAAACAAGGTTTGATAAATCCATAGAAGAATCATACACTTCAAAAATATTATCTCATTACTTAATATAATTTTTGTGGAACCCCAATTTTTATTAGAAACATTATATATATACATTAATATAGCCATATATATGAAGTTTGTATATGGTTTTTTCACATAAAATAAATTAAAGTGCTAGATTACCCATTGGATCATTTGAATAATGATCTTCAGTTAAAACACAAATATACAGCAATCAAAAAATATAAAACCAAATATGTTTTATAAGTAAAATTATATACAAATATATCTATATATATATATATATAAATTAATAAAACATAATACAAAATAAGACCATACTTGACATCAAAGGTAGGGTGGTGCTGAGAAGAGGTCGGAGAGGAGTTGGAAGGAAAAAAACAAGTTGGGTTATTGTGAAAATGAGGGTTTAAATATGTGGGTCATATATCTATATATATATTTTATAAATAAAACAATTAAAAAATAAACAATGATAGTTATAGAACTAGATATTACTATTTAGAAAAAACAAAAAACATAGTGAAAACCATAATGGGATCGACCATTTGATAAATTATATATATATTATAGAATGCATACATGAATACCTGTTGGGTTTATATTTAAATGAAAACCCATTACAGATTTTTAGAATGAATAAAGGTAGGAAACCATGCTATAGGGAGGGATAAAAGGACTCACGAGATAAGAAGAAACAATAGATAAATGGCGATGAATACTGGTGTGTTGTGGAGAAGAAGAAGAAGAAAATAATAATATGTGAAAAAGAATGAACATTTCAAATAGACTGAGGCTGATTAAATGACTGAGGATAGTTATGTAGTTTTAAGGAATTGATGAACTGTTGAGATTAAATAGGGTTTGATTAGATGGTCGTGGGGAAATCAAGAGTTTTAAAAAGAGTTGAGCAGTTGAGATCAGATGCATCCTGATCAAATGGATAATGAAAAACAATGTGAAATCGAGTGTTCATTGGAGTTTTAAGGAAATATAAGATTGGACGGTGGGGATTAAGCATGTCAATATTGAACAACTAGGATTAGATTTCCCATAAAAAACATTTTCCCACACCGAAACTTGAAAATAACTTTGACTGCCTTATATACCTCGACATATTTACCACATTCCAATAACACCGAACACATTGTAGTGTCCTTACACATGGGACCCCCAACCTTAAGTTCCTTGTCCCACCCACACTCTCACCGGTTCACAACCATCCTCACACCCTACTTGATCTTGATAAGGCTTTATACAAGTGTCTGAGCATGTGCTGAGGCCTCACCATACATGGCATGTGCGCGAATCGACATGCACCATGCATGAAATGCACAAGGGTTTTCTTTGATTGAGGTTCTATGTGAAACACCCTCAGACCATGAGGGCTTGGACTTCTAGGCTTACCTAATTTATATGGGTACTCACCAATTTTTTTTAGTTCATTAAACACAAATAAAACATAACAAATTAATGTTTTAAAAATAGAACCTATATATATTAATTTACATATAAAAGTTATTTATTATTCCATTGTTTTCATATGTTTTTATTCTTTTTTAGTTTCAAAACATTATATTTAAAAATCTATATTTCAATTAAATTTATAAATGTTATAAATTTTATATTAACATTAACTCATTTTAAAAGAAACGATATGGTTATTAGTGTTATATTTTTAATGTACAAATATAAAATAAATATTTAATTAAAAAAGTGTTTTTATTTATCCAGGAATATAATATTAGAATATTGAAAAGAATTTTTAAAACATAGGAAATAAATAAAAAATTTATATATTTATTATATTGATATTAATAAAAATACATAAAATACATAACAGTTATTAAATTTTATGACTGATATAAAAACCAACAGTTAACTTAAGACCTCAATGTCAAAAAAGTTCATCTTTAAAATTAAGGCCCTGTAAATACTTATTTTTGGTTTCCCAAAATTTAAAATCCAATTCACTGAAGATTTTTATCTACATTTCTTTGATGCTTAGAATGATTTCCATAGTTTATTCCATATTGTTTTTTTTTGGGACAACCCCGAAGGTCTTTCACTATTTTCTTGGTCTGTTTGTTATGTTTTATGGTATAGATATGATTCTTATAGGCCTTATAGTAGGTATTAAAGGTTAGTGAGGGTCTATTGGCCCTTTTTCAAATGTATTGTTTCTTCATTTCTATTAAATAAAACACGTCTTATTTTTATTCTGCAATCACTTAATTCAGAGGGCACAATTAATAAACAAAATAATATAATAATAATACTAATAAATTACAAAATATTATTATAAAAAATATGAATATGTTTTGGGTGTCACAATAAAACATCTCATACTATGATAATCCTATGCATCATTGGTGGAAAAACCTCAATTTTTGACTTAATTATTATACACTATGTCTAAAAATTAATATTCATTCCATAGAGGGAAGCTCGTGTCAGATACTAATTAATATTCATAGTTGATGTGAGTAAAATAGCGGATATTAAATAATTAGTCATATATATATATTAATTTGATATTCCATTTTAAAACAAAAAATTTCTCCTTATCAAATTATTTATCCACATACATTTAAATCACCACCACAACTGTTTTGAATTCGTAGTAAAAGAGAATGTAGCACACAACATTTCAATGGTTGTGTTAGAAATACATAAACATTCCACATCAGTTACTCCCCCAAAAATTGAATATCTATTATATCTAAAAGTAAATACCACTGGTTACAAACCCCATTTACATTCTTAAATTAATTTTTTATACATGCAAACTATTCCTCTTATAACATTACTGAGACCACCTAATTACATGCATCAAATAGTTATTTAGACACCACATATACATTATTCAATATTAATGAAGATACTAATGTTGAAATGTATTATTAATTTGATGGTATTAATTTATAATCATTTTGGATTCCAATAACATGTGTACAATACCACAACAATCAGTAGAAATAAATATATATTAAGAATATTTCTCTTGAAACTCAATACTATATCCCAAAAAACCACTATATGAGCTAGCATTATTACATAATTTCATGATTTGACTCCAAATTTCTTCATTTTGAATATGTATCTAGATTCTCAAAAATTATATTGTAAAATTGGTGAAATATATATCACAAAATTTTATATAAATAAATATCACAATCTTACAGATAATTATGCATATGAAATAAATTATTTTTATTTCAAATTCCTTTTTTAAATGATTTAATTTTATATAAATAATAAATATATCGTTATCATATAATTATGAATTTCATATGCTAAGACATAATAATATTATATGTTAATAGAAACTCATTAATTTGTGTTGTTTTAAATTTCATTTAAATAATCATTTTAAATAATCCCTTATAACTTGGATATACTTTTTCTTTTACATATAATTTGATGTACCACATTAAAATACATATTATAAAAATATAATATTCTCTAGTAATTAATTATATATGAATAAAACTTATTTCAACTACTTGATGATTTTATATTCCGGTAAATTATTCACAAAATATTTTATTATTCAGTGGAAGTGTGGGATTAATTATTAAAAAACTAATAGAATAAAGAAATCAGGAATTTTAATAAAAATATAAGACACACATCTAAGTTGTATATCAATCATCACATTTATAATCCCCATAAAATGTAATATACTTTATTTTATTATAACTGATTTATAATAATTTAATAATTTGTCCCAAATTGATTCTTTATAATGATATAAAAAATCAGCATATTCAAATTCAAATAACAAAATTTTTTGGGTTTATTTGACATTAAATATATAATATCTATGGTAGATATAAAAATAATATGATGAAATTTTTTTTAGAACACATTAAATATATAATTTCCTCAAGAATTTCATATTAGATAATGACCTTTAGTGATATATATTTCAAGGAGTTCAATATATTTTCTATTTGTTTGGTTTTATATAAATTAAATTCATATCTAAATGCATGATTTTCAGGATCACTCTAACAATATAAATTATTCTTTACTACTAGATAATGACTTAGTTCATTTATATGCAATAGATGTCTTTTAATCATTGACAATTGGTCTGAATAGATCATTAAAGAATTAATCTTATGTTGTTTGTTACTTTTGGAGAGGATAAAATGCCCAATATTTAATTGATTATATGACTAAGAATTTATGAATTCATACCTATCATGGGTGAAAAATTACTAGTATCATCCATTAAACATTAGAAAAAAACATGGATGGTTTCTTCTATATTTGTTAACTATCTACATCAACTAGATACAATGTGAGTACAAGTGTTCTCTCTTTATTCCTTCTATTAATAAATCATGATGGCACTCGACAACAGACATTCGCCTCGACATGGATTAAATTGTAACTTTATTCACCCACCCACATGCAATCTAAACTACCCCTATGTATGTCTCTATGGACTCCTCAAATATTTATCCACTTGGCTCTCACTTATGATTAAACTATCTCCCAAAATTCTATTTATTGAGGAATAAATTGTGGTTTTTTATTCCTTAATAAATTCATTAATAAATTAAACATAAAAAATACTAAAAATTAAAATATATTATAAAGTTATAATATTCCATTATCAAAGAGAAATCTTAATTTCTCATAAAAAAATCTATATTTCTTCTATTATATAATAAATTACCATGAAATGATAAAATATATCACAATATTTATTTTATTTTAAAATTTCTAGAATAAATCGATAAAACGGGTACTCTCCTAGTAAATTAGGGACATGTACATAGATAATAAAAATTATGCACTGAAATTTATAAATAAATAAGAATTGTTTGATTAATCAGGACATTAAGTCACATTAAAAGAATCAATAAAAAATATCCATGCATTACTATCTCATCTAAATATAAAAAAAATACTGACTAATTTTAAAACAATTGAAATCATAATTGGGAAAAAACTAATTTTTATTAAAAAAAATTATATAGGATAAACAATGGATTATATATGATTATTGAAAAATTATATAGGTTAAACTATTAATGATAATGGCCAAACATTGTATGACATATTGTAAAAAAAACAATTATAGGGTAACATGAAGGTATTATAATGTGATTGGTATTCTGGGTATGTTTTTGTATTGATATATTAGGGACATTTAAAATGACACTAATTATTTATAACTCATTTTAAAAAACATATAATTTATTAATGGATTAAAAAAGAAGGACTCAAGTTAATAATATATGTGATAGAACCTTACATATTTTGAAAATGAAAAAAAATAATTGATATCGGATTTATGATGAGTAATATAGTGATTATTCCTATAAAAATATTGTAAAATATTATTAACCATCTGTGCATATTTTAAATCTTGAGCCCAAAAAATTGGATAATGATGAATTTTCAGGGGATAAAATATGAAAAAAGTGATGAGAGAAACAATATTAAATATCACACATATCAACATTGGAATAAGCATCAACAAGGTTTCATTAATATGACTATCATATTCATTATAAGTGAAAAATTAGGGCATCATGTAACAATCCAAAAAAAGGAAAAATAATGATATAGTGAAGTTATATAATGTTCTTCCGGATGAACCACTAATCATTCATTTTATTAAATGTAAGGAATTAAAACATTATGGAACCATGTACACCAATCCATGGGTTAATGTGGAAACATGACCGTAACCACCTATATGATCATGTGAATAAGTAAAAGGCAATGGGAAAACTAATGTTGAGGTAAATAGGGAAATTTCAGTATATATTTTTTGATGTATTCTTTCATTTTTACTTTCACATAATAGGTATTTATATAAAAATAAAAATAGTTGGTTTTAAATTTATTATGTATAAGTTAGATGAAACATCAGAATTTTTTGAGTAAAATTGCACGTTATATATTTATATAAACCTCACATACTTGAATTATATTATGAATGGATTATATCACATTAAAAAGGATCATATATAATTTTCAATAATGAAATACCACTTCCAATCCAAAATAAAAATAAGACCAACTACCACCATATCATTAATTAGCAGTTCCAAATACAAAGTATACCCATCATTTGACGTTTCAAATTACGATGATGAAACAGATTTTTATTGTGGAAAATATATCAGTATGAAATTCAACTATGTATTTTTTGTAAAATAAAAATCATATTAATATATTATAATATAAAAATTATCCAACCAAAAATATCTAAAAACAATTATCACAATTATAATTTATTCATTCTATTTGAGGGTATAAATTGAGGTAACCGCATTAAAAATATACAATAAAATAATGTTCATTATTATTTATTGTATTTAGATAACAAATAAGATCTTCATGTGGTACAAAATTATTTTATTTGTAATATTAAATGTAATGAGATTTATTTTAAAAAGATTATCGTATTATAGCAAGATATATTTTTTTCAATAATATATATTTTATGAATAGAATATTAAAAATAATTTTATTATTAATTTATTGAAAATAATAATGGTAATTTTTACTACATGGAATAATAATTTTATTATTAAATATTTTTTAAAATATATATAATTATATAATGAAAATGTCAAATTATAAAATTTTATAATGAAATTTTTAATAAATTTACATCATTTTTTTATTTAGAATTAATATTTTATCTAAAGATAAATTTTTATATATTTTAATATAATATTTTTTTGTTGAATTGTTAAAAAATACTAATTTATCTAGAACTATTAATTTTATTACATTATTGTATTACAAGAATGAATTAAATTTTAATAAAACCATATTTAATTTAAAAAATATATTGTATTAGTTTAGTATAATCTATTTTAAAATACTATTTTATATTTGTAAAACACTTTTTTTACTATTTAAGAATCATGTGTAATATTTCACAACAAAAACTATTTTATTCCTCTATGTTAAAATCTATGTTTTATACCATGCATGAATTATATATAAAAATATGAATTTAATATTTTAGATCAACATTAAAATGTAATGTAATAATGTGAAATTTATTTTTGGGAATAAAATTGAGATTAATATGATTATATTTAATGACCACGATAATAGAATTTTCGTTAATTTAAATAAAAAATTAACATTTTTTAATTTTTATCTAAAAAAATAATAACCTCTATATAATGAGTCTAATATTATTAAAAAAGATATATATGAAAATGATGAGACTCATTAATATATTAAATAGTACAAGATATGTTTGTGGACAACAAATTGTAAAAAATCATATTTCTCTAAAAATGAAATTTTTTCTACATATTAAATATTTCAATATCAAAGTTAAATTTCTCAAATTTATAACATCATAGAGATTTCATTGATATTAAATTTTGGTTTAAAATATTATAAATTATTAATATTATTTTCCTTATAATTTTTAAAATATATAAATTTAATAGTTAAAAAATTATTACTATGGTGAAAATGAAAACGTTAAAATATTGAATCCAATAATAAAAACGTTGATCGTGATTAAAAAATACATGGAACGACTTGGATGAATATTAATCAATAGAATATAACCCAAAAATCCTTTATTAAAATCATCTTGAATCATTTTCCAATGAATTTTTTAATGATATCATTGATGAGTAATGGTTATAACAAAAAGTGCCAATTTCGTTAAATATAAAAGGTGGCCACTACCACTAATCCAAGGATACATATCTCATTATAAGTTCCCTTTAATATATTCCCTATAAATATCCACTAAAATTAATTTTCCCATCCTAAAAACATTAATCACTTTATGTTATCTAATCTTTTTCTCTTCCATGAAGATCTGTAAGAGAATATCAATTCTCCAACAAATGTATTACTTTTTCCCCTATTATTTTCTCCTCAATCACCATCCTAAAAACTTTGTTATATAGCTAACTAAATAATTAAATACATATAAATTTTATAATGAGATTTAATTACATTAATGGAATAACCAATATCTCTTCTCCCCACACATGAAGAAAACTAAAAGCATAGCTACTGTATTTCATGAACTACCACCTCTACGAGACGTTTCCATACATTTTTCATCCACACCAATCATGTCTATTTAATAGGATGTAATGTATGAAAAAATGTGATATAAATAAAATTAATAGTATTTAGAAAAGTAAAATTTATCATTATATTCATTTCAAATCATTTATTGAGATATAAAAACATTTATCATATGGAAATGTATTCTAGAACCTACAAGAGAAATGAAATTCATTTGTCATCACCACACATCAATAATTGAATTAAAAACATATTTATGATTTAAAATATTCCCAATTACTCTATTAATATTATTTACACTATGAATCAATTTTATTTTCATTCTACCATGTTCAACATACATAGAGAGTTATAGAAATACTGACCAAACATCATTAAATTAAAAATATATGCCGTAAAAAATATAATATATTAATATTATATGGTAAAAAAAGACAATATTAAATTTAATATATAATAATAAGGTCACTAACAAGGTTTTTAATAAAAATAATAATTTTAATAAAAAATTTAGTCACATGTGATAAATGAATCAAATCTAAGGAAATAGTTTCTATCTCGACTACCCGACATTGTTGAATTTATTAATATTATATTCCAATATTCTACTTTATGGTGTAACTAAATCCCTTAATAAATATAAAATAAAAATTTATTTACATACATGTGATCAACCCTTCAATTCATACTCTTCATTATTTATGGCTGTTAATGATATAATCCTTAAGATATAATTTTTTTTCAAAACATAATAAGTTTTCATGAGTTATAATGTTTCAAATTGATATTGGAGATTCACTTCATATGGAATAAAAATATTAGTATTTATAGATAAATTTGGATTTAAATATTCTTTATTGATGACAAATATTCCTTCTTGAATATTGAACAACTTTAATATTAATTCCACACCTCATAAATAGTGATTTTCATGATTTTTCAATGATATAGCATTCTTTCAATTCCCTCCATTATAATTTAAAACATAATTGTGTATTATATAAGGTGACTTAAATTATTTCTAAATGGAATTTTTAAACAAAAGTTTTTTGATGTTATTTGATGTGTTATTCTCACATATGATATTTGAAAAATTCAAAATGTTTCCAATTTAATCAACATTTTTATTTTTTAAAACACCATCATTAAATATGATTTACATGTACACTTTATATTTCCTCATTAATGAAATATTTCCCTCAAAATATTTATCTATTTTTTTACATATGTATTATGAATATATACCAAAAAAATAATCATATTATTTCATGGTTATATATTTTGGTATTTCCCTTTTAAATTCCAAATTGCAATTAATCCAATTTTAAGGAATCAATTTAATTTCCCAAATCATGTGAAGTATTCCCCCCAAAAACTGTTTTTAACCCCTAAAAATAATTATAATACATCCTTATTTGAGGCTATAAATTCTTCATTGAAATATATTTTATGTAAACCAACCGTCTCTTTCATTATATTTAACAAATATACTTCTCTAATTTCATAATTCAATAGAAAACTGGTACATGATTATTATTTCTTCTCCTAGATCCTTTCCGTAATGTTTATATATTGGCACACAATAGTGATGATCAATTTCACATTATCAATTAAAAATTTAAAAATTATTATTTACTTTATATCTTTGAAATCTATTTAATTTATCATTTAGTTATATCTTTAATTGGAATTATGAAACCCACTTCTTTCTCTTGTGTTTAATCATGTTTTCCAAATATGTATGGTTTCCATTATCACATGGAAATAATATGTATTATTTTTATTATGTGATTGGTAAGAATGGAATTATACAACTGACTAATGCTTGAATAACATTTATTAATTCATGAGTTGATATGTGTGGATTTTGGTTGTGATCCAAATCAACTATGTGAATTTTCTTTTATGAATGGTACGTGTGTGCCTATATAAAAAATATTATGATATGTGATTGGTGGGACTTGAATTATATATTTCATTAATGAATTGGGTAATGATTTATTTTTTAAGAGATGATAGAAAATGTATAACTGAATGAACCTAAAATATTATATGACTTTTCCTACCTTGTTTATGAGAATTTGGAGTGAACTAAATCAATAATGGTATATTTTAAAAACTATGATGCATGTCTTATGAGTGACTCCTATAATTGGTTTATAATGTCTTGGATTATATTATAGTAATATATTACTTGATTCATTTATCTTAATATATAATTTCCTTAACAAATATTTCTATTATAAAAATAAAATATTATATAAAGGTACATGATTCTTCATTTGGGATTATATTTTATTATGTTATTATTTGTGTAAAAATATTATTTTTACAGGTAGTTTGATTAATAAATTTTTTCATTAAATTTTTTTCGTCTATTCCGAAGACATACCACTTGTTGAAATGTTGATATTTGTCCCAAGTATGAATCATTTAACACATCCTTATTTTGATTCACATTAATTGGTTATGAAGATAATAATAACTTATGTGTGGTATATAAGAGGATTTATAAGAGATCAATTTTATAGAAACGAAAATTAGTTTTTTAAAATATGTTTCCTATGTCAATATTTCTCATAGACAATAATAAAAATGTACTCTAAGAATTGTTAGAATATTATGATATACAATGATTAAATAATATAAATAATCAAATATAATGATATGATTAGTTTTGATCTAATGAGGTATGGGAAGTAATTTTTTAGAGTGGTTGGTTATTTCAATTTTTTTGAGTTTCCATTACTGTTTTAAAAAAATGTCAAGTATCACAATTGTGGCCTTTATTCAATTAAAAAATAAATCCTAAATATAGATCTATAATAGTTGGCCCCATTTCTATATATTTTGTTAGCTAATTTTAATATAATACAATATATTTAAATATTGTCTTATGTTGTTCATCAATGAAAAAACTATATTGTAGATATTCCAAATTTACATTTTGAATAATTGGTTTCCCCCAAAACTAAAGGCTTCATAGGGTTACCTTTAGCGATCCATTATTGTAATTAATCTCTTATATTGTTCAATAGTCTATATATCTTGTTCATTTTTTCTACTATCATATTATTATATAATTTTATATTTCTGTTTTTGTGTGTGTTAGGATGAGTAGTAGTATATAATTTACATCTGAAATAGTGTTGAAATTTCATTGTATAAATAAAAATCTTTAATGCAGTGCTACCATTTTTGATGGAATTGTATTAGATTATATTGAAAAGGTCATATAACTATTGAATATATGTTTTTTACTTGTTTTATATAGTTTATTATAGTTATTTTGGGATTTTTGTGGACTTGATAGTTATTTTTTATCGGAATATTAAATTTATAGGTTGATGATTTTGGTTATCACAATAATTTTTGGATTATAATTCCATATTTGTTGGTTGATTTTTTAAATTTATTCATAGATATTTATAAATATGTGTGCTCTATGTAATGGTTACTAATAGCCATCAATGGTGTTTAATGAAATTTATGATTTTCTAGGGTAGAATGAAAATCCATGTGATGATATCGATGTATCACCATTTTCTCTCTCATCAATCCAACATTGCTGAATAGTGAGACATATTAGATTTCATGGAATTTAGTGGATTTTAAATTGTAGTCATATGTTTCACACCTCTATTGACATCTATCCCACTCCCATAATAACGCATTACCACTATCTTTCTTGAAAACACATTTGAATTAAGAGTGTGATATTTTTTTTATTTGATGACCACATGGTTATTTAATATAGAATTTTATATTTTAAATTATATTTGGATTTACTAATAAATGATAATAGTGGGATCATAAAAAATTATTAAATCTAACCTATAATAAAATATTCTAGTATAGACCTCCCATGTTATTCTTAGACTATGAATACAACATGAAAATATTTATTAGTTCATAATTAATAAAAACAAACACACACAAACATATATTTTAAATTTAATTTATTGGTTTTTAAGATAAATTCATATTATTTGTTAAATATTCTCAATGTGTCTTGTTTTGAATTATATTGTGAATATTATTTCATTTTCATTAATTTTTATTCCTTATGAAACAATTTAATCAATATTTATCCCATGGTAGCATTAATATTTTTTTACATTAATAAATAACTTAGGATTCCCATTATTATTCCATTTTCCAAAATGTTTTAATTATCCACAAAACCATAATGTAAATTAATCTTTAGATGAAATAGGAATACAAGTAGTATCATTAGTCACAAAAATTTTTACGGATAGTTTCTATTCTAAGAGTCTTTACAATGTCTAAAACTACTATGGTTTGTTAATAAAAAATATTGTGCACATCTTTGTGTCTTAAATATACACTATATTAAAAATTACAAAATCCTATGTAATCTTGAATTAATTATAATTCAATAAATCACACATTTGCCTATAAATAAGGGAGTTATTTTTTTGGTGATTCATTATCATGGTTTATTAGCAGGGATGAGGTTATTAAATTTGAAAATAAGAGAGGTATAAATATTTACAAAGCCATAACACTGTTCCATGTTTAATATAGGGGATTAAGCTAATGTAATATTTTTGAAGAAGAATTTTTTAAATTTTTTCAGATATACATTATTATTTTGATTCATAATTTTAATTATTTCTTCACTCTATTAAATATATTTCAAAAAAATATTTTTAAATTAACTTATTTTTATTCCTCGAATTAAATGATAAAAAATATTATGATATATAAAGTATACCATTTTAAATAATTACGTGTGAAATGTGCTATAAAGTAAATCCTTAAACCAATATAAATATAAAAATTAATATTTAATAAAAACATTCTTCTCTTTGAATGATACGAATCTCCTATGTTATCTCTAATATTATGGGTTTCATTCTATTGATTATAACTATATATGGGTTATTTAATCCTTGAAAAATATATTGTTATAATTTTTCCTTTTTCCTATTTGATGGTTTCCTAAACTGTCTTAAAAGGTGATTACATCAACTTCATATGGATCACATTTTATAAATTTATATTTTTTTAACATCATATATATTTTAATATTTTAGTATATATAATTAGTACTATTTCATATTTCATAATCCATATTAGATACATTCAGGTCTTTATATTATAATAAATGTGTAGATTTACCATGGCTCTGGTTTTATTATGTTAAGTATATAATTCCAATTTTTTTCTGAATATTTTCCACTAATTTTATGTTCTATGTCAGTCAATATAACTAATTATTTTACATTATATGTATTAAATATTTCATGTAATGAATATTAATTAGTTTGATAATGAGTCTTTTAATTGGATTAATATTAAATATTTTTGTTCTATACATCTTGATATGGTCATCATTATTGAGTTTTATATGTTAAAGTCATGGGATAGTTTATTATACATTAACTTAGTATACATGTTGATGGTGTGAGATGTGATTAGAATAAATTGAGTCATTATTACAATTTATCTATTACATGGGATAGTCTTCATGATTTACAGAACTCATTACACCAAATTTATTTTATAAAGAGGCAGTTCTCTTAAATGATATGTTCTTTTTAATGCATTAACATATATTTTTGGGAGTATATGCTTAGATGTTTGATTTATTTTTCAGTACATATATTTCCAACCATATAGTATATCCCTGTATTATCTTCTCATATTTTTTATATGATCACCAATTAGGTAGTATAATTATTTACTATCCAAATTTTTGAAATTACATTTTTTTATTTCTTTCATAAAATGTTATTGTCCAATATTTATTTATTTTCTTATTTACATTCAAATATGTTGATACACATTTGTTGTTGGGAATAAAATTCAATTTATATATTTGTGTAAATGAGTAGGCATCTGTATACATATAACCATATACACACTATTGTGATGATCCACTTATATTGGTGACCTACAGAGTGTTCTTGATCACCCAGTGGACATGAAATAACTATTTTCCCATGTTTGAGATACATATACATATAATGTTACTTTTTTTGAATTCTTGTTGAGTATCTTGGATTTTTTGAATAAATAGTGATTGGTTCCCACTTTGGAGTTAGAGTTGTAGGATGTAGTTTGTGGCCACAATGGTATTTTACACTAGACACATTTGATTATCCTTATATTACGCAATTTTAGCTGTCATATATCTATTAACACATTTCTATATAGTTTTATATATATTTTTTGGTCTGGTATGAAATTATTTCAATTGATGTATATATTATCAACATTCTCTTTTTTTTTTAATTTCTAGTTTGGTTACATGTTACATTGTTCATATGTTTTATTAATTGATGAGTCTTGGTGGATTTTTAGTAGGGTAAATTTTTTGAAAATGATTATAATTAATGTGTACAATCATTTGAAAAATGGTTTGACGATTCCACCATTATTTTTCAACCATCCATTGGTATTGTGATGTAGTATTATGTTAATTTCACAAGGAGTTTGGTTCCAATGTATCATTTTGTATTCGATTATAACATCTTAACCAATTCATTTCTCTAATATGGAATCTATTAAGAAAATAAAATTCTTACTCTCCCTATTGGTATATATGGGATTTCAATTGATAACACTAAAAATTATATAACTATATAAGTGGAAATTGAACTAAATCTGGTATCCACGTGCTTACTCTACCATCATATTAAACATATACCATTGGTGAAATCCAATAATTCAATTTATTATTGGTTAAAATTCTTATCACAAGTATAGGCTATATTATGGAACTTATTTCAATTTTTTTGCATAGAGAACCTTACCCAGACTATCTTTTGTGAGAAAATAATGTGAAATAACACATTTCCCTTGAAAATGGATTATAATATATTAATAATATAATGCATAACTTTTATTGTTTGATTTTTGCTAATCCCATTGGGTGATATGATCATTGGTAATGATGATATATTTTTTAGTTCAATGATTTTTACTCCATGTGTGGCACATAAATGATGGACACATGGTACTTATAAATTGAATTTCAAGATATGTGGTATGACCGACGTGTTTCCCTATTTTATGGGTGGAACATTTTTCCTAAGGAATTCATACTCTTTATAGGTATTATATATTTTTATACCCCCACTACGGGTATATTCAATTAAATCAAACTAAAATACTGCACCATCAATGGTTTTGTACAATTAACTCCTTAAATTCAGTTATTTTTTCATTAGTAATTCGTATGGGAACTATATCAAAGGAAACAAAAATTATATATGATCATTTTCGGGCATGATTATATAGATTTTATATCTTATATCAGATATAATTCTAGGTGATTCACTTCATCACTTTTTTTAAATGAATTTCCAATTATTTTCGGTTCTGAAAATAAGGACCCCTTATCCTGATGATTTTATTTCATTCCATTATAACCTAAATAATGTTACTATTTTTGTGGTGGACAACATCATTTCATAGAATACATGCTAGATTAGGCCCCAAACATTTTACTAGTAATATGATCTATATTTTTGGATTCCTATACGAATTCCCCATTCTCATGATTTTCATATTACTACCTTTATTTAACTTGTAAAACATATAGAAAACATCCACAATCTACAATAACCACAACCACTTTATAATTTTTCATATTATCATACCGTATTCCCACTAATTTACAGTGTCCCACGTTATATTAACCTAAAATATGACATTATCATATTAAATTTTGTAGTAAAATAATATTACAATGGTCTTTGTTGTATAATTAGAAAACGTAAGTTAGTGGTCATTGTCACTTGACCTTAATTGGTTGGAAATAATGTTTTATCCAATATGAACAAAAACTATATTTCACAACAATATAAATATATTTGAATATTAAAAATCACTATCATGAATGCAATTGGAACACTCCTCATAAGGATTTAAAATTCAAGTTTTTTCATTAATTAAGGAAAATTTTCATTAACATTTTATTCAATAATTGGTTTTATTTAATTTCATATGGATTTATCTAAAATATATAATTATATGTTATTAATTATCATACTGATGAATATTAATTATTCCTTATAACGTACTAATAATAGAATAATTACACCTTACACATATCTGTTCTACATTTACCATTATAAATGGGAAAAATTATGTTTTAATGATTTTCCATACAAGATAAATCAAAAATAAAATGTTAACAATGAAACATTTATTATGTTAAGAAGAAATCATAATCCATTTACCCTTATAGACCATGAATGACTCCAGAATAAACCCATCACTTACCAAGATGGTATAAAATACTAACGTAGAATTTTTTACCTCCTTGATGGAAAAAATATCCAGGGTAAACATTTCACATTTCTATATGGTAGATAAATCATGTATAAAAATTTTACTATTTTAGATAACACGAAACTGTAGTTTTGAACCTTTTCTATCAAAGGCTACATGAAACTACATTGTATGCCTTTCACCTAAAATGATAGAATAGGACATCACTATAAACCCTTCTCATTCAGGTCTTATATAATACTCTAGTAAAATACTTTCAAATTTATAGATTATAAAAAACTCTATATTTTATGCTTCTTAGATGAAAAAACCCACTTAGATAATCCCTTCATCAATTTTCATGGAATAAAAATCCAGTATATATATTTTCCTCATATGAATAAAAAATTATACAGCCATCAATACGAGATTTTAAAATGTTTTAAATTCTATAGTACACTTCAACACAAAATCAAACTATTATGTATACACATTTTTTATTCCATGAGCATGTGATTCACTGTTACCTAAAAATATGATGACTAAATTTAATATAGTGTACCTTTAAATATATACAAGTCATTCATTCTCTATTATATTATATTTTAAACATTTCCTCGTAGAATTAAATTCAGATAAATTCCTATTATTAGTTTAGGGTAATTCTTGAACAAGAATAAAATATATAACTGAAACAAAATCTAAAAAATAATATAATTTATTTGATGATTAGATCACCCTTCCAAAATAATTAAATATATAGAAACAACTATTTCCATGATCAATTTAATTTTTCATAAGGTTGTACAGTAAATCTTTTGTTGGAGGAAATATTCTAAATTCATATTTTCAAGAAATTGGATACATTATATTTATATCATATAAGCAACATTCTATTAAAAAGATGAAAAGTTAATTCATTATAATGAAATATGAATATGTTATATTTCAATATGTTGGGATCAAAAAATGGAATTATGTATATAAATAATAAATTTGAAAATAAACAACAGAATTATTATTTCAATCATAAATTTGGTAATATTAAAATTATTTATAATATTATGTAATGAGAAGAAATAAAGTAATTATTTTTGATAATTCATGAAAAATAGGAGACAAGTATTATATTTTGTTGTAATTATTATCTTATTAAAGAATAATGGTGTATCATATTCTAATTTTCTTTTCATTATGACGAAATTTGGATGTAACATTGTAACCGATATTGAATATTATTTATTTAAATTCTAAAATTTTTAGTTATTTCAAATCCAATATTTATTCATGATTAATGTGAAATAATTTGATGAATTTGGAGAATTAAATTATTATGGAATATTTTTTTTGGTATCATTCTAATATAATGTGATATTATATATATAAAATTGAACTAAAAAATTAGTTTATATATTAGATATGATTGAAAATGAAAATGAATTAAATTATATAAATAAATATATTTGTCTCAAATGTAATTAGAATGGAATTTGATGTTGACAAATTATATATTAGATATCAAAGACGAACAACGGGACAAAAATAATATTTTTAATTAACACCAAATGTATTTACAAATAAGTGACAAATCTGAGGAATTTACAATGTCATTGAACTAGACAAAATTTTCCCAAGAATGAAAATCACCATCATCCATGAATTATTTATATGGACGTTATAGAATGTTGTAATAAGATAATCATATAACTCATTGTTTCACTTGTAGATTTTTAGAATAACTTTTGACCAATTTAAAAAAAATACCACTAGACTATCTATTATGTATATTGATCAATATTTCGTGGAACTCTGAGAAAGATGAAACATCTCAACTCACAAAACCATGAGTTTTATACCTCATAAAACCCAAATGATGGAATTTCATGTAATTACTTCTTGGAAAAAATGTTGTGTAAATATAAACCTCTAATGATTTCATAAAAATATATAATTCCACATAACACCACTTCTACAAAGAAAAAAATTCATAAAAGATAATTACCCCACACATAAATATAGGTCTCATGAAATACATATCTTGTACAAACTTGTAATAGTTAGAAATCCAATAAACCCGATTAAGTTTCTAGATTATTAAATTAATATTATATACAATTAATAAAATAAAATGGATGGATGGATTTAGTATGGTTGAAGGACTATATAAAATCATACTCTCTATTTTATGTTGGAAATAAAACAGTAGACCATATTGAATGTATGGGTTTGGAATCCATGAACTAATTCAAATATTTATTCATCATTTCCGTGTCAAACAAAAAATTGTGGTTAATTTATTTTTTCCATGATTGGTTATCTATATTAGATGATATTATGATTATATAATCTATAATCAATAGAGTTTCATATATAAATTAGACACATCCATTAAATAAATTTCAAACGCATGAAAAGCATCCAATGTTAATATTAACTCTAAAAGCAAATGGAGAATAATATCTAAATTCATATTATTGGTTTCCAATTTGGAGAGAATAAGAATATCAATAATTTCATGGATTTTCACCAAGATATATTATCAATTTGGTAGGTATACACAAGAATCCATAAAATATAGTCCCCAAATTGGATTATCTCAAGAGACGTGTTGATGAAATAAGGGGATCTCTATAATTAGAATGTAACCATAGGTTTATGTCCAATGAATTATTAAAATATTGAATAATAAATTTAATTCATAAATTATATTACTTACTGAAAAATGTTTATATTGACTAAATGATTCAATATAAGAAAATTCCCAAATTCAATTCAATAACATTCATAATTATACATTTTTTCTAAAAATTCTATATAGTATAGGAAATATGAACATACTAGATATATAAAATTTAGATATTAAATCGAAATTTATTCGGCTATGAAAATTGATCTTAATAATGTGAATTTTTTCATATATTTTTAGTGAACATAACATTGATATTTTAAAAATAATGCAAAATTATTTTATCAGAAATATTGTTTTTATACAAAATTCATTACTACTATAGAATGAAAAAAATGAGTGTAAAATATTAGAATATATTTTCATTATAGATTTATAATTTTAAACCTTTTAAATTTATTGAATAATATAAATAATATAAATTACTTATTAATTTGGGAATTTTATTTATTTTCGTGATGTTTCAAAAAAGACAATCATTTTGAATTAATAAAAATAAAATTTAAAATGGTCCCTTTATAAAACATTATATTGATTAATTTATAACTAGGTAAATTGAACACATAATCATAAATGAACTAAATAAAAAATTATGAAAAATTAAATATAGCTTTGTATCAAAATTTAGAAAACAAATAAAATTTATGAAAAATATTCCCTCTCAAAAGTGAAATAATGTAGATTTTTCTTCTAATCATTAATTTTCTCCATTGGTCTATTAAACAGAGAAATAGTTGGAAGAAAATAAGAATTCATCATAAATATCCAAATGTAAATAATATATATATAATTTATGAATTTTATAGTACAATATTTAATAAAAAAATTTTAAGGAATCAATGAAAAATTATATTCTAAAATACGTTTTTACTACATTATATAATTTTTAATTATATCCATTTAAAAGAGACATCAACATCCTGATATTTTATAAATAATTAATTTATATATTGATAGTGTAATGGAAAAAATATAATTTTATAACATGTTACACAAAAAAATCATTTTATCTTTTATTACACACAACCCCATGTTTTTTATGTTTGATAGTGTATTCAACACGAGACATCAAACATAAATGTTCAGCATAATATATGACAATTATAACATTGAATTTATGTTTAATTGAATGAATATTATTAAATATTTTATGAAATACGCACAGACACACACATATATATGTCTTAGTAAATATAAATTATGGATTAATTATTACTAAATAATCAATAAATTTTAGTAATGTTATTTTATTATTCAAAAATATCGTTCCTTCAAAAATGTTTTTTATTTTTTGGGGTAAAAGTATTATAATAAATTATTTTATATTTTTGAAAAATTATTTTATAAAAATAACCTCAAATTTTAAATTTTATAATGAAATTACATTCGGTGAAATTTTATGATTTTTCAAAAAATATAGATTTTTCAGTGAATAGTTAAAAATTATGTTTTTTTTTTGCAAAAAGTCCTTTATTTTTAAAAAATTTATTAATTAAAAATTATCAATATGGTTTAATATTTATTTCATGTAATCTAAGAATTATTTAATTATATTTATTCCACTTTATTTATTTTGAATCAATATTATATTGGAATTTAGTATATGTTTTTTTGGATATATTAAAACATGTTTTTTCTAAAAAATATTTTCAAATGGATAATTATTCTCATTTTTAATTAATAGAAAAATACAAAATGTAGAATTGTTTAAATTAAATTTATTAATTTTATATACATAAAAATTAAATTAGTTTTATATAGTCATGATGATGATGATGATGATTAATATAGAATCATCTTTTTCTCACAACATATCCGTCATATAAACCATGTTACCTCACTGCATCTAAGGGGATAATATTGAAATAAAAAATTCTCCATATTGGGATATAATTTCATAAAATAGATTGTATATTTTAAATAATAATAATTAATTATTACTAATAATCACATCATAATTTTTGACCAAAACATTTACTAACAACTATTAAAATTAATCATAATGATTATAGTGAAAATGAGTTTTATGGCGGATTGATATTTAAATATGAGGGAACAAATTACATAGAAACATGTACAAAACCCATAATATGGACATTTTTAAAACTAATTAATTATATGATCCATTATTTACCATATTCATGTCCTAGTGGAATGAAATGATAAATGATTAGAATTCACTTTTTCAGGATATTACTAGTGGGCCACTCACTGATGTTATGAAAGGCCAAACCACCCACTATATTAACACCTTCAAAAACATTTTATTCATCCAAAAACATCCAGAATATATTCTAACATCTACTGCCCAAATATTATAATCATTACGTTGGGAATAAATCCATCAATGGAAGTTATTTCGTCCAACTAAAAGGAGACACTTGAAGAAGAGGTAACATTCATCAATGAGTGTTTTTGTATTATTTATTCTTCGACCCCATTAAATTATTATTATAAAAATATGATAACATAATATAATTAAATTAAATATTATTATATTTCCTTATTCTATGGTTATGACCTAAAACCGCCCACACTTCCATCAAATGGTTTACAGAATCTTTATTTATCTATACGGTGGACTACCGCCTCACGAAATGATGTCATTCGGTTTTCCATTACCACCCCTCATAGTTGGGAGTGATGATAAGTGTAATGATTATATATTATATTTATAAAATAATTAAAAAAAATAACATTATATTATATATAAATAATATATATTTTATACCCTATGGTATATGATAATGTTGTTCATTTGTACAAAACACTACGACCCCACAAAGCTTTGTGGTTTGTTTTTACCTAATCTGACAATGGATGATAATAAGGGTAAAGATAATGAATTTATTTTCTATAAATAAAATAATTATTATATAAATGAAATATGTATCATTATATAAAAATTAAATAATATTTTATATGCACAATTTAACTCTCTAGAGAAAATGATAATGTAGTACGTGGTTGTGTGGACTACCTCCTCCTTTATGCGATGTGGTTAATTTTCTTAATCCCCAAATCTCATGAATGAAATATATATCTGTATATATAATTAAATTATAAAGTAATTTTTATTATTTTTATTTTATAAAGATATATTTTACTCACATTTTTTCTAAACTGATCTTTAAAAAGTATAAAAATTATTCAAGTGTTCATACGACCTACCATCTCCATGATCAAAATGTTAGTTCAATTTTCTTAACCATATTTCTTTATTGTGTTTAATATTATAATTTATGTGTAAATATATTATTTATTTAATTATAATTATTAAGGATATTAAAGAACTATATTATATTCAAAAGGACTAGTATAATAGAAACACACATGAATAAACTAAAAAAATGAAATTAACACCCTAAAAATGAAATTAATTAAATAATATTAAGGAACGATTGATAAGATATAATAAAAAAACAATTATTATATTAAAAAAATAAGTTTGGGTGTTAATTTAAAAAAATTATTAAATCCACATAATAGGTTGTTAATGAATATTCAACGAAAATGAAGTGTGATGTAAGGGTTTTTTCTTCACATGTCAATTTTTATGAGATGCATGCCATAATCACTACATATTATTGTTGTGTGGTGTCTATAATACCAAGGAATTAATTTTATTATTTATATAAATAATTATATGTGGTTTTACATATCTATTCAAGTAGATATCATTCACAGGGATTAATGTTTCAATATAACCAAAGCGAAAAGTCAATTTTAATACAATATTCCTTCAATGAAATGTATGTTCTGTTTTATACCTATATTAGTTTATGTGGTTTATATAATTAAAAATTGACTTGATATATGAGGAATTTACATATTTTAATGTTCTTATATTATTAATTTATTGATATTTATTAAAGGGTATTAGGATTCAAAATTACCAAACTGGTAAGTGATTTATGATACAATCCAAATGTTTATTGAGATTGTTTATGATTAATCTCTAATGGTAATATATTATCATAATAATCTAATTAATTCCCGTGAAATTTATTATATTGTGGTCATGTCATATGAAAACAGGGTTTCCCTTAATTTTTATCTTCGTATCTACTCAATATTTCAGAATAATTGTTTTCCCCAAAATCATATTTTCTGTCGAAAAATGTTTTTCGTCCAAATCAATGTTTTTGTAAAATGCATCACATTCTTATTAAAAAAAATTATTTCAAAGTTTTAGTTATATTTCATTAATGAAATGTGTTTAATTTTTTTAAATCTTCCTTGGTGATAATTCATTGTAATTTCAATGAAAAGTATTTTTAAACAGTTTTATGAATTTTACAAGTACTATTTCCGAACGAAATGTCTTTTTTCCTCTAAATTCTTTTAATTATCATTTGAAGGTATTTTCATTAATTAATTTTATAAACCAATGTTTCTACTTATTTACCAGTGTGGATATTTTTAAATGATACCCTCCAAATTCTTACTCTGGATGGATTAAGATGTTTCCAATGTGATCAATATGGACCCCAATTTTTTCCAAGAGTTAATAATATTTAAAATATATTATTATGAACCCATTTAATTTCATTGGGTTAATTATGTTTTAATGTGATTTTTATTGAATATATTTATTTTCTACTGGTCATTTATTTTATAAAAAGCATTAATTATTCTTTTGATGTTATTTTGATGATATTAAAAATATTTTTTTACTTTATAATTTTTTTGGGTTTTAGATATCACTTATTTGTTGGTGTGGGACAGATTTCACTAGGTGAGGCCATTATATCTTAAAGGTTGTGTTCACCTAGGTTATGATACAAATATTCATGTAATGTATCTTATATTTGAGGTTTGTAAGATAATGTAACATGCGGGTTTCTCCAATGTATTTAAATGGGATCCAGTGGTTTCATACATGGGTTTGACCTGAGTTATTACGGAAAATGTTCCAAGATACCAACATGTTTTTTATGCTTTATATGTGATTATAATGTATCGTAAGATCAATATTGTTATCACATTGTACACAATTCATGATTTTTATGAATGTTTTTTTCATTTATTCGTATTTTATGATCCATGTATTGATGGGTATGAGTTATTATTTTATTCACTCATTCACTATAGCTGGATCACCATACCAATATTCACATATTATGCTCACTGATAACTTTATATTTTTAATTATTTTTCATATCCTTTCCATGTATTTCACCACAACCTTATTTTGTTTCATTTAAATAGTATTTAAAAAATTATGTTGAATTAATAATTCATATAATGGATTTCATATGGACGATGATGATGAGATAATGTGAAATAATAAAATCTAGGTCAAGTTGGATAAATGAACATTTGAAATTGGGGGTAATCATTATGTTGGAATTTTTTACAAACTATATATAAATATAAACCTTATACTACATAATGAATAAAATCGATCCAATTTTTTATTTTAATGTTTTAATGATTGGGTATAAAAAATGGGTCACAATTTTCATCATTAATGATGGAAATGTGATGTATAGTTTTTCAGAATCATTTATGATAGTAAAGGTTTTGGAGCAGAATAGTCAATATCATACGATTATTTAGTTTAATTTTTAAAATATGTTTTCTTTATTTAGTTGTTATCATAATAAATATAGATACAAGTATCAGAATATAAGATTAAGGTCGATCATGTCTTCAAATTTTTAAATACCCCATTGCAGGGTTTTATGTAGTATCAAATATTTGACTTTTAATAATAAATTTGGGATTCTTTATTGGGTTGATGGTTCAATAAACCCAATTCACAACATACTGAGTTATTTTGGGAGAAATTATTATTTCATGTAAAAAAAGGTAAACCTGAAGGCCATGTGACAAATATTCGAATATAATAAGACGAAGGGGCTTGAAAACATGATCAAATGAATATTTGGTTTTCACATATACAACTCAAATATATGATATCGTTGTTAGTATAAAATTTTTATAAGTAATTATTATGGTTTTATTGAGAACATATGGGATTTTATTTTATGAATAACAGTTGATTTATCAAATAATAATATATTAAACAATCCTTCTAATATTTGGGTTCCAATTTTATCTGGAAATGATTTAATAATATTAAGGACTATTATTTATGGTATGATATGGTATACACTTTTGTTATTACTATTGAAATTATTGGTTTAATATCTGGTTTTTTAATATTTTATCCTTTTATGTGCTAACAATTTTCATTCTGGTTAATATTTAAAGATACGAGATATATGTTATTTATCCTTTGGGGAATGGTTTGGAACCTTTAATGTTTTTTGTTTTATGTCATGAATTAAAAAAAATTCATCCTAAATAATTATATTTTGGATAAAAATATTTTATTGTGGTGGAAATTTTTTAAAGGATGAAATTTGGTTAAACAAGAATATATATTTCATTATTTTCTTAGATTGTAAAAAAAATCAATATTAAGAAAATGACATTTAATAAGAAAATGATATCGTATCACATTCAGAACTGTTAAATTATATTCTATTTTATATTATCATTTATATATGGTTTTTGGCCCTTTATACTCCATTGAACGTTTACATTCTTGTTATAAATTACCCCAATCACTCTCTATAAATATTTACACTTTTCTTCCATGTCGTGATCATTACAAGCCACTCATGTTCTCTTATTTGGAAATATTGTTATGTGTTTTTTCATATGACCTATCTACATCCTGTTCAATCTTAGTATGATATTGAATTATCACACCTTTTTAATATGGGAGTTAATGAAAATGATTTTCAAATTTTTATCATTTCATTAGCTTAATAATGTTCAAATTATGAGGAAATAATTTATTAAATTTTAAGGATTGTGATACCCCAAGACTTTCTATATAAGAAAATAATATTTGATATTGTAAAGGACAAGAAAAACTAATTTTATATTATTTTACACATAGAAATAAATTTACTATTTGTTACCTGTATCCCTAATTTTTTTGATAGTATATATTCAACATGCAACACCGAACTTGAACATCAAATGATATATGTTTCCATTACAACCAAGAAGTTAAATTTATTGGAATGATTAATATTACATATTTTATAATATATATATTTATTTATATTTATATATTTATTAATATATATATATAATTGATTAATGAGTATTAAATAATCCATAAGTTTTAGTAAATTGATATTAATCTTCAAAAACGAGTTTTCCTCAAAAAACATTTGTATTTTCTTTAATCGAAAAATATTATAAAGTTTTTTTAACAATTATTAAATTTATTTGATAAATTAAACATCATTTCAAGAATTTTTAGATAAAAACATTATTTTTTTTGAGATTTTTCAGAAAATTAAGATTTTTTATGAATTGTGAAAATATAGATTTTTATAAAAATACATAAATTTTTAATAAAGTATGTAATATAATAGTCAAAATATGGATTTAATTTTATTTAATCTGACCTATGTATTATTAATTTATATTTAATCCAATTATTTACTTTTGAATCCACATTGTGTTGTTTTTTAGTAAAGGAATGTTTTGGGGATTAAAACACATTTTTTCTAAAAAAAATTTAAAATGGATAATGCATCTCCTTATTGATTAATATATATATTCCATAGAGGGTAAATTTTTAAATGATATGTAAATACAATTTTTCCTTAAATATTAATAATTTTTCTTATATTGATTTATTTTAGTCATGGAGAAAATATAGAATCTTATTTTTCTCCTAAAATACAATTCCTAAAAACCCGATGTCTTTCTATGTTTGCAGAATTAATAATAAATTATAAATTTCCACCTATGTGAATGGAATATGTAAAAATGAGTTTTATATTTTTAATAATAATTATTTATAAAAATTATTTTTGAAAATTATTTTTCTACAATAATGATTAAAGAAAACAATCGAGATTAATAACACTTATTAAGCTTAATGTGAGGTTACCAAGGGATTAATTTTTTTCATAATTGGAAAAATTACATATAAACATTTCCCACACCATTTTTATGGAACTATTTAGAACATGAACCTCATGGGATTAATAATTTCCTATTATTAGTGCCTGATTAAATGACTGAATTGTGGGTGGAATTTTCCCTTCAAAAAACCAGAAGTTCACCACTCACCCTAGATATAAAAGGCCACCCCCTCTCCTCATCTCATCACATCATAAAAAATTCTTAGATAAAAAAATAAAATTACAAAAAAATTCACCAATTCTATTATATAATAATAGAACCGATAATTTGTGCATAAATGTACCCATGGAAGGCCTTTGTTGCAAACCGAAATTAGATATCAGACGAGTTGATAATGTTCATTAATGATTGAATTTTTATTTCATATCACACCCCCTTAAATTATTATTATACCATAATGATGTAAAATAATCATTAAATTACATATAATGAGATTTTTTAATGTTAGGGTTATAAACTAAAAAAATACCCACTTCCATAAAATGGGTTATGAAAACATCATTTGTGTGTATGGCATACTGTCTCCATGAAAACTTATGCCATTTTCTTTTTTATTGGAACCTATAATTGTTGGGTATAATGATGGATTTAATTTTATTATATGATATTTATAAAATAATTATTCATTTTTTCTTCATATTAGACATACCATTTTCTAATTCCATGTCATAGGGGATATGATAATACCCCTCGTCTGTACGGTGTATTATGACCTCCAAAAAAGATGTGACTCCCATTTTACTAACGAGTTTCATTAAAATTAATAAGGAAAATTTAAAATAATTATATGTGATATTGAATAAATATTTAAGATATTAATGATATATTTATCATTCAATAAATTTATTATATAATTTTATTTTTACCTTTTCACTCATTGGAAAAATGGTAACGCCATTCAACGACATGTGGACTACCGCAACATTGAAAGGATGTGGTTTCATTTTTATTCACCACATCACATGAAGGATATATATATATATATAATTAAATAATATGTTTATTATGATTTCTGAATCATTTATTAGGGATTAATGTCACTTATCTTCTTTATATAATGATCATTGAAAAATGGAAATGGTAATCATGCGTACATATGGTCTACCGTCTCCATGATCACAACATTTTTTATTTTTTCATAACAATATTTCATGATTTTTTTTAATCATATAATTGATATATAAATTTGGTAATTATTTTATTACTTTATTTCTGGTGATTATATGACAATATTACATAAAAAAATAGAAATTTTATAACAAAGAAAAAATGAGAACACAAGGCAATTAATACCTAAAATAAAGAAAATAAAAAATGATCACTAAAAAAAGTTTTTTTAATATGTTATAAAAGATAATATATGATATTATGAATATTAATAGGGTGCCTTAATAATTTTATAACAAGTTTAGTAAAACTATCAATGAAGTTAAATTACATTCAATCAAAATGAAACGTGAGTTAAGGGTTCTTTCATCTCCCTGGCATTTCTGTGAGATGTAACCCAAATTCAACATTTTTATGTGGTGTATATACCAAAAAATATTACATTTGTTTTATTATTTTAGATAAATTTAGGTGTATTATAATTTTTATTTTAGGGTATCCTTTTTAGGGGGATCACAGTTTTAAATTTACCTAAGAGGTAAGTGATTTTTGAATTATTTATCCTTCTTTGAGGCTTATGTTATGCTATACACCTATATTAATTTATGATGTGTTCATAATGCATTTTATACATGTTATATCATAGATATCCTTATTTTAATGATATTATATATTTTATTTAATGATAATATTTATTAAGGAGTGTCATTTTGTGATACAAAATCAAAATTATTTTTTGTAAAAATCATATTGTTTATCAGGATTGATTGGGATTATTTCTCCAATTTTAAACTCATATGATATACCTCTAAATAATTCTAATAAATTATCAAATAATATGACTATTTAATAATAATACATGTTTTCCTATAATTTACCCCTTTTTATATACTTTGGAGTTCGGAAGTATTTTCATTTAAAATTTTCATTTTTGGTCAAAGACTTTTTCTTACAAAACCACGTTATCTAAAAATATTTTAAACAATTATTCAATTAGTATTAATCAAATCCAAAAGGATATTTTCCACACAAAATGTTTTGAAATATAATTAAATTATTCCATTATATTTTTTGATGGGTATTTTGAAATAAAAATATTTCTAGAATCATTTATGTTTTAAAATAAATAACTCTCAAAATGAAATTGGATTTTTTGTCCAAATGTATTTAATGATATTCTAATGTTATTTCCATTAATCATTTTCATAGATTATTATTTTTTTAAATATTTTAAAATGTTGATATTTCTTAATGATACAATCATCATTCCTTCTTTGGATGGAATGATATTATTCTAAATCATTGATAGAGATCTCATTTCTCATCCATAAGATATATTTTCTAGAGGGATTGTTATGGATGCAAATTATTTAACAAGGGTTAATCATTTTCAATATAAATTTTATGGAACCCATTTTTCCTAGGGGTTTATAATGTTAATAATTTAATAATGAAGGTTATTGTGTGTAAAAAGAAGAAATTAAAGTTTTTTTTACTTTATTCATGATGTAGTAATTGGTATTACATTTAATATTGAGAATCCCAAATAGCACCAGGTGAGCCATTAAATATTAAATGATGGGTGTGCACAGATAGTTCCCTATTTCATTAGGTAATTTACCTTTTAATTAGAGGAATGAAGGAATGATTTACCTGAGGGTTTCTACTATGAATTTTACCTTGATTTTTTACTTTTGCCATCAGTTTAACATGAGTTTTTAGAAACAATAATCCAGGATACATGAATATTTTTTATTCATGGTATGGGATAATAATGATTTTTATGATCATGATTGATATCATATAGATCAATATTATTTTTTACAAAAAATGTTTTGTTTTCTACGTATTCATGTATGTTGATCCTGTTATTGATGGTTTTGAGATATCTAATGGATATCTCATGAACTCTAATTATATCATCATACACTTATGCACTTATTATACCAATTGATATCGTTAAATTGATAATGTATATTCATAGAATTAATAATCATTTGATCTCACCCTTAAAATTTTTATGTTTATATTTTTTTATAAAAATATCATTTAACCAATTTTTTCTATAAGGGATTTCATATGGATGATGTTAATGACTTATTGTGAAATAATAAAATGTAGGTTACGTTGTAGAAATGATCATTTAAAGATTTTATTGTTTTTTATATCTGAGTTTTACTAATTATAAAAAAATTGAAACTAAAATTCACTTTAGTGTGTAATAGATATATTATTTTATTTTTATGTTGCATGTTTTCTAAAGATCTTGTCAAAATTATATGTATTAAAGACAGAATTGTAATGATTTTGATTTCTGTATCAAATATGGAAGTATTGATTCTAGGATGTTTTAAAGACAACTAGAATTAAAATATTAATAAAACTTAATAAATATTTATTCTTCTTAAAAAAATATATAATGAATTATATGCACCACGTGAATGTATATAGTCTCATAATACAATATATTTATCAATAGAGTAAAAATTTAGATGAAATCATATACCTCACATGTCCACATTGTATACTAATATTTAAACACATTTATAGTGAAATTAATACTGTTATTAATTAATAAATGAATTATATTCATATCCATAACAACATATATAAGAATAAAACATCATCATATAATATATTCATTAATAATATTTCTTTATTTCTATTGTTTTAATAGTTAAATTCTTCATTTTCTAATGGATGTAATTTCAAAAAAATCAATTTATTTTTTATAGGATATAGTTCTATCATATAAAAACTACTATTAATGATATAAATATCATATTTTTTCATTATATAGTTTTTAATCATTTATAAATGTTAGACATGGAAATGAATCAAAACTCATCATGGAGGTGTAAGACTTACGTATTAATGAGATAAATTATATTTTATGAATATGTGCTTGGGAAAGGAAGTAGTGGATAAGATAATTTTTAATAATTATTACGTTTTCGTTATTATGACATATATTCAATAGTTCCAACATTATTACAACCATGTGATTTGTTGATGGGAAAAAAATAAAAAAACAGTTTATAATGGAATAATATTCTTTAAAAAAATCAATGGTTATAATTCAAATTTTGTAGGGAATATATGGATTTTTTTAAAATAAACATTATAATACCTCATTGAATGGTATATCATTGTTTTATTATATCTTTATTATTAATAAATAATTGATGGTCATGATAAAATTGGTAAAAAAGTGTTTCATTAAGAAGATTTATATCTCTTATTGAAACATCATTAGGGTCTCTTCTTATGGAAAATGTGTTTAGTCTTTTCAAAATACCAGACAATCTAGAACATATAATAGGATTATTTGATAGATATTATTTGAGTTTTTTATTTATATGTGTCTCAAGATATATGAAGATTAATGTGTAGAAGGTGCATATAATAATTGATGTGAGTGGATGTTGACTCTCCTTTGTCGTCATAGAGTCCAAAGGAATGTAAAGGGAAAATGACTTAGCACAAATTGATTCATCCTTTGAAGAAAATATCAAAAATCGACAAATGGATGAACAAGGAGAAGATTCCCCATATGTCGCACAAGTTTCATCATAGTCGTGCAAGTCCACATGCGCGATGCATTATGGTCGCGCAAGTCACTTGAGAGACCTAAGTGATAACCGCCTGGGGTCTTCTCCTGCCTATAAATAGACCCTGTGGGCCCCCCATTCGAGGAGGATTTTTTTCCAGAAACGTAGATTTGAGCTCCCAGCACCCTAGTCTCTTCTCAATGCTTCTGAAGAACTTATAAGGTATTTTCTTACCTAGAACGGAAGATCTAAAGAGGGGGAGTAAGGCCTAAGTGTTGAAACTCATCAACACTTGCGCGCCTGACTAGCCAGCCCTAAAGGGAAAAGGCCAAACATGCGCGACGCCTAGCTCCTTCAATAGAAATTGCGCTCCCCTCTTCTAGAAGAACCTCAAGAGGATTATAAAGGCTTTAATTAAGATTCTCTCAAGTATTACCCTGCAGGTTAACCGTCGTGCAAGTATAACATGTGTCGCACAGGCATACCTGCGCGACCAGGACAGGCGCGCCCACGTAGTACCTGCGCGCCTACCAGGACTTGTGCGCCCCTTCCTTTTTGGGTGCCTTTCTTGCCCTTTTCACCCCTCTTAAGCCATTCCACCTTTCATATTCAAGATTCAGTCTTCAAAAAACTCTTCAATGCCATTTATGGCATTATTTCTTGATTTGAATTCCTTATCTGAAAGGAATTCTGTGGAATATCTCTAAAAACCTTGTGATTTACACATCATTATGTCACTAAAGATTGAGATTTCATTCATTCAACCTAATCCTTTAAGATGAGAGAATTCATAACCTGGGTCTCCTTTTAAGGAATAATCCCCAGTCATAAGTCCTCTAATTTGTGCATCCTCTTAGGAGTAATCCCTAGATCCCCTAACCTAGGTTTCCTTTCCAGGAATAATCCCTAGTCTCAAATATGGGCATCCTCCTTAGGAGTAAGCCCCAATTCATAAAGTTCCCAAATCTGGGCATCCTCCTTAGGAGTATGCCCCATTCCCCAAATTTGGGCATCCTCCTCAGGAGTAAGCCCCAAACCTTAATCCTTGACCTGGGCCTCTTTTTCAGGAGTAAGCCCCAGTCTTAATTTCTCTTAACCAGTCCCAATTTACCTTTTATCTGGGATTCCTTTTCAGGAGTAAAACACAATCATAAGTCTTCTCCTAATTTGGGCCTCCTTTTCAGGAGTAAGCCCTATGTTAGAGTATTCAAAATCTCCATGAAGCATATATACCTTTATGGACCCTGTTCCAGGATTTCTTCCCTAAAGTAAATCCTAACCTTCATTTATCCGCGTAGTCATATATACATAATCCCCAAATTATTTCTTATGATTGCATCTTTCATGGCACAATTGTCTAATTTTTACCAATACCTCTTGTTTCTCACACCGAGCATGACTCGCGTGGGCTTAGAGTGTAAAGGTAATTGTGACATCTTTCTTTGAGCCATCAATCATAAACATCATACTCCCTTACTCGAACTACGTGGGTTCTGATTCCTTTTCTAAACAAAGGATATGTAGGTAGCCCGTCTATGGGTTCGATACAAACTCTAAAATAATCCATGTCCTTCTGAATGATAATAAACCTCTAGTTCCCCACTCAGTGGCTTTAAAACCAGCATGGTCATCATAATAACCAAGAGACTTATATATAAATGTGTCGAAGGGTACCATTGACCTTGAATCTCTAATAAATACATATGATTCTCTATCGATGAAGAACCTCGAATACATATAAAAGATTCTCAAAATTTCCTACATATTTAATCATTGATTTTCAGATCTGAAGGAAAGCTTATTTAATACATGGTAATGTAATAAGGATTCACAAACATAACGTAGATCTATAAAGAGAGTCCCGGAGTAGACAATAATTCCCCTCAAAAATGTGTGATGAGTCCGACCTCCCATCCTCTTTGCCAATGAAAATTCCTAAGACTCATCAGTCCACAAACTAATGAGCACCTACCTTTGGAATATAGGTCCGAATGGATGTGGAATCATTGGATGTTTCCTGTTCTATGAACAAACCCGTTAGAAACCGATCGGAATATTTGAACCTCCCATCAAGGTGGTCATCCTCAGATTCCAAGGGAAACAAAAAATGGTGAACCCGACGTGAATCCTTAACCAAGTTAAAGTGATGTTATACCTATTTTTTAGGACCCTATTTAAAACTCAATGAGAGGGCCAACAAAAACAATCATTGACATATGTGCTCATCCAAAAGTTATTGTGGCTGAATTTATCTTGATTACGTCTGTTATATCAAACATGAATTCTTTTCCCAAGGACTTCTGCATTTCTAGAATGGCTGCTCTCAAGTTCACACCTGTGAATACTGCTGCTGCAAATGCCACTGCTGCTACACCTGCTGGATCTTCGTCAGCTTTTAGGACGATATCACCTAGTCAATGTCTTCAATGCTTGGTATAAAACACACTAGTTATGGAGTACCGTCAACATTGTACCATCCCAACTCTGGAGGCTGCCTGAAAATCCCTCCATGTAAACAACTCACATCGGTTGTACAGAAAAGGACAAACAGTGATCAAGAAGCAGGTGGTGCTGACTACCATCTCCAATCGTTTTAGGTCGTTATCCCCAGAACACAATCACCATTCGCTCCCTTATTCTGTGGAGTTGAATGAGTAGGTCCCTCAGGACCATAATTCAAACAAACAAGAGTCATTCCTGAGGGCTCCCACCAACAGTCGCCGCCAGAATCATGCGGCAGTGCGCCCTCAACATGATGAGGGTACCGACTCGAGGCATTCGGCTCAGGTTCCTCGAACCCGAGCATGCAAGACGAACCACGAGAGGCGGAATAAGGACAATAGTGAGCAGGTTCTCATCTCTTCCATCTCTGGATAAGTCCACCAACCTAACTTGGTGGAAAGGAACAAGAAGGCACATACACCTTCCCGTTTTAATTCTGCTGTCCAGCAGAATCGTCTGGCAGCATCACACCAATCCCGCCAGGAAATTCCGGCGGAGTACTATAGGCAAGAACATACACCATTTTATACATCATCAGCTAGTCAGTAGGCTCGTCTGAATACATATGATGGATCTTGACAACCACGTTTGGAGAAGTGCAATCAGCAGGCACATACATCTGCTATTATTAATCAAGCCTACCTACAGTCTCACTTGGTATCATTCGTAGAAGTTAGTCAGAAATCCCCGACAACAAATAGGAGGTAGACTCAACTCTCTTCCCCCACACTTGAGTACTGTCAGTATTCAATGACATGAAAAGGAGGACACGATCAGGCAGATACACCTTCTCCAAGCCCGGAATGGACGCATATTCCCGTTCCGGCAGCTGAAGTCACCAAACATATTATATCAATGGTGAAAGAGCAGAAGAAAATCCTTGTTCATATTCTAGATGCCTGCTAGGATATTATAACAACTTCAGTGGAATCTCAGGGAAAGACACATAAATCTATCCCTACCAGTGGAGTGATACATCAACAATTCACTCTAAAACAAACACACACATCTGTTCCAGTCCAAGAGGGTTATGTGGCATACTTCGTCATAGCATATGGACAACCAAGTCGGGCACATACACCTGATTTGAGTAGAGATCGTCAGCCTAACCTGGCCATCTATCCTGATCAGGCATATACACCTGCTCAGAGCAGCCACTTTCATCAAAAGTGGTTTCCAAGATGAGTAAGAATGTGTCTAAGAAAAAGACACGCCCAACACAGTTAGGAGATCAAGAGCCAATCTGTAACAAGGCCTTTCTCGATGCTGGAGTTCTTGAATCCCTCAGACAATTATCTGTTGAAATTCAAGATTCTACTCCCTCATTTCCCAATAGTGGGAACATTAATTCTGAAGGTCTTCAATAGACACATCCTCATGATGGCTTGCTTCATGACAATTCGGTTGATCTCAAAGTTTCATCTTCATATGAGAGCCACAGGAACCCACTGTGTGGTCAGAAGACCAAGGAGCAAGAGATCTCATCATTTGCTGTAACCCATTATGGTGGTCCTCCCCATGATGATGAATTTTTCTGCGAAATTCCTCTCCGCAGTAGTGATGCACATTGCCCGGAAAATGCTCTAAAGGACAATATAGTGCCGAGAAATCCCTCTTATCTTGAGGCACTTGAAAATGCGAAACCAGTCATGTCTGAAGCTTCATCGCTAAGAGGTGAAATACTTTCTCAATCAGAAGATAGCCCAGGTTGTAGGTCATTCTCCGAACCACCCCCCAAGTCATGCATCTTATAGTTTGATCAATGATTTCTCTACCAATCCTATTGAATCCAATGAAGCAACAAGGAAACACCAACTCTGGTCAAATCCGGTAGAAGAATCTTTATCAAATGATAAAGAGGAAATGCAGAACATGAGAAAACAACTGGTGAAAGGTGATGTGCCAGTCATGTTTTGGCCTCTGGCTTACTCTCTGTATAATATTCCAGAAATGTTGACGGAAAATGAAGTTCATGATATTCGTCTCAACATATGGAAAACTCTTTGTCAGCTGAAAAAGAAAGTATTATCTTATGATAAATATGAAAATCATCTTAAGATAATATAAGGGTTACAATGTCAGATTGGTTTGGCGTCTCTATCAGTATCTCGATATCTGAAAGATGAAAAGAAGTAGAGAGCCCTTCAACGTTCTTGCCTTGGCACACTAAGAATATTGCGTCAGTTAATAACCAATTCCCTCATCTGGTATTCGTGTCATAGGATGGGGTGTTCATGGAGCACTGCATTTCACAGTGCTCTCCAGTCAGAAATGCCCGCTGAAAATGGTCTCATGCAATGTTATTGCCCATGGCCGGCCACAGTCAATGGGCTTTGTTTGTAATCAAAAGCTTTCCCAAGAACAGGCTTCAACTAGTTCCTCTCAAAATCAAGAATACAGAGAAATTTTTTTCGAATTACTCTTGCATCAAGCAAACAAGAATATTGAAAATGACTCTCGTTTGGAGCAAGCATGTCACCATGTGACAGAAGTGTCGGAAATCATCCAATGGTCTCTTGAACTGGGTGATAAAAGCGGATACAGGTTAATGCATCCACCTAATTTCCGAACTAAGGTTCGCAAGATCAGGAGGACTTTCAAGAAAGTCTCAGACATAGCATGTCAAGAACCACCCCAGCTTGCCAGACTGGGGGCTCTTTTAAACCAACCCTTGGAATCAACAAAAAGGATTCAGGGAGTTGAGCAAGAACAGTAGGAACATCCCCAGTCCACTGGACTAAGGACTTTTTCAAATCACCAATCCCCTCCTCAGAGAATGTCGGTCTTTTCTCGATAGGGGAAGAAACCTCAAGAGGAACGAAGAGACAAATTCTCTGGAGATTCCCTCTAAATTACAGTTCGTCAAGAAGTTTCCGAGGGATCGAATCAATGAAAGGAAATGTCTCATCAAATACATGGAAGAAGACAATATCATAGAAATTCTGATAGAAGGGATGCGATGAGTTATACATCAATCAATGTCATCAATGTCGTTGTTGCTGATCCACCCGATGAGGATCACTCAGGGGACTCAGACGAAGAGGTTCCTGCTCAAGAAGATGTAAACACCGACACAAATGAAGAAGTTGTGCGTACATGAAGTCAAAGGATTACTCAGAACCTAGGTAATCTTTTGAGTAACCCACTTCCCCCTCTCCGAAAAGGATCTAACAAAGGGAAGGGAAAGAACATGGTTACATATCCTTCCTCTGGAGAAGGTCAATCGCTCTCACTAGAGCAGAGGTTTGCACAACAGGAGGATGAAATGAAGGAATTAAGAAGGTTGAATGCAGAACTACTTCAGAGTAGTCTTCTTCTTAAGCATGCTGGAGTCAGTCAGCCAAAGGAATTTGTTGCAACTACTGAGATAGATCAAGAATATCCTCCTCTATCAGTACACCCTCACAGGTCTAATCCTACGGGTCATGTGCATCAAAATTTTGCAGTGCTACCATCAGTTGCAGCACCAATCGCCACATCTGTCCAAGCTCCAGTCATTGCACCTCCTCAAGTCCAAGTTCAACCGGATGTTTCTCAAAAGTTAATAACTACTATTGAGTCATTAACAGCTCTGTTAGAAACTATGGAAGGGAAGCGTGCGCAAGTTCAACCAGAAAAGAATGTTTACCCTAAATGGGTAGATTAAATTTATCCACCATCCAGTTTTAGGAACCCTGTATTCCATATTTTCAATGGATCAGGTGATCCTGAACAACAATTGATGCATTACGTGTCTTGTTGCGATCCTATGATGGGAACTCCGGAGCAGCAAGAAGTAGTGAAACTCAGATGCTTCGTACGAACCATGCAAGGACCAGCTTTTGTTTGGTATACAATATTGCAATCCCGGTCAATTACCAGATGGGAGGATCTTCGCCAAAAACTCCTCCTTCAGTTCAACTCAATTTTTCCAAATACAATAGGTTTTGATCGTACAAACTGTAAGAAAAGGGAGAAAGAAAGGGTTTCTGATTTCATTGCTCGATGGAAGGTATTTACATATTCCTTGAGTTTAGCACTCCCCCAAGATAAATTGTTTCCAGTATGTGTGGAAAATCTGTGTGACAAATTACAGACACCGTTAATCCCTGTGAAATACACAGGAGGGTTTCGAGACCTTACATCAATCGCTCAGCAGATTGATGATTCCCATATATAGGATAATGATAAATCTCGTGTAATTCCATCAGCTCCAGGAAGGGGAATGTGTAAAGTAGAAACTGCTACAGTTATGCTTATACAAGAACCTGTACCTATTTCTACCTCAAAACCTTGATATTCTCGAAGGGATCCACCTTCTGAGCACCAACAACAAGGCCTTTCGTCCAAATGATCAAAAAGATCAAAGGCGAAAACAATTTGAGGATCTGAAGAGAAAAACATACTCTTTCCGAAATGAACAAGTTCCTGGATATTTCATTTTGGCTCTGGAAAACAATTTGGTTCAATTGCCAATGCCCAAGAGGCCAAACAAGAAAGGAGATGAAGACCGTACCAATTATTTCCCATTTCATCAAATTTTGGGGCATCCATTCCAGGAGTGTTTTGTCTTCAAAGACCTCCTGAAAAAGATGGTCGACTCGGGACAAGTCATATTGAAAGGCTCCTCAGCCCAAGTAGCATCTGTCACTGCTACAGTTCTAGAGGAGGAAGGTGAATGGCAAGAAGTCAAAAGAAAAAAATGCCCAGAAGTATGATGAATGGATGGTCTGAAAGACAATCAATTGAACTCATGCTATTTTGCGAACACAATTAGAGAAACCAATTGTGTCTTCTACCATGAATGTTGTGGAAAAACCATCTTCGTCAGAGGGAAAGTCCTCAAAGAAACAACATGATTCAAAGAAAGAAAAAGAATCAGAAGAAGATAAGTATGTGTCAAAGCCTAAGTTGTCTTCGACTTTGGCAGACATCTTGCCATCTAGTTCAAGGCCACGGGCACTGCCCCACCAAACAGAACAGCCTGAATAGGCTAATCAGGTAGAGTCTTCATTAGAAGAAGATTTAATCTTTGGTTCTGTTAATATGAGTCAATTAACAGATCCATATGCCAGTCGCAGTTTCAATTTCAATGAGCCTGAATTCCCTGTATCAAAAAGAGGAATTAGAGGAAGTTCCAGGGGCTCAAGATACAGGGGAAGACGTGGATCTTTCTGAAGCCACAATTCCAATTCTACCCCTGGAAGAACTATGTACGTAGTAGAAACTCGTGGTAGATCCCTTCAGCGAGCTCAGCAAGAACAAGCAAGTTCTTCTAGTAATAGCAAATTCAGTCTGGGCACATTTTTTTTGGAAGACCGGTTGAAGGTTCCATCTTCTTTCTCTCAGCAAGTAAATGGATCTAATCGGTCTAATCTTCCAAAACTATGAATATTGCCAACTCTTTTCCCAATACAAGATGCATCAACTTCCAAAGCAACTGCTTCCAAGGTACCTGCTAAACCATATATTCCTATTGGGGAACGCAGACCTCTAGATCAAAAGTATGATATATTGAAACACTTGGCCCAAGTACCAGCCACATTATCAATTCTGGATGCTCTGAATCTGTCAAAAGAACTTTGAGAAGCACTTATCGAGGCTTTCTCAAATCCTCAGGAGTTTGAAACTGAAATTGCTGTAGCTGAAGTCTATCACATAGAAAATAATCATGCAGAATGCCGTGCAATAATATCTTTTACTGATGAAGATGAATATGATGTTATGCATGGACATATTAGACCATTGTACTTGTCTGGAAAGGTCAATGGTGTGGATGTTCGAAGGGCTTTCATTGACAATGGTTCAGGAGTCAACCTCATGCTCATTCGTACACATTGTCGATTGGGCCTCACAGAATCTGATTTATCTCCTTCCACCATGATGCTATAGGGATATGATAAAAATGAACAAGAACCACTGGGTGAAGTTACACTCAGAATTCAGTTTGGAGATCTTGTATCCAATTCAGATTTCATGGTTGTTGATCAAGACTCAGCCTTCAATATCTTTCTTGGATGACCCTGGCTACATCAACATGCGGTTATCCCTTCATCATACCATCAATGTCTCAAATATGGTTTCGATAGTCAAGTTGGTACATTTTATGGTGATAAGGCCTCGTTCAAGACATGTGAGTCTCAACACATTGAGGCGGAATTCTATCAAATGATGAAAAGGGAGAAATCCATAACACAGGATATTACCAAAGTTAATGCTCCATATAGTTTAGAAAAAATTCCAGTAAATCCATTTACACATGTGAGTATAGATTATGTGTTGCCTATCGGTCAAATTGACAAGATATACCCAAATCAAAATACTCTTATGGAATTTTCCATAATGTCAATTACGGCAATCGAGCCAGACAACATGGGAGAAATTGGTAATCTACCATGAAGTGATGAAAGAACAAATGGTGACGTCTTCATTTCATCTTCTGAAATCAAACAAGTCTATTCTTTGCCAATTAGTCCAGAAGAAGTTATAGCAACATCAGAGGTGAACAATGATGTCGATTCTCAATCCATCATCTCCTCTTTATTACCCAAAGAAGGCCCTTCATCATCAATCGGGTCAGAAATGGAAGCTTCTGCTTCAAGATATGAAAATTTTGACATCTCTTCGGATCATGAGAATTCTACTTTATCATCTACTATAAAAGAAGACACGGAAGAAATAACACATGATAAAGAAGAAGAGGAAGATCTCAGAGATGCTCCTCTAGCATTTGAAGAGGTTATCTCTACCAATGTGGATGAACTCAGAGAAATAAATCTGGGTACAAAAGGAGATCCACGCCCCACTTTAATCAGTGCAGACATGACTCTTGAAGAGCAAGAGATGTATATTTCTTTTCTAGAGAAAAATAGAGATATATTTTCCTGGAACTATACATAAATGCCTGGGATTGATCTTGATGTTGTTACTCTTCATTTGGGTTTACCTGAAGAACATTCAAGAATTAAGCAAGCCACGAGAAGAACACACCCAACTTATGCTTCCAAAATTGAAGCTAAAGTGGATAAGCTTATCAAAGCTAATTTCGTCAAAGAAGATCAATATCCCAAATGGTTGGCTAATATTGTCCCTGTAAAGAAAAAGAATGGACAAATTAGAGTTTTCATCGATTTCAGAGATCTTAATCGGCATTGTCCCAAGGATGATTTCCTAGTTCCGATTACAGAACTTCTAATTGATGCAACAGCTGTCTATGAAGCACTTTCCCTCATGGATGGATATTCCGGATATAATCAGATCCGAATGGACCCAGAAGACGAGGAATCTACAGCCTTCAGAGCCCCTCAGGGTGTGTTTTGCTACAGGGTAATGCCCTTTGTCTTAAAGAATGCAGGTGCAACTTATCAGTGTGCCATGCATCGTATCTTCAAACCCTTCTTAGAGAAGTTTGTTGAATGCTATGTAGATGATTTGGTAGTTAAATCCAAACAATGTTCTAATCACTTGGCTAATTAGGAAGTCATATTCGGAAAGCATCAACAACATAATTTGAAGATGAACCCCTTCAAATGTGCTTTTGGGGTAACCTCAGGAAAAATCTCAGCTTTGTTGTATGCCATCGTGGTATTGAAGTCGATCCTGAGAAGACCAAGTCAATCCTTGGTATGTCACCTCTTCAAAATTTGAAAGAATTAAGAGGACTTCAAAGACACTTAGCCTATATTTGGCGTTTCATCACCAATTTAGCAGGCAAAAGTTTACCCTTCACCAATTTGATGAAGAAGGGAGTCACTTATCAGTGGACTGAAGAATGTCATGATGCATTCGATATTTTCAATAAATACCTCTTGTGTCCACCGATACTCATGCCAAATGTTGAAGGAAGACAAAATATCCTCTATGTGATAGCTCTAGAGCGATCATTTGGTGCCTTCCTTGCTCAAAAGAATGATGCTGGGAATGAAAACGACCTCTACTATCTCAGTCAAACCATGCTTGAAGCAAAAAAACGGTATTCAAGTATTGAGAAGTGCTGCCTGGCATTAATCATTGCAGTTCAGAAGTTGAGACACTACCTGCAACATCATGAGGTCCAATTGGTATCTCGCAATAACTAGCTCAAATTTATCCTAAGTCGTCCAATGATTACAGGACGTCTGGCAAGGTGGGCAGTTATTTTGCAGCAATTCGACGTTCAGTATGTGTCTCAAAAGGCGATAAAGGGCCAAGATCTGGCTGGTTTCCTAGCTGATCACCCTTTAGTGGAAGACACATCTTCAGATATTGATCTCCCTGATGAGGAAGTCTTCTCTATTCAAGAATTTCCTCAGAAATGGTAAATGTATTTTTATGGTGCTTCCCGAAGTCCAACAGGTAGGAAAATGGAAGATCATGAATTCAAAAAAGTTGGCTTAGGAATTGTGCTCATTTCTCCAGAAAAGGAAGTGTTACATTATTCCTTCTTATTGTGTGATGGTGGTACCAATAATGATGCAGAATACCAAGATCTCATCGTAGGTTTGGAATTAGCACTTCAAGAACAAGTGAATCACATAAATGTGAAAGGTGATTCAGACCTGGTAATCAAACAAGTCAATGGGGATTATGCCATCAGAAAACAAGAACTAATCCCTTTGTATGATAATGTCATAGAATTAATGGTGGAATTCCCTTTGGATCTGACCTTCTCTTATGGCCCAAGATCACAAAATGCTCAATCTGATGAATTGGATAATATAGCCACAACTCTGACAGATGCAAATCAGGATGAGACAACCATCAGTATTGCCCACTGTCATGCAATTTCACCTTATGTTCAGATCAGAATAGAGGAAATTAATGAAATTTATCCCATTCATGAACCTTATGGTCATACTACAAGATGGTTGTCACCTATAATAGAATACCTTCAAAATGGAACACTTACACCTGATAAAGCCGAAAAAGAACAAATCCGGCGACGTGTGGTTAATTTTACTCTTTATGATAGCCCAGATCACCTAGAGAAAATTATCGACAAACGTGGTTTTGATGGAGTTCTCTTCATATGCATTGATGGTGAAGAGACAATGGCTATCATGAAATAATTGCATGCAAGAGTCTGTGGTGCCCACCAGTCTGGATATAGACTGTCTGATCAGATTCAATGGCTTGGATACTTTTGGCCTTCAATGATACAAGATTGTGTCGATTTCACAAAGAAGTTTCATTCATGCCAAGTACATGCCAACATCATTCATCAACCTCCAGAGTGGCTTCATACAGCTAAATACTCATGGCCATTTTCCACATGGGGAATGGATGTGGGGGGACCTTACTCTTCGGCTATGGCCAAGTAGTTTAAGTACATTCTTACAGCTACTGACTTCTTTTCCAAATGGGCAGAGGCAATACCTCTCAAAGAAGTCAGTTCTAAATGCATTGTTATCTTCATAAAGTCTAACATCATTACCAGATTTGGCGTCCCTCATACCATATTGACGAACAATGGCACCAATTTCTGTTCATCCGAGATGAAGAAGTTGTATCAAGAATACAACATCAAATCCAACCATTCATCTTGGTATCATGCAGCAGCCAATGGCCATATAGAAGCCTTTAACAAGACTCTTTCATATATACTACAATAGATGGTAGATAAAGATAAGTGGTCATGGCCTGATAAACTCTTTCATGCTTTATGGGCTTATCAGACTACCACCCGCACAACAACTCGGTCAACTCCATATTCATTGGTATATGGAAAGGAAGCCGTCTTGCCCATTGAAGTTCAACTACCCTTGCTCAGAGTTTCCATTTTTGATCAATCATCTACAGATTAACAATCTCAAAAGCGATTGAATGAGTTGGAACGGTTAGATGAGAAAAGATGGTGCACCTTGCACCACTTGGAAGTCTATCAGAATCGAATAGCACAAGCTTTTAACAAAAAAGTTCATCTTCGTTCATTCACTCAGGGAGAATTTGTATTAGTTCTCAGAACTCCAATTATACCAGGAAAGAAACCTCCCAACCTTGAGACAAAATTGGAATGACCTTATTCAATACATAGGGCCTACTCCAATGGAGATTATTCATTAATCTCAATGGATGGAGAACTTATCACTACTCCAACCAATGCCATATTTTTTAAGAAGTATTTTGTATAAACTGCAAAGTACCTTCTTTCGTCCTTGCTATATGACGTTAAACTATACAGAAAAGGTCCATACATATGACCTTAAACTCTTTGTACTTTCGTCCCACATGATGTTAAACTGTGAAAAAAGTTCCCTAAATGGTCGAGTATGACCTTAAACTGCAACTAGGTCCCGTACGACCTTAAACTACATCATCAAAGGTCCATGCATATGACCCTAAACTATTTGCAAGTCCCTTATGTCCAGAAAGACATTAAACTGTGACATCCTAACTACTTGATGCTAAAATATATAAAAGTCCCTTATGTCTGGAAAGACGTTAAACTACATAATCAACAATGGTCATGTATGAACTTAAACTACTCGCACTTTCTTCCAACATGATTCTAAACTGTGGAAGAAATCCCCAATGAGTCCAACATTGCATTAAATGGTGTAATATTTTGTCCTCACTTCATGACATTAAACTGCACAGTCCCCCTTTCGTCCAACATGACATTAAAATCTATTGTCCCCATCGTCCTAACTGCATGACGCTAAACTGTACAGAGAGTCTGTGATATGTCTTACATGACATTAAACTGTATTTTGTCCCTGCTACATGACACTAAACTATGAAGCACCAACAGTCCTAACTGAAATACTTTAAACTGCAGAGTCCCTTTATATGTCCTACATGACATTAAACTATTCATCGTTAAGGTTGTTGTTACCTTTTGTTTCTCAAACCGAGTATGACTCACATGAGCTTAGAGAAATCCTCAACCATAACACTCTCTATGGGCCGCTAACCATTTGTAAGTCCTAACATCATTTTTAGGTCATTGTCCCCAAGAACTACTTGATCATTAATTCATTCCTTAATTGAACTACACGGACTTTGATCCTTGCCTTCTAGGCTGGGTATGTAGGCAACCTCCCAAGGTTCAAGACCAAAATCAATCTCTTCACGTCGGTTCATCTCCAACTCATACGATATTAATTCGTGAAACCGCCCTTAGAATCAATATCATTATATTGGTTCAATTTCATCCTTGTTATAAGACGTTAAACTATACAACACTTTTGTCCAGTATGACAATACACTACAAATTTCTTTGATACCCTCACTTGAGAGGGAATCATTATTTTCATTTATTTTTCAATCATGTTTCATTTCAAAGACTACGTGCATACAAGGCAATGCCCAAACCTTTTATCATGGGTTAAACTATCATTTCACTAATGTACCCTTTCACCCTTCACATGTACGAACCAAATTTGTACAGAGGGTATTTCTAGAACTACGTGGGATTGATTCCCATCCTTATGGGATACGTAGGAATGTTCGAGTGTCCCTCGAATCCAGCCCGAAGTCTTTGGGCCAAACCCCAAATTCCATTTTCAGTCCCTTGGTTGAAAAGTCCCCCTGAAAACACACACTGTGTATTTCTTACAATGGTCCAAGATCTATGACCCTAAAATTATATCTCTAATCCTTTTGTCCCTCATGACGTTAAATTGTAGTTTAAGAACTATGTATGGCTTGATTCTAATCCTTATGGGATACGTAGTGAAGTCCAACATTTCAATTCAGGACCCAGCCACAACATGATTATGGTTAGCATTGATCTATGTATCTTTGTATACATTGAACAATACCCATCTTTATGTGTCATAATCCTAACCTTAAATATTTTAGAATCCACATAACCCTTTTTATTTCTTATAGTCACAAAAATTTCAAACTTCTGAGAGTTATTTTGTCTGACTATCCAACACGTGTCCATAAGCATCCTTGCATAAACAGTCTATATAACAGACTTGTTAGCCAAAAGATACTATTATTTGACTATGCATCCAATTCCCTTAGGTGGCCCTGCATAATTCAACCCCCTAACGGGTTTTTCGGATAGTGGTAACTTCATTCTTGGGAAGAATACATCTTTTATCCTTATTTGTATTAAACGAAAATATGTAGAGATCCTTAAAAATATCTATCCTTAACATATTTGTCCCATATCCTTTTTCAGGATCTAAAAGTATTCAAGTCTATGGTTTATATTATCCTTCCCTACATTTGGGTCAGACCTTCGTAGGAGTGATACTCATCCAGTTCTTCGATAATCTTGTTTGGAAATATCTTCTCCATATTCATGTACCTCTTTCCATATAGCAAAATCTATACTTTGGAAGATTTGAATCTCCATAAACATTCACTGGTTTTTAGCACTAGGAAAGTAAATTTCTGAGAGTTCTTTTTCCTGACTATGCAGCACGTGCCCATAGGTGGCCTTGCATAAACTGTCTACATAACAGACTTGTTATCCAAAAGATACTATTTTATTTAACTATGCAGCCAATTCCCTTAGGTTGCCCTACATAATTCAACCCCCTAACGGGTTTGTTAATTAATGGTAACTTCATTCTTGGAAACTACTTCTTCTAAAGACTTTTAGCACTTTTTCATATCATTCCTCAGATTTAAATATTCTTATGTTATAGCATACATATTTTCCCTCATAATTGAGTATGGTAATATGTTTTCATTTGAATTTTCAAGGAATTGAGTCAATTCTAATCCATTTTGGTTAAAGCTATTTCGATCTTAAACATTAGCCTTTTTATGTCTGACGAGCATGACTTTAACCTGCCCACAAAAGACAGGGGAAATCTGAATAAAAGTCATGTTCCCAGCTCACTAAACATACATTTTGTATGATTTAGGTAACATTGAGCAATTAAAAGGTTCGATGTTTGTAGGGTTATTTATATTAATCCTAGTAAAAATCAAACGATGTTTACTAGGCCCATTCAATTATGTAAAATCTAAAGCATGTAGAAAAAGAGAATGCATGTATAAATGATTGAAGATGAAAGTGTTTTTCATTGATACATAGGAGATAGAAGGAAATCCACATACTGGAGTCTCTTCTCTTTTTCAAGAATTACAAGAGGATTTAAACATAACTCTTCATTTGATTTATGACATCCTGAGCTTCATCAGCAACCACTTGGAATTATTCATTCAACTGGATGTAATAAGAGATGCAGTGATACCAGCTCTTCTTGGAATAATTGTAAAAGGATGTTCTTGAGTGCGGTATGAGAAAAAAATTTCTACTGATCAAATAGTGACTCTGTTTCTGTCAAAGAGACTTGGAAGATGGATTCATGGATTTGGGAATGGAGCATTGGAAGTATAGAGCCATTTGGAGAGAGTACTCTTTTCAGATATTGCCCTAATTCCATGTTTGTCTTCTCTCCACCAATCGGATGATTTTTTTTTCAGCCATTGGGTTTTCCATTCTCATATCTGCAAGGAAATGACATGGAGGAAGAATTTGAATGTTCACACCATTGTTGTTGCTCTTAATGCATATCATAACCGAAATATAGGAGTAGTAGTGCAGCTTCTTTTCAAGTGTATAGTTCACTGTATCTGGAACATTGACTCCCTGAAAATGACCATGACCATATAGAGGTAGATAGATGCCCTGTGGGAAATTAAGACAATATTTCTTTAAGTACATAGCCAAATATTGGAGAGTGTTGTCGCATATATCATAATAATCCTGGCCAATTATGTTCATCATGTCATCAATCCACTTGTTATCCAGTTCATTAGTCGTTCCAATTCCCTTGGCAGCCATTGAATCTGCACAAAAGTTGAATAAATTAAATGGGTTTATTTTTCATAAACATTGTGAAAGAAATTCAAAAAAATGGCTAAGGAATTAAGGCGCGCAAGTATGGTTGTGTCGCGCAAGTGTTAAATGTGTCGCACAAATTTTTGTCACGCATGTTTTCACGGCACAAGTCCTATTACCTTGACAACAGCGCAACGACGAGGAAAGAGTGGAAAGAAGATGGCTTGCACGAAGAGAGCTCGGTAATTCGGAATCAGATGCAAAGCGCGGCCAATGATCGTGTATTTATAGGCCAGGTGGCCTATCTACGCGACTACACCCAGTACGCCTAAGCCTTGAGCGATGCTCACTTGTGCGCCGCCCTCTGCGCCATCAAGACTTGCACGCCACCTTTCCTTTGGATGTATTCTTTTCCTCAGAGTCACATCCTCATTTCTTTCGGATGCAACTCTGAGGGGGGACTTTTGTTGACGCTCTGTTTTCATCACAAAGTCCAAAGGAATGTAAATGGAAAATGAATTAGCACAAATTGATTCATCCTTTGAAGAAAATATCAAAAATAGACAAAGGGATGAACAAGGAGAAGATTGCCCATAAGTCGCGCAAGTTTCATCATAGTCGCGCAAGTCCACTTGCGCGACCCATTATGGTCGCACAGGTCACTTGAACGACCTAAGTGATAACCGCCCGAGGTCTTCTCCTGCCTATAAATAAACCCTATGGGCCCCCATTCGAGGAGGAGTTTTTTTTTCAGAAACTCAGATGTGAGCTCCCACCACCCTAGTCTCTTCTCAAAGCTTCCGAAGCACTTCTATGGTAATTTCTTTCCTAGAACGGATGATCTAAAGTGGGGGAGGAAGTCCAAAGTGTTGAAACTCATCAAAACTTGCATGCCTGAGTGGCCATCCCTTAAGGGAAAAGGCCACACTTTCACGATTCCTTGCTCCTTCAAAAGAATTTGCGCTCCCCTCTTCTGGAAGAACCTCAATAGGATTCTAAAGGCTTTGATCAAGAGTCTCTCAAGTATTACCCTCCTGGTTAACCGTCACGCAAGTACAGCATGTGTCGCGCAGGCATACCTATGCGACCAGGACTTGCGCACCCATGCAGTACCTGCGCGCCTACCAGGACTTGCACACCCCTGCCTTTTTTGGGTTCCTTTCTTGCCAATTTCACCCCTCTTAAGACATTACACCTTTCCTATTCAAGATTCAGTCTTCAAGACACTCTTCAAAGCCATATATGGAACGATTTCATGATTTCACTTCCTTATCTGAAAGGAATTCTATGGAATATCTCTCAAAACCTACTGATTAACGCATCTTTATGTCACTAAATATTGAGATTTAATTCATTAAACCTCTTCCTTTAAGATGAGAGAATCCTTAACCTGGGTCTCCTTTTAAGTAATAATCCCCAGTCATAAGTCCTCTAATTTGGGCATCCTCTTAGGAGTAAGCCCCAGATCCGCTATCCTGGGTTTCCTTTCCAGGAATAAGCCCCAATCTCAAATATGGGAATCCTCCTTAGGAGTAAGCCCCAATTCTTAAAGTTCCCAAATATGGGTATCCTCCTTAAGAGTAAGCCCCAGTCCCCTAACTTGGGCATCCTCCACAGGATTAAGCCCTAAACATAAATCCTTGACCTGGGCCTCTTTTTCATGAGTAAGCCCTAGTATTAATTTATTTTAATGAGTCCTAATTTACCTTTGATTTGGGATTCATTCTCAGGAGTAAAACCCAACCATAAGTCTTCTCCTAATTTGGGCCTCCTTTTCAGGAGTAAGCCCCAAGTTAGAGTATTCAAAATATCCATGAAGAACATCTACCTTTATGGACCCTGTTCCTGGATTTCTTCCCTAAAGTAAATCCTAGCCTTCATTTATCTGGGAAGTCATACATACAGAAGCCCCACATTATTTCTTATGATTTCATCTTTCATGGAACAATTGTCTAATTTTTATGAATACCTCTTGTTTCTCACACCGAGCATGAATCACGTGAGCTTAGAGTGTAAAAGAAATTGTGACATCCTTTTTTGAGCCATCAATCATAAACATCATACTCCCTTACACGAACTACGTGGGTTCTGATTCCTTTTCTAAACAAAGGATGCGTAGGTAGCCCATCTACGGGTTCGATCCCCACTCTAAAATAATCCATATCCTTCTGAATTAAAATAAACCTCAAGTGCCCCACTGAGTGGCTTTAAAACCAGCATGGTCATCATAATGACCAAGAGACATCTATATAAATGTGTCGAAGGGTACCATTGACCAAGAATATCTAATAAATACTTATGATTCTCTATCTATGAAGAACCTCGAATACATAAAAATATTCTCTAAATTTCCTACATATTTAATCATTGATTGTCAGATCTAAAGGAAAGCTCATTTTATACTTGGTAATGTAATAAGGATTCACGAACATAACTTAGATATATAAAGAGAGTCCTAGAGTAGACAATAATTCTCCTAAAAAAAGGTGTGATGAGTCCGACCTCCCATCCTCTCGACCAATGAAAATTCATAAGCCTCATTAGTCCACAAACTAATGAGCACCTACCTTTGGAAAGTAGATCGGAATGGATGTGGAATCATTGGATGTTTCCGGTTCTATGAAAAAACCCATTAGAAACCGATCAGAATGTTTGAACCTCCCATCAAGGCGGTCATCCACGGATTCTGAGGGAAACATTGGAACACTTGTAAAATTCTAATTTAAAAAAGTTAGTAAAATTATTAGAAAAAAATGAACCACACGTATTCAAATTCTAGAGTGATACAGTTATAATCAAATACAAAACAACCCAATTAGGTTTGGGAAACTTATTATGAATATAATCCAATATCTATTGAGATTAACACCAAGTAAACTAGTGTAAACATTAACCACAATAATCAATTTTTAATTTTTTTGTTATTCACTGTTGAAAAAATAAATTTCTAATTAATAAAACTTTTATTAATCTAATTCCCATAATAGGATATATTTTATCATATTTAATTTAAATAAATGTACATAACATTTTAAAAAACTGAAAAAATGTGAATAATTTGTTTTAAAGAAATTAAATTTTCAAGCATAAGATGATATCTCATTAAATATATTAATGATACACAAAATTATTTTAATTTAATTTAATTTAGTTATATATATAAATCATATATTTCATTTAAAACAATAATTATTAAGTTTTATTTTATTAATTAAAATTTAATGGCATTAAAAATGAGAGAACATTTTTTTTGTAAATATTCCCTTTTTACCTCTTAATGATATTACCATAATTTAAATAAAATTGATAATAAATAAAATTCAACACATGATAATGTTTTTTTGGGAACCAAAATTCAATTCAATAATTATAATCCTATGAAAACACCATTGTGGGACACCCTATGATTGACCACAATGAGGCCACTCTCATACACTATAATTATTTTGTGAATAGTTTAAACAAACTAGTAAAATACTCTAGAACTATTATAGATGGATGTATTAAAAGATAAATAGAATATAAATTTTATATTGAAAAATATAATAAAAAAGTTTAATTAAATTATATTGAATGAAAAATGTAAAATGTTATTGGGATATTATGATTATTGATATCATTTTTCCGAATGGTTCTCAATATTCAACTCCATTGAGCGACTAAGAGATGTCAGACAAGAACTTCATGGCTGAATTATCATTATTCAATATATTGATGTTTGTTTGTAGGGAAATTTTATTCCATATAAAATCATGGATACCTCTTCTATGACCTTCACTACCCAATACATACTCCCCCATATGCATGGATTAGATAGTAAATGCGATGTTTATTGTTAAAAAAGAGGATGAACGTGGTGGAAGAGAAAACAGGGTGACAGCTCATCAATATCAAGTTAAACACCACCAAAATTCCAATAATTGAATGATGTGATATTAAACAATTTAAAAATAAAATCAATCAATCAACCATTTCCTCCATCAAACAAATTCCAAGGTTATTTATACAATTTAATTGGAGTTGAGAATAGAAATAGTGTGGTAGAACAAATAAAATAAACTAAATTGAAAAAAGAGATATGAAAATGTGGGATAAAAATATAATAATAATATTTATTTCTATTAAAAAAATGTAATCTATAACTTATCCCAAAAAAATAAATAACATTTTTAATGTTAGAGGATGTGGAAATTTATAGGGAAGAGGTACAACAATTTTCACTCAAATAATTTACCCCACAAATATTTATCATGTATGACCCATTAAATGGTATAATTTAAGAATGTGTTCTTCCTGAATGTCATAATTTTTTCCCCTCATGAAAAATAAAATTTTTATCTTCATTGGATACAAGATGTAGGATTTATGCTATATATGCTATGAAAATTGTATTATACCAAGGTGACTCTTCATATTCCAAAATTGTTACCTCCCATAACATTATGACCATGGATCCACACGATTATATCATTGAAAACATTATTAAAGAGGATTAGTGTGTACTTATCCATATCAATTTTGGATTTTAACAACATTTGATCGGTCCTCTACGATATATATCTCTATATTCAAATGTCTAGATCTATGCAGAGTTTTGGAGTCCTAGATGGTGAGTTCGTTTCAAGATTCCAAAATATGTAATGATATTTTGATCCTGAAGGGAGAAATGAATCACCATAATTAATAGAATCCTAAAAAATGTAATTATTTAATTTCATTTAATGTATCATATGATAATAAAAAAATTAAAAGAAAACTATTAAATTCAAAAATGAGTCTATTTTTCAATTAATAAGAAAATATTTTCTAATCATAAAAAATTTATAATTGACCATAAAATAATGCAAGAGTGGGAATATAAAAACTGAATTATAATGTAAAATATGTTGAAATTTTATCTTCACTAGTCCCCCACAATTATCCATTGAACTCCTAGAAAATCAATATATATTCAAATCAAATTCCTCACTATAATAAAAATGAAAAAATATACAAGACCATTTCCAAATTAAAATTCCTTCATGTATATTCTATGAAATAAATACCTAATATTTTAATTCAATGCATTTAAAAAAATTTCAACCTCAATGATCCATCCATTTAACAGTCTCAACATTCCTCACATTGTATTTTATGTTCCTTTTGACCTGAGTGACATTGAATATAGAGTTTTTCTATAACTTATGAATTGCATGTATGACCATAGGAATGTGACAATTATAACCTATCTATAGTGAAAAACAGGAAAATAATTTCAATCATTAGTCTCTTTTCAATGTTACTTAATTTTAATTGTACTGATTATAAGATTATTCAAAAAATCTACAACAATAACTATTACAACTTCCTCTTATGTAAAATGCATGAATAACCAATTGAAAACAAAAGAATTTTTCACTCCATTATACATTCATAATTTGAATAAAAACCTCCTTTTAATATCATGGGAGATGACATAGAATAATATTAAAATTAATTATATACTATATGTTTCCCCCCTTATTTGTTTCCATTTTTTGTAATGATCCAAGAAGGAAAAGATTTATTTCCATTTTTTGATTCTTTTTCAGGGAGGATGAGATGAATATTGAATAAAATGAATGAATTAAAATTAATTACCTTAATTTTTTAAAGGTATATGGTTCTTAAATGAATGTATAATGAGTAATTTTCAAAATATACAACATTCTTGTTATTATCATATTCTTTTTAATTTTTTAAAATGAACTATATCAACCAGATAAAAAATAATGAAATGATGAATCATTCCCAATTCAAATTATCCACTTCCCAAAATGATGACACACAAATCAATTCACCAATAAATTATCCAAAAACCAAATATCACACAATAATTTCCCTTTTATCTCTCTCCAAATTGAAATATAAATGAATAAAATCCAATGAGTCTGGGTATATAACGAAAAAATAGCTGTAAGGTTTCGTAAAAAATATGAAAATTCACTGTTTTAAGGCATAATAAAGGAAATATTTATTATTTGGTATAAATCTAATTTTTTTTGTATAAATATAAGGGACTCAATATTTCATAAAATATTATTGATAAACAAATATTTCAAAGGGAAAAATCTTGTATTTTTGTTCTCACTAAAAATCGAAATTTCTCTCAAGAAAGAGTGAATATTTGGGTGAATATATATGTTGTCCAAATGACCACATTGGACTAGAAGAATATTTTTATTTAGTTTATATTATAATTTATTCATAAAATTAATCAAAAATATAATAATACTTCAAAATAGAATTTAAGGAAAAATATTTCACATAAACTATCATTTAAAATACATTCTTTCAAAAAATATTTCATCTTTATCATACTTGGTTGAATTAGGTAAAATTATAAGAATATTTATTAAAGATCAAGGATTCATTAAAATTTTAAAAATAATATTAAAATCATAAATATAAATAAACAAACTAGTTGACACTACCACACACATAGATTATTTTACCTTTATTTCACCAAAATAAATATAATGGAAAACAATATAATGAGAATTAAAGAACCATATAAATATAATTTTGTAGTTTTAGTTATGATGTAAGCTCCATGATACAACCAATAAATATTGAAATCATAAAAATAATCGAATAAAAAATTATGGAAAAAGAAATTAAATGGGAAAATAAGATAAATAATGGTTTGGAGCACTATGTGGGTGATAATATTTCAAATCTTATTATCAGGATGTTTTAGTGGTTTAACCACAATAAGATGGTGGATAAGGTTTCATCCCAAAAACAACCACATTTTATTTTTCGCAACATCCATAAGAAGATTCTCTGATTGGGAGACCCCAATTATAACTAAAATAAAACAAATACCCAGAAGAGTTGAAATAAATAATTTGTGATGGAGAGGGGGGGATAAAGGGGTGCTCCATATTCTACAAAAATAAATGATTAGTGTACACTTGTGAGGAGGATGTAGTATAATATGAATATTCATTTATTGTATTAGATAAAAAATTATTCCCTTGTACTTTCATGTTTTCTTCCATAATCACATAATATAGTAGTGTACTATTCGAATGAATCCCCTATTATCTCCCTAACACATGTAAATGATTCAAAATCCTTGACTAGGGCCTGCATTAATGTAAATGATTCTGGAGAATAATATTAATAGTGATTATTTTTCAATTAAAAATAAATAATATTAACATAATGCAATGGTTTAGAAATTAAATCTTCCTCAACCATTATGTTTCATAATCTTTTTCCATATATAGGGTAGATGGTAATTCATTTATCAGAGAGGGAAGTAAATAATGATGTTTTTATTCTACCACACAAAATTCATATTTAATTATAGATGTAATATGAACATTAGCCTCTGAGTATTTTATTTATTTTCATTTCACCAATTGAAATGTAACATATTTAAATGTTGTGGAAGGAGATACAACTACCTTTCATGCATTAACCAGAATCTTGAAATTCTCTTCAAGTGTTAATGATTCTTGTTCAATTTGGGGAGAAGTTCATCCCATTTAGAGAAACGTTTTCCTATTTTAATATTTTTTTTTTCTGAGGTATAAAATTTAGTTCTACGCCATGCATTATAAAAGTAACAAAAGTATTTTGTGAACTATAGTTTCAATGATATACAATGAATCTCTTTTTATTAATTTGTGAAATATTTGATTTTTTTTGTGTTTTTATGAACAACTGCTTGTGTATGATCCTGGACTCTGTAAAAATGGATCAAAATTGATTATAGAGGTCTTTAAAAAACAACTTTTCCTTAAAATTATTATTCCCATTAATATACCATAGTGGATCACCCAAGGATTGATCATATTGAGGCCACTCATACACACTAAAATTAAACAATCGGTGGTTTAAACGAACTAGTATAATATTAACAATCAAATCTAGATGGGGTTTATAATATATGCCTGATATACACATATTATATATAGTTATGGAATCAAAAAAATAAAGATAAATATAATGATACAAGGAAATTGTTTTTGGGTGGTTATGATGACTGACATCATTGTTCAGAAGGGATCCTAATATTCAAATCAATGAGGTGTTCATGACTGGTCACTCATCATCTTCTTCATTAAACTTTCATAAAAAATTCTCAATAACTCTTAAAAAAATGGAAATTCTTAGTCAAAATCTTGTAAGGAAACCTCTCTTCCTACCATCACTATCCATTCCATAATCCATCGTTTAGATGATTTAGATAGTAAAGAGAAGGATGATTTATAAATAACAAGAATAACTAAATGGTAGTGAAAATAGGGAATCAATCACTAAGATTTAATTAACCAAAAAAATTCAAATAATTGAATAAGGTGAATTTAATTTTAAATATAAGAAACTCAATTAATAAACTATTATCTCCCTCAATCATTAATTGAGGTTAGTTCTACATTTTTATTAGAGTTGATAATGGAAATGTGATGGGATAACAAATAAAATAAAATAAATGACTGAAAGATATATAAAAATCATAGAAAAATTAAAATATAATTATATAATTAATAAATATGTTAAAAATACACCTTATCCCCCTAATATATATATCCATTGTAAAGGAATATGAGATACAAATTTATATGGAATGGGATAATTATTATCTATCAAAAAATATACCTTCAATGTGATTCACATGTATAACCAATTAAATGGATCTATATTGGGACATGTTATTCAAAACATTGGTTCCATAATTTTTTCCAAATTCACCCTCAAAATATCATCTTCATTGGACACTTTCTGTTGGTATTGTGATAAATTTACTCGAAGAAATTCAATCTCCCCATGTGACTCATCATATTCAAAAAATAAAACATACCATTCGATAATGACATTGAAAAAGGATAATTATTTGAAGATATATTTATTAATGGTGATTATTATGTCCTTATACATCTATATATCTAATTTTAAATTCATTGGAACTTTAGTCATTGTGATATATATCCATTTTCTAATTTCTCAATATTTATGAACACTTTTTGAGGTCCAAATTGTGAGCTAGAATTGGGATTCCCAAATATGGGTTGAAATTTTTATTCAAAATGATTAAATTTATACCAATATGTATGGAATCTTAAAAAATTCAATTAGAAATTTCATCAAATTTATATTATGTTATGGAAAAATTATATAAAAAAAGTAAAATATTTTTATTAAAAAATTATGCCATTTTTTCAATAATGCTCAAAATACATAAAAACATAAAAATGTGAAAATGTCTCATAAAATAACACTATGGTAGGAATATAAACACTAAATTATAGTATAAATTATGGGAATATATTTTTTCATCTGTTAATAATACATAATATAACACATTATTATAAATGAATATTTGGATAGTTTGATACTTCAATTTAAATTAATAATAAATTCTTATTTTTGACCTAAATTTTTTAATTAAATTATATTCTTATTCTGACCTAGTAAGTTGAAAAATGATATTCTTATAATAAAATTTTAATATTTTCCCATATATTTTAATATTTTTTATTATGGTATTATAAAATACAATATATAATTTAAATATTTAAATATCAGATGAAACATTGTACCCCCACTTAATATTTTTATTATTGAAATTTTAAATGATATTAAATTATAAATATATGAGGGTTGTTCTTATTCAAGAAAAAAATATATTCCCTATTTGATTCCACTTTTTTTGGATTTCATTAATGTAAAATTACCAGTTAATCGATCTAATTCGATAAAAAATGTTCTCTTATGTAAAAATGGCGCATAAGATATTCACAATATTATAGAACTGGTTGGAATCCTATTTCATTAGAGTTGGAAACATTTTTCGGTCCAGTATATACATCCTTAATATTGAGATATAGAACAAATCATATACATTTTAAAAGGGTTATTTCATTTCAAAAAGATAATATATAGACCCAATCCTTTCCAATATTTCAAAAGGATTCATTTACATGGGGCTCATTTTCCATTTTATATTTCAATGTATAATACTATTCAATTGAGATACATTTAAGAAAACACCATCTATCACTTTATACTACAATATTTCACTATCATATTTAATTATAACATTATTTAAGTATCAATATTCTTTATCATGTTTTTAAATAATCAAGATTTTTTTTAAATTTATCGTCAAAATTTGAAGAGCATAAACGATTCCTTTCACTAGCTTCATCACATCATGATGGTGATAGACATATAAATAATATTTGGAATCATATGATACCATTAAATATAGTAATGGAAGCTACTGTTATATAGAATCAATAAAAATAGTAAATAATGATCCCATGTACATGGATAGTAATGTGATTAGGATATCAATGTGGCTACCAATGATTTTGTAGTCATTTTAGTACCATATCAGAATGAGGATGATAGGAAATGACCAGATAATGATATATATAAATAGGATAAAGAATATTTTTCTAGAATATTGATATAAGTCATATATAATGATCATAAAACACTGAATGAGGTATTCGAGGTAATCTTATAACATCATTAATATAGATATAACAAAGGTTATCTAGTAGTAAATATTTTATTATTGTAACACCCGAGACTTTTATGAGAAATATTTTGTTTTTATGTTATATAAATCATAAAATAAATCTTTCACTACACACAACACTAGCTTGGCTTGCTTTACACGCAACAGCGGCCTTCCTCGATAGCTTGCGTCGTACGCAATACTGAGTTTCACTAAACAACGATATGCTATTAAAATATTATTAAAACTAGCCGTTATGAATAATAATAACCACTTTTTGAAATTTTGTAAATTTTATTTTTCAAAATGGAAATCATTTTTGGATTCGGAATATCGAAATTATCTTAGGGTGAAATTTTGGTACTTTTAGGATAACTTTCACATTCTGATGAATAGTGAAAATTATTAAATTTTAATTAAAAACAACTTTTTTAATTGAAATAATTAATAGTGATCAAATTATTAATTTCAGTGGTTTTAAAGAATATTTAGAATATATTTTTACAATTTAATACAATGTTGTTCATTGGATGTATTTTTTACATTTAAACCAGACATAAACAAGTGTCAATCATTTGATAGTTGTTATCTCTTAAAAACACGCTATTTGTCTTGACGACGAGAATTAATGTTTAAATAAGTTAATGTAACTGATATTTTTTGAATTTGGTAAAATAAACATAATTTTTGAATTCATAATATCAAATATAGCTTTGGCCTAATTTTTGGTATTTTTCAGAAAACTTTCATTTTTTGATGAATAGTGAAACCACTAAGTGGTAGTTAAAAAAATGAATTTTTTATAAAACGTAATTTTACCGCTTCTGTGAGTGTAATTTCGAAAATCCGAGAGACAAGGTTAATATCAAGGACTAAAATGTGGTTCAATGAGATGAAAATAATTTTTGGTGAATAGTAACTATTTACTTTTTTTACCAAGGTTAAAAATAAAAAGTGTAGTTAAGGGAAAAAATGATATTATTATTACCCTAACACATGTCCTAATTCCGCTGGATAAGTTTAATTCGACCAAAAACAACCTTAGAAATAAAATATGACCATTTAGGCCCACATGGATTAGATTAGGACATTTATTATCAATTTATTTAAAGAAGGGTTAAAATAGTTAATATCAAAGTTTAATAACTAAAGCATTTTTACTATAGGGTTATACATAAGATAACTTCGACTAGAAATATTTATTAGAAAGCTAAAACGATTTCCAACATAAGGGTATTTTATTTGTAATTTTTATACTTAAAATAATTTAATTTATTTATGATACAATGATGATGCAGTAGATGTCTTATTAATGAAATATTGACATAATTGATGTTATAAATACCCAAATAAATGTCATTTGATACTTTTTATGAATTACAATAATTTTATATGTTAATAAGACATGTTAGTATTGATTTAATTAAGTTTTTTCGAACTAATCATTCTGTTATGATTTTCACAAAAATCAATTACCAAATAGTCTCAAAAATGACATAAAATAGTTTTTAAAACAATTACTATATTATTAATTTTTTTTATTCATAAAAATATAAGGTTCGGACAAATGACTTAGATAAGGTTATATATATTAATAATAAACAACTTGGGGTTCGTTTGGCTTGATATAGTAATTTTATTAACCTTATATTGTAAGAAAACAATAAGACACGGTAAAAGTTAAATTATCTAACTTAAAGATAATTCTAAATGATAAGGTTATAATTGATAACTAAACTTGTCTAAATTCTATTGGATGAGAGGATTGCGACCCATACCCACCTTAGATTCTAAATATATCAATTTGTAGCTATTAAAAACCGAATTTGACTTTATAATAAAATAATTCTTTTAGTTATTCCAAAGGTGCCCCTCTCCTCCCTTATAAAAGGGAACCTCCTCCCTCTCTTCCTCACAGCACTTTGAGCCTTCAAGATCGTCCAACCCATGCCAATATCTCCTCTCCATTTCCCTAGAAACATTCTAGAGGTCCTGGTCTTGTTCAAAGACCAATTTTAGTGCCCTAAGAGGAGGTCTCAAAGAGGCGCTTCAAAGAAGAGGTAATGCCCGTTACCTATTCTTTCATCTTTATTTATTCTTCCACTTATTCTTATTTAGTTGTTTAATTATGAAGTAATAACATCAGTATCACTCATATACTGATATGTTATTATATGTATTAAACAACCCTATTTCACCATCTATCCATCCTACGGAAAACGAAATCACCACGCGTGCGTACGTATGGAATACCGTCTCCATGCCGTGGTGTAATCTATTTTACACCACCACCTTACTCGGATGGGTATAATGGTGTAAATAATAACTATATATGATTATTGTAAAGTGATATTGATTCTTAAATAGTATACATACACTCCAATACAATTACACGATCATGGGAACAATATCATCGCTCGTGCGTACGTACGGAATACCGTCTCCACGATGTGATGCGGCTCGTTATACATGATCTTCATTGCATAATGATTATATAAATGAATTGAGTGAATGAATATTATATATATTACACTAATAAAATTCTGGAAATGAGGTATCTATAACCTAAAAAAAATACGAATTTATTCGACAAAACGCGCATAAGAACAAAAAGTAACAAACACCCGAATAACAAGTAGTAATGAAATATTACTAAGAAGAAGCTAATAATATGACCATATATTATATCATAAAAATAAGTATGATTCTGGAATAAGTCAATAACATTATTTAAATCATTATACAGGATGTTCAGACACTTACGAAGCAAATCAGACCTAAGGTAAGGGAAAATATCACAATCTCATTTTATCCGAGATTGTTTATACTTTGGTATTTACTGGGGTGTATTTTATCATCCACATACTTGTTTCCTCAACATGTAATATTGTTTCCATCTACCTATAATTGTCTAAATCCAATTTTACCATTCGGTGTGTTATTAGTAAAAGATATGAAATGAATCTTTTTTCGCTTTTCTTACGAGGTACTGTTTGACTTTTTCGACAAAAGTACGAGAAGAATTATTTTTTAACTTATACGACATGAATGGATTTTTAAAACATTATTTCCAAGAAGCTTACTTTACAAGTTTTAAAGTTTATTTTTAATCAAATTCTTTTAGTTTAAAATTGTATGACATGTTAAGAAAGGAATATGTTTTTGAAGTAGAAAAGATATTTTCCTCAAGAATGGAGTTCAAGTGTTTTATCAAAATTATTTTCCATCTTCGATAATATAGGGTTCTGTTTCTATCCCTATTATTACATTGATTTGATAATTTTGTGATGGAATTATTTTTATGAATTCCTTTATCTTATATTAATTGTTTTATGATGTCATGTTGTTTAAGAATCCCATTTTTATTACATGGGTTATGCAATGATGTCTGATTTATGATTTTGTGGCACACATAAAAATGGTTTCATTATGAGATGGGTGGGACCTATATCTCCCTCCAATTAATTGGGTAATGATTTTATATCTCATGTGATAGACATGGCTGGAACGGCAAGTTAAACCGGTTTAGTGAAACATGACTGAAACGAGGAGTGAACTCAGTTCAGAAATGGACTTTCTCCACTAAGATAGTATTGGAAATGAGTCTTGACTAATAAGAAATGATTCTCTATGATTATGTGTGTATGGCACAATGTTTCATGTTTTATGTTATTATTATTGGGATTTCATTTCACTACAATTATTTATCCCATGTTATGAAATTATGCTCTCTTTTGTAGGTTAAGATTTCCAAAATGTTATGTTCTTATGAATATGATGTGACTGATATTTCTTTTTTTACCCTTACTGAACATTTGAGCTCACCCTTTTGTATTTTTTATTTCCTCGGGTCAGGAAGAAGTTTAATAAGTATGATATTCGAAAAGGGACTATAGATATGATGAAATAAATAGGAGACATTGTAGACGCTTTATGAACCAGTTGTTCATGTTTCCCAGTTTCTAAAGACACTATACCTATACGGTCCATTCATGGTTTTCTTATATGTTGTACTAAGTATGCTTCAATTTTGATGTAATAACAATGTATGTAAAGTATGGGTCGTTATAGTTGGTATCAGAGGCAAAGGAGGTAGGAATGAATCTGATCCTTGGGAACTCTCACATGTGAGTGTTGGACGAAGAATTGCTCTCTGCCCAACGGCTTCATGAGGAAATGGCTGCCACTGCGGATGGTGGTGTGTCCTGCCCAGGGGGTGTATTCGCCCATGGAGTGCCCTGATAGGTATCAATTATAGTCAACTGGAAGTTATTCCAAACCGTTATAGTTGGTATTAGAGGAAAGGTATAGTCAACCTTTGGAAACAAGGATGTGAAAGCCCTAGTTAGAACCCTAAGGATAAGTCTAAGCATAGAACACAATCTTAGTGTTTTAGAAATGCCCATGAATAACCTATGATAAGACCATAAGTGTGAAATTTTATTCTTGATTATATGGTTTTCCTATTATAATTAGTGTTGCTCACACTATTATTCTTGGTTTTAGTCAATGGCTGGAACCCGAAGGAACCGTGTTAATGCGGAATGCGACGGGCAATGCAATGATTGTCCCCCTGAGCAACCAAACGTTATGGGAGCTGGAATGAAAAATCATGTAGCCATGCTCACACAACTTTCTCAAGCTATGAATCATGCAGTACTTCCAAACGAGCAAAGGAAGAAGCAACATTCTGTTGAATCCTTCATGAGGCAGCGTCCACCTTATTTCAGCGGGTCTACTAATCCATTAGTTGCTGAACAATGGATTAGTAATACTGAAAAGATATTTTCAGTTCTTCAATGTTCTGAACATGATAAAGTCATACTATCAGTGTATCGTTTGGAAGGAGATGCTGATCAATGGTGGATTCTTATTAAGAATATGAGGCAAATGGATGAAATTGAGTCTATGGAATGGGACGAGTTCAAGAACTTATTTTTCAATAAGTACTTCCCTTGTATTCTCCGAACAAAGATGGAGAAAGAGTTTCTTGAACTGAAGCAAAAGGATGATGAATCTGTTGGTACCTATAAAGAAAATTTTACAAGACTTGCATGGTACACTTCTGGTATTATTATCCAGCCTAAGAGTAAGATTGATCGATTCATTAGTGGCTTAAAACCAAGACTTAGAAGGGCCTTAGCCATAAGGGACTTCAATAGCTATGTGGAGATCGTTCGATGTGCTCTCAAAGTTGAGATAGAGATTGGAGTAACCCATCAGTCATATGGGTTTGATAAGAAGAGGAAAATGGAATTCAATGGAAAATATAAAGAGCGCACTGAAAAGAAGATGAGCTTTCCCTTATGCTCATTGTGTGGAAAGAAACATGGAGGGAGTTGTCTTAAAGGGACAAGTAAATGATTCAAATGTGGAAAGGAAGGTCATCAGGCATTTGAATACTGCAATGATGGGAAGAAGATGTCTAATGATGCAAACAAAGGAAGGGACACACAGAATGAACATACTACACTTCAATGTTTTAAGTGAAAGGAGATGGGGAACTATGCCAATAAATGACCAAATCCACGGGTTGTTGATGATTATCGACATCAACAAAATCTTAAGGCTAAAGAAAAAAGAAAGTCACATGCAATTTTTATCAGCGATGTGGAGTACGATAACGATGTGGTGAGTGGTACACTTACCATTCACTCTAAAGTAGCAAATGTTTTATTTGATTCTGGATCCACCCACTCTTTTATTTATGAATATTTTTCTAAGGGTATCACCGTATTACCTCAACAATTAGATGTTGAGTTAGCTGTGACAACACCTAATTGCACAACAGTCGCATCAAAAGTTTATAATTCTTCCCCGATTGAAGTTTGTGGGAAAGTGCTTCCTGCAGATCTTGTGATCCTTCCTATAGTGGAATTTGATGTGATTCTTGGCATGGATTGGATTTCTTTATATGGACCTCATATCAATTACCAAAGAAGGGAAGACACATTTCATATTCCAGATCAATCTATGATCGTCTATCGATGCAAGGATGAACATAACCTTATAGTGGAAATTTCTTCCATCTTATGGGTATTGATTCAAATGAATGAAGGTTATTTATCTCAAATGGTTGTTGAGAAACTCACAATTAAGAATATGCCCATTGTATGGGAGTTTTATGGTGTCTTTCCGGAGGAATTGCCGGGTCTCCCACCAAATCATGAAGTTGAGTTTTCAATAGAACTCATACCGGGTGCTTTGCCTATATCAAAGACACCTTATAGAAGGGCCCCAATTGAGTTGCAGGAATTGAAGAAGCAACTCCAAGAGAATCTTGTTAAGGGATTCATACGCCCTAGTGAGTCACCTTGGGGATCACCTTTTCTATTTTTTATGAAGAAAGATGGATCAATGAGACTCTGCATTGATTATCAAGAACTTAACAAGATCACTATCAAGAACAAATATCCTCTCCCACACATTGATGATTTATTTGACCAACTACGCCGAGCTCAATACTTTTCCAAGATTGTTCTTCGTTTAGGGTATCATTAATTAAGGGTCAAAAGGGAGGATATACCAAATACGACCTTCCGTACAAGGTATGGGCACTATGAATTTATAGTAATGCCATTTGGTCTTACTAATGCCCTTTTTATCTTCATATATCTGATGAATAGAGTCTTTAGAGACTATCTTGATCAATTTCTGGTAGTCTTTATAGACGATATTCTGTTCTATTCAAAGAGCAAGGAAGAACATGAAGATCACTTGAGAATTATATTGAAGACCCTGAGAAAGGATAAACTTTATGCCAAATTTACCAAGTGTGATTTTTGTCTTCAAAAAGTTTCATTTTTGGGTCACATAATCGCGAAAGAGGGGATATCTATGGATCCAGCAAAAACAGAGGTTATCGAAAGATGGTCCAGACCAACAACAGTAAATAGGATCCGATGTTTTCTTGGTTTGGCTGGATATTATCGACGTTTTGTGAAAGGTTTTTCACGATTATCTAATCCACTCACCAGGTTGACTCGGAAATGAGTTAAGTTTGTTTGGACGGAGAAATGTGAAGAGAATTTCAAGGAGTTGAAAAGAAGGTTATCCAGTGCACCTTTTCTCACACTTCCTTATAGTGGAGAATGGTTTGAGATCTACAGTGATGCATCCAAGAAGGGGCTGGGGTGTTTTCTTATGAAAAATGATATGGTGATATCTTATGCCACACAAAAGTTGAAAATCCATGAGCAAAATTACCCAACACATGATTTGGAGTTAGCTGTGGTAATCATTGCATTAAGGATTTGGAGGCATTATCTTTATTGAGAAAGGTGTGACATTTATACTGATCATAAAATTTTAAAGTATATTTTCACACAAAAGGAGATGAATATGCGCCAAAGAAGATGGTTGGAACTGATTAAGGATTACGACTGCTCAATTAATTACCACCCTGGGAAAGAAAACAAGGTGGAAGATGCATTAAGTCGACAAGACCATGCTATCTTATTCATGATGAGGATAAAAAAAGATCCAATATTTATGGATTTACAAAGGATGGATCGTGGAATTTTAATGGAAGGGGTAAAATCTCATCTTTCTCAAATAAATGTTCAACCATCTATACATGTGAAGATTAAAGAGGCACAAAAAGAAGATGTAGAGTTACAAAAGAAGGTGAGAAATATTCCTGAATTCAACCTTGATTGTGATGGGATAATAAAGTTCCAGAATCGGGTTTTTGTTCCTCCCATCCCAGAATTAACGAAGGAGCTGCTGGATGAGGCTCATAGTTCTTCATTCTATATTCATCCTGGAAGCCTGAAGATGTATATGGACCTGAAAGAGTACTTCTGGTGGGATGGCATGAAAAGAGATGTTGCTGAATATGTCTCTCGATGCTTGGTTTGTCAGTAAGTTAAAGCTGAGAGATAGAAGTCTAAGGGGATGTTACAACCATTACCCATACCCGAATGGAAATGGGAAAACATCACTATGGACTTTGTCACAGGACTTCCTAAAACATCCAAAGGAAATAATTCCATCTAGGTCATAGTTGATCGTCTTACAAAGTCTGCAAACTTCATTGCTATTAGAGAGGATTTCTCTCTAGACCAGCTTGCCATGATATATATAAAGGAAGTTGTAATATTGCATGGAGTACCAATTTCTATTATATCTGATTGGGATCCGAGATTTACCTAGAAGTTCTAGAGAAGTCTTCAGCATACTCCGGATAGAGAGTTGAGTTTCAGCACTGCATATCATCCTCAGATAGACGGTTAGTCTGAGAGAAACATTCAAACTCTAGAAGATATGTTGAGAGCTTGCTCTATGGATTTCAAAGGTGGTTGGGATCAACACCTACCTTTTTTTGGAATTTTCTTATAATAATAGCTTTCACTCTAGTATTCAGATGGCTCCTTATGAAGCTCTCTATGGAAAGAAATGCAGGACTCCAACTTGCTGGGATGAAGTTGGGGAAAGAAAGCTATTAGGACCTGATCTTGTTGATGAGATGGTAGAAAAGGTCTGATCTATTCAACAACACATAAGAGAAGCTTAGAGTCGACAGAAAATTTATGCCGAGAACTGAAGAAAAGACCTAATGTTTGAAGTGGGTGATAAAGTGTTCTTACGAATATCTCCCTGGAAGAGGGTCATGAGATTTGGAAAGAAGGGGAAGTTGAGCACTAGATATATCGGTCCTTTTGAAATACTGGATCGTGTTGTAAATGTAGCTTACCGATTGGCTATTCCACCAAATCTCTCTTAAGTTCACGATGTGTTCCATGTATCTCTCCTTAGAAAGTACATACCTGATCCTTCACATGTACTCAGCTCAGAAGTTGTACCACTGGAGCAAGATCTTTCTTATGAAGAACAGCCGATAGAGATTCTAGATCGTAGTGAAAAACTCCTACGGAATAAGACCACTCGCTTGGTGAAACTTTTATGGAGGAACCACCAATTAGAAGAATCTACATGGGAGCTTGAGGATATGATGAGGGAGTGGTATCCTCATCTTTTTGTTACAAAGAGACGAATTTCAAGGGAGAAATTCATTTTAAGGGGGGTAGAATGTAACACCCGAGACTTTTATGATAAATATTTTGTTTTTGTGTTATATAAATCATCAAATAAATCTTTTACTACACACAACACTATCTTGTCTTGCTTTACATGCAATCGCGGCCTTCCTCGATAGCTTGTGTCGTACGCAATACTGATTTTCACTAAACAATGATATGCTATTAAAATATTATTAAAACTAGCCGTTATGAATAGTAATAACCACATTTTGAAATTTTGTAAATTTTTATTTTTCAAAATGGACTTCATTTATGGATTCGGAATATCGAAATGAGCTTAGGGTGAAATTTTGGTACTTTTCGGATAACTTTCATATTTTGATGAATAGTGAAAATTATTAAATTTTAATTAAAAACAACTTTTTTAATCGACATAATTAATAGTGATAAATTATTAATTTGAGTGGTTTTAAAGTATATTTAGTATATATTTTTACAATTTAATACAATGTTGTTCATTGGATGTAATTTCACATTTAAACCAGACATAAACAAGTGTCAATCTTTTGATAGTTGTTATCTCTTAAAAACAAGCTATTTGTCTTGACGACGCGAATTAATTTTTAAATTAGTTAATGTAACTGATATGTTTTGTTTTTTGTAAAATAAACATAATTTTTGAATTCATAATATCAAATATATCTTAGGCCTAATTTTTGATATTTTTCTGGAAAATTTCATTTTTTGATGAATAGTGAAACCACTAAGTGGTAGTTTAAAAAAATTGAATTTTTCATAAAAATTAATTTTACCACTTCTATGAGTGGAATTTCGAAAATCCGAGAGACACGGTTAATATCAAGGACTAAAATGTGGTTCAATGAGATTAAAATATTTTTTGCTGTATAGTAACTTTTTACTTTTTTTTACCACGGTTAAAAGTAAAAAGGGTAGTTAAGGGTAAAAATGATATTATTATTACCCTAACACATGTCCTAATTCTATTTGATAAGTGTAATTCGACCAAAAACAACCTTAGGAATAAAATATGACCATTTAGGCCCACTTGGATTAGATTAGGACATTTATTATCAATTTATTTAATGAAGGGTTAAAATAGTTAAAATCAAAGTTTAATAACTAAAGCATTTTAAAGATAGGGTTATACATAAGAAAAATTCGACTATTAATATTTATTATAAATCTAAAAAGATTTCCTACATAAGGGTATTTTATTTATAATTTTTAGACTTAAAATAATTTAATTTATTTATGATACAATGATGATGCAGTAATTATCTTATTAATGAAATATTTACATAATTGATGTTATAAATACCCAAATAAATTTAATTTGAGACTTTTTATGAATTCCAATAATTTTATATGTTTATATTACATGTTAGTATTGATTTAATTAAAAATTTTGAACTAATCATTCTGTTATGATTTTCACAAAAATAAATTACCAAATAGTGTCAAAATTGACATAAAATATTTTTAAAACAAATACTATATTATTAATTGTGATTTTATTCCAAAAAATATAAGGATCGGCCAAAAGACTTATATAAGGTTATATATATTAATAATAAACAACTTGGGGTTCGTTTGGCTTGATATAGTATTTTCATTAACCTTATAGTGTAAGAAAACAAGAAGACACCGTAAATGTTAAATTATCTAACTTAAAGTTAAATATAAATGATAAGGTTAAAGTTGATACCTAAACTTTCCTAAATTCTATTGGATGAGAGGATTTCGACCCATACCCACCTTAGCTTCGATATATATAAATTTTGATCTATTAAAACCAAATTTTACTTTATAATAATATAATATTTTTAGTTATTCAAAAGGTACCCCTCTCCTCCCTTATAAAAGAGAACCTCCTCCCTCTCTTCCTCACACCACATTGAGCCTTCATGCTCTGCCAAACCCTTACAATATCTCCTCTCCACTTCCATAGAAACATCCTAGAAGTCCTGGTATTCTTCAAAGTCCAATTTTAGTGCCCTAAGAGTAGGTCTCAAAGAGGCGCTTCAAAAAAGAGGTAATGCCCGTTACCTATTCTTTCATCTTTATTTCTTCTTCCACTACTCCTTAATTAGTTGTTTCATTATGAAGTAATAACATCATTATCAATTATATACTGATATTTTATTATAAGTATGAAACAACCATGTTTCCCCATCTATCCATCCAATGGAAAACGAAATCACCACGCGTGCATACGTACGGAATACCGTCTCCACGCCGTGGTGTAATCTAATTTTCACCACCACCTTAATAGGATGGGTATAATGGTGTAAATAATAACTATATATGATAATTGTAAAGTGATATTGATTCTGAAATAGTATACTTACACTCCAATAAAATTCCACGATCATGGGAACGATATCATCGCTCGTGCGTACGTACGGAATACCGTCTCCACGATGTGATGCGACTCGTTATACATGATCTTCATTGCATAATGATTATATAAATGAATTGAGTGAATTAATATGATTTATATTACACTAATACCATTATTTAAATGATTTATCTATAACCTAAAAAGAAAAATAAGAATTTATTCGACAAAACACGCATATGAACAAAAAGTAATAAACACCCGAATAACAAGTAGTAATGAAATATTACTAATAAGAAGCTTAGAATATGACCTTATATTATATCATAAAAATAAGTATGATTCTGGAATAAGTCAATAACATTATTTAAATCATTATACAGGAGGTTCAGACACTTATGAAGCAAATCGGACCTAAGGTAAGGGAAAATATCACAATCTCATTTTATCCAAGATTGTTTATACTTTGTTATTTACTGGGGTGTAATTTATCATCCACATCCATGTTTACTCAATATATAATATTGTTTCCATACACCTAAAATTGTTTAAATCCAATTTTACCCTTTGGTGAGTTTTTAGTAAAAGATATTAAAGTAATCTTTTGTCAATCTTCGTACGAGGTACTTTTTGACTTTTCCGACAAAAGTACATGAATAATGTTTTTTATACTTATACAGCATGAATGGATTTTTAAAATATTATTTCCAAGAAGCTCCATTTACATGTTTTCATGTTTATTTTTAATCAACTTATTTTAGTTTAAAATTGTATAACAATGTAAGAAAGGAAAATGTTTTTGATGTAGAAAGGATATTTTCCTCAAGAATGGAGTTCAAGTGTTTTGTCAAAATTATTTTCCATCTATGATAATACAAGGTTCTGTTTCTATCCCTATTATTACATTGATTTGATTATGTTGTGATGGAATTATTTTTATGAATTAATTTATCTTATATGAATTGTTTTATGATGTCATGTTGTTTAAGAATCCCATTTTTATTACATGGGTTATGCAATTATGTATGATTTATGATTTTGTGGCACACATAAGAATGGTATCATTATGAGATGGGTGGGACCTATATCTCCCTCCAATGCATTGGGTATAGATTTTATATCTCATGATATAGACATGGCTGGAACGGCAGGTTAAACCGTTTCAGTGAAACTGGACTGGAACGAGGAGTGAACTCTGTTCAGAAATGGACTTTGTCCACTAAGATAGTCTTGGAAATGAGTATTGACTAATAAGAAATGATTCTCTATGATTATGTGTGTATTCCCCAAAATTTAATGTTTTAATTTATGATTATTGGGATTTCATTTCACTACTATGATTTATCCAATGTTATGAAATTATGCTCTCTTTTTCAGGTTAAGATTTCCAAAATGTTATGTTCTTATGAATATGATGTGATTGATATTTCTTTTTTTACCTTTACTGAGCATTTGAGATCACCCTTTTGTATGTTTTCCTTCCCCAGGTCAGGAAGAAGGTTATTAAGTAATATATGCCAAAAGGGACTATAGATATGATGAAATAAATGGGAGAAAGTGTAGACACTTTATGAACAAGTTGTTTATGTTTCCCAGTTTCTAAAGACACTATAACTATACGGTACTTTCATGGTTTTGCTATATGTTGTAACAAGTATGCTTCAATTTTGAAGTAATAAAAATGTATGTAAAGTATGGGTCGTTATAATTATGACATGGTAAATTTCATATTTGATATGGTGATCAAATATATCCATTGTTACATCATTCCTTATAATTGTATTCAATAATATAGTGACAATGTCCATATTAACATCATCCAATTTATTATTTGGAATAAGGGGATGATTCACGTACCTGATTGGTTGTTTTCACTCAGTCTTATCATATATAAAAATAACATATCCTGATATACACTGACAAATTTAACAATTCATATTGTACAACTATCAATATTCCATCCTATATCCATACAATTAGTGTTCTATGGGTGTATTGATGAATTTGAGGTATGTTTATTATCAAATAATTCTCTTTTCATATATATTATAGATGAAACACAAGGCCTCTTTCAAAATATTAGAATTCCATCATCATATATAAATTTTTATAATTCTACTTAATTCATGGAATTAATTTTATTTTGAAAATGATTACTACTAGGTGGATATAGGTTTATCTTATCCATAAATGGTGCATTAGAAATGTTTTGAAAATCTAGTGATGTTACCCATAATTAAGAAAAAATTTGTCAATATTAACTATATACATTTACATAGATTTTTTATAAATTATCATTTTGTTCAGAAACCCATGATATTTCCTTCTGAATTCATCTAATACCTTATTTACTTCCCCTAGGTGGTATTTTCATGTGAAATAATTATCACTGTATAGAATAATTCATCACCGTTGATATAAGATAATATATTTCTATTAAAATATGGATTTTATATTTTTATGACTTCTATATAACTCAGATAATTCACAAGAAAGACATGTAAGCAAATATTTAAATGAAATGTAACAGTTTATAACTCATGATCAGTAGTCAAATAGTACTGTTCACGAGTCATTTACTACCATGATAAATACAAAATAAGTTTATGATTCTTGATAAGTATGAAACCATGTCCCCTCTTTCATTCGTCATTACATATAACAATTCCTACAGTTTCTTATGGTAAAGTAAATATCCAATAATTTTTTAATCCCTTATTCAATTCCTCAAAACAATCTTCACATTCCCTTTTCTATGGGAATTCACCCCATTGTGTGTAAGCCTAGTAAAAAATTTTTCCAATCCTAAAATTGTTTTAGAAAATCATAAATATTAACCTACCTAACCAATGAATCTATGTGGCTAGGTTATGTTTGTTAGTGCAAGATACTCATGGACTACATTTACCTTTAACTAATCAAATAATATTTCATATATATAGATACTCTACACAATAAAATAACCATTATAATTATATAATTCACATTGAATAAATTTTCCATATAAATCCTTTAAACTATGGGGCTCATGAATAATCCTGACACGATTATTATGGTCCACATATATTTTGAAATATTAAAAAATATCATCATTAAATACAACTAAAAATGTCAATATATTCCTTGATTACTATATTAAATTATTTTGAAAAAATATATGAATAATTAATCTATCAAGAAGGAGTTATTTTACACTCATAATATCCATACCTCATATAGAATGTTGTCTACATAATATCAAGATTTTTAAATATTAATTGACGATACACCAAATATATGTCATTCCATGACAAATATTATGCTTTATTATGTTAATCAAAAATGACTTTAGTGATAGGTAGTGGATTAATGTTTTTTATTGTAATTCCATTTATTTCCCAATAATCAATTTATAACATCATAAATTTATTTCATCCAATATAATAAAATATTGGGAACCCAAGGTGATAAACAATGTTATATTAAATCTGTTTTAACAAAAAACTAGTAACAATTAATTATGCTCTACATTCCATTATTCCCATTATATATGGAGTCTTTTACCTGTGTTTAAAATAATAGATTAAATCAAATGAAAACTTAAAATAATACTTTTTTTAATTTCTAATTACTTACATATGAAATAAATTAGTGCATTCATGTTCAATAGATCGACCCCCAATTTGAAGATTACATTTTTCATACGTAGATTGTATTTTCCCTTCCTCTCAAAGAATCACATTTTTAAAATCTACTATTTGTGGATCTAGAAATGAATTATTTGATGATGTATCCATTATAATGATATTTAAATTTTCATTTTCATCAAAAATTTATTTCCTTCTATTTGAAATAAAAATGTTTATTCTATTTTCAATTAAAATACTAAACATTTATAATATTAATTGAACCATGTTAATATTAAAAATTTCTACAAATAGGGATTTTTTTGGTGTCATAATGGGAACTGGAGGATACATCGTGTTTTAATTATTTTTCCAATATGAGCTTTAAAAAATATTCTATTATTAATATACTAGGAAAATATCTAATTTTCATTGAGAATTTGGATGAAAAGTATTTTTTTGGAGAAGAAATATAATATAAATATTCATCTAAATAATAAGATATTATTAATGTACCTAACATCACATATTTAGGATTTTAAACCATAATTTTAGTGACTAAAAATACTTGAACATATCCCCTTGGTCTACATATGTTGTGTTCCTTTGATTCATAGTTGATTAAATTTTACAATTCCCATTTCCCTAGAGTTTTAACACCAGATAGTAGTGGTCATTCCTTTCCCATACATTCAATAGTTTTATGATTCTTCTCTCCACATTTTTTCAAAAATAAAAATCCCATTAAGAATATTTTAATATATTATATTCAACAATTTTCACATTACGGAAATTGAATCATTAAATTCTTGTTCGTTGACATGTTAATTTTTATATATACTTATTTCAACAAATCTAATTATTTCTATTGAAGTTATATGATTTTGTTAAATCATTCTCCTTTATTCACATAATAATATTTCATCATATGATGAAATATTTTATGAAACTATTTCCCATAAGGGGCTTGGATTAATCCCTTCAATGAAATGATAAATCTTGATTTTTGTATTATGTATGTAATCTATAGTATACGATGTTTTTCAAGTAATTTTCTTATGACGCTCTAAATCCAATTCACCTACCTTCTAGTTTATACTAATGAAAATTATTTTTATTTGAGTTAAATGATCATGGTGGAATATTTTTTTAACAGTCGCTACATTAAAATTTATATATCCAATCTGTTATATTTTTTTCCAAATATTATTCTATATCAATTTCCACCATAGAAAAGCTTAACCTATTTGAATATATAATACCATTCTATTTATAATTTCAGAACTTTGAAAAAAAATTATATTTTCAATGTAATTATTCCATTTCTCGGATATGGCTACAAAATAGGTCCATGAAAATATAGTGCCTTATATCACCTAAAATGATTATATATGGATGTATCATGTTGGGGAACATCATGTTTGTCACACCCCAAGATTTTTTAATTTATTTAATTAATTGAATTTATATATATAATTTTTTTTTCATTAAACATAACATATAATATATCTTGTGTTTTATGAAACTCATATATTTTTTATCACAACTTGAAACAACATGTTTCTTTGATAACATTCATGACATGCAATACTAATCTTCGGTGAACCATGAAATAATATTAATATATCCAATCCATTAAGTAAGTGGGTATGAATAATGTTAAATAATTAATGAAATATAATAAAAAAGATCATAATAAATATAACTTTACTTATAAATTCTTATTAAATAATCAATACTTTTTTAGTAATTTCCTTATATTCATAAAATGTTTCTTCCCTCAAAAATAATTTTTATTTAATTTTGAAAATATTATAATTAATTTATATAGAAATTGTATAATTTATTTCATCAAATGGAATTAATTTTTAAATCATTATAACTAAATAAATTTAGGTTGAGATTTTGGTATTTTTTGGAAAATAGTAATTTTTCATTGAATAGTGAAAAATTATATTTTTTGTGAAACTATCATTTATTTTAAATAAAATAATTAATTATTATATACATTTATATTTTAATGAAACATAATTATTTTTTATTAATATTTAATCAACTTAAATATCATTTAAACAACAATATATTTTATTTGATGAATAATTTTTTATAAAGTCATGTTTTTCTAAAAATTGGATAATGTTTCATGATTTTAATTAATTAATATAATAAATCATGAGTTTTTTAAAATAATTAAACTATATATTATATATAAAAAATATATAAAATTTTTCTTATTACACATATAGTTAATATAAAGACAAATCATACTTGAAAAAAAGCATTTCATATGAAAGATCTTTTTCACCACAACTATGGAATATGTATTCAATTATGTTTTTTGAATCATATATAAAATTTAAATTATAAAGTAAAATATATTTACTAATTTAACTATTAAAATACATTATAGGAGTATTATTTTTATTTTTTATGAAATATACGTTTTTTTATATAATGTAAAATACTGAATTTTAATTGAATAAATAAATTCTATTTTAGTTAGTTATAAATATATATTATATTTAATTTTTTTAATTTAAAATAATTAAATTATAAATAAATTAATCCCATATAGTTCATTTTTAACAATATCATATTTAATTTTCATATAAAAAAACTAATTTGTTGAATATTTATCTTCAAAAACACAATTTCTAGTGGTGTTTGTGGGATTAATTAAAAATTAAAATTTTATAATTCAATGATTTGAATTTGGAAAAAATAATTACATATTTGGAATAAAATAATTTATGTTATCTAATAATTTCAGATTAATTTTTGATGAAAATGATATTCTGAAAGCTGTAAAAATTAATTATTGTGGTTAATGTAAAAATTAGTTTACCATTCGAAAAACAAAATAGATAAGGGTAAAAAATGACCTATAAACTTGTAAAAAAACTATTTAATTGATATATTTATATTTTTAGACCCTTAAGTATTATTAAATTTGAATGTTTTACCATTAATACATTTTTAAAACCAGATTGAACTCAATTATTCTAAAAAATACATCCTACGTCACCTCCCTCACATATAAATTACCACCAGTCACCTCTCTTATTCACACCATAAAAAACCAAGGGTTCTGAAAATATGTTCCCAAATAACATACTAAACTATCTACCATAATAATTGAATATTTTTTTAGGATTCATTTCCATCTGTTAATTTATTTTTGTGATAACATAAATAGGATACCCGAAGAAGAGGTAACGTTCATTAGTAGAAATTTTTATTCAATTTTTTCATAATTCTACATAAATTATTATTATATCATTATGATTTATAAACCAAAAAATCATCCATATACTGATTTTTTGTAATGTTATGATCATAACCTAATATTATATCCACTTCAACAAAATGGGTTATGAAATCATTGTTCATGTGTATGTCAAACTACCTCCTTGTGAACTGATGTCATTCTTTTTTCCATTACCACATCCCTATAATGTTTATAGTGTTGGATATAATTTATATATATGATAATTATAACATATTTATACCTATATATTTATATCATGTATTCATTTTTAGATTCCATTTTATTATGGACAAGACAATGTCACTCATCTGTACAACAGACTATAGCCTTATGAAATGATGTCATTTATTACCAATAACAATTTACATTAATGATATGAAGGATAAATTTAATATATTTATGTGTTATAAATTATATAATTATATTTTTCATGAAATATTTTTCACTCTTTGATGATATTATATCATTTTATTTCTTATCTGTTTACTCATTGAATGATGATAACACAATTCATGTACTTATAGACAACCACCATCATGCGATGATGTTGCCAATTTCTATCACCGTGAAAGATGTATGACATGTATAATAATATTAATACAAATTATATATTATATATTATATTATAATAATAATTAATAGATTATATATTTCTTACCAACATTTTATAATAATCACAGAAAAATGGAATATTTACTCATATGTACTTATGGCCTACGCTGTCAATGATCATAACATACTTTATTATACAAAAAATTCTTCCCTAATTGATTATAAAATTATAATCGATTTATAAGGATTATATAAATTAATGATTATTATTATTAATATAATATAACCATGATTGTAAGGACCAGACCATAAAAATAACACGTTATAGTGTTTTAGAAAAGGAATTTTCAAATGAGGATCTATTCATTTTAGAGTTTTAGAGGATTAAGACATACTCTTACAAAGTAAAAACATAAATTCTAAGCTTAAACTTATAGTATTTATCCACTATTCCACCAAATTAGTCACTTTTAAAATATAAATATAATTATTCAATTGACACATCTTAAATAGTTTCATCATGAAATTTTATATGTCCTTAACAATATTAAGACCTGTGAAAAAACATTTTAAAACACTGGATAAGAAAAAAAATGCATAGTATGGGAGAGATGGAATGTAAATCATTAGTCCTATGATAAACTGAAAATACAGGTTTTTTTAAACACATTTGATGTCATTGAAAAGTCACTTATGTTCCCCAAAACATCAATGTCATGTATCTCTTACAATCAAAATATCAAATGAAATAACAAAATATTTTACTTCCATATCTAGAGTAACCAATGTATTTGACAACTATAATTTGGATTTTCATTTTTTATAAACTATATTAGGCTAAAAAATTACCTATAATGAGGAGAAACCCATTAGATAAAATTTACAAGGAATTAATCATGAATTAAACCCCTGAAAACTCATTTAATCCCAGGAGAAAAACAAATTTAGATATCAAAATTCCATCTTCTTTTACAAACAAATATTAACACCGAAAAAAATTTCATTGAAAACTAATTTCAAAATAAAATTTTTAAAATATTTATTATTAATGATTTTCATATTATTAAATATATAATATTAAAAATAAATCTAGAAGTAAATTAATATTCATGTTTGTTTAAATGTTTTTGTCACCATATATGTTAAGAATAAGTCATTCCATTGGTCATTTTTCAAGACATTTCATATAAAAATATGTAAACATATTCCTTGTGAAAACATATTAATGAATTTAAAAATAGAAACAAAATTTTATTTATAATACTTTTATTTTCATATAAATAAATATGTCATATAATATCAGGAATATTGATATGTATAAAATTATTTTATAATTAAATATTAAAAAATTTATGATGTACGATACCACTTTTATCTTTTAAATCATAATCCCCATGAGTGAATAGATTTTGTGAAACATTAAATATCATGATTATAAATATATTCAAGAACATATATGTCAAAGGGGTTGGTATATAGACCTCATAAAAGAAGTATGATGTAAAACATCCAAATATGTCTCATTGAATAAATATTGTGAGGAAATCCATTACATTGAGTCTGACTCGTCATTTACAATCTCTATATTACTGAATAATAAACTTACCTAAATTATATACATGATTTATATCGTTTTTTTATAATTACTTTTATATCACATATTACCATGTTGTAAATGTAATCTAATTAGTTAGGTTTATGTGGGATGTTTTGATGATTTTTGGTACATGGGTATAAATTGTCTTTGGTATGATGTAAATAGTAAAATTGGAAATTAATTCATCATCTCCAAGATAATATTCATGATATATTATTAATTTTTTATTCATAATATAAACTTTTCTATCCATACATTATATATGTATATTAAAAATGAAATACATTACAGTCATGGGGATAGTAAGTCATATATACGCATATGTACACATTCAATTTTCAATGATCAGTATGAAAAGAATGTAATTATTATATTATATTAATAGATTTTTCATAATATCAATAATATCATATTAATAATTTAAATATAATTATATATATCATCAATTTTATGTGTTGATGAAAAATTATTGACATAATCTTAGGAAGGTAACAATTAATACGTACATAGGAAGGATGTTATAATTTTTTGGTGCAAGGATAGGTACCAATGTAAGTAATATATTATTATTAAATGATCATAAATAAATAATTAATATAATATATAAAAATTAATTCCATCATTACAAAACTTCTTGAGAGATGCTGACAGAAAAAGTATTATGATGCTTTTTGAGGTTGTAATCCACAGCATAAAAGAATGATTAATGGTACTCCCATTTGATGGATGTGGAGGCAGAATATGGACATGATATTAAATAATAAAATTTAATTATATTATGGAAAAATATTCACTAATTCATTATATATGAAAAATATTTGAATGATATGGAATAAGAAAAAAATTGAAATACAAAATTAAAAACGATACCTCTTCTTAGGATGACCTATATTTATTGACATATAAACACATATAAAGAGGGTGTGATGACATAAAAATGCCTCTAGGATGTGTCACGGTATTATATTAAGTTATTATAGAAGATCATTTCAAAAAAAAAAGTGGTTTGGAAGCGTGATGTATAGAGGAGAATGGGTTTCATTTTATAAGTTATGGGAGGGGCAATCATGGAAGTCTTCAAAATATAAAATTAATAAAAAATAATTTTTTAATACACATGGTTAAAACCATTTAATATAAATTATATTATTATTTTATGTCTAAATTTATTATATTTTTTACTATCATTATATTTTTATCCTTCAACTTTAGACACTTTTTAAGCTTTTAAATATTTATTGTAATATCATGTAATTTTATCATTAAGGGTTAATATACATACTATAAAATCCAAAGATATATATAAATTAGTCATTGATGAAATTTTGAGATGTATCCAATTTTTTTTCATGAAATTGAATATTTATAATTTTTATATCTTTTAATGAAATAATTTTTTTGTTTTAAAATATTAATAATTTCAATTTTACACTGTACTTTTATTTATTAATAATATCAAAACAATAAGATAAATTAGAACCAATAAATGTATAACTTCAATAACACTAATAATTAATATAAAAACATATTGAATGACATTAATAATTTATCTTTTTATAATTATATTATTTTTAATATCAATTATTTAATATTTCCTTTGATAAAGTAATTACTTCGTCATTATTATAAAAGCCTTAAATTTTATAATTTCTTCTCTAAAATTAAAATTAAATTATCATCTTGAACACAAATTTTTTATATTTCAAAATGATATTTATAGTCAAATAGTTCCCCTCTATAATCCATTGAAAAAATATTACACTGTAGAAAACAAATTTGGGAAAAATTCACTTCTTCCTTGAAAATAATATTATAAATTTGATATTCCCATCGTTATGTATTAGAAATATTATAATTTCAACCATATTATTATTTTTGACTAAACAAACTCAATAAATATTATGTGTACATGTTTTTGGATATTTTATATTATTTATAATAATATTGTAATGATTATTTACAAAATTTTCCATTTACCATTTTAATAAAAAAATATTAAAATTACTATTAATTTTGTCCAAAAAAATGGAGATATTTAATTAACTATTAAATTATATGTATAAATATGGAATCCATTTTTTTTAAATAAAAAACATATAATTTTTTGAAATTTATTTAAACACAATCTTATTGACAAAATGAAGAAACTTTTTTTATCTATAAATATTTAAAATATTGAAATGTTTTATTGTGTAAATTCAATGCGGATTTTAATATAATTAACAAAATTTTACTAAATTAATAGATTTTTTCAAAAAATACATTGAAATAACATAAATGTATAATTTATCACTAAAATTCAATTTGATAAAAAAGATATTTTCAATTAAAATGAAATATCTTTTCAGTATTTATAAAAAATGAAACTTATAATTAGAAAAAAATAAAATAAAGTAAATTTTGATATTTCACATTTAGAGAATAATTATATATCTTAAAATCTAATTTATATATGTTTAACAACTACATTTAATATAAATATTCCATGAAAAGGTGATGCATCATCATTTACTAGAAATAAATTTATTTCATCCATAAAATGGGATTTGTTATTATATCATGTAGAGAAAAAACATATGAATAATATTAATATTATGTTGAATATATTATATATATATATATTTCATTAATATAATCCAAAATTATCGATTTGGTAATTAATGTTGTGCACATTTTGATTGTTTTTCCAAAAAAACTATTTAATTTAAAAATGATTTACATTCAATTATAATAAACTGACAAGAAGAGAAATAATTTTATATATACATGTGTAAAACCTGTTTATATAAATTAGTTAATATAATTCATTTTAGAAATTATAAAAACTAGGTTTTAATTATATCAATTAAATAATTTTATTAATCATTTATTTTCTTATTCTCGATTTGGCATATCATGAATGATATGAAACATAGTATTTAATTTTTTGAAATCATTCGATGTTACATTCTTCCACATTAATAATGAATGTACTCATAATTTTATCTCAAAATCAGAACCATGGGTTTTTTCAAAATAATTTATCTTGGAAATCCCAAATAGACAAATGGATTAATGAAATGTCAACTTTAAAAGAAAGATAGTGTAGTATAAATGTCCCATGTGAAAAAATAGTAGTGTTCAATGTAGGAAAACATATAAATTTAATAAAAACCAATAAATCATCTTCTAATGTATAATTATAGATAACAATGTCATTAAATGGTCTAAAATTTGAAAAACATAAAAAATTTATGGGTTAAAATGCCATTGATTTAATATTATAAAAGTAAATAGATAACATTATTATTTTTAGAATGTTTTATCTGAGTTAAGGAAATAATTTTATTCTTAGACTAATAATATAATGTATATAAATTGAAAACTAGAGTTTTATCATATAATCAATTTCCCCCCAAAAATAATCTTATTCTCTGAATTCTGAGCATTTTTGAGGAATTTTCCACACATGTAGCCCTAGAATAAGCATATAGAGAATCAAATAATCAAAAAATGATTATATATATATTTCTAATATATAGTCCAAACTCAAAATATTTTGGATAATATAAAATAAATCTCTTAAAAGAATAAACCATTATATAATGAAAAACTAATTTAATCAGGAAAATAAAATAGTGACACCTGAAGAACAATATATAACATTTGAAAAATAGAAATCCTTAAAATCAATAAATAATTTTCTAGATTATGTTTGATGAAAAAAAATTAGAAGGATATGACCCCATAACATTTAGAATAAAATATTAGAATTCTCACCCTATAATACAATGCACTATTTAATTTCCCAGAACACAAAATAATCACCATAATCATTTTCAATATATATTATTCATTTCCTTAAATAACCCGAATCACCATAATACACTATAAAATCTCTTATTCTTGTAACATACCATTCTTCATTTATTCCTAAATTAATATCCTATAGTATTTTGTGTGCCTTTATCGTATAGTGTTAAACAATAGTGAGCATATTTGAAAATAACATTAATCACTTCATCCATGATTTTTTCCAATACCGATGTTATATATACGATAACACACATGTTCTCAAAATAGATATAAAATTAATAAAAAAATAATTTATTTAAAAATAATAATTCATACTTTCCCAGGAATCCATGTATTATAGTGGTAAACAATTCACTATTATCTCCGTTCAGTTGTGGGTTCGATAACTATAGCCTTTCCTAACATGAAAGGTAGTCACCAATAATACAGGTCATCCATTTCCTATAACTATATTAATAAAATACTTTTAATAACAAAAAATATCATTAACATCCAAAAAAAATAACCACAATAAGTTTTAACATCAATGGTTATCTCATAAATTTCATTTTTAATCCCAAAAGGTAATAATCTTCCATTTCTTAATCTATGATTATATCCAAAAAATACTATTTGTGACCATAAATTTTCATAATTGAAAATCCTAAAAAGGGGTTTCATAATGAAATTAACTTATTAGGAATCATAATTTAATAAACATATGATTACATACCAAACTATTAAGAAGACTTACTAATCTCCAATATTGTCTAAACCATTTGTCGATACCAATTGTAAGGAACTGAGCTTTAATGTTACATAAAATATTGTTATGAATAATAATTAACATTTGGGTATCTTTTTGGTTTTGATATTTACAGAATTAGGTAAAATATTACAATATATTCTCATACATTACAGGTGTACAGTTATACATAGTATCAATTACATCCACCAATGGAATCTTTATTGAAATAAAAAATTATTTCTTTTCATGAAACATATTCAATATTTTAATAATTACGTATTCTTTCTCCTTAGAAATATTATGAACTTTAAAAATCTTTTTCAAACATATTATAACCAAAAAATGGTTAGTAAGGGATGTAGTAAAAGTATATTCCTAGTACAATGAAAATATGAAAATACATTAATCATTTTTGAGAAAAATCATAATAAAACATAGAAAAATAACATAGGTTCCTTGAAAACTAATTACCATATAACTCTTACATTAACCCTTATAAATAGAATAACAATATGGTTCACTTTCGTATTTGGATAACCCAATGAATTAGAGAGATTAAATAGGGTTTAATGCCTCGTATGAGCTATATTGGGATCACTCGTGAGCATTAATGGAGATTAACCCAGTGTATATAATGTATAAGGACCAAATCCTAAATAAAACCCTTGATGATTTTTCTAAATCCATGAGAAAATTAAATTTATTTATCCAAATAGAATTTTATTTAACAAAACAATTTTTACACCCAAAAACCATTTTTATTGAAGAACAATTTTAGAAACCTAAAAAAAATAATTAAATTAATTATTTTCAATTAAAAATACATATAATATGGTAAAATAATTTATAAATTAAATAATATTCACATTAGATGAAAATTTATTTTCTATGTGTATGTAAGGAATAGAACACTCATATTTTCATTTTTTAAAAATGATTAATATAAAAATATGTAAAATAATTAATTGTTAAAGCCTATCACTGAGATTAATAATTGAAATAATATTTTATTTATAATAATTTTATAACTATATAAATAAATATTTAAAATAATCACAATAATATTGAAACGTAAAAAACAATTTCATAATTAAATATTAAAAAATACTAGGTGTGTCATACCTCTTCGAACATTGAAATCATAATCCCCATGAAAAAATGCCATTAAAAAACATTAAATTGAATTATAACAAATATATTAATGACAATATATGACTATTCAGGCTGTATATAAACCTCCTAAAAGAATGAGGTTGTATGACATCAAGATATTCCAAAATTAATAGAGATTGAGACAAAATCACTTAAATTGAGTCTGACTGATAATTTACGATATTAATATTCCTGAATTAAAAATGTAGAAAAATTATATACTATTTTTTATTAAATTTGTAGTTTTATTATTCATTTAACATTAATTATTACCATGTTATACTAATTACATAATTATTCAGGTTCACATTTCATGTTTAGTGGATATTCGGTACATGAGCAAAAAATAACTTTGGTACAATGTCAATAGTCATAGTGTAAATTATTCCGTCATCTCCAAATTAATATTCCTGAAAAAATAGTTACATTTATACATCAATTATACTTTTAAAAGCATCCATTATATATGGTTATGAAAAATGAACAATGATACAACCATTAAGACGGTAATCCATAAGTATTCCTGAGTTACATTTCCATTATTTGATGATCTTTCAGGAAATAAATAATTAGTAATTTCTCATTCTAGAATGATAAAAATAAAATTAATAACATATTAAAAATTTAAATTTTAGGATATAAATAAACCTTGTGATGTGGTGAGGAAATACGAATCACATCACTTAATGTGGGTGATATATCACACGTACGCTTGAACGACATTATAATTTTTATGTCAATGGAAAGGAAAGAATGTATATGAAATATTAGTCTTGAATAATGAAAAATACATCACTAATATCATAAATAATAATTAATTCAATAATTAAAACTAGTCATTGGAAATGATGATAGGAAATTATTTATATCAGTTCGTGATGTCTTAATCTACTGAACACATGAAACATTAATTATTTTCTTATTTAATGGAAGGGGAGATAGATTTATATTATGTGATTAAATTAACAACAAATCATAATATGTAGGGTACATTAGTTATTACTTTTTCATGGATTAATTAATATTTATGGATGTGGATGAAGAAATAAAATACAAATACATAATTAAAACAATACCTTTTTTCAGATGATCTCTGCTTATTAACATCATAACACTTCTAAGGATGGTGTAATACCAAAAAAAATACCTATAGGACGTCGGGATTGATTATAGAAAATAATATGGGTAGATATTTTTTGAAAAAAAATATATATTGAAATATGAAGAATCGAGAATACTGGGTTCTCTTTTAAATAATAGGGGTGGGGCACTCTAGGAATCCTTCAAAATATTAAATTAATATAAATTAGTTTAATAATATAAATAGATTTTAATACATTAATTTTTAAGATATAATTATGTTGGATCAACATAACGTTGTCCAACGAAATTGATAAATTTTGGAATATATTTTAATCATTATCATTTATCTTCAATAACTATTTAGCCTTCTCAATTATTAGAGTTGTATCATGTAATTAACATATTGGGAGTTAATATAATTAGTAAAACATTACAAATGACCAATAAATGTGTAATTGATGAAATTTAGATATTTATCTAATTCATTAGGCTGATGTTTTATTTTGTTATTATTTTTATATCATTTATTACCCTATTATTTAATTTGAAATATCATTATTGTCAATTTGGACACTATTGAATACATAATTGTTTAAAAATATCATACCATCAAGAAAAATTCAAACCAATAATTTCACAACATCACTAAATTTCAAGGCCATTTACAAAATATTTGAATGACATTAATCAAATCATATTATAATTATTTTAGTATTTTTAATAACACTTATTTGAAGTTTCCTTTAATTAAAAAATTACTACATCATCATTGTGAAAGCCTATAATTTAAATATTTATTAAAAAAAATTTATGATAAATAATATAAATTTTTCTTTCAAAATAATATTTATAGTTAAATAGATACCCTATATAAACCAATATTAAAAATATTTTATCCATTAAAAAAACTACATCAAAATAGACATTCCCATTAATAAATTATTATAAATGTAAAACACTTTTACAAGTGGCATAAAAATGTTATTATTTCATCCAATGAATGATTTTTGGGAATAAAAACACCTTTAATTAAATTTGGAAAATATTTACGGTAATTTTATAATGTTTATAATATAATATGTTCTATTAATTACACGATTTAACTTTAATCAGTTTACTAAAAATGTTCATAATGTTATTATTCATATTTACAAAAAAAGAACTATTTAAATAATTTTGACCTTTTGATACCATGAAATCAATTCATTTTTCCAAATTCAAAACCCAAAATTAGTAGAAATTAAATAAAAATTAATCAAATTGATGGAATGAGAAATTGAGTTTTCATAACAAAACCATTCAAAAAATTTAGATGTTTCTATATCCAAAATAAAAGTGAAATTTATTCCAATAACATAATTTATATTAATTGATAAAACGTTATCTATTTATATTTTAAAACCACTAAAACATTTAATTTATGTGAAGTGTACAATCAAAAGGGGAAAATGCCCTTTCAGAAAAATATTTAGTTTAGGCCTAAAATTGGATTTGTTCATATATCATTTATTTAAACCACATAATATGAATGTTAAATGCTAGGTTTACATTATATATATATATATATATATATATCTTTACTATTATCCAATAAAGGTGATTATTTTGTTATACTTGTGCATGAATAAATAATATTTATAGAAAATCAAGTCATTTTATTTTAAGAATGGTCTATATTAATATATATTTAATTTGTTCGCCAACAAATTTATTATAATAATTCATGTTGAAACGTTTTTTTAATAATTTATATAATCCTATTTATTCCTACAATTCTAACATCTATGTTACAATGAAATCATTTAAATAATAATAATCAGTTGTTTTTTTAAATGAAATGAGATTTAAAATATGATATCTAACATGGTATTTTTTTATCAATTGGGGATATTCCAATGATAATATTATACGGATATAAAATAAAAAGTCATAACATAATCAAAAAACGATGGTTTTTTTACCTGAAACATGAGTTAACATGAAATTTTTAATAAACTAGTTATAGTGGGACATATCTAAAGAATATATGGTATGATATATATATATGTATCTTTTTTTATATACATATAATAAAACTATATTAACTATATATGATTGTTGATCATATATTGAGAAATCCATGACTTATGGATCAATGATTTCTAGTCCCAATTGTATTTCTTAGAGACATATTCTATATTCACCACTAGATTCATTATGTGGTCAATATATTTCCATATTCCATGATATATCCAAAATATAATTTATTTCATGATAATTTATATTTATATTTATGATACTTTTTAATGGGTGTTTCAATTGAATTTTTAATCAATATATATATGATTTTTTTTCAATTTTCTTCTTTGAGATATTTGTTATGTTATGCAGATATATTCTCTAACATTGTTTATTTGTAGGTCATTTTCCATATAATATAATGTATTTATGTATAGTCATGATATTTTATGTTTTTTTAATATTAATCCTTCATACGATGTTTAATTAAATGATACTAATATGGTAATGATTTTACTTTACAATCTAATCATTTATCAAGAATGCTTATAATTATATTTACAATGATAATATCTTAAGAGGCATCTACAAAGAAACTGATTATTTTTTTACCCTCTTGAAATTCCTCTCATTTTAATGTAATGGTACAATTTTTCTCTGTATGTTAATAAACATAATTTAGAAAATTGTTTTAATTAAAGAAAACAATATTTCCCTCTTTGGCCTGAAATAAGTATTGTAACAAATCCTTATTTTCAACAAAAAAAGATTATTATTACTATTTTTTTGATTTTAAAATAATTTTTTGACAATTTTTTAATTTTTCTTAAAATTTAATCAAATTAATCTCCCTTTTATATTAAAAAACATTCCTATATTTATTATATTGAAAATTTGATATAATAATTGTTTTTAATATTCATGTTATGAATAATATTTCTTGCAATCCTAGCGCTAAATTATTTTAAGAGACCATTAAATATTTTATATTTTATTATTCAAAAAACTAATATCATTAATATTGTCAAATTTTTTAGATTTTAAATAAATTATTGCAAAATGAAATTATTTTAATTGTTATTATAAATGGAAAAAATATTTTCAAACTCGAAACGTTATTTTCATCATTATATTTTTGAAATTTTTTAATTTTTTTATCAAAGAAAACTTTTTTTAAATTTTTTTGGTTTTAAATATTTATTTTTTAATAAATTTTTAATATAATAAATGATCCATGTGATTCTTCAAAATCCTAATTTATCCATGATTATATACTATGATGTGACATATGCTTTTATAGGGATATGAATAAAGGATAACATTATTATATTTTCCCTATTCATTTATCATGAAAAAATTATTATTTATCCCACTTCATATTCCATGAATTGTGCAATGATTATTTGATGAAGTAATTATGAAACCAAAATATTTCTAAAATTTTATGATATGCTTAAATTTTTATGAAATACATATCATTTCAAGGGTTATGATATGATGAATGTGTTTGGATATTTTTAATACATATATATAATATACATTATGTGATATTTTTTATGTTATAAATAATTATAGTGGTGACATTATATCCAATGATGGGAGATACCTACATTTATCTCCAACGCATCGGGTAATGATTTATATCTCCTAATGTATAAAGAACTAGAAGGCTGAGTGGATGTGATTCTTTATGTGAATTTTTCAACTCTGATGGTTTTGGATGTGAACCATAACTAATATGATTGCTTGAGGAGTGAGCCAGATCCACTATAAAGAATGGGATTCCACTAAGGATGGTGGTGTGTCCTGCCAAGGAGTTTTTGCCGCCCATGGAGTGCCATGATAAATTATGGAAATGATCCCTGACCACTATGTAATGTATTTTCAGTAATTATGTGTATTAAATAATAATATGTATTATAAAAATGTCATTCTATCTTGGACATTTTTTTATTTCCTTATGATTCATTTCATAGGAATTGTAAATCATTATTCCATGATTCATGTTTATGATTTTCGATATACATAGTATAGTTTTAAATTTTTTTTTCATGTTGTCATACCATTATCATTATTTTATGGTTTTGTAAAACCATTTTTATAAAGATTGATAATCTAATATAACATTTTTTTCATTTCATTCCCCTTGTTAGGTAGAATATTATTACATATGAAATGTATTATAAGGGTTCTAGTTAAGAAGATAATAATATGATATGTTTTAGATTAACTATAGAGCAGTTGCATATTTTCTCACCATTCGAATTACTCCAAACTAATATGATCCTCTATAGTTTTTATTCATATTGTAAAGAATACTAAAAAAAGTGTAATCTCGAGGTATGATAAGCTTGGGTCTCTAATGATGGTATTATAGTAAATGTTTAGTTAATCTATAGAGACAGGGATGAGAAAACATTACTAAAATGTCTTGGTATATTTCCATGGAAATGACTTGATATGTATATAATGATAGATATAAGTAATAGTCAATTTCTATTAGTATATCCTTGATTTTTTTAAAATATAGAGAAACTGGGAAATATGAAATTATATCTATGGCCGGATAGTGCAAGTTGATCTTTCTCCAGAATAGTGGAACCTAGATGGTAATAAACCGAGAAAGGGAACATTTATGTGGACTGGATCACAACCTGGTTCATGAAAATGGTCTATGCTTTATTCTAGATTAAAAAATCCCATTTTATATTCTTTATAAAATAAAAAACACTTATGTAACCATCACGAATGATTTAATAGACGATGATAATGAATGAACCAGGATAAATCTATACTGTGATAAATTAAAAAAGAGACTTCATTTAAACCTAAAAAATGATATTTATGATAATGTGATTGTCCATTATGATTATTATTTCCTAGACAATGGTTTATGGTTTTAGTAAATAGTGGTAATAAGAAAGAACTGTGATACCATTCAATGTGATTGATGATTTTTTGATTAGGGGTAAAATGAGATGATGACTAGTGGAAAAGATGTTGTTCTTATTTTGGTTCATTTTTATACCAAACAAGATTCAATCCCAACACAATTAATAACTATAATTTTTAACAAATATGATAGGGAATGAAATTTATAACCATTTGAGTAGTGGAGATCATGGAGGAACAATGATTTAGTATCCATTGTATCCAGATTGTGGGAAGAAACATCAAAGATGATGTGTAAGAGGAATAGGAAGATGTATTAACGAGGGAATATAAAGAAACAACGTAAATGAATAAAAATGTAACATTAATTTTTCTATCAACACAATGAAAGAGAATATTTTTGTCCCAAAGATATTATCGGTTTTGGAATTCCTTAAATTTGGGAATGGTGGGAATTTTGAAAATCGATGTTATAAGGGGAAAGGCTGTAAAGAAAATAATCATGGTTTTATGAGTAATTGTAAAAATTTATATATATTAAGAGACTTAAAAAGACTAATAAAATGTAGGCGATGGTAGTGAATATTATTTTAATACTTAGATAGTGGTTTGAGATGGAATTGGGTGAAGTATGTATTTATGTATTAGAATTAAATGTTTATGTTATATCAATCAGGGAGTATTTATATATATGTGTGTGTGTTTCTTTTTTATTATAAGTATCATCTTATATGTTTGAATGAATATGTTTGATGATGTATATATACTAGAAAGATGGTTTATGGAAATGGAGATATATTGAAGATAACCATTAATATTTTCTAAACATTATGATAATAAAGTTGTCTTATAGAATATGATTAATTTGGATAATATTGATTTTTTAATATTGATGAATATTTTGATAAAAAAGTTTTTTATGCAATTTTTAATGGTTTTTACAACAATATTTAATTTATAAAATATATAAAATAATATATAAATATAGGAAATAAGTAATCATTTATTTTTTCAAAAAGAAATTGGGGTTCTTTATATTTGAAGAGAATATATGATAAGATTATTCACATATTTAGAATGTGATAATTAAGAACTGTTTTATTCTACCTAGTGAATTAATGATAAGATTATTTTTTGAACTTAGTTATCTTGGTAATAATGATTTATATTTTAATATTTTTTTTGGTATATGAGGATAATCATTTGTGAAATTATTTCTGTTGGACCATGAATGATGTTTTAGATATTTACATGTTTTATTCACCATATGAATATTAATTCATATTGGATAACCTATGAAAACAATCATAACATTATTAAAAATATATATTGAATGAATTATTTATCATCTATTAAATATATTATAATACATTTGTTCTTTTGGGTTAAAAATTTCACCTCAATTTCTTGGAGTAAGAGATAAAGTGGAAATTGATTAATTAATTACCAAAGGCTGAGATTGTTATTATGAAATAGAATGAAACCAAGAATGTATATCATCGCATGAAAATTCTCTAACATTAGGAAAATGATGTTGACGTAATATTTATTCACATTATCATCACTTTTGAATATATTATTTAACTACTTAATGACTATTTCATTAGTGTTTTTTGGTCTGAAGCCTTTGCAAGATCACCCACTTTTATGTGATCAATAATCAACATAACTCACTATAATTTTTACCCCATCCATTATGTCCTGATATTCACATCCCTCCTACATTTTCTAATGTGTAAACATAGTTATGTGTCAAATTTTATTAGATTTATGTCTCCAAATATCAAATTTTATGGGTTTTTTTATCATTCATTTGTATGATTAGGGTTTCAATGATGGAATTTGGAAATGTTAAACCATTGATGAATGAGATGAATTTTGAGGGGTAAATTCGATTGGTGTGGAGGGAGTAGAATGTAACACCACGAAAATTTAATAAAAATACTTTTTACCAATTACTGTAACCATTTATATATTTTATTTACATCTTAATGTTAGTATATCTTGAATTATTGTCAACAACAATTATTTCTGGCATTAAATTAACCAAATAGTTTTTTCGATAACATACATGAAACGTGAGACCTTGATTCAGATAACCATAAAATAATATTATTTTAAACTTAATATTATGTGTGAGGGTACAAATTGTAAAATCTTATTTATTTATTACACATAAAAAATTTCATACTCATTATTTATTTACATATAAATTCTTAGTACATAGTCACCCAATTTTTTGTAATGTAATTATATTCATAAAAAATATTTTTTAATAAAAATGGATATTTATTTTTTTAGGATGAAATATTATATTTCATTTATTGATAAATTTGAAAAACATATAATTTCCAATAAAATTAATTGTTAAATTATTTTTATACAAATTCACATAAGGTTATAATTTTTTATTTTAAGGAAATAGTGATTTCTCTTTGAATAGTGAAAATAATTTATTTTATGAAACTATCATTTATTTTCAGTAATTTATATAATTTAAATTCCCAATTTTGGTTTAGTTTAACATAATTATTATTTATAAATATATAATCTCATTAAATACAATTTAATCAACTTAATATTGCATTTCTGTATATGATTTGTTTGTATAAAATGTTTTTTTCTAGAAATTATTTTAATGTTAATAAGTTCTCTATATTTTACTTAATTAAAATAATCCCTTATGAATAATTTTTTAAATTATATATATAGGTCATGTATCAAAAATATAACATTAGTATTATTATTTGAGATAGAGTTAATATAAAATCATTTTGTACGTGAAAAAATAATCATCTTGAATGCCAACTTTTTTATCATGCCTGCTAGTTTATTTTAAAATTTAATTTTTAAACAATATATAAAATTTATATGATCTTTTTTAAATTCAAAATAAAAAATATATTATATTTTTTCATTGTATTTTTTATGAAATTATCCATTTTGTTGTCGAATAGTGAAAAATAATGAATTTTAAATGAAAATTTATTATATGATTAGTTTATTTAAAAAGGTAACATATATAATGAATTTGGTTTCTGGTTAAATCACTTCAAATAAAAATATAAAAATATATTTTTTGTCACAGTAATTTTTATATTGAATTTATATAAAATAACTTTGTTAACCTTTGAAAATTTTCTCTTTAAAAACAATATATCACATCACATACACAAAAATAATTTTAAATTACATTTTTTAACATAAGTGATTTGAATTTGGAAAAATGGATTAAATATTTAGAATCATAATAATTTATATTATATAATAATACAACCATTATATTTTACCAAAAAAATAGTGAATGTATAAAAATTTAATTACTATAGTGAAGGTAAAAATATGTTTTTCGAGGGGTCAAAGTAAATTGGTAATTGTAAAAATGGTATATCAACTTATTTAAATTTTTTATGTAAATATATCGAACATTAAAACTACAACATTCATGAATAGTATATTTTTGACTATTTTGGACTGTGAAAAATGTTGGAGAGCTCAATTATTTTGAAAATACAAAGCGAGTCCTCTCCCTCACTAATAAAAGGCCAGCCATATCATCTCTTTATTCAGGTTATTTACCCTTTTTGATTATATAATAAAAAGAATTTAACTTCCTTACATCTATCATTTCATCATAGAGGATATACTTTGTTCAAAAATAATTAATATGAAGGATTACGGTTAAAACATACAGAGTAAATCTGAAGAAGATGTAACGTTGATCAAATTTTTTTTTATGGTTTTATTTTTTCTTAAAAGTCATTAAATTAATATTATAACATGATTAATGGATAAAATTATTAACATAAATGTATTGAGTTTTATTTTTTTAATGAAATATATGAATCTACACTTTCATTAATTGGGTTACAATATTATCATTCGTGTGTGTGGAGGACTATCGCCTCCCGAACCAATGTAATTCATTTTTCTATTACCATATACATAGGTTGGTATGATGGTGGAAAAAATTATATATATGATAATTACTACATAATTATGCACATTGAGTAATTATATCATATACACATTTTTAAATTTCCATTCCATTGGGGAAATGATAATGAAAATTGTGTGTACAGCAGACTGCAACCTCATGAAGTGACATGTTATTTCTCACTAATAATTCACATGAAATATAACCAGAATAATTTTATTGAAAATATGTTATATACATGAAAAAATAATTATATTTATCTAATATGTATCACTATGTATGTTAAAAATATCATTTTTTCAATAATTTATTACTCAACGATTGACAATAATGTCATTCATGTATGTGTGACAATCACTTTCACGAAGCGATGTGACACTATTTTAATCCAGACACCACATGGAATATTTGAATAACTAAAATTTATTAAATAATAATTTATTTTAAATATTATTAACTTAATGAAATTTTAATATTATAGTTTCCACGTTTCCATAATGATCATTGAAAAATGATAATGTTACTCATGCATACATTTAGTAAACCGTCTTGATTATCATAGCATACAAAAAATTTATTTGAAAAAAAATTCATGACTGATATTAAAATTATAATTTATGTATATTTATGATAATTATTTTATTATTTTTGTTCTATATAATTAGGATCCTTTATTATTGATAAATGACATAAAATAAAAAATCAAAACATATCTGAAAAAAAAAGAAATTAATACTTGAAACATGAATTTAAAATGAAATTTTTAATAATTTTGTAATATAAAGACATAATTAAATCATATAGGGTAAGATATATATATATATATTGTATATAAATAAAAATTTATAATACCACAGGTTTGATCATGTATGAAGGAAGTAAAGGCTAAATGTATGTGGATTTCTAGTTTCAATTTTGTTTCTGTGAGAATTATTCTATATTCACCACTAATTTCTCTTACATGAGATATATAATTCATAATGGAAGGATATATCATTACGATACCAAATTTAATTATAATTACTTTTTCTATGTATGTTATTCAATAAAAAGTATAATGATACAAATGTTACTGAAGAAGTACTGGATTTTTCCTCAATTTTCATTCTTAGAGACATATGTTTTGGCATAAACCTATACTATTTTAGGATTTGTATATAGAACCCATTTGGAGTATAACATCATGAAATTAATTATTCTATGTATATTTTATGTTTAACTTTTTTTTATTACATTAATTATCTTACAATTTAATGATACCAAAGTACTAAATATTTAATGTCACAATGTCATCATTTATCAGGATTGTTGATGATTATGTTTCCAATGATTAGATTTTATGAAAAATATCTCATAAAACCCGTGAAAATCTATGTTCTATATTTATTCAATATTTTTTTTATTATTATTAACATTTTACATACTTTGTACTAAAAAATAACTAATAAATTTTTATGAAAATAATACTTTATTTCTCTCAACCATCAAAACTATATTTTATTGCACCAGAATTCAATAAAAAAATATTATCAAAAAAATGTTTTAATATTCTCCCATGAATTTTAAATGAATTTTTAACACAAATTTTAAATATTATGATAATTTTTTTTAATGGAATTGTTATTTCTATCCAAACACTCCCTCTTTTAATTTTTTCTGAAGATGTGGAAAAAATATGCTTTTATATGAATGGAATGAGAAATATTTACCACTATCATGAATGATCAATGGTTTCAATCTAGACATCCAATTTTCATGTGTTATTTTCAATGAAAAAATTTTCATTAATATTTGATAAATACATACATATATATATATATATATTAAATAATTTATTTCAAAAGGAAATGATTTTGAGAATGCATTAATTTTTAGAAAATTATTTTCAATTTGGAAAGTATATTTTCATCAAAATGTATTTGTTAATTTTTTTTAATATTTGGTATCAAGAATGGTTGTTTTATTTATGAAATGTTCCAGGTGATCATTCAAAATCCTTAAACGTAAAAGATAATATACTTTAATGTTACTTATCCTTTGATGGGTCTATGAACCAATGGTAACTTTACTATATATTCTATGAATGATTTATCCTGATTTGTTTATGAAAAATTATTTTTCTTCAATTTTTTATTCATAGATGAAATGATGAAATTATTTTGAGTCATATAACATTTTACTGAGGTAATTATATGATGAATAGGTTATTAATCCCATTTAATTTTTTGAATTATGATATAATGAATATTTTATGACAATTTGGAACACATATGAATGTATTTAATTATGTTAAATTGGATAATATATACTCAAGGAATGTGGTTACATTATATCTAATGTTGTGTGGGAACTATATATCTTACAAACTCATTGGGTAGTGAATCATTAGTCATGATATAGATAGTACAAGAACATGGATTGAACACGGTTCACTATGGGAAATGTCACACTATAAAGGTATTTGGAGTGATCCTTGAATGCTATGTTGAATTAGGGAGTGAAAATATTCTACTATGAGGAATGATATTCCACTGATGAATGTGGTGTATATTGTTACATGTAGTGTGTGGATATTTTCTGCAAATAATATTTGACTACTAAAGAAATGATTTTCCACGATCATGTGTATTCAAAAATATAATATCATAGTATAATGTTATTGTCTCATGGATTATTTTCTTTTATTTCTATATTAATCATATCTTATGGGCATCGAATATTTATTTCAAGACTCATTTTTTTGAACATTGATATGCATTGTATGGTTTTTAAATGGCATGGCATGTTCCCATATGATTATGTTCTGGTTATTCTTTAGTATCTCACTTGTTTACACTTTTTTTACCATCTAGGATAACTATTTGTTAAGTTACACTAACCTAGGTTATAAAGAAATATATTATTAATGATATGTCTCTGAAGGTTCATGGTTAAGAAAATCATTGTGGAAGATAAGGTATATTACATTATAGATTAGTTTTTTGTGCTTTAATTATTCAAAGGGAAATAAAAAATAATTTTCCACATGCGTGTGTTAGTATAATGTAATTATTATTTATTTAAATTATTTAAATTTTATATATGGTAATTCATGTTTTCTATAATGATTTTATATATCTGACTATTTATGGGTAAACCCATGGCCATATTCCCTAATATTGGTTTGATCTGATCTCCTAAAAAACTAGTGGTACTGGCTTCTTTACAAGGGAAACTTCTACAATGTATCTGAGTCTTCATACATTTTGATCTTCCATGAGTCATTTCTAAATAATTCAATATAATTTATTTGTAGAAAACAATATAAATTTTAAATCAAAAAAATATATTTCATTATATATTTTAATCCATAACAATAAAAAAAGCATTCAATGTTAATATCAGAATCATAAACATTGTACCATTAGGGTCATCTATAAATCATTAAAATTTAATAAAATTATAAAGACCCTTATTTCCCGTGGAAGTTTTTTAATACATGGGAATTTGAAGAGTCCGTAGTTTCTGACGTCACTTGATTCCGAGGCCCGGTGTGCCCTGAATCAATTTCTAAAGTTTTTTTCGGGTACGTTCAGCAAACGTACAAGCAGGATTTAATATCTTTTGAACCGGTTCTCGGAACATAAATCCAAGGGCACCATAGAACTCACAACTTCACTGATTTCTTAGTGAGACCTTCACCATAGTTTCATTTTTACGATAGTGGAGAATAATTATTGGGGTTTTTGAAAAAAATAAAATAAAAATAAGACCTAACTAATTTTTATTTATGGTGGATAAAACCTCCATGTAGAGGTTAATGGTGGGGACCACCCACATATAACCTCCCTTGGGATGATTTTACTTATGGGGGCCCACACGAGTTCCTTAACTCTTCTAACTCACCATTAATTTTGGAACACCTTTAACCCCACATTCTGTGTGAAACCATGGAACTTCCCCCATTTAATTTCCCACACTCCAACCGTTTATTAAGTGAATGGTTACATTTAATTCAAATATTTTTGAACCATTTTTCCATCAATTAAATAATGGGTTGGATTAACCCATTATATCGGTTAGAAATTCATTTGGGTGGAACCTTGAGAGAGAAATTCATACTCTCAACAAAAATTGTGAAGAACGCTCCTCCCACTAAAGAACGATGAGAATCGTCTTCTTCCACTTCAACCGGGGGAAGAAGAGGAAACACTGCTGCCCACGAATAGCGCCAATGACAACATCTCGACTTGTCTTCCCCAAATCCTTCCTCCTTGACTTCTTCGTCTACTACCCGACATCAACAGAATGATGTCCACTTCCCACGACTTCATCAACGAGGGGCAATAAAGGTAGGGGATTTGAATTGTTTTGTACTTGTTCTTCATCATACAAATTTCTGGTATGATAACTGAATGATATCACCATAAAAAAGAGGGTTCAGAGCGCACAAACACGGACCTACCCCCCTTTTGTTTGTTCTTGTTCGTTGATTACAGAGGAGACACATGCGGCGATAGGGAACGAGCTGGCCGCGAAGAAACTAGCGGCGTAAGGCTGCAGAGTTGCCACAAGGGCGCGACACCGCCGTGCTACGCAAAGGGCCGAGCTCCAGCCAGGTGGTCCATGTCAAAGCCAGAGGGGAGTGGTGCCTTCACACCATTTCAGAAAGAAGGGCCGCGGCCAGGCGGGACGCGATGGCCGGATATGGAGTGTAGAGCCATCGCGCCGCGTGGAGACAAGTAGGAGGTCGCGGCCAGGCCGGGCCGCAAAGGAGGGGTAAGACGTAGTCACACCGAACCGTGGTGTGGAGCGGCTGGCCACTCGGGCCAGTCGGGAGGTGCGGGTCCCCATCGGGTCCCACAAGAGCTATACTGACACCACTCGGTGCCGGTTCAGTTCTACCCAAACAACTAAGCCATTCGGGTGCCAGGGGGCGCGTGGTCCCCCCTAGCCGCGGCTAAGGCAGACCCCCGCCGGGCTGTCGGGCAATTGGGCCACCAAGCTGTCGAGCCGCTAGGCCAACCGGGCTACCTGTCCGCATTCAGGTCGGGCTAGCATGGGTCGGGCCACCATGGGCCTGTCCGGGCCTGCCTCCGGATGGGCCGCCCTTGGGTTGGGTCAGGCCTTCGGGTCGGGCCACCACATTGGGCCACTCACTCAGGTCGTGCTGACCACTGTGGTCATGCCGTTTCCTTAGACCAGGTTAGTCCCACAGACTGGGTGAGACCCCGGTTCGGACCAGGTCAGGTCGGGTCGGTCCTACTAGGTCGAACCGAACCTGGACCCGCTATGGCCAATTTACACTTTTTCCCCCATATCATGGGCCCCAGGTGTTCGATCATTGAACCATCTATGGTGAAGTATGTCATAGAGCGAGATGATTCCTTTGGCATACCCCACTTGATATTTGGACATAGTTGGGGTACAGTTGGGTTGGATTGAACCTAAAATCCAATCGGGGCCCTGGAATGAAAATGCCAATAACTCAAAGACCGGGCATCTGATTGACGTGTCGTCTGTTGCGTTGAGACCCCTTTTTCATGGAGGTCCTTTTAGATACTTCTATGTGAGACATCATGACACATGGAGTATCGACCAGTAGCTCATGGAGCGGTTCCTCCATGAGACGAGCGCAAAGTGTACAGAGACCTAGTAGCTGACAGACTTGACAAATGCTTGACAGATTCAATTCGGAGTGATTCGACTTGCCCAGTGGGGAGCTCCCGATATTTGGTGGTAGACCTATAGCGGATGGAGCGTCTGGTTTTTGGAAGCAGACCCATGGTACTCGACAGACGGAGTACCTTTATATGCTATTAGGTGGAGCACATTTTATTTGGTAGCAGACCCACATCGGACGGAGCACCTGGTAGTTCGCAGCGGACCTACAGAACTTGATAGGAGGAGTACCTCAGCAGTCTATGGTTAGTGAGAAGCGTCTCGGTGTCACGATAGGCCTACTCTACATGAGAGAGGATGAGTTCTCCAGCAGCAATGGTTTTGATAATAAAAATCATGGTTTGAGCTGAGTGAATGACCATTGTGTTTTTCTCATGATTGAGATCAGTTACGTAATAACATAGTTAAATGTATGGTCATATACCTATGTAATGATTATCCTATGATTTCATACTTTGTGATTTATCCTTGTTGGATTTTGTGAGACCCTGAGGGTCTCGGGGTCTCTACTGAGCATCATTATACTCACCCATGTACGGGATATGCCCGCACCTCAGTGTGTTGGATGTAGACGATAGACATCACTGATGAAGGTCGATAGCAGAAGGACTGGACGGTACCTGGAGGAAGACCTTACAACGTATCGGTACACGGTGTAATCTGACGGACATGGAGTGCTGTGGAGGCCATCTGTACCCACTCTTCAGGTAGGAAACCCGATGGATGATCCAATATATTCTTTATACTTTATGTTGTGTGTCCCTTTTTAGTTGTTCTTGCATTGAGTTGTATTTGTACTTTAAATTTGGGATTGTATTGTGGCCCCCATTTCTTTCAGTACACTTTTTATACAGTTTTAATTAGGGGTTGCTTCCTCTTGTACTCTGGTTGTGTGAGTTTGCATTTTATAAAGGCAATGCCTTCACAATTTTAGGGAATTACCCATTTGGTGCTAGTCCCCTACCCCTGGCCTATGGAAAGCAGGCTTGGGGTAGTCATGATACGTGCCCCAGGGGATGGGTCGTGACAAATTGGATTCAAAGGATTCGGTTCTACCGCAGAACTCAGGACTCTGATCATTATTTTCTGTGAAGAAATAGTGTTAAGGGTACTGAGTGTGGTTTTTAGTTCAGGGCGTCCAGTGTTGGGGCGGCGGACGATGTTTCCATACACCAGGACCCTAACTACTAATTTCCGACTATGTTGATGAAAACACTAATTGCGTGTGTGTTCAAAAAGTTTTTCTTTAAGTTAGATAAAACCTTGTCAACTCACAAGGTATAATGTTTTGATCATGTCACATCTATTTCTATCATGATTCCTCCCCGTGGATGACTAGCTAGAGCCCCGATAGTTGTATGTACTGACAGTCCGTTGAGTGATGAGGCCTTAGTACAGGGCCATCTTCTAGTTGAGGCTCCAGCGGAGGCACTAGCGGTAGTACATTCCTTTGGGACACTGATGCCACCAGCCCCAGAAGCAGAGAGTGCACACTGTTTGCGTGTTCTGCATGAGTTCCAATGCCAGAGGCCACCCAGGTTCCGAGTAAAGAAGGACCCACAAGCGGCTGAGTATTGGCTAGAGGCTGTTGTGAGAGTTTTCCGGCTAGTAGGGAGACCCGCAGACTTCATGGTGATCTATGCATCCCGCATTCTTTATGAAGTAGCAGGAAGATGGTGGTTCCTAATTCTTCAGATGCATGATGAGGTGATACTTATATGGGAAGACATTGAGAGCTTATTCCGGGCAGAGTTTGTAGCAGCCACCCTTCGATCGGTGAGGATACAGAAGCTACTTCCTCTACAGTAGGACAACATGTGTTTAGCACAGCAGTCAGTGAGGATCACCGACCTCTTGCGCTACTCCACTGATATGGTACGAGAAACATTTTTCATGTCCTGGTCCTTAGATCAAGGACTCAGGTGAGAATCAATGCTTCAGTTATCTCCCACAGCATCCCGACGCTGGCGGGAGTGTTGGAGCGAGCCCTCCTAGTGGAGAGATTCCTTGCTGAGCAGTCTCTAGTAGTGAGACCCACCACTAGTCGACATGTTGTGTTGTCTTCTGTAGCTGGAAGTAGATAGTTTTTGTAGAGTTCCTAGAGGACCAGAGCTACAGGTTGTAGACCGCTTAACTCAGGATCGGTTGTACGGGGCTCCCGAAGTGGAGACAGAGCCAGTCATGCCATGAGTCGACAGTTTTACTCCTGCAGCGGGCTTGGTCACATGGCTCGTGATTGTACGAACCTCCACTCTAATAGTCAAAAGACAGTCTAGGGACCTCCCATGTAGAGGCAGAGGTTCGATCAAGGCATACCCCAGGGTACAGGAAGACGTGGCAGAGGAGCTAGTCATGAAACTGGCGGTGGAAGATGTTACGAGGTGCAACCACCACCACCACCAGGAGGTCCGTCACGACCACAGGGAGAGGGTGGATAGGGCAGTGCACAACTTCAGGAAGATGAGGCCTACAATCACGACGCTCTGGAGATTATTCCTTGTACGATCTATGTCTATTCCACCTTAGCTACATTTTTTATATACATGGGTGTCAGTCTCTCTTTCATTACCACTGCCCTAGTTTGGAGCTCGAAGATTCCAACGTAGCCGTTTTCTTGATCCTTATGACTTGAGACTCCTATGAGATCAGACTCGACGATTATGCACTGGTGCCGACAGAATGAGCTTACTCTATGTTGAGGGAGCTTCGACTGGGATCTCCTCGTAGCGGTGTTGAGGCCTTACAACTCCATCTTGGGTATGAAATGTTTATCTACAGTCCATGCTCAGATCGACTGTATTAGGCACAATGTGTGGTGTGTCCTCTTGGATGGGACACAATTCACCTTCACCAGCTAGAAGGGAACCTTTTTAGAATTGGACATACCTACTCAGAGGAGGGTACAACCGATCACTCAATTGTTCCCTTGACATACCCTCATAAAAGTTAATGTGGAGAGTCCAACTTATCCTGTAGTGGTGGACCAGTACACTGATGTTTTCCCTGATGATGTTCCAAGACTACCTCCTCATAGAGAGATGGTCTTCTACATTGACCTATACCGTTGGATATCACTGATATCTACTCCAGCATATCGGATGGCTCCCACCGAGCTTCATGAGATGTGGGTATAGTTGGAGGACATCCCATGGAAGGGATTCATCCAGCCCAATGTTTCTCCCTGGGCAGCCCCGATTCTGTTTTCCAAGAAAGAAAATGAGAGCTCGAGGCTCTGTGTTGACTACCGTCACCTGAACCAGGTGACCATGAAGAACAAGTACCCACTCCCGATGATTATATCCCTCTATGATCATCTTAAGGGATCACGATGGTTCTAGAAGATACACCTGATATCAGGTTATCACCAGCTCAAATTTCGAGATGATGACGTGGAGAAGATGACATTCAGTCGTCAGTACAACCATTACGAGTTCTTGGTTATGCCCTTCGGTGTGACATAATCCATTAGTGTTCAAGAGTCTCATATACAAGATCTTCTATCCATACCTTGATCACTTGGTCGTAGTCTTTATCAAAGTCATTCTAATTTATTCGACTACTGAGAAGGAGCTTGCCTACCATTAGCAGTTAGTACTAGACACAGTCTGAGAGCACAAACATTTTGGTAATCTCTTGAAGTGCCAATTTTGGATTTGAGAGGTTCAATTTTTGGGACACGTTATCTTGGAGGCTGGAGTTGTAGTGGATCTAACAAAGATTAAGGCAGTGCATTCTTGGGAGCCACCCATGAGTGTGTAGGAGGTTCGGAGTTTACTGGGTTTGGCTGGATACTATCGTAGATTCGTCCCAGACTTCTCCAGAGTTCTAGAACCACATTAAGCCTTGACAAAGAATGGAAAAATCTTCATGTGGTTGGAGAGATTCCAGCAGATCTTTCAGGAGCTGAAGAAGAGGTTAACTAGTGCCCACATCTTGAGGCTTTCAGAGGAGGGTCTAGGGAACGTTGTTTACTGTGACACATTAGGGACCAGACGTGGGTGTGTCTTAATGCAGGAGTGAGTAGTGATCGCGTATGGTTCTTGGTAGTTGATATAGTATGAGAATAACTACACTAACAATGAAAAGGAGTTAGTAGTAGTGGTCTTCGTCTTGAAGAAGTGGCGGTACTATCTGATTGGTGAATGTTTTACCTTGTACTATGATCACAAGAATCATAGGTGTATCTTCTCTCAGAATGACCTAAACCTGAGAGAATGACGATGGCTTGAGTTCTTCTAGGACCATGACTTTGAGAAAGTCTATACTGCCGTTAAGGGGAACATAGTAGCAGATTCACTCAGCAGTAGGTCTGGCATACAGATGCTAGGAGAGGCGAAAGAGAAGCTGGCTACCTTACAAATATCCTTTGTGGATAGGGATAGGGATGCATATCATCAGTTTCTTACAGTCAAACCTCAACTTCTTCAATGATTCAGGGAGGCACAACGTGGAGACGCTAACTGTGAGATGAAACATGCTCAGATATCCACAGGGCAGGCACCTGATGGATTTTATGAAGGTTGGGAGCACGTCATCCTCTTCAAGGGATGTACCTTGGTACCAGTTTCACATCAGTAGGATCTGTTGAGGGAGTTCCACACATCCCATTTAGTGGTACATCTCGGATTGGAAAAGATGTAGCAGTACCTTCAATGAAAACATTGGTGACCAGGTATGAACAAGGAGGTAGTAGAGTTTTCCCCACGATGCCTCACTTGTCAGCAAGTGAAGGTGGAGCACCAGGTACCAGCAGACTTTGTTCAGCCCTTAGAGGTCCCAATGTGGAAGTGCGATGGGATTTCCAAGGACTTTCTGAAAGGTCTTCCACGTACATCCAGGAGTCACGACTCTATATGGGTGATCTTTAACCAACTCACCATGTCGTCCCACTTTTTACCGATTAGAGAGCAGGGATCACTAGAGAACTTGGGATGCCTCTATGTGTAGGAGATTGCACGACTACATGGAGTAACATCTTCCATTTTCTCCGACCATGACGCATGATTTACTTACCGGATATGGAAGGGGTTGTAGGAAACATTCGAGACACACCTTCACTTGACAACCTCCTTCCATCCTTAAATAGATATTCAGATAGAGAGGACCACCCAGACACACGAGGACATGCTACGTGCATGCGTCCTCAACATCGGTCATATCTGGAAAGATCACTTTCCTTTAATGGATTTTTCCTAAAACAACAGCTATCACTTCACCATCGGTATGTCACCTTTAGGGGCATCGTATGGATGACCTTGAAGATCTCCACTGTGTTGGACAGACCCAGGGGAGTCTGCCCAAGTTCGACCAAAGTTGGTATGGGCTACCATGGAGAAGGTGCATATCATCCAGGAGCAGATGAAGACTGCATAGAGTCGGCATAATTCTTATACTGACAGGAGACAGAGACCTCTAGAGTTCGATGATGTCGACCACGTCTTCCTACTGGTCTCACCTTGACGAGGTCTGCTGAGATTTGGCCAAGGTGGAAAGTTATCTCTGTCATTCATCGGACCTTTCCAGGTCCTCGGTAGAGTAGGCAAGGTGAATTACCGCTTAGCTCTTCCACCACAGTTGAATCGGGTGTATGACGTCTTCCACGTATCTCAGATAAGGAGACACGTAAATGACCCTTCTCACATCATTGGCCACGTGGAGCTAGAAATTATTATGGGGTGACATTCACGGAGGTTCCAGTGGAGATTGAGTATCTACAAGAGCAGGTCCCATGAGGACGGTCGATACATCTGGTGCGTGTTCATTGGCAGCATGATAACCTCCAGGAGATAACATTGAAGCGGAAGGCTTAGATGCCTGCTCAGTACCCCCATTTGTTCCCTTAGTTCGAGTTATAGCTTATGGGGATGTAAATCCAAAAGGTGGGGAGAATGTAAAGACCCATATTTCCAGGGGAATGTTTTCTAATAACTGGTAATTTTAGGAGTCTGCAGTTTTTGACGGTGCTTGATTTCGAGGCCAGTGTAACCAAAATCAATTTCTAAAGTTTTTTCAGGTACGTTCAATAAATGTACCAGTGAGATTTTATATAATTTGAACCGGTGCTCGGAACAGAAATCCGAGGGCACTATTTAACTCTCTACGTCTGTGATTTCTTAGTGAGACCTTCACCGCAGTTGTGTTTTTATGAGAGTGGAATATAGTTATTGGGGGTTTTAAATAAAATTTTCTAAAATTAAGACATAACTTATTTTTATTTTATGGTGGATAAAACCTCCAAGTGGAGGTTAGTGGTGGCTCCCCCACGCACATAACCTCCCTTGGGAGGATTTCATTTAGTGGGGCACACACGATTTCCTTAACTCTTCTAACTCCCCATTAATTTTTGAACACCAAAAACACCCAATTAAGTGTGAATCCATTGAACATCCCCCATTTAATTGAAAACTCTCCACCCATTAATTAATTGAATCGTTTCAGTTAATTCAAATATCTTTGAATTCATTTTCCAATAATTAAATAATAGGTTGGCTTAACCTATTATTTTGGATGGAAATTCATTTGGGTTGAACCATGAGAGAGAACATCAGCCTTTTAACGAAGAACCCAAAGAACGTTCCTTCCACCGAAGAATGAAGAGCACCGTCTTCTTGCACTTCAACTGGGGAAAGTAGTAGAATCACCACCGCCTGTGAAGAGCATAAACGACAACATCTCGACTCATCTTCCTTGAATCCGTGATCCTCGACTTCTTCATCTTCTACCCGACGTCAATGGAAAGACGTCTTCTTCCCGCGACTTCGTCAATGAGCAAAAATCAAGATAGGGGGTTTGAATCGTTTTGTACTCGTTATTCGGTGTACAAATTTCTTATATGAGAACAAAATGATATCACCATGAAACGGAGGGTTCGAACCGACCAAAAATGGACAGAGCCTCACCTTTTGTTTGTTCTTGTTCGTTGACGACGGAAGTCGTACACGCTGTGACCGAAAATGAGCTGGCCGTGAAGAAGCTAGCGGCGAAAGGCCGCCGGGTTTCCACAATGGTGAGGCACCGCCATGTGGAGCAATGTGCCAAGATTTGGTTAGGAAGGCCGCGACGATGATGGATGGGCGCGGTGCCGTCGAACTGTGCCGGAAAGAAGGGCCACAACCAGGAGGGTAGCGGCGGTCGGATGAGGAGCGTTGCGCCGTTGCGCCGCGTGGAGACCATCAGGAGTCCGTGGCTAGGTCGGGCTACGACGGAGGGGCACCGCCCAATTTTTCCATGCCGTGGTGTGGAGCGTCTGGCCTCTTGGGCCAGTCAGGAGGTGCGGGACAAAGTTTGGTCTCGCGAGAGATGAACCGGCACCACCCAACTCCGGTTTGGTTCTACCCAAATATCTAAGTCGTTCATGTGCCAGGGGAGCATGTGGTCCCCCCTGCCCGCGTCTATGGCAGACCCCAGCTAGGCTTCCAGGCCGCATTCAGGCCGGGCCAACACGGGCCGGGCCGCCTCGGGTCGGGCCGCTCCCTTGGTTCAGAATGCTCACTCGGGTCAGGTTGACCACCCGGTCCGGTCCGTTTCCATAGACCGGGTCAGACCCGCGGACTGGGTCAGACCCCTGTTCGGACTGTCTTGGGCTGGGTCAGTCCGACAGGGTCTGACTAGACCTGGACCCGCTATAGCCTAATTACACCTTTTCACCCATATCATGGGCCACATGTGTCCGATCAACGAACCGTCTGTGCCAAAGGAATGATTAGAGAGAGACGATTACTTTTCCATAACACACGTGAGGTTTGGACACAATTGGTGTAAATTGGGGCTTGTTTGAACCTAAAATCCACCTGGGCCCCTAGAACGGAAAATCCAATAACTCACAGATCGGGCATCTGATTGATGTGTTGTCTGTTCCATTGAGTCCCCTTTGATGTGGAAGTCCATTGAGATACTTACATGAGAGAATTAATGACATGTGTAATATTGACTAGTATCTCCGAGAGTATATCCACCCAGATATGATCCTAAAGAGTGAAAAAACCTAGCAGCTAACAGACCTAACGACTACATTACCGATTCGACTCGGAGTGATTCGACTAGCCCAGTGGGGAGAACCCGATATTTGGAGGCAGACCCATGGAATACAGATTGCGTGTAAGGTGGTAGAAGAACTGCGGTACTCGATTGGAGGAGTACCTCTGTAGGCTATTATAAGGAGAACCCAATATTTGGCGGTAGACCCACAGCGGACGGAGAGCCTGGTAGTTAGCACCAAACCCGCAGTACTCGAGAAGAGAAGTACTTCAGCAGTCTAAGGTTAGTGAGAAGCGCCTTGGCATCGCGACATGCCCACTGTACATGACTGAGGTTTAGTTCTCCAGCAGCCTTGGTTTTGATAATAAAAATCATGGTTTGAGCTGAGTTAATAACCTTTGTGTTTTCCTCATGATTGAGATGGGATACTTGATATCATATGTATATGTATGGGCATATACCTAAGTAATGGTTATCCGTTGATTTCATACATTTTGGTTTATCCTTGTTGGATTTTGTGAGACCTTGAGGGTATCAGGGTCCCTACTGAGTATCGTTATACTCACACCTACATGGGCTATGCCTGAACCTCATTGTGTTGGATGCAGATGAAGGACAGCACTGACAGAGGCCAAGAGTGCCAGGACTGGATGGTACCTGGAGGAGGACCTTACAACGTATTGGTACATGCTGGATTATGACAGACGTGGAGTGCTGTGGAGGCCATATATACCTACCCTTCATGTCAGAACCGTAGAAGATGATCTAGGAGATGTATTCACCTTTCTGATGTTTGTCCCTCTTCATTTTTACATGCTTTCGGTTGTATTTTTACATTATAGTTGGGCTTGTATTCTAGCCCCAATTACTTTTGGTACACTTGTTATACTGTTTATAATTTGTTTTTTATTATGCTTGTACTCTGGTTGTGTGATTTTACATTCTATAAAGGCAATGCCTTCCAATTTTTAGGGAATAAGGCCTTCTATGCTAGTCGCCAGCAACTATCCTATGGAAGACGGGCTTGGGTGTGTCACGATACGGGCCTAGGTGACGGGGCATGATAAAAATATTTCATAAAATTTTAAGGAAAAATTTGAATTAACCCAATAATAACCAACTTGGGAGTTAAATCAGATGCATAGAGAGGTATTATTCACTGTTCACCATAATAAGGACAAATATATAGTCAAAAAAGCATTTTACAAAATAAATATATTTTATGAATCTAAGAAAAAACTATTACTACATATTGAATCATATAAGGGTTTTTATAAAAAAAAATAAAAATTTATCTACATTACAAAAACTCTAATTATATTTTCCAAAAAATAAGCATAACCTCAATGTATTTTATATAAATATATTCCTTAATCTATGTTTTCTAATATATGGTTCCTATGATTTCTACATAACATGATATAATAACATCTATAAAAACCCCATCACTAGTATCCCAATAACAATGTATATTTTTTTTCATTTTCATGAGATATATTGGATCATAGAAAAACAAATAAAGTATCTTAGTAGTCTTGATGAACATGATTCAATCATGCTTCACACATTACATTGGAATAAGAAAGGTTAATTTAAATATTCATCATTCTTAAAATGATTAAAGGATTCCTTCATCATCTCATTGGGAAAGAAAGCATAATTTGGGAGAAATAAATTTCTTTTTAAGGGTTATATATAGTGGAATAAATATATACTAATTAATAAATAAAAAATGTAGAAATATTGATAATAGAAAACACAATACATTTATTCAATAATATTAAAAATAATATAATTTATTATTAATATTATTGTAGAAATTTAATGGAAAATAAGAAATAATATTTCAGCAATGGAAATGAATAATATTAGATATCATGATATCACAAATCATCATAGCTTTACTATTATTTCTATCAACCAGAATAGTTTACCCTATGGGTAGGTATACATAAAAATCCCAATTAATAAGCTTGTCCAAATTGTTTTTTTCATGAGCCCTGTCAATGTTTCTGGGGGTTATCTATAACTGATGCCCACCATTAAATCATTGTACATTGTATTAAACCATTATTGAATGATCAATTTAATACCGGAAGAAAATTCATAATCAAGATATATCTAATATTTGTAAAGGATTCACAATATCATGATTTCCCATGTCAATCAAATAACATTAATAGTAAAAAAAATATGTGAAAATGGTTCAGTATTTAGGAAATAATAATATAATTTATAAAATGAAGATAAAAAATTAATATAATTGTAATTCTCGATGATAATTAATCACAAGAATCTAAAATTTACAAGAGAAGTTCAACGATCAAAAAAGTTATTATAGATATAATATTACAATAAATTCATCAAAAATAATCTCTAAAATAAATTCATTTAATTTTTAGAATTAAATAAATTCGAGGAGAAAAAATTAAAATAATTTCATATTAGGGTGTTTTATTTGAAAACCCACTAAAAACTATTTTTTACATATAAATATTATATAATGGTTATGCTGATGAGAATGTTTTTTGATGCTATATATTTTTAAAAAACATTATTTGAAACTATTAATAAAGAAATTAAAAAATAAAACTATCTTAATTAATTAATAATATTCAACTTTAACATTCGTAAAAGTAAATAAAAACATATAATTCACTTAATAAATCATTTGGTTAAATAAAAAGTAATTTATTATAATAATTTGTAAAAATTTGTTTACTGGAGAAAAATAGACACAATCCAATTGCGAAATATGAATCATTTTCCTTTTTAAAATTTACTTATAATATATATTTTGAAAATATAAAATATATTGGATAAAAATTAGGATACTTCCTAAATATATTGGGGATAAAAATGAATTGTCTTTAAGAAGGATATATTATAAAATTTCAATAAAAAAATATTCATAGCCCCATAAGAATGAGACTGTCAAATAAATTATTACCTCTATATTAACATTTAAATTATAACCCAATGAATGTGAAAAATTGAATTTAAAAATTGATCAGGAAGAATAATTTTATATTCATGTAATATTAATCAATGGGGTAGTATATATAAAACATAAATACGATTTTTATTTCAATAATAGATATGCCTTAAAATAGTAGAAATTGAGATGAAATTGGTTTCATAAACTTCTACATTGTTGAACCAACATTATCTTATTGTATAATGGTTCTCAAAATTTTAGTTATTGATTATAGAACCATATTCATATTTAAAATATCATATTCATTCAAAATATTTCATTTCATCCATTTTTTGTGTGTTAAATACATTATTTATTAACATGGTTTTTTCATGGATGTTTTAACTAATTTGTATATAACATAGTTCCATAATCACAAAATTATTATTAATGTTATAAATAAATATTAATTCATAAGAAATTCACATATTCACTCTTGAATGTTGGATAGAGAGTTGAATATCATTACTTCATCGATATGCTAGGTTGTATGTACACACGGGGGGACATTATCATTTTTCAGTTAATGAATGGGTAAACTAGTGAATGGTATATACAATTTAAATAATAAATATTCTGTAATATTTATCAATTATATTAATTGGTTTCATCCTTGTTACATCCATTTTAGGTGGTGATGGAAAATGAATTACATTGGTTCATAAGGAGGTTGTCATCCGAATAATCATGCCATGTATTAGTTTCCCATTTGATAGAGAAAGAGATAGTTCAATATTATTCAACTTAAAAATACTATATAATTTTACTGTAGATTAATTTTTTTATTTGTACGTAAAATAATTTCATAATTTAAAAATTAAAAATATGAAGCTTCCTTAAATTTAATACATTTTCTTAGATAAACCGTATTTAGATCACTTAATAAGGACCCTTGGGTTGAAATTTTGATAATAAAATCATCTAAAATATATGTACAGTAATATTGTGGAGTGATTTTGGTTTTTTTAGATTTAGATAAATGGTATACGAGGTGTAAGTACTTTATTTGAGGAGTTTCCCTTTATAATTCATGTGAGTGGTAAACTTGAATTTTTGTAATTTTATAAAATATTACTATGTCACATTATTGGAATAAATCCTAAAAAATAGATGAAATTTTATATTAACATAATAAATGTTGAAATAAAAAAATGTGGTTTTATAATATTTTTGGTTATTTTACACATATTGTTATTGATTCACCCCTAGTAAACCCATTTAGACCATACCATGTTATTCATTTTTTAACATTATAGAGATTCGATATGAATAACTTACTTTTAATTTGTCAATTAAAATTAAATATTCTTATAATTAATTTGGAATTAATTTATCAAATTAAATTCATAGAAGTGAAATATAATGATTTAAAAAACCCAAAATAAGATTGAGATGAAGTGCCTTACCTCATGTCCGACTTGACTTGATCGTTCTTTATTCTCCTGAATAATAAACTAAAAGAAATCTATAATTTCTTAATAACCTTTTCAAGATTATTATTCTTTTATATCACTTATTGCCATTTTATAAACATTATGTAATCATTTAAGATAATAATGTTTATTTTGTCGATATTTGGTACTTGAGTCAAAAATGGACTTCTTATAATTACATGTTGTTCTTGTGGTCAAAGTTTCATTGTATTCAAAATGATATTAACGATTTGGATAACATATATATCATATATATTCAGCATATATATGTATTTATAATAGAACATTACAATTGTAGGTAAGAAATGAAATGCACCGTTCATGGAGAAGGTAATCTGTACGTATGCACAAACACTATTTTCATTTCTATTTAGCATTTTAATAGAATTAAAACATAATGATACATAGGTATATTATAATTACAGTATAATATCATATATAATATCATTAAATCCATCCTTTATATGTCCCACATATGGAATTAACGAGTCATATCACTTTGAAGAGGCGGTAGTCCGCACTTCATCAAATGAAATTATCAGTTTACCCATAATGGATACCAAAAAGGTATGATATAAATGGAAAATACAGAAGCATAATGAGAACATAAAGATAATATATATCATATATAAATATAGTGTCATCTTAATGGCCTCTATGAGAGGCGGTAGGAGGTAATTGAATAATCATCGTTTCATGAGGCATTAGTTTTCCATCCAAAGAAACATTATGTTCATTACCCATTAGATGGTGGTGTGTGTAAGTGTAGTTAAAATACACATCATAACAACATCCTAGTATATTGTGGATACTGGTGTTGTCATAAAATAAAATTATAAAAAGATTTTAGTGGTTGGAGAAGTAAAATAAATGAAAATATGTTAAGATAATTGTTACCTTTAATTTGGGTAACTTCCTTTGGATTGAACCAAAATGAATTCTTGAAGTGCCTTCTGCCTAGAGTAAGGCTTCTAGGAGGAGACGAGGTATGTAGGGTGCTTAATTGGGCAGATTTTGGACGATCCTAAATTCCTGAGAGGTGTGAGGAATTGGTTAGAAGTGGTCTTCCTTTATAATGGAGAGGAGAGGCTTTTTAGGAAAGTGTGAAAATATTATTTTATTATATAATGATATTCGGTTTCAAAATGTAAAAAAATCATTATAGTCATAGATAAGATGACTAATGGAAGAAATAAAATCATCCAATAGGAATTGTATAGGTTTTTTATAATATTTTAATATTTATAAACTTATTTATTTAAAGGATTTATTAATGAGGTAAACACTACATCATTAATGTGTCATAAATAATTTAATTAATTTCTTGTCTAAATAATATAAAAAAATACCATGATTAATTAAATAGTTTTATAATTCTAATTAATATTTATAGTCAAAAATATTACTTATATAAAACCATATAAATGTTAATTTACTAAATGATTTTTTATGTCATTTTTCCCATTACATTAAAATGATTAATCTAATGTTTCATTATCTTTCCTAAGTGGATCCTTGGGGTCCCAAAATATACTCAAAGATTCCCATTGTCGGCCATTAGTCATCCAATATGGGTAAGAAATGTTTTAAGTTAATTTTTAATTATCTCAATATTCTTTTTTCCTTTAATTACCCTATTTACTTTTAACCGTGGTAAATAAAAGTCGAAAGTTACTATTCAACAAAAAATTATTTTACTCTTTTTGAAACGCATTTTACATACTACTAACAACTCTGTATGTTGTATTTTTGAAATTCAATTCACAGAAGTTGTAAATTTTCATTCAATTGGAAAAGTCAGTCTTTTTAACAACTACTAAGTGCTTTCACTATTCATCAAAATTTGGTGTTTTTCAGAAAAATACCAAAAATTCTGCCTAAGACATATTTGATATTCCAAATTCAAAACTGATGTCTAATTTGATAAATTCAAAACATAGAAGTGACATTAATTAATTTAAAATTAATTATTGTTGTTAAAAAAAATTGCGTGTTTTTAATAAACAATATCTATCAAAAGATTGACATTTTTTATGTCCACTTTCAAAGTGAAATTAATTCTAACTTCCAAAATTGGAGTAATTGGTAAAAACATATTCTAATTACACATTAAAACCAATAAGAAAGATAATATATACATATAAATAAGTTTGATTAAAACAAAGTTTTGAATTGAAATACAATACTTTTCACAATTCATTACAAAATGAACATTATCAGAAAAATTCAAAAAAATATACACAATGTAAATTTTGATGTCCCTATTCTAAAAAAGAATTTTATTTTATCAAATAGACTATATTAAAGTGAAAAAAAACTAGATTTAAGAGGTATCACCATTAAAAGGCGACAAATCAACCATTTAATGTAAATTGTGATTAAAATTAGATTCATTCACATTTTAAGCCTCTAAATTTTATTGTATTGATGTAAATATATTTAAAAAACATGTATAATCCTATTGTAGTTAGTTACATTATTTTGAACCAATACAATTTCTAGGAGTTAACTACCATTTAAAATAATAATATTATATTATTAGATTGCAACATAAGATTTCAATGAAACCCGTTGTTTCGTATCGGGTATGCTATCGAACATAGCATCCCCATTAATGTAAAATTTGTATATAATTCCAAAATATTAATAAATATGAAATACATTGTATTCATTATTTACATGGGATTTTACATCATTCTACCATTTTTGAAATTTTTTCCTCATAATTTTTAATCTCACATCAAATAAGTGGGGGGTATTTATCCCTCCTTGCATTTTCTGATACCACGTTGCCTCTTCAAGCATATGGTTTTCCCCAAAACCATTATCTAGTAACTTAATTTATTCCGAAAAACATTCTCTCTATATTCAATAATCTAAATTGGTTGTTCTTCAAAAGAGAGATTCACTTCCAACTGAACTACCTCTGGACATAAAACATTATATGGATCTGGAATATACTTGGTCAACAACGAAACATGAGAAAAATTGTGTACCTGGGATAAGCATGGAGGTAAATCCACTATGTATGAAACTGATCAAACATTATCTAATATTTCATACGGTCCAATGAATCTCAGACTAAACATTCCCTTCATACCAAAACACATCACACACTTCCATAGAGAAACTTTGAAAAAGACATGATCACCTACCTCAAAAGAAATATCCTTTCTCTGGTTATCTGCATAACTTTTATGTCTGCTCTGAGCTGTTCTCATGTGTATTTAAGTCAACTAAACATTCTCTACCATCTATTCTACCAATTATAGTTATATCAGCTTCCATTCACCTGCTTCATCCCAAAAATATGGAGTTTGACAACACTATCCATATAATTCCTCAAATGGAGCCATCTATATACTGGAATGAAAACTGTTATTATATGAAAATTCAATGAAAGAAATATTTTCCGTCCCAACTTCCCTGATAATCCACTGATCAAGCACGTCACATCTACCTCAATGTCTAAATTGTTCATTTTGATTTCCCATCTGATTTAGGTTGAAATGTTGTACTAAAATTTAATTCAGTAACCACTGACTTTTGAAGGCTCTTACGAAAGTTATAAGTAAACCTAAGGTCACGATTAGATACAATTGAGAGGTGAACTCCTTGAAAACTGACTATCTCTTTAACATAAAACCGAGATATTTGATCTAGAGACAATGTATCTTGAATATAAAGTAAATGAGTAGATTTACTCAATCGATCAACAATAACCCAGATTGTATTATTACCTCGAGATTTTTTGGTAATCCCACAACGAAGACCTCAGATAAATTTCCCATTTCCACTCTGGCACTGGTAATGGATGATGCATCCCTTTCGGTAACTTCCACTCACCGTTCACCTACAAAAAATTCAAACACTTCACAGTAAAATCAGAAATATCTCTTTTTATTCCATCCCCCTAGTAATACTCACGATGAACTCTGTACATCTTAGTACTGCCAGGATTAACTGAAAATGGGAAACTATGAGCTTTACATAACATCTCATTCATTAATTATGAATCACAAGGCACACATAATCTCTTTCCAAACCTCCAAACACAATCATTATCAAGGTTAAATTCCGGAAACTTACCCTTCTGAACCAACTCTACCTTTTTCTATGACTCACTGTCTTGCTTCTATGCTTGAATAATTCTGTCTCATAGAGATGATATCACTAACACCTGATACAAAATAGATAAATCTTATGCACCAATAACTTCTATGAAAAATTTCATGAAATCAAAAACCAAAGGATCTTGTTCCAAACGTAACATGGTTAATGAAGTATTACTTTTTCAAGTCAAAACACCAACAACTTTATTTTGTTTTCCCAGATGGTAATGGACTGTGCAATCATAATCTTTGATTAATTCCAGCCATCTCCTTTGTTTAATATTAAATTATTTTTTATTGAATATATAATATCTACTTTTGTGGTCAGTATATATTTCACATTTTACTGCATAAAAATGATGTCTCCAAAATTTTTACGCAAAAACAACAACAGCTAATTCCAAATCACGTGTAGGGTAATTTAACTCATGTGGTTTCAACTGACATGAAGCATAAGAAATTACCTGGTCATTATACATAGTGACACAACCAAGTCTTTTCAATAAAGAATTATTGTAAATAACAAACTCACCATTTCTATATAGAAGTGACAAAATTGGAGCATTCACCAATCTTCTTTTCAATTCCTGAAAACAATCATCACATTCTTTTTCCCATATGAACATAACACCTTTTCGCATTAACTTAGACAGTGGACTAGATAACTGTGCAAATGTTTCAACAAACCTCTCGCAATAACCTACCAAACCAAGAAAACTACGAATCTCAGTTATATTTTTGGGTCTTGGCCATTCTTCAAGAACTTTTGTTTTAGAAGGATCAACATTTATGCCATTTTTTTAAATAATGTAACCACATAAAGAAATTTGTTGTGACCAAAAATCACACTTTATAAATTTCCCATAATGTTTCTTTTATTTTAATGTTTTAAAGACAACCCTTAAACGACTTTGATGCTCCTATTTACTTTTTGAAAAAACCAAAATATCATCAATGAACCCAACCACAAACTTATCCAAGAACTCATGGAAAATTCTATTGATAATATCCATGAATACAACAAGTGCATTGGTTAACCCAAAAGTCAAAACTAAAAATTCATAATGGCCATTTCTAGTACAAAATGTGGTCTTCAGAATGTCTTTTTCCTATACTTTCAACTGATGGTACCCCGATATCAAGTCAATCTTCGAAAAATACTGAGCTCCCTAGAGCTGATCAATCAAGTCATCCGTGCGAGGCAAAGGATACCTGTTCTTAATATTGATGTTATTAAATTCTCTATGATTAATGAAAAGTATCATTGAACCATCTTTATTTTTAACAAACAAGACCAGATCACCCCATGGTGACATGCTAGGTCGAATGAAACCTTTATATAATAACTCTTTAAATTGCTTATTTTACTCTTAAATTTCAATTTGAGCCATTCGATAAGGGGGTTTTGAAATTGGCATAGCATCAGGAACTAAGTCAACAGTTAAATCAACATCCCGATCAGGTATAATACCAGGAAAATCATTAGGAAAAACATCAATGTACTCATTTACCACCGGAACATCATTAATCTGAATAGTTCCTTTATTTTCAACAATATCTGCAAGGTAACTATCATTTCCATTTTTTTCAAGTTTCTCAGATTCATGATATGTTTTCAAAATCATGGGTTCATTCATGTACAAAAACTGTAAATATTTATGAAATGAAACCTCTTTATCTCTTCATTCAATCTTATCATGATAAATAGATAGCCAATCCATGCCAAAAAAACCTCAAAATCTACTAGAGTCAAAACAATAAGGTTATTAGGTAGATTCTTTCCACACACAAGGACATGAATGTTCTTATGTTTGCCTTTTGTCTCAAAATTTCCTCCAGGTGTTTTAACTGTATGTTCTGTATTCATATCTTGAGATGGAATTACCAATATACTAGAAACATTTTCACAAATGAATGAATGTGTAGACCCTGAATTAAACAACCCAATGGTATAATCTGAACAAACAAATAGTGTACCTGATACTACATTGATCGATGGCCCAGCATCTGCAGAAGAAGTTGCAAAGGATTTCACAACCACTTTTTTCTTGTAGTTTGGTTACTTTCCATCCGTTGAGTTCTTTTCAGGACACTCATTTTCATAACGACCCATTTCATTACACATAAAACATCTTACCGATGGATTTTCATTGCCTTCCTGATTATCTTCCTTACAGTTACGAGCAATATGACCAGACTTACCACACTAGAAGCACATTCCAGACTTTGATAAACATTCTTCAGGATGCCTTTTACCACACTTCTCACAAGTTGGATATTTAATATTCTTACCTATGGGATTATTTGATGAATTCTTTCCCATTAATTGCCAACTAGACCTCTTAATCTATTATTTGTAAATGAACACCTGATTATCTACAACCTCCATTTCCCCCATCTCTGCACACCGAACAAGTTTTTAATAACTTTTGAACCCACGAGAGGTTAACGCTCCTCGATGTCATCGCTTTAGTTCAGAGTAAAATCGATTTATCTTACTATCAAGATCTTGGATGAAAATTGGTGCATACCTCTCTAGTGGAGTGAACGTTTCTTCATAAGCAGCCACTGAATCAGCCTCCTACCTCAATTCTAGGAATTGTTTTTCCATCCTATGACGAACCACCATAGGAATATATTTCTCAAGAAACATACCTTTGAATTAATCACAATGAAGAGCATCAATCCCCTCACTATCCCTGATATTTCGTACCATCGACCACTACTGATCAGATTGAACTTCAAAATGGTAAACAAAATGACTATCCTTTTGATGTTCTGAGCACCCCATAACATCGAAAATCTTCTCTAGTGCTTTAATCAACCCTTCAGCTATCACATGGTCAGATGATCCTCTGAATGATGGGGGATGTTGCCTCATGAAATACTCCACTACTGACATGATACTATGTGGTTGATCTGGATAATCTGGTGCATGGATACCACCAAAATTTATAGACCGGTTCAACTGTTCCATCAATGAAAAAAACTGTTCATTTCCGATTCTGACCATCTCAGGTTTCTGATTTTGAAGGTTCTCTTCCTCCTGATGTCGTCCCAACATAGTTTCCATTTTTTCCTCTATGGAAAGGCACTATGGACAGAATAATATCTTATGCGAAGCAACATGGTAATCTGTAAATTCTATATCTTTTCAATATTAACATAAATTAATTTATTGACATTTATTTAACAATACCCTAACTCCTAAATTTATCTAAACTGACCTCTATTACCAACTATAATGACCAGGGCTTAAAACATTCATATTGTTTTTTTATGATAATAATTCACATTGAGGAGATTTTTATGAATAGAGTTTTAGAGAATTAGGACAAAACAATTACTTCACAAAAGATTAAAAAGTAGAAACATGTACTTAGTTTCCATTTTATTCATATAATAAATACTTTTTAAAAAAGGAGTCATTTCTAGTTCCATGTTTTAAGGATCATGACGTTTCCTTGATCACATCCTTGACCCTATTCCACATTATGTCCTCTGAAAAACATTTTATAAAAACATGGGATGATACACAAAGAAGGAAAACTGTTAGTTTTTCAAAATAACAAGTAGTCGATGAATACTTTTACATAATAGTACTTTTCATCAGTATGATGTATTAAATACTCTTCACTAAATAAAAGATCTATACATACCCTTTTGTAACCAAATGATTACCATAAAACCAATATAAAGAACACATGACATATAAAGGTAACTTGGGACATAAACATACTTAAATGGAATAACCATACGGTTGACTTCCACACATATCACTAAATGGAATAGTTATACTACCGACTTCCATACCCAATGAATTGGATGTTATAACGTAACCACCAATCCTAGTATTCAAGGCACCATTCATCAGTTGGTTTATCATGTAACCACCCGTCAATTGTCCAAATACCAATATAAAAAAATAAGTTATAAAAAATATAATGGAAATAAAACATTTCTGTATTTCAATCACAATATACCACTTAAATATATTAACATAAAAAATAAATTATCAAAACCATTTTCAATACCAAAATACATAAAATATTATATTGAATTTATTTCCTTTTAACAACATTACAGCTTGTTGAGGAATCCAAAGATCAAATAATACTCGTGGTGGCAGAAAATGTCGTTGTCACCGTTTACGTTAAAAGAAACATTCCTTTTTTTTCATTCAGTAAAACTCTTCATAGAAAAAGAATCACTTTGAAAAGTCAAGGGTGATTATACATCGTATAAAATAATGTCATGTATTAAATCAATAAATGCCTCAATGAATGGAGATTGATATGATGTCCCTTACAATGTGTCCAACTTGACTCGATCGTTCTATAATCACCTAAATAATAAACTAAACATAATTTCTACTTTATTAAGATAATTTTTCAAATTTATTCATACTTTTATAGCGCATATTACCATGTTATAAACATTATGTAATCATTTATGTTAATAATGTTCTTTTTGTCGATATTTGGTACTTCAGTGAAAGATGGACTTCTTATAATTACAAGTTGTTCATGTGGTCAACGGTTCATTATATCCAAAATTATATTCATGATTTGGATATCATATATATCATATATATTTAGTATATATTTTTATTTATAATAGTACATAACATTTGTAGGTATGAAATGAAATTAACCATTCACCGAGATGATAATCCATACATACGCATGAATGCTATTTTCATGTATATTTCTCATCTTAATAGAATTAAAACATAATGATACATAGTTATATTATAATTATATTATAATATAATATATAATATCATTACCTCCATCCTTTATACATCCCACATATGGCATTAATGAGTCATATCACTTTGAGGGGGTGGTAGTCTGCACTTCCTCAAATTTAATTATCGGTTTACCCATAATAGAATCAATAGAGGTATTATATAAATGAAAAATACAAAAGAAAAAAAATAAACATAATATATATCATATATACGTATAGTCTCATCTTAATGGCCACCATGAGAGGCGGTATGAGGTAATTTAACAATCATCATTTCGTGAGGTGTTAGTTTCCAATCCACAAAAACATTATGTTTTTCACCCATTAGATGGATGTGTGTGTAAGTGTCCTTCGAATAATTATCATAACAACATCCTAGTAAATTGAGGATACTGTTTTTGTTATAAAATAAAATAATAAAAAGAGTTTAGGGGTTGGAGAAGTAAAAAAGATTTTAGAGAAACTGTTACGTTTAATTTGGTTAGCTTCCATTGGTTTGAACCAAAAGGAATTCTTGAAGTGCCTTCTGCCTAAGGTAAGGATTATAGGAGGTGGATAGGTATGTAGCGAGATTAATTGAGCAGAATTTGGAAGAGCCTAAAATCTAGAGAGGGGTGAGGAATTGGTTAGAAATGGTCTCCTTTTATAAGGGAGAGGAGGGGCTCTTTAGGAATGTGTGTAAATATTATTTTATTATATAATGATATTCGGTATCAAAAGGACAAAAAATCATTAGAGTCGAAGATAAGATGACTCATCATCTAAATAAAATCTTCCAATCAAAATTGGATAGGTTTTGGATAATATTTTAATATTTATAATCTTTTTTATTTAAATGATTTATTAATTGGGTAAACACTGCATCATTATTGTGTCATTAAAAATTTAATTTATTTTTTGTATAAAAATAATATAAAAAATACCATGATGTAGGAAATATTTTTATCTTTTCAATTAATATAAATAGTAAAAATTATTACTTATATAACAATATATAAAAATTATTTTACTAAATTATTTTTGTTTATTTTAATTTTTCCATTATATAAAATTAATTAATAAAATGTGTCATTATCTTTCATAAGTGGCTCCATGGGGTCCCATAATAGTCCCAAATATTCCCATGTTCGGAAATTACTCATACAATAAGGGTAGGACATGTTTTAAGGTAATTTTGAATTATTACAATATTCTTTTTACCTTGAATTTCCATATTTACCTTTAACCACGGTAAATAAATGTCAAAAGTTACTATTCATAGGAAAATAATTTTTATCCTATTGAACAAAATTTTACTTATTAATGACAAAAATTTATGTAAGATTTTATAAATTCAATTAACATAAGTGGTTAAATTTCATTTAATAGAAAAAGTCATTTTTTAAACAACTACTAAGTGGTTTCACTATTCATCAAAAATTGAAGTTTTTTAGAAAAATACCAAAAAATCAGCCAATGATATATTTGATATGCCATATTTAAAAATTATGTCTATTATTCTAAATTAAAAACATAGAAGTTGAATTAATTAATTTAAAATAAATTCTCGTTGTTAAAACAAATAGCGTGTTTTTGAAAAACAATAACTATCAAAAGAATAACACTTGTTTTTGTCCACATTCAATGTGAAATTAATTCCATTGACCAAAATTGGATTAAATGGTAAAAATATATTCTGATTAAACTTTCAAACAAATTAAAATTATAATCTATCCATATAAATAAATTATATGAAGACACATTTTAGAATTAAAATACAATATTTTTCACTATTCATTAAAAAAATGAACTTTATCAGAAAAATTACAAAACATTATACAAAGTAAATTTTATTGTCCACATTTTAAATAAGGATTTTATTTGGTCATATAGAATTTATTAAAGTGGCCTAAACGAGATTTAAGAGGATCACCATTGAAAGGCAGTAAATCAACCATTTAATGTAAATTATGATTAAAATTAGATTCATTCACATTTAAAGCCTCTAACTTTTATTGGATAAATGTAAATACATTTAACAAACATGTATAATCATATTGTAGTTGTTTTCATTCATTCCTTCTAGTACAGAGGCTATAAGTTAAATACTATTTAAAATAATAATATTATGTTATTAGTGTGCAACATAATATTTCAAAGAAAGTTGTTGTTGTTTATCAGGTACGCTATCGAACATAGAAACCCCTTTAAAGTAAAATTAACATTTATTTTACAAAAATTAATAAATATCAAATATGTATTATTCTGTATTTACATGTGATGTTACAAATACTGTCCACACTATACTATATAAAATTTCTGTCCCAACTATAATATATGACATGATTTACCCCAAAAGACATCAAAAAATTAATGCCAATTTTTTGGGATTAATAAAAGTTCTATCACCTTCTTATCTATATACCACATACCCAAAATTCCTTATGTGTTCTGTATACGATATTATTTTGTTTGAGGATGTCGGTGACACATTTTTAGGAAATATTCAAAAGAAATTCATCCCTATGTGTGTTAGTTATTATTTATTTTTACACTAAAATATATTTAATTGACTAATTCCTATACTGATTTGTTTTAGGATGGGTTACACATATTTTTCATTATCCAGTGAAGAAGTCCAAGAAAATGTTTTATGTTCCTTATTTTTATGAGCCACCCAGACAATATCTCATCCAATAAAATGTTTATTGTAGAATCCACTTGATAGTTAACGAAAATTGAACTCTATAATTTTGGATCACTAGATATAATCAAGTCAAACTGTGAAACACCACATCTTATTCGTAAAAATCCAATGAAAGTGGTGAAACAAAATTGAATCTTAAAGAAAAAAATATTAAATTGATGAAAAATATAGTTTCTCACAATCATTAATCATTAAATTTAGTTTTTTATTCTACAATAATTATATGTTAGAATGATACCTAATGGACCTAAAATGAGTGGATCCCCTGTCTCTCCCAATTAGTGATGAGGTTGGTGGACCAATTTTTAAACTAAAAATATTCCACGATGCTTGTAAAAGAAGATATGATACTCCTTTATCTTAGTAAATATTGATGTATCTAAAATAACCCCAATATTCCTCTAACCCTTTCGCCAGACAATTTGATATAGTTGAGAGTTATCAATAGCCTAGTTTCCTGATTGAGTGGGAATAATTAATTCTACCTGATATATTTCATGTGGGAAAATTAAATCCATAGATCCTTGTAATATACCACGGAAATAGAGGAATGGACGGGGAAAAAAATTTCATTCATATACCATTAACCACTATAGATATTTTTCCTTATAGTATGTCAACATAGCCATACACTATTCAATGCCAGTGGTGGTGGAAAATTGATCCCCATTTTAATATTCCTCAAATTATCCACTAACTAGGAATCCAAAAAATATATATCACCATCATAATAATATTAGAAACATATTATCAAAATAATATGATATATCTATCATTCGGGTTACCTTAACCAAGATGAATTATTTCGACATCATTGTAATTGCAATATCATAATAGTAATGGTGTATTCCTATTAATGTATCACCCATGTATGAAACATGTTTTTTTCTATAAGAGAATTTGGAATATTTTTGATGTTATTCCAAAGCAGCACCTTTAGACGACATGCGATTCTGAGCCCCGATATGGCCAGAATTAAATTTTCAGTGCGTTCAAACTGGGCATGAAAAATAAATTGGGTAACTCCTAAACAGTGTTTCAGATCAAAAATCCGAGTAGACGGAAGGATCCAAAATGGGGTGTCTACCCTATGAATGATATAGAAATGTCGGCACAGGATGCTGGGACCCCTCGCCCGTTATAGGAACGATAAATGGATAAATAAAGTAATTAATTTATTCATTTCATGGTTAAAATCATGTATCCCATAAATGGTAGCTTAGATGAAAAAAAACAAGTGCACCATTGTGTCCAGAATGTGTTGTTTACCCTAGGAGAGTTGTACCTTTCGCGGGCGCGTGCCTTCTATGAAAAATGCCCCCAGGGGCGTTTTCGTAATTTAGCAGTCTTTGTCGTTATATTTTATAAATTTCGAACAGAGGCTCAGATTAAAATTCAGAGAATTCCTTTGCACACTGTAGGTGGTTTTTACACTAGGGGTGGTTTAATCTTGACCTCTCCATGAGTTTCAGATGCAGGTCTTTTAGAGGTTTAAATTAATTAAACTTTTTAAATAAGTTCTCTTTATTTAACCCATAACTCATCCCCTCTCCCTCATTTGTATCCCCTTGAGAACCCCCCCCCCCCTCATCCTCAACCTCCACTACTCCTCTCCATACTCCCTCCCAATCAATGTGGAAGCAGAGACAGAGAGGGTGGATCAGCGAAGACGCTTTGGGCTACGCCCAACAAGGTAGGGGTTTTCGTGTTTGTGTTTCCCTTTTCGAACCCCCCCCCCCACCATTGAATTGCTATATATGAATCAAAATTCTGTCAGATTATTGATCTAAGGGTGTTTTTGCGAAGAGGTTGTCTTGTGCCTTCTGATACTTTTTTTGGATTGAAATTCCGAGTTCCGGGGAGTCCGGGATGGCCCGATGAAGTTTCTCGTATGATTTGAGGTTTTTCTGGCGGATCTGGGCACTCCGGCAGTCTAGTGCGGCGGTCCAGAAAGAGAGCGTGGCGGCGCGGTGGATGTGCAGGTAGAGGTGTAGTCAGCTGGGATGTGCGAGCGGTCGGCAGAAGGGCGAGGCGTTGGGCCAGCGGGCGCCAGCTGGGGGCACGGTGCAGGAAGACCGGTCGGCTTCGTAGGCCGGTTGACGCGGGTAGATAGGGGTCATGGCACACGACCCCGAAGGAAAAAAAACCTCCCTTTGTGGGTCTTCACACAGCAAGAACGTTCGACACTCGGCCGGTCTGCGAGTTGACTGTGGGTCCAGGGCTGGCCCACACGTCTGAGCTGTGAGCCTGCGCTGTGAACCAGGCCGACCGGTGCAGGCCGGCCCTGGCCGGTCCAGCCCAAGGGGATTCGTCCCCTCAAATACGGACTCCTGAAATCATCACTACTGGTGTCCCTTTTGTGCGCCGTCTATGGAAGTGAATCCCTGTCGTCGGGATGAATCTTTTGAGAGGGTTTTGTGGATTTTTAATTCATGATACGAGGGGCTCGGAGGCGCGACACGTACGTTAAGTGGCTTAGCGCTTTTCCTGAGATTCTTGTTTTGAGCAGCGCAGACACATCCCATGTCCGTTTTGAGTGCTGTTAGTGGAACTGTGACCCTGGAGACAAGAAGAAGATATCCAAAGGGTTTTTGGGCGTTGAAACTAGAGTTGATGCCTGGGCCCCACGACCCATCTTTTGAGCTGCGAGCAGGATTTTGTAAATTTTTCATCGGACGTCCGTTCAGGGCATGCGAGTAGTCAATTTTGGGTGTTTTTCTCAGATAATTGCAATGGCGCAATCCTCCCGCATTAATTCTACATGATGGTGTATGCACTACGAGGGCCGTTTTGGGAGTTGGTGGTGATTTCTATCTTTATCACCGAGTGTCCATTTCAGACAAGTGGATAATCAATCTTGTGTACCTTTTCTAGAGGATCACAACAGTGCGATCCATTCATTGCACTTCAGCACCGATATGCGGGTCCCATGAAGCACCACTCGTGTGCGATACGGTGAAATTCATATTTTTCTCCGTACATCCATTCCACGCAAGTAAGCAGTCAATTTGTTGTGTATTTCCGAGGAGATCACAACGGTGTGATGCACCTGACTGTTTTTGGGGCCATGGCTCAGGACCACAGGACGCCATTCAAGCATAAAGAAGTGTTGAATGACTTTTACATTGGATTTCTGTTGGAGGCGAGTAAATAGTCGATATCGCATGTTTTTTTGTGAGGATTACAACAATACGAACTGTTTGAATGTGTGGAGTCTCTTTCAAGATCTCATTAAATGAGGAAGCATGAAAGGTGTACCAGTCGTGGTTATTCCTGTGGCCTTTGTAGGGATCCTTTGGTGTGTGATTGCGTTCAATCAGGGGAGAGTGAAGTAAATTCTAGAAGAGATGTGGTAGGCCATTCTAGGGCCGTGGAGGTAGCAGATTGGAAAAATTACGTTTTTCCCTTCGTGCTGATGTTGGGTGTCGTGAGTATGATAGCCCTTGGGCTGAAAATGTTGTATACTCTATGAGTATATGTGAATGTCTAGAGATACATGTTTTTTTACCCAAGGATGTTTGTGTTCTTGGAACGGATATGACATAGGGACACATGTCGTCTGGGCCCCTTGTATGTTTCATGTTATCCTTTACGTAGATTTGACCTCTCGGGACACTGATGGTCCTTCTGCTAATGATAGTATAGACCAGTAGGGTTACTATGTATTCTGGTGTGACCAATACTTTACGCAGGCACTGATTCTCTACCCAGGAGGTTGTTTCCAGTAGGGATGGCCAGAGCAGTTTCGGGTATACCCTTCAGTGGGGATGGGCATTGGGTTTCTCATCGACTTCTTCGAGTTTACCCTCCAGCAGAGACTGGGAAGGTGTTTGCTCATCGAATTATTCGGGTTTACCATTCAACAGAGTCTGGGAATTGGGTTGCTCATCAAATTCTTCATGTTTACCCTCAATAAGAGACTGTGAAGTGGGTTTTTCATCGAATTCTTTGGGTATTACCTTCAGTAGAGACTGTGCAGTGGGTTGCTCATCGACTTCTTATGGATTACCCTCCAACAGAGACTGGGTTGTGGTTTGGTCATCGGATTTTCGGGTTTACTCTCCAGCAGAGACTGGGTAGTGGGTTGCTCATCGGCCTCTTCGGGTTTACCCTCCAGCAGAGATTGGGCATGTGGGTTTCTCATTGACTTCATAGGGTTTACCCTCCTATAGAGACTGGGCAGTGGGTTACATGACGACCGTTTAGGGTTTACTCTCCAGCGGGGCTGGGCAGTGGGTTACCCGACAACTTCTCTCAGACTCAATCATTTCTACTATTCTAGTCTGTGGTGTGTTTCCATGCCTACCGGAGTGGGAGCCTTGGTTGTACAGGTCAGTGATGTGAAAACATTGACTTTGAGAAGACCTCTTGACTGTGAGGTAGTGACGAGGTGTTGTTTGAATTTCCCCATAACTCTCAAGTATGATGTGCAATTTCCTCACTGAGATGCATCCTTATGACGCAACCTAAAAGCAGTGCGGGTGAGTCAGTGCTTCCCAAAGTGGATAGTGTCGAGGTTTAGTGATTTGAGACCCATGACTTGTAGTTTTGGGAAGACATTTGGGATGATGGGCATCGATGGTGTTTACTTCTGGGACTGTTGTCTACTCGCATTCATGTCATGAGCTACGGGACGGAGACCCCCTTAAAATCTTATTCGGGTTTCTTGACAGAATATATATATATATATATATATATTTATACCTTGTTCTAGTACCCACTTCTTGGGTTTTGGTCACTCTCTTTCTAGGAGAGGCAAAGACAAGTGCGGTATGCCATGTCTTTTCTATGTCTAGCTTCTTATGGTTGGATGAGTCTACTCTCCTGCAATAGGTAGCGAAGACTCGATGAGAAGTTCATCTTCTCACCGCTTCATGCTCCTTCTGTTTGGATGATTCTACTTCCTTCCACTTGTTGGGATGAGTTGTACTCTTTAATGCACTCTCGGTTGAACTCCTTTACTTTTCCCAGTTCGATCTACTGCTCGCCTCTTCAGTACCTCCATTGTTGCTTCCTTGAGCCGTTGGGGAATCCTAATGGGTATTTTTATACTCACCACTTCTTGGGATTTTCCCTCACATGGTGTGCTCTTGCAGACGACTGAAATGTTGATCATGACTTCAGTAGATCTTAGGAGTACGGGAGCTTAGACCGCGTGTGGTGGTCTTAGTCAGGTTCTAGGTGTGGGACTCTCCTAGCTATTTAATTTTGATTACCTGTTTTCCGGGTTGTGGCACTTTTCTGGTTGGGTGCATGTTTTGTCCTTTTTCTTTTCAGTTTACCTATAGCTTTTACCTTATACTGTTTAGAGGTCGATGCACTTTGTGGTTTATTTATAGCAGTTGGTACTTTAACATTCTTTTTAAAATGAAATTTTGCATTGAGCGGGCTGCGTGTGTGTGTAAAGGTACTTTGGAAAAGGCCTCCGTGAGTTGATTAGCGTTCGGCGCTTGTCGCCAGCCCCTAGCCTATGGAGACGTGCTTGGGGTAGTTGTGGCTCGAGCCCAGGTAGGGTCGGGTCATGACAAAGTGGTATCAGAGGTTGTTCGTTACATGGGACATTGTTTGGACATCCCTAAAAAGGAATTGTTTGGGATTTAGGGCAATAGTGTTAATGTGTCTTGAGAGTGGCTATCAGGCAAGGGAGTCTAATGATGTTGTGGCGGCTGATGTATCCATTAACCTGGACCATGATAACCCGCTTGTCGACTCAGGATTGTGAGACACTCATTTCAGGGAAATTTGGACTGTGCATCACATATGATCGAGTCTATGACTATCCTTCTTGAGTGAGCTCCACATTGTTGTTTTTGTGATATACATATATGCTCATCTGATCGCGGAAGTCCTTGATAATATTCAGGATGTCTCCGTGAATACAGTCATCTTGGATACCAGCTTTGGTTCATGACGAAGACCCTATAAGCGACAAGGCCTCAGTTCAGGACCCATCATCTGAGTCCCTTTCTCCAGGTGGGCCGGTAGCAGCACCCCCACCTGTTGAGCAGCGGACAACTTCAGCAGAGCAGACTGAGCTTGAGCGCACTCTGTGAGTTCCAGCAATAGAGACCGCTGAGGTTCAGTGGAGAGCCAGACCCTCAGGCAGCAGAGGTTTGGCTCGAGATAGTGGTTCACCTCTTCAGGCTTGTTTAGACGCCTGCAAATCTTATGGTTGCTTTGGCCACCAGACTTTTCCATGGAGCAGCTTGGAGTTGGTGGAGTTTGGTGACTCAGTTTCTTGATGAGTCGTCGCTTTCATGGGGAGACTTTCATCTGTTGTTTCATGATGAGTTTTACCCCTACTGCTTACACTCTGTTTGGATCCAAGAGCTCCGGTAGTTTTATAAGGGAGGGATGACGGTGACTGAGTATGTTACTAGTTTCGCAGAACATGCACGTTTTTACACGGACATGGTCCACGACGACAAATTTTGAGCACGAAAGTTTGATCAGGGTATCTATAGAGAGATTCGTGCTGTCATAGTTCCCATGGGAATTTCCACATATGCCGGGGTGCAATAGTAGACACTGGTGACAGAGATCTTTCTTCCACACTCTATAGTTGGTGGTGGAAGTAGGCACGATGGAGCTGAGACGTCTTCGGCAGCTAGCGGGCATTGGCAGACAGAACCTTGACGTAGGTGGTTTTATGATAACTAGACTCAGGGGTGTAGTCATATTAAATAGTGGCAACAGAGGTCACTAGGGAATCCCATAGAGCGCCGATGTTATTCTTGTGATGAGAAAGGTCACCTAGCACAAGACTGCCATACCAGGCATGCTAAGAACATCTGGCAGGCAGCAGGTGCACCACCGCGGTAGAGGTAGTACCGGGATCCGAGTTGCTCCCAAATAGGTGGTGCTTGCATTGGAGCAGGAGGTGATGGAAGTGGAGGATGACCTTACGAGGTCATCCTATCTCTACCAGGTGGTCCATGTCAGGCTCTGGGAGCTGACAGTTGGTACCACAGACAACCATGAGCTTTGGACGTCTACGATCCTGCAGATCATGAGGTGATAAGAGGTGCGCTCTACAATTATTCGACTATTTGTAGTAGAATTTTTAGGCTTTGTTTGTGAAATTCTATTCTCCCTACTCCTTGTTTTAGTTATTACCAAGGTGGCAACGTGGAGTCAGTGTAACCCTGTTATGGTAAGGTAAAAGGTGTGGGACTTTTTCTGTAGTCGATGGTGTCATCTCTTTCACTCTCCGAGCGTGTAAGAGAGTCTTGGTCAAGGGACATCGACTATGAAATCTTGCAAGACCAGATTTCCTTGGGTGATTCACCATATTGATATTCTGATGGAGGGAATCCCTAGGCTTTTTCCTAGGTCCAAACATGTATTCCAGTCGCAGCGTGCGATGTAGGGGTTCAGTTAGGGAGGCAAGCTACCCCTAAGAGCCTTTGGGTCATTCGAGACTGTGAGAAGGGATGGAGAGGTTCCCTACAGCCTTTCCCTAACCCCAATGTCTGGATTGGGTGCACGACATCTCCTATGTGGATTACCTGAGGAGAAGTGTGTGTACTCTTATGCATCTCATCGGTAAGGGAAGACCTCTCGTGAAACGATCAAATCATTTGGTCTGTGTGTGGTGGCACAGGACAGTGCAAGAGTTCTTCTGGGTACGGAAGAGCCAGGTTCAGGCTTGGTAACTGGAGTTATTCCATGGTTTTTCATTTTAGGTACATAAAGAGTGAAGTGGGGAATGATGTAATAACCTAGTTTTTTCTATAAAATACTTTGGAATATTCTTGAGGTTATTCCAGATCAACACCTTTAGACGGCGTGCGATTCGAAGCCCTGGTGTGGTCGGAATTAAATTTTCAATGCGTTCACACTGGGAACGGAAAATAAATAAGATAACTCTTAAACAATGTTTTGGATCATAAATTTGAGTGTACGGATCGATCCGAAATGGGGTTTTTACCCTAGGAACAACATATAACATGTCGGTGCGGGACGTTGCGACCCCTCACCCATTACCAGAATGTTAAATGGATAAAGAAAATAATTAATTTTTTTAATGATTAAAATCATGACTCTCTTAAATGTTTTCTCAGATGAGAAAACAGAGGGAACCGTTGAGTTTAGAAAGTGACGTTTACCATAGGAGGGGTGTAACATTCTCGGGCGCGGGCCTTCTGTGAAAAATTCCTCCCTGGGCGTTTTCATAATTTAGCAGCCTTGGTTGTTAAATTGTATAACCTTTGAAAGGAGGCTCGAATTAAAATTCCAAGACCACCGTTGTGCCAGGTAGGTGGTTTTTACCCTAGGGGAGATTTAATCTTGACCTCTCTATGATTTTTTGATGCAGGCCTTTTAGAGGATTAAATTAATTAAGCTTTTTAAATAAGTTTTTTCTATTTAACCCATAACTCATCCCCTCTCCCTTATTTTCATCCCATGGTGAAACTCCCCCCCCCCTCACCCTCAACCTCCTCTCCTCCTCCTCCTCCTCCCTCCAAATCATTTTGGAAGCAGCAACGATGAGGGTGGATCAGCGGCGAAGCATCAAGCTACACCCAACAATGTAGGGGTTTTCGTGTTTGCGTTTTTCTTTTCGAACTTCCAGCTTTGAATTGCTATATATGAATCAAAATGATGTCGGATTGTTGAGTGAAGGTTGTGTTTTCCAAGAGGGTTTTCTGAGCCTTCTGATACTTTTCCAGATTGAAATTCCGAGTCCCAGGGAGTCCAGGACTTCCCGACGAAGTTTCTGGTGGGAATTGAGTATTTTTTTGGCGAATCTAGGCACTATGGCAGTCTAGCACGGTGGTCTAGTGAGGGAGTGCGGCTGCGCAGCAGAGGTCCAGGCAGAGGCGCAGTTGGTTGGGAGGCATGGGCGGTCGGCAGTAGGGCGAGGCACTTGCCGAGCGGGTACCAGCTAGGGGAGCGGAGTAGGAGGACTGGCCAGATTTGACGGCTGTTTGATGCGGGTAGACATGGGTCGTGGCACGCGACCTCTTGAGGAAAAAAGACCCTCCCTCGGTGGATCTTCATGGGGAAAGAACAACCGGCCCTCGACCTATTTGATGGTGGACCATGGGTCCACGGCCGACCCATGCGGCTATGCCGTGGGCTGGCACTCCGAACCGGGCCGGCCCAGGCCGGTCCAGCCCAAGGGGATTTTTCCCCTCGACTTCTGACGCCCGTAATCTTAACTACGGGTGTTTGTTTTGTGTGTCATCTATGATAGTGCTTTCCTAGCTTCAAGATGAAGCTTTTGAGATGGTGTTGGGGATTTTTAATTCTTGAGATGAGGGGCTCCGTGGCGCGACATGTATATTAAGTGGCTTAGGGCTTTCCAGAGATTCTTGTTTTGAGCAGTGCAGACACATCCGATATCCGTTTTGAGCGCCGTCAGCGGCGTTGTGACCCTGGCGTCATGAAGAAGATTTACAAGGGGTTTTCAGTCATTGAAACTAGAGTTGAGGCGTGGGACCCATGGCTCGTCTTTTGAGCTGCGAGCAGCATTTTGTAACTTTTTCATCAGACGTCCATTCGGTGCGTAAGACCTGTCAATTTTGGGTGTTTTTTCGAGGGCATTGCAATAGCGCCATATGCTTGCTTTAATTCTATATGTTGTTGTAGGCCCCAAAAGGGCCATTTTGGGAGTTGGCAGTGATGTCTATCTTTATAACCAGGTGGCCATTACGGACCAGTGGATAGTCAATCTTGTGTACCTCTTCGAGAGGATAACAATAATGCGATCTATTAGCTACTCTTCGGGACTAAGATGCGGGTCCCACGAAGCACCGTTCGTGTGTGGTATGGTGAAATTCTTCTTTTTATCTAGACATCCATTCCATCCATTCCATCCAAGTAAGAAGTCAATTTGGCGTGTCTTTCCGAGGAGATCACAATGGTTCGATGCACCTGACTATTTTTGGGGCCAAGGCTCGGACCACGGGACACCACTCAGGCATAAAGAATTGTTGAAATACTTTTACGTCATATGTCTGTTGGAGGCCTGTAAATAGTCGATCATGCATGTTTTTATCCATGAGTATTACAACCGTATGAACCATTTAGATGTGTGGATTCTCTTTCGAGATATCATTAAATGTGGATGCATGAAAGCTTTACCAGTGATGGTTCTTCCTGCGGTGTTGGTAGGGAACCCTTGGAAAGTGATTGCTTTCACTCTTGGTAGAGTTAAGTGAATTCTTGAAGAGATGTGGGTAGCCATGCTAGTGCCGTGGATGAAGCAGGTTGGCGAAATTATGTTTTCTCCCTTTTCACTAATGTTGGGCGCCGTGAGTACAATAGCCTTTGGGCTAGAAATGTGGTGTACTCTGGGAGTATATGGGAATGTCTGGAGGTACATGTTGTGGTTTGTACCCAAGGCGTTTTGTGCGCTTTTTTCGGAGATGACATAGGGACACACGTCGTGTGGGACCCATGTACGTGTCGTGTTCTTATTTACATACCATTGACCTCTCGTGTTATAGATGGTACTTATGTAAATGATAGTTAGACCAGCAGGGTTATTGTGGATATTGGTGTGACCAATACTTTACGCGGGCACCGATTCACTACCCAGGAGGTTGTTTCTAGTAGGGATGGCCAGAGAAGTTTTGGGTTGACCCTCTAGTAGGGCTGGGCAGTGGGTTTCTCATCGAATGATTTGGGTTTACCCTCCAACAGAGACTAGGCATTGGGTTTCTCATCGACTTCTTCAGGTTTACCCTCCAGGAGAGACAGGGCCGTGGGTTGCTCATCGACTTCTTCTGGTTTACCCTCCAGAAGAGTCTGGGCAGTGGGTTTCTCATCGACTTCATTGGGTTTACCCTCCAGCAGAGACTGGGCAGTGGGTTGCTCATTGGATTTTTCGGGTTTACCCTCCAGCAGAGACTGGGCAGTGGGTTTCTCATCCGCCTCTTTGGGTTTACCCTCGACCAGAGACCGGGCAGTCGATTTCTCATTGACTTCTTAGGGTTTACCCTCTAGTAGAGGCTGGGTAGTGGGTTACCCGATGTCCTCTAAGGGTTTACCCTCTAGTGGGGAATGACAATGGGTTACCCGATGACTTCACTCAGACTCAACCCTTTCTACTAGGCTAGTATGTGGTTTGTTTGTGTGACTACCGGAGCAGGACCCTTGGATGTATGGGTCAGTGATGTGACAACTTTGACTTTTAGAAGACTTCTCGACTATGGGGAAGTGACGAGGTGTGGATTGACATTCCCCAGAACTATCAAGTACGAGGGGAGCTTTCCCCACCGAGACGTTCCCTTGTGACACGACCTAAAAACCGTGCGGGCGAGTCAGCGCCGCCCAAAGCGAACAATGTCGAGGTGCAGTTATGAGCCCCTTGACATGCATTTTAGGGTAGATGTTCGGAATGCTTGGCATCAATGGTGATTACTTCTGTGACAATTGGCTAATCACATTCCTGGGCTGAGCTATGGGACAAAGATCCCCTTACGATCATGTTCGGGTTTCCTGACAGAGCATATATATATTTATACCTTGTTCCAGTACCCACTTCTTGGGTTTTGGTTACTATCCTTCCAGGAGAGGCAAAGACGTGCGGGGTATGCCACATGATTTATGTTTCTAGCTTCTCATGGTTGGAAGAGTCTACTCTCCTGCTATATGTATCAAAAACACGATGAGAAGTTCATCTTCTCACCTCTTATAGCTCCTTGTGTTTGGATGGGTCTACTTCTTTCCTCTTGTTGGGTTGAAATGTACACATCACTGCACTCTTGGTTGTACTGCTTTACATTTCCTTGTTCGATCTACTTCTCACCACTTTAGTACATCCTTTGTTTCTCCCTCGAGCCTTCGGGACATCCTACTGATTGTTATTATAGTCAACCCTGCATGGGCTTTGCCCGAACTCGGTGTGCCCTTGCAGACGGCGAACAAGTTGGTCGTGACATCAGAAAAGCTTAGGAGTTTGGGATATTGGACCGTGTGTAGTGGTCGTAGTCGGGTTCCAGGTGTGGTACTCTCCCAGCTATTTAATTTTGTTTACCTAATTCCGATTTTTGACACTTTTTTATATGGGTACGTGTTTTTCCCTTTTTCTTTTCAGTTTACTTTCAGCTTTTACCTTGTATAGTTTAGAGCTTGATGCACTTTGTGGTTTATCCATAGAAGTTGGAACTTTACCTTTCTTTTTACTCTTCAATTCAATATTAAGTGGGCTACGTGTGTGTGTACAGGTACTTAGGCAAAGTCATACTCGAGTTGTTTAGCCTTCGGTGCTTGTCGCCAACCCCTGGCCTATGGAGGCGGGCTTGGGGTAGTTTTGGCTCGAGACCGGGTAGGGTCGGGTCGTGACAACCCTGAATAATGTATCATATATATAGTAGTATGAATACAATATTAGTCAATATAAAAGATAACACATAAGGATTGATTTAATTTTTTAAATTCATTTATGAAAAGATACATTAATGATACATTCATAATATTTGAAATAAATTTAAAATTACTTTAAATTTTCCTTCAAAACATTATTATTTCATCTAGAATATCAATTGGAACCAATTTTTTCATAATAGTAAATATTGTTTTTATTTACTTTCATTAATTCTATAGTGGTTTGATTAGTGATATTGCAATTAATGTGATATTATGGTGTAGGAGGCTTCAAATTTTAAGGTCGCTTCGTTTCCCAGTGTTCTCCAAATTTTCAAGGATCAATATCTAGAGGAAAGGGAAAGAAATCAGCAAGATGGACTTACATAAATGTCTCTTAATGAATTTGGTAAATGAAACTTTTTTTGTGATTATTGTATCATAGTTAAATTATGGAGCTTCTAGAAGGAACTTGAAATTTATTTTCATGAAGTTATAATGGTTTCAAATAAAGATTTCATAATGAATGGATAAGGTATAATGAAAAGATGGTAGGATTTATGATAATGAGAATCATCATAAATTGGATGTTTTCTATGGATATTAAAAAATGGAGATATTTGAAGTTGATTGTAGAGATTGAAATAAATAACATGGTGAGAAGGAAATCGTTGAGGGTGAAAATTTCAATAAATAAGAGGCTACTGATCTTTATAAAAACCATATAATTTTTTTTAAAAAATAAAATACATTCAATTCATGAAGGACCTATATTTAAATGAATTCATTTTGAATCTGTACATATTCATGAAAAAATATTCAAAAAATTATGTTTACAAACTGATTGTCTGTAAAAAAATTCGAAAAATGTGTTTTCCTCATGGCTATGTTCATCATTATTTTTTAGAGTTCAGGGATGTCATTGAGATTCATGATCGTTGGGATCATGGTGAAAGTAATTGGGTTTTTGAAAGATAATGTATCATTAAAATTATATATGGGTTTCAAAAAGACTAGTGGAATTGTAAATAGTATTATAGACCATATGATTTTAGAAAATAGTGAATCAATTTTCATCAATTCGAGACTATGGTACAAGAATAGTCTTATGCTAATTGGGTTAAAAGTCTTTAATGGGGAATAAATTGATATGACATTCATGTTTATATACTATTTATGACTTCACACAATGTAGTGAGAATGGGGGAGTTAATAGATGTTATCATAGGGAAATATTTCATTATCCCTAGATTAATTTCAACGGTTGTGGGCCTGGAAAAGAGTTATTGTTTCACAATAATTAGAATCAACAATAACAAGTGATGCATATTGGATTAAAGTAGGACCAAAATAATATAATTTTCTTATACTAAAACTATATATTTGTGATGAACCAAGAAAAACTAATGTATTGTGTTTCTATTTCAACATCATGGTGTTTGATAATTGTAAAATTCATATAGGAAAATTTAACAAGTTCCTACCAATATGTGTACAAGAAGTGTCTCATTAATATAATAAGTTGACACCCTAATTAAACCTTCCAATAATATATATTCCTTTGGTCATACAAATTGCATCAAAGTATATAATTTATTGGTTTTCAATATGTCCTCTATTTTTTTCATGAAGCATTCTGTGCATGTTATGAATGTTACCATACCTGATGGAAGAAACAAATAGATTTGAATGAGTTGAATAAGATATCATTTATGATACATTTTTATGGATTTTATCTATGCCACATCATAGATTATTCAATTCAGTAATGGGACATGTTTTTCAATGACTAGTGAAGATATTAAAATGCATGATATAGATGCCCAAGCTCCAATGTATCTTACTGTAGAATTTTCTATTAAAATATATTTAAAGGAGATGAGTTTCACTAAATCCATGTCTATATGAGAGAAAATAAAAAATATAAATTATTGTGACAACAATGTAATGGAGGTTAAAATTTAATTCTTTTACAATTATTTTGATGATATGGTAATTAATCCAAATAAAAATGTAAATAGTTTCTTTAATAACATAACTGATTTTTTGAAGATTTTTATTGACATGTGGATGAAATTAAGGATTTTGAAACTATTAATAATATATTGAGATGTATCCAAACTTTGTAAAATCAAAATGTCTCATCCCCTGTGAAAATATGTCGGTATATTCAATATCCTGATGACTTACTGAGCAGTGTGGTGGATTTTTTTATTGAAATTCAAACCAATAGATATAACAAGTCCATCATAAATGGTAATGGAATTCAAAACCATGGAATTTATTAAAAAAGTTAGAGATGTTGGAGATGATATAAATAATGATTTTAGTTATCATTTTTCAATAAATTCAATATATTAACATGGAAATTTGAATGAAATCAACTGTTGGATTATTTTCGATGTGTTAATGTCGGGCACATTTTTGTGTGGGCTAAATTAGATTTTATGATATAGAAAGTGAAGAAGATACCATGTGAAGGCATCATTAAATTTTCAATAAAAAGGTTGAATTAAAATTAAGAATTATATTATAGAGAGTGAACATCATTTATAAATAGAAAAAAGATATTAATTTCTATTTTTTCAATACATAACCAAATATTAAAACTAATGTTGAATAATCCATGATGGATATAGTTGAAAACGTAAAACATTAAAAAGATAACGATAATCTATTGAATCGTTTTGATGAAATCATGGGGGTACGTCAGTGTTCTATTTATGACCATAATATTTGAAGAATAAAAATTAAATTATGCGATCTTTGTTGAATGAATTTTTAGAGTATGCAGATGAACATAAATGAGAAATTGACAAACTATAAGAAGAGGAATTTGAAAATGTGTGAGACAAGAAATATCAAAAGATGTTGTGTTTTTAAAACTAATGATTGATGAGTAGGAAAAATACCCCAATGATTGTATTTTAAGACATAAGGAAAAAAGGAATTAAAATTGAGTTAATTGAGGTAGAATTCATCTATTTATGGAGTAAAATGTACACATAAAAAATCAAGGTAAATCAAGAAAAAAATTGTTCATATGGTTTCCATATACATAGCTATTGGAAAGAGTTATATATGGTTCTGAAGGTATTGATAACATATTGGATGATAAAATATTTGAGTTTATGGGAATCATGGAATTGGATGTGATAGAAAATCATAAAAGGATTGATTTGGGATGATCATCATCCAAGGTTAGTAGAATTATGTATATATCATAAAGGCATCAAATGGATCAATATATACAAAATTATACCAAGAAAAGAAGTATGATAAAATTAATAATTTATTATCAATAACTTTCCTCCCCTAAAAACAATATAATTTAATGGGATATGTTGAGGAATATGAGTGAAAATATATTTCCCCTAATGAAATTTTAATTCTAGGGATTTGTGGGACATACCATGTGATACATTAAAGAGTTTATGAGGTATCAAAATAGTCATTTTCTTGGAATTTATAAAAGTAGAATGAGACTATTACCTTCATCATATAGAATAAATAGTTTCCTTTGATATTGTTTTCCCCCTTTTATCATTGGTTATACATATATTTTTACAGGGAGAGGAATGGTATGTACATTTACTACCAAACTCTATGAAATGTAAATACTAGTAATCCAAGAAGTATTAATATTGAAAATTATAATTATTAACTGGATAAGGAATTTTACTATGATTTCAACTTTCATGGTGAATATATATTAGTGGGGACACCTATTTCATCCCCAAAATTAGGTATCTCATTGTTGGAGAAGAAGAAGAAAAAGAAAGACAATATTATATAAATCAATTTCAAAGTAGAAAATAATAATTTCACATGGATTCTTGAAAATGGATTATCATACCACATGATTGGATGTGAATATTTCTTGATAAATGATACGGAAAGGGTTGGCGTAATGTTGAAATTTGACAATGATGGTGATTTAATGATAAAATGAAATACAAATAGAGAATTAGAAAATGGTGAGATTATGAAAATATAATTTCACTACATTGATGTTTTTAATCATAATATCCCAAGATTTAGTCATCATAGTGACTCGGGACTAGAACTAAAATTTAATAATAATGGGTCCTCTATAATTTTAATTATTGGAAATTTTATTATGAAAGGATGCATGGAAACATTAGTTTCTAATATTTAGATATTAATAAAATAACTTTTTTAATAAAAATAAAGAAGAAAATAACCTGTTCCACCAAAGGATGGGTCATAATAATCAACATAAAAGGGAGAAAAAATATTTGATGAATGCTGTTTTAGGCATTCCAATAATTATTTGTGGTCAAGAAATTAAATGTAATGTATGAATACGAGTAATGGTGGTTCAGAATTCTTTTCATTTGAAGAACACAAAGGAATCAAATATTCTCGTTCTTATCCACAAATATATTCATGGTACAATGAATGTAGAGGGAAAATAAAGAAATATGAACATCATTATTTTTATTAATTATTATTTTATAATGAGTTGTATGATGTCAATGTAGCATAAATGAGATGTTAATAACATCAGGAATAGTTATGTCTAGTGAGTTTAAAATGAAACTGAAATCAAAATTAAGATATTACGTACTGAAAATGTTACTAAATACACAACCATATAAATTTAAAATTTTCCTCCAATATCATGGAATTAATAATGAGTTTTCTTCAATGAGAACACCTCAAAAAAATGGAACCATTGAAAATAAAAAATTGAACAGTGAGTAATTTTTCTAGAACATTGCGGATAGAGTGCCGAGTTTCTCATTATATTTGGAATAAGTCAGTTCATGTTTTGGAATACACTAATAAATAACTGTAGATATTTATAGGTGATTATAGGACACCAAACAATAATGGGTATGAATATAATATCTCAAAAATATATTTTAGTGCATTTTGAAGTAAATCATTTAACCAAAACACTAAAGGAAATGTAGTAATGTTTTGTGAGCTATAGTATAAGGAATGTTCCTTAGATTATCAATGAAGTGTGGACCCTAAAATTACTATTAAATTATTCATTGAGTGATTAGAGAGATAAATTATATCATAATAGTTGAGGTTAAAACCATGAGTAGACGGAAGAGAACATATATTGATATGGTTAAAGCGGTAGATGAAAATTGGAGTCGAAATGATTCAAATATAGAAATTTTTTAAGGAATTCCCAACATTTACGACTCCCAATATGAATATTATTAAAAAGATATATCAGAATCGGAAACCATTGCTAATGAAACTCTACCAGAACATCACAAGATAAATAGATAAGAATATGTTGATCAACCAAACGTCATCAGGCAAGGGACTATGTCTACAAAGATAATGAGAATAAGGATTTATGTGCACTTTTTCCTATTATAAATTATTCGAAAATATTAATTATTGGAATAAAAAAATATTAATAATTGTGTAATTAAATGAATACAGAGCTAGAATAAATTCAGAAAAAATATACTTGGGATATAGTTAGTAGACCAGCCAATGAAAATGTGATTGGAAAAAATTGGTTTTTCAAAAACAAATTTACTGACTGTATAAATGTAATCATAAACTAGAAATTATTTTTTTGAAAAATCTATTTTTTGATTGAGAGAATTTTGGTTGAAGTAATGTTTTCTCTAATTGATCGACTAGAGTCAATTTAGATCTTCCTGGACATAGAAATTCAAATGGGTACAATGTGTCTTTAATAGATGTATAAAAATAAATCATAAATTGTGTTCCTAAAGATGTATATATTGAATCACTGTAAGTATTTATGATTCATAATGATGAAAAATGGTCTTTAGATTAATGATTTATATTTTTTCCCAAAGGATGTTCCATAAGAATGATATTCTAAACTAGATTATTATTTTAAGATTTATAATTTAATATAGGATGTGTTGACCACAATCTCTATCGGAATAACTCATATGGAGAAAAATTCATGGTTTTTTCGTATGTCTGTAACATTATATTTGGTCGAAGTAGATTTGTATTAGTGGGAGAATATTCAATTTACATGAAATTTGATTTCTAAATGTATATAATTAGAGAAATCATGTAATTTTTTGGATATGTAGGTTATTTTAAATAAGGAATACAAACTTATTTCTCAGTTAGTGTTTTTAAGAGAGATTCTGATGAATTTCAACATTCCTGACTCCAAACCGATGTTGACTCCTATTAATGTTGGTAAAAAAATAATATTAATGAGTATAAGGATTATATAGATCCCATATTATACTGAAGGATCATTGGTTTCTTGTTATACATGACTAAAACCTTTTTTGATATTTTATTTTAAACATGTTTACTATATCACATTCAAAGTAATCCAATCAATGATAAAATTTCAAAATACAAATAATCTTGAGTTATCATTAAGGTACTCTCAAAATCCAAATATACTTATCAATGGAAGAGATAATCAATTAATGGAATTTTTCATTATTAACATGGATTGATATGTGCTGGATCAAATGTCCAAAAGTGGTGATTCCATCATTATTGGAAATAAATGCGAGGTCAAGGTGAGGAAGAAATAGGAATATAATTCTCTTTCTACTTATGAAGTAGATTATATCACTGTGGAAAAGGAATGCACTCCAAAAGTTTGGATGAAGTAGTAACTTTCTGATATTGGTGATGAGGTAAAACTATTATTAGGGATACACTCTAGGAATAAGAGAATGATCGATGTTAAGAGAAATACAGTTCAACTACCCCACACCGAACACATCTAGATCATATATCACATGGTCAAAATAATTTTTGATAATATCTGAATAAAATGGACCATGTTGGAAATAATAATCAAGTGGTTGGAGTTCTGAAAAAACCTATTCAAGTATAAATGTTTGAGAAATATCAGTTGAACCTTTGTGTTTAACATAATCCCATTACTTGAGGAGTTTTTTTGTTTGGTCCCCTATCTGAATTGGAATTAACTATATTAAATTTTTTTGAGAGGCAATGAAGGCCTATTTTTGAGATATGATGCAGGATAGTTTTTATCACTAATTTTAAAATTAAAGTACTATTGGTTTATTCATGAAGGGGTTGAAATGTAAAATCCATTGCTTTTTAGGTTTACAGGATTGTTCAGAAATCAATTAATGCAAGAAATTCTCTTTTACCTATCTTGTTTTATACGCTGATATTTTCCCAAATGGATATATTGTGATAGATGTGTTATTTCACTATTATTATGTTTTTAGACAATATAGAAATATTGAATTTATCTATTTATTTCCAACAGTCCCAAAGGGGTACATTTTTTGTGATATGTTTTTTCATATCAGGAAATAATGTTGTTTTTTTTACAATCCACATAGCTTTGATTAGGGCGTCTCAATGGAATGTGATCTTATGGTGAGAAAGACATTATTTTTAATGGTGTATTCATTTCTTTGTGTTTTCAAATTTTTTGATATAAATATTTCGGCGAAGGATAAAGAAACATGAAAGATTATTTTCCAAGACTGTATCATAAATAATAAGGTAATGGAATGTATTTCATGATGATTGGAGATTTAAAAAATTTTAGATTCATGAAGGGAAAAAGAATAATCTTCAATGAAGGTTTTAAGGTTATAGATAAAGGTTTTACATTGAATGATTGTTTCATGATAAAAATATGGTATTATTTTCAATTACATAGATAGTTGTGAACATTTAATTTATATTGGATAATTGTGAAGAAATTATATTTAAAAATTTGAATGTAGATATTCCCTAAAACTCCCTTGTGAGATAGAAATCACCAAGAATGGAAATTTATAAAAATTGGATACTCCTCCTCATCATCACAACATGAGAGAATTTTGAAACCAAATGAAACATTATGATATCATGAAGGTCCATTAGTTAGGTAATTCCTCATAATTCACCAACACATCACAAAAAATGAGATTTAAAGAAATTGTGTTTAAGAACTAATTAAAATTAATGCATTCTATAAAAAAGGTGTTTTATGAGGATTGTGAGCCACATAATTAATTGGAGTTCAGTAAATTATTGCAGATTCTTGAATGCATGAAGATTCATGAAAGGTAGTATGTTCATGATGGTTGAAGAAAATATAAATATAAAATGGGTTTCACTAACCCTTGGAGATTCAGGAAATGTAGTATTGAACATATGGTTTTAGTGAATAGATCTTCTATGATAATAAATTTATGAATGTGGTTCCAGCATAGTCTCATTATTGTCTATGAAAAATATATGAATCTTCAATCTATTGAAGTAGCCATCACGTAGATAAGCTATGTATGACATCTACCAATTCATTGAGAAATGTAGAATCCAAAAATGTTATCTAAGGGAGGATGTGTTATATCAATAAAATTATAGTAACAGTTGTTGGACTATAATTAGGTGACTGTGTTTGAATAATTCTATTCAATAATAACTAGTTAATCTTTGTGGATTCAGGTAATAATGGATCATTGTCGATCTGCACTACTTAATAAAATTATTAGTGGTTAACTAAGTAAAAATATTGTATTGTATATCATTTTATACATGTGGGTGTTTGATAATTATATAATTCTTTTATAAAGGTTTAACAAGTTCTTACAAATATGATAGAGGAACCAACTAATTTAAACAAAAAATTGACACCCCGATTCGTCCTTCCCCAGTAATAGTGTTCTAGGTTTATAAAATATACCTATAATCATTTAAATTATAATTATTTGTACTCCAGGGAATGTAAACCATTAAAAGGGTGATCTCATATACTCCAAAATAGAATTCTCATAAAAAATATATTATAGAAAAAAAAATAACGTGGAAAAGATAAAAATAATAAAATATTTTATATAACTAATATAATAAAATTTGAATATATAAATGGAATAAATTATAACATAAATAATTATATTGATATCAATAACTTTTAGAATAATATAATAGTTCATAATTTTAGGCCTCATAATCAAACTATAAAGGTGTCGTTGAATGAAATCATTTATAAATAGGTAATGAATTATCCAACTACCTATGAATATTCCACTCACTCTACAAACTAATTTATCAAGGGGTACCTAATATTGGTCACTTGTGGTTACATAATTTTTTCCTATATCATTATCATATGATATAATTGAATAAAAATAAAATAACTATTTTGATAAAACATGGATATTAAAAAACTATTTTATGATATTTAAATATTTAACATAGTAAATAAATATTGCAACGTGATTATTATAATTTTATTAAAATAAGCTCAATGTCATGATTAGTTTATGTCTCTTGGAAAACATATTACATTTTATGGAAGGTAGTCATTTCTAAAAAAATAATTATAAATTCCAAAGACCATCATTTTATCAAGAAAAATTAATCTATTTTTTCATAAATTATTTTAAAAATTACATATAATTGAATAATAAGTATAACATTTTTTAAAATACCATCGATTTTGTTAAAATATTATTGGTAAAGAATAATTTATATAATGGCATGAAAATTATGTCATGTAGTAAAAATTAATAAATAATCATTTTTCCTTGTTACTCCAATTTCTAAATTGACATGCCTGGAACATGTCAGAAATAATGCTTTTAAATCGTTGATTAGGAATTCAAAATTAAATAAAATTGATTTAATGAAATCATTGATGAATCAAGATAATAATTTATTATAATAATTAATTTATGTTTGTATTGATGATATTGTATATGGAATTAGTATATTCATTCATGGATATTAAATATCTTTAGAAAAATATTAAATACATTATATAAAAACTCTTGATGAATGTAGTAGTTTAGTGACGTTAGAAATAAGTAGAATAACCTTTTTAATTCATGGATGATCAATAATATATCATATAATGATCATTCCATTTAGTATTCTTCATGAACATGTCCAACATAAAGCCTTTCTTCAAAACCTGATGAAAGGAAACATAAGATGTTGTGAGATCATATACTCAGTAAGGGTAAATAAAATAGATACATATTCATAACATGAACATAAATTTATGACAACATGATCATATTATTTGGAAACCATATCATAAATATAAATGATCGTAATCATGATAAATTATGTTAATATTTCAATCTGATAAGACATGATTCATAAGGGAATCAGTGGACAAGATCCTAGAGACAATATCATTGGCATGAGGAATAAATGTTTGAAATAAACATAATAATAAAAATCCATTTCCAAATTAGTCGCGACTCATTTCCATGTCTATCATAGTGGAATGGGATAACTACAAAAACCATCATAGTGTCTATGGTACACTCCCAATACCATCATAGAGGAAAAAGTCCATTACTAAACTTAGTTAACTTCCCATTGTAGTAAATTCTATATCATTAGATTGAACTCTTTAACCAATGTAATGGAGGGAGATATAGGTCCCACCCATATCATATTGAAAAAACAATTATACATGTATGAAGATCATATGAATTAATTATATCATAACCCATGAAATAAAATGGGTATCATAAACATTTCATCATATCATCACCATTAGAAAATTTGTAGGTTTCAAAATTATTTAGTTAAATGAAAACCCTTAAAAATAAGTTCGTTTCATAAGAATTTACTCATGCTATAACCAATTGATGCCAAATGGGTTTCAAAAATATCATTCCACCAAAACCATATAATACATTCAAATAATGAATAAGAATCATATTATTGGATCATAACCTCATTAATGAATATATAACATCTACATAGTATATGTAATATGAAAAATTATTTTTAAATATCATTTAAAACGTTTCATTATGAAAATAGCCTTACCGTTTAAAAAAAATATTTTTTAAATGTTAAAAAGTTAAAGAATAATTTTATTTGAAAATATAATTGAACACAAACAATAGAATCCTATGAAATCATTAAAAAATATCATGTGGAAAATATCCTTTCTATACTACAAATCAAAATTTTAAAATAATATTTTTGGAAAATCATATTATTTTATAATAATATTTAATATCTATAAAAAAAATATTTGATCATATCTTTAAATATTTCCTGGGTGAAATGTTATATTCGTATGAAAGTAACTTTTTGAAACAACATTTTATAAATATAATTTTCCTTAAAAATAATGTTCATAACCTATAGTGGGTGGTTTAGTGATAATGAAAAAAAATTTATTTTAGAAACTTTCATTTATTCATTTGATAATGACATTATAAAAATACAAAATTATGAAATAAATTAAAAAAAAATAATAATTAAAATGTAATATCCAAATCAATTATTGATCATTAAATTAGGAAAATACCTTCTTGTTGTACAGATTTAAATGAAGATTTCTTTCACATTTTTAGAAAAAGACAAATAGGATCACTTTGGAAAACACTATTAATATGAAATTAAAAATTTAATTTTAAAAATATTAAATTGGGGGAAAATTTATTTTAAAAATAATTTGATAATAATAAAAAATTTTGAAAACTCTATAACAATACATGGTTCTAGAGAAAAAATATTTCTGATCGAAGGGAGAAATAAAGTTGTATTTTCTTAAAAACATGTTAACAATATTTTTATGTACCAAAGATTGTGAAAATGTTTCTATAACACATAAAACCCTGAAAACACTTATAAGAATAAATTCCATGATTTACATGAGTTAAGTATCAAAATACCATGTAATTGGAAATATAATCATAAACATTTATGATAAACAATGAGATTGAAATATAAAATCATTACCATTTTAGAAAACATGAATAATAAGTACGATAAAATGATAAAATAAAATGAAATATTAAAATATCACGAGGATAAATATATTCATGATTTTACAACTCAATTTTACAATATACACACATTGTTACAGAATATTGGTTCATAGCATAAGATATTTCTCAAAGAAGGATAATTGGGAAAAAAGATATCTTACAATATGTAATGACATTCATCATACTCCAAAAATAATCATGTATTATAAACATAAATTTTATGTAAATATATTATAGAACTATATTAATATATATTATATCATATATGACTTTATTATGACCCTTTATCACCAATTTATTGAAAAATCCATATTAAAATAATATTTCATGCAATAACATCTTTTTTCATATATATCTTCATTTGTTGTTGTTTCCATTAAATATTCATTTGATTCATAAACAAAATATTTTCATCCATTTTATAAATATCATATATGATCATTGAAATTTTATATTTTATAATACATAATATTCAGAGATGAAAAATAAAATGCACTGTCTATGGAGACAATAGACTACACATAATCATGAACATTGTTTGAATTTTCCTATCATATTGAAATAAATAAATTTAAATTATTTAAATTATTATTAAATAATATATATTTTATAATATATATCCCATATTATTATCAAAACCATAATTAATACGTTCAATGTAAATTAAGAATGAATCAAATTTCTTTAAGTGTCAGTAGTCCTCCAAAGACATGAGTGACATTATCATAATGCAAAAAAATTGTGAGTATAAAGGAATGTTTGATATAAAAATTATATATGGATAATAAAATACTAAATATCTTATTTACGAAATATATCCACTACTCATAATAACAATGAGTTGTGGTAACTATGAAACAGATAATAATAGTTCATGAGGTGACAGTCTATCATCCACAAAACTGTGGATTTCATAACAATTTTGATATTATTCGAGATGGATGTAAGTCATTCCATTAATTTTAAATAATATTTTTATATGGAACACATTTTTATTATTTCATAATATTTTAATAATAATTTATTTATTTTGAAGAATAAATATATCAATAATTCTTATTGATAATTGTTACCTCTTCTTCATGTATACTCATTATGATTGCAACTAAAGCATTCCTAGTGTGGATTTTTGAAAATAATAATGATTATGAGATGATACGAATGAATTTTTGAATTGATTTCGGATTTAAATGTCCAAAAAATGGATTGAATGTCTGTTGATGAGAGGAGGGGAGGTGGCCTTTGATAAGTGAGGTGAGTGGCACACATGATTTTATTAATGAATGAATTCCACCAATGTTTTTTTTCATTAAAAAATGTTCCAAGAGGAACGATTATATATTATATAATAAATATTTTCAAAATTTGGGAGTATATTTTTAAATGATTTGGGTCATATTTACCGTTTACCATTTTAGTTTAACCCCCACCCCCTACAGACCCATTTTTACCTTAACCACAGAAAATAATTGTTACTGTTTTTAATATTACTTTTGGGAAAAAAATTAATTTCAACATATAAGATCTTATAAATTATGTGGATTCCAAATATGGATTTCATAATTCTAAACTCCATTTATATAATTTAAAAAACATAATTTAAATTATTCTATCAATCAGGATAAGAAATTGGGTTTTCAATGGGAAATTATTTTAAAATTTGACCATGTTTCTATATCCAATATACAAATAATTATATTTATAATAGAAAAAACTGGATTAATAATCTTATAATTAAACTGGTTATATTTTAAAATTAATTTAAATTATATTTTAAAGTTTTAAATAAAATAAATCATGTGTTATATTTTAATTTATATTACCAAAATTTAAATATTTATTAAAAAACGAATCCTTCCATAAAAAGCAATCAATTATCCTAAAGATGATTTTGAAAATTTTAATTCAAAATTTTATTTGAATTTATGAAATAAATTTTATAAATGTGTAAAAATTTATATTTAAGAGAAGACTAGGAAAAGTAATGAAAAAAAGGTTTACAAGAAATGTTTTATTTTCATGTACAAAATTATTTTATATTAACTATATGTATTATAATAATTAAAATATTAATATAGATTAGAATTTATATCTATATATTTTAGACATTTCAATTTAAAAATTCCTCCTAGTGTATTAGTTTAATCAATTAATATGACAAAACAATATGCAATTTTATAGAGTTTCCTGAAATAAAACCCTTTTTTTAATCCAAAAAATTAATATATACTAAAATCTAATATAAAAATGAATTAAATGTATATAAGTTGAAAATAAATTACAAAATAATAAATATGTTAATTTAACACATAATTTTGAAATTAAATTACATAATTTATTGACAATAAATTATAGTTGTACAGAAATTGGTATTTTTCACTATTGACTGAAAAATATATATTTTATAAAATAATAGAAAACTTTCACAATATATCAATTATTATATGATGATTAAAAATAAATAATATAATTTTAACAAATAAATTTTTAACAAATTATATATAAATTAATAAGAATATATTCTTGTAAACATTAGCAAAAAAAATTTAGAAATTTTTTTTAATGAATATAATAACTTTAAAAACAAATTGATTTGTTATCAATAGGATTTTAAATGTTAATTTATATTGATTTGGAAATATATATGTATAGTTGGTAAATTATTTAATATTATTCATACCTTCCTACACAATGTCTAGTTTATAATAATATTATTCCATGGTTCAATGATGCTTACTGTCACATTTCTTGCATGATATGATTCCCCCACCATCTCTGAATTATTTAATTTTATTAATTTATGGGAATCAACACGTTCCGACTGATGCCTAACTTAAATGTTTTTTAGTTTTTATTCAAAAGCGCATGTTTTTACCATGCATGAATCCATCACACTGTGGACGAAGCCGCACGGCCACGCTTGTGTCACTGTGCAAGCCTACTCGGTTCACCGAACACCCTATCCAGTGTTCAAGGATACCCAAAAAGGTATTCAATAATGAAATTTTAAAAAAATAAAAAAATAATAAGTTTAATAGAAATTAAGAATTTTTTTTAATGATGATAGTAATAACACTGTTTGAGAATAATAATAATAATAATAATATAAATAGTGTTAAGGATAATATTTTTATTAAGATATTATTACTATTATTAACATCACCCAATAAAAAATAATATGGGTCATGCGATTTAATCACAATTTTTACCAACGAATTAAAATAGAAATAATAATATAACTTTAAGGAATAATTTTTAATTAAAATAAAAGCAGTAATTTTATTTATTATATCAATTGTTTTTATTATTAATATTATTAAAATGTAAATTATTATTATTATTATTATCAATGTTATCATTATTATCAATACAATTGTTTATATTATTATTACTAATTAGTATTATTATTATATTTATATTGATTTAATCTTTTTTCTTTATTTCATTTTTTGCCTCTTATTTTATTTTACATTTTTCTATTTTTTTATCATATTTTCCCCCTCTCTCTTGTTGCATCTCACTAGAAACCCCTTGGTTGCAGCACACACACCCTTCCCTAAAACCCTACCTCCCACTGCCCCATGGCCACCCTCCACTTTTACAGCCTCCGACCAACTAATCGTACCACTGGCGCACGAGACCACACTGGCCTTCTCGCCTGTGAACTGCATCCTCTAGCCACCGTTCTCTCATTGCTTCTTCCACTAGTGTTTCCTCATCCCAGCGATTAGATTCGGCGAACTGCCATCGAGCCTGACCTCTTCCCTGATGACCACCCAACCATTACAACCTTCTCCCCATGGACCAAAACTCGCGCCACACCCCTGATCCATGTCCAGTATTGTCTCTCCGCACCCCTTCTCCCTAGAAAATATCCTCATAGGCTCCAACTTCTCCAGCTACCCCTTGGTCCGAATCCCTCTTCAACAGTGCACATGAACAGGTTAGTTTCGTTCATTTCTAATGAAGCCCAGCACACTACCCCCCTTAGATGAGATCATCCCCAGCAAGCTACTCCTATTTGAAGGTTCAACCCCTCTGGTTAAGTCTCTCTTGTATATTATTTTTCTCTCTTTGAGTTTTTGATTTTCTAGCAGGGTTAGAGTCTGGTTTTGAGGATTAACCATTATTTTGTGATTGATCTCCTTAGTATGGGCTCCCCTTTACTTCTTTGTGGTGAGAATGTGGTGTGGGTTTTTTTGCATGAATTTTTGTAATGATCTTCTTGTAATGTTGGTGGCTTTGTGATTAAATTTTATTTAATGAATTAATTTGCATTCATAATTAATTTACCATGTTCTTTGATATTTTTAGGTGCAGATTTTCTTTTATCGATGTTTAACATGTGTTATATTTGTTTGGTGGTATGTTAATATGGTATGGGTGTGTTCATTGGATAAAAACATGTATTCCGTTGATCTTTAGTGTTTTAATAATATGTCTAATTAGTTTTTCATCTATGAAATTAGTGTTAATCGTTTTTCAAACATGGTGTTGTGTGAACATGTTCATAAGTGAAGGTGTTTTGTGGGTTGGGTGGTTAAATACTAAATGATTTCTTTTTAAATTATCTAATATACATTTATATAAAGTTTATTTAGTTTTATTAATGCTTAAAAAGTGTTCTATATATTGTGTATTAGTTTTACCATATTTTTTATATGGAGCATATCATATTATGAAATTCTGTTGGAGTGAGTATGGTTACGAAATAGGTTTTTGGTTTTTAAATGGTGACTTTGACATGTATAGTGTTGTGTTGGATTTCTTTTGTGCTTAATCATGTATTATGGTTTAATTATGTGGTGGGAAAAATTAATTTTTTAAGTGTTTAACATACATATATGATGAAGTGAATTTTTCTAAAGAAAAATTATTATGTACTGTAACTGCCTTATTAGGGTGTTTTTGGAAAGCGTGTTATGACTTATGGGAAAAGTGAAACATTTAATTTCCAAGGGTATTGAAAATGAAAAATGAATTGTTAAATAAATTTTCATGTGGTTTTCATAATCCTGAAATGTTGTCTTTTTAATTATGTAATTGGTTTATTTTATTTTTTTAATGATGCAGACTAAGATTTGAAAGGGTTTTAGGGAGTGTATTATTTTAATATTGAATATCTATGTGTGAAAATGTGGTATTGGATATGAATATCTCATAATTTGTTTTGATTATTTGAATGTGGTCTGTGACATGTACTATAACCCCTTGAGCACAATGGGACACCTGGGTACTATGTGGGTGGAATAGATCAAGCGTGAATGTGATACAGTTGCAGCTCTAGCCTAGTTTTACAAAGATGGTTTGACGATTAAAACACTAATTAAACATTGGATGAACATTGGAGACCACTAGGTTAGGGATGTATTTACATAATAGTGGATCGTGCAAGATAAAATATAATTCTGTGGTTCCTAAACAACTATTAACCGAGTCACGATGTTCTAAGGTCCCACTTCATACTAGTATCAATATGGCCTCTCCCACTTTTGTTCTCTAGGAATACATTACACTCTTCGTCGGTATAAAATGTATCATTTGGGTTTTTTAATATTTTTGGTTTCATTATTGGGTTTTTTTCTTAACGTTTTGGGTATTCATAAATGTAATGGTGAAACTTTAATATAAGGTTCATTAAATGAAGTCAATTCAAGTAAAAATATTTTATCAAAAATTGTTCCTGCTTTTGTGTCCTCTAATTTATTAAAAATGAAAATGTTTTATTTATTTAATATTTATACATGGAACCTCTTTATTAGGTTACTTCCTACTAGGAACTTGGATCACACCCAACATACACCTTTTGGAGTATATAGGAATTGTGCCTTATGTACATCATGTAGTGGCATCGTACATAGGGATGGTTGTTTGGGATTTTAGTGGCCTTTTCTTGAATTTGGGTGATGGTGGCTTTAGGAGGTGGATCCTCATGTTTCATGAAGGTTTAGATTGATTTTTTAGTTTTCTTTTCATTTCATTCTACTTTGAGTTTTGGTATGATTGTAAACATTAAATCTGGTCGAATGTTATGGGATTGTTTGGCTCTGTTTTTCTATCTTATGATTATTTATTCACATGTTGTTTCTATGTCTCTTATTTTGGGTAAGTCATTACCATGTGTCATTTATGATTCCCGTGCACTTGTGTCGACCAGTAGGGATCATGAAATGCCCTCGGGCCTTGTCGTGGATCGGGTTGGGAGCTGGGTCAGATGAAGAACCAGCCCGGTTTGTGACAAAATGGTTTCAGATCAGGTTTTCTATATTGGGTAATGTTCTTTTGGAATAGAGTCAAGGTAGACCAATGCTGAGGTTATTGGAACTCGATTTTCTAGCTACATGTAAGGTTCCTAGAAAACACACTTCCAGGTGGGACTTGAGTTAATAGGGGTAATTTTATGGTTTTCTAAGTATTTGGTTCGTGTGGTTAATCATGTTTAGGGGAAAATGAAAAGTTAGTGATGTCAGTGGTACCTATGAGCTCACAAGTCCTAGAAAGACATGTGGTGATTGGTACATTTTACTAGAATACTATCTATGTTGGTGGCTTGACTAGCATATAACTGCAAACCATATGTCCTACTAACCCATTGACAGTAGTTTCCACTTGGTCTTTTCCTCACCTCTTCGTTTTTCAATCATGGAAATAGTGTTTTAATGTAAAAATTATTGGGTAACATAAAATGTTTTCAAATAAATCATTTTATTAATAAAATGGTGTTTAATATTTTTAAATTTTGCGTTGAATGTTTTGGTTTTGAAAAAAATGAAAGGGTTTGGTTTTGATCCTTGGGGCTCTCATGGGAAACCACATTATTTTGTATATAAATAATGTTAAATGATAAATGGTATGAGTGGATGTGTTCTAAGATATACATGAAATGGGTGACTAGTTTGGCATATAAACATGCATGTGTGAGGTTCATGGGGCACCATTGGGGTTTGTGCAACCCCAAGCTCCACTTCTTTTCAAAAATATTTGTTAAATGAAAATCTGGTGTTTTAGTAATCAGTGATTATGTGGTGTGTCCTTGTGTTTTGGAAATGTAGGATGTGACACATTTCGATTTGGGAATCATTTTTTTACTAATTTGTGTCTTCAGTTTGAATTTATAATGATATATTGGTGTGAAAGCGTGTGGTTAGTGGATTATTTTGAAATGTTCTTTGGGAAGCCCTTGCATTGGTTTCCATTAAACGTTTAGTGTTCGATTTCGATATGTTAAGGACAATGAAATAGTTGTTTTGGTATGATGGGTTTCTTTCATGATGTGTGCATGTCCACCAATAATGCATTAACATGCGATGGAAGTGCGGCAATTGGAAAGTTTCTGTTGGTTGACCCTCTAGTTTTTTAATGTACAAACTCTCTCTTTTGAGTGATAATGCTAAGTCTATCCCATTTTCCTTTTCATTTTAGAATATCCTCACATAGGGGGATGAATAATTAAAGGGGAGTTGAAGGGAGTTTTGGTTTCATTGATTTGTCAATATCATCAGATATGAAGTTTGACACTGTTGTGTTTGAAGGTACCCTGTAAAATAGTTAAAGATATTTCAAAATGGAAGGATGAAGTCATTTTAGAGCTATTGATTCTAACCAATTTCTTGAATGGATTTCAGTGCTTTTATCGACTGAAATGGTTGGGTTTGTTGATGACATATAGTATGAGTTCTCTTTGAAAACAAAGGGTGGTTTTATTGTAGATTTCATTGGGAAGACCGGTTTTTATAAGAGTGTGTCCTCCACATAGGGAGTTCACCTTTTTCTTTTCAGGGGGAGGGTTTTTCATGGGCCTTTCCCATCTTATTATCTTAGTTAAGTTGGAGATGTAATGTGTGTTCATAATCTAAACCCCTATTTTAGTGGATGTGCCACAAAAGTGTAGTTGGACATCAGGGCGTGTTGTGTCTAATAATGTTTTCAATGTTTCACTTGTTGGACATCAGGGCATGTGCATAATTAGTAATTATTTCTGTCCTCATTGTTGAAGGTGAAGGAAGATTAAATCTTTTCTTATTGATGTTATACTCTGAATGACCCATTTGGGTGTGTGAAGTTTCTTGTGGATATATGGAGATATGGTCATCGCATACCATAATGTCTCGGTGGACGTGTCCCACCATATGTAATTTCTTTTATTATTCCTTATGAGATCCATTTGGGAAAATAGATCTAAATTTTTATTAGTTCTCATCCATGTATTTGAAGAAGCTGGTTTTTCAAAGACTTTGGTTTTGATGCCAAAGTTGTGGGGGCCTTCCCTCCCTTCCCCTTATGGTGGGGTGTTTGGTCACTAATAAGAAATATTGAGGGTTTTTACCTTATGTAAGTTCTAATAGTGTGGGGACCCATGGCAGGTCTCAATTAGTTGTGTTTGGAATAAATCTGTTTTTAGTTTTTTTCATGATGGTGGGGAGTATGCTCGTGCCTCCCCATGTCAGTTTTCCAGTCTCATCTTAGGCTTTAGTAAGTTTCTAATGGTTGGGATCCCCTTCTAGATATCCCCATATTGGAATTTTGGTAATGTTATTATAGATGGATTTTGGGGAGTGATAAGAGTGTTCCTTGGACGTGGTATGATGTTTTTTTCATTCCGATCAAATAATGTGGTTTTCATTTTCTCGTGTTTGAGGTGTTTCATTTTTTCAAGTTGGTTTTTAGGGGTGTGAGAGTTCCTTTCCTTGATTAATCAACTAGAGTATTCATGGATATTTTTGGAGGGTGATGCAAAGTGAGAAGAATTTTAACAGATTTCTTTAGGTTGTCATTTAAGTCACTTTCTCCAATCACGGTGTATTCTCCTCTTTTCACATTATTTTTTAAGGGACCATTTTTGAACCTCATACACGTATCAGTTGCTACTTAGGGGATCAACCCTAATTGGGGATTTACTTGGATGGAAAGTGATTTGGTGTGGAGAATTGTCACACCCTCCGTTTTGGATTTATTTATTTTTATTAATTTATGTGACTTAGGTAGTTCTGGAAGAAGCCCGAATTAATTTTTTTTGAGTTCAAATTTAAAAACCCATGTTTTGGACTTGCCTGTATCCAACACACCATGGTCCAAGCCATGTGGCCACGCCTCGGTCACAGTGTGACCTCTATCAGTTCACCACACACCATGTCCATTGTTCCTGGCAACCAATGTAAATGTAAATAATAATGAAATGAAATTAAAATAAAAAAAATAAAATGTTTTATGAAATTTAAGATAATTGTTTTAATGACTATAGAGATAATATTGTTTGAGAATAATAATAATAGTATTATTAATTGTGTTAAAGATATTAATTTTATCACGTTATTATTATTTTTATTATTAACATTATCCAATTTAAAATTTTATGGTTCATGGGGGGTAACCCTGTTGTTTCCCAATTGTTTAATATGAAAATAATAAAATGATGTTTAAGGAATATTTTTAATGATAATTAAATGGTACATTATTTTATTATTTCAATTATTATTATTATGAATATTATTAATATTTTAATTGTTATTTTTATTATTTTTGTTATATTTATTATTATCAAAATTATGGTTTATATTACAATATATAATTAGTATTATTATTATATTTAATTTGATTCTGTTTTTGGGTCCTTATTTCATTTTTTCCTCTAATGTATTTTCCTTTTCAATTTTCCATATTCTTTCTCACCCTCTCTCTTGTTTCATCGCATTACATCCCCCATGGGTCATGGCACACATCCCCCTTCCCTAAATCCCTACCGCGCATCGCTCCATGACAAGACTCTACTTCGTCATCCTTCGACCGATGATTTGTCCTTCTGGTGCATGCGACATCACCGACCTCCATGCTTGTAAAATGCGACCACCGCTCACCCTGCTCTAAGCATGACCATCGCTGGAATTCCCCCCCGATGAGCAGTTCCGGTGTACCAATGTCATGGCCAACCTCTTTTTGAACACCACCTTGCTATTAGACCCTTCTCCTCTAGAACTGGACTCACGCCTCACCAATACTCCATGAACTTCCCTATCACGCCACACACATGCTCCCTGGCTAGCAACCTCTTCTGCTCTGGACACCCCCGCTACACCTTTTCTGGACTCTCTATTCACCATTTCCCATGATTAGGCCAGTTTCCCTCTTTTTTAGTGAACCCTGATGCATTTTCCCTTTGGAGGAGCACCTACATAGTGCGCTACACCTCCTTGTGTGTTCAACCCCTCCAGTTAAGCCTATCCTTTATTCTATTTTACTCTCTTTGAGTTTTTTTAGGGTTGTTCATGAGTCTGGTATTGATGTTTAACCATTTGTTTTGGGTTTTATTTCATTAGTTGGGCTTCCACTTTACTTCATTGTGGTGAAAATGTGGTTCATGTGTGTATTGCGCCAATTTCAAGAAGGATAATAATATGAGTTAGGTGGTACAATGTATAAATTTTATTTAATGAATAATTTTACTTTCATAATTAACTTATCATGTTCTTTGAATTTTTTGGGGGCAGATTTGGTTTTCTTGATGTTAAGATTTTTTTATATTTCTTTGGGGGTATGATTAAATGGTATGTGTGAGTTCTTTGGCCAAAAAACGTCTATTTAGTTAATCATTAAAGTATTAATAATATATGCAATTAGTTTTTCATCTGTGTGAGTGGTGTTAATCCTGTTTTGGACATGGGGTCGTCTGAGCTTAGCCATAAGAGAAGGAGGTTTGTGGGTTTATTGGGTAAACACAAAGTGATTTCTTTTTAAATTATCTTACAAAATTTTATTTATGGGTTATTGATTTTTATGAAGGGATAAAATGTGTTCTATATATAGTGTATATGTTTTACCAAATTTTCTTATATGGTGGATGTCACATTTTGATTTTCTGTTTGAGTTCCTATGGGGTTGAAAAACATTTTGGGTGTGAAAATGGTGACAATGACAAGTGTATTGTTGGTTTGGATTTCTTGTGTGACTAAGTTTGTCATATGTTTTAATTTTCTGGGGAGAAAGAATTATTTTGAAATTATTTGACAAACATATAGGAGGAAGTGAATTTTTCTAATGGAAAATTTTTCTGTTTTTTATATGTCTTATTAGGGTGTTTCATGAAATCGTTTTATGCCTTATGCAAAAATTGAAAGATGAGATTTCAAAGGGATTTGAAAATGAAAAATGAATTGTTAAATTAATTTTAGTTTGGTTTTATTAATCCATAAATGGTAACTTTTTAATTATTCCCATGGTTTATTTGACATTTTTAAATGATGCAGACGAAGTTTTGATGGGTTTTTCATGTGCGTATGATTTTTATGTGGAAACAATTAGTGTGAAAATGTTGAATTGTGTATGTATATAGAATATTTTTTTTTGAATGTGATTTTTGAAATGGAATTAAACACCATGAGTTTAAATTGGTGGCCTTGGTACTAGTTGGGAAGACTAGATCTACTATGCTAGTGATAGAGAAATATCTCTGGTCCGGTTTCAGTTAGCTGGTTTGATGATTAGAGAACTATCTAAAATTTGGATGATGATTAGAAACCTTTAGGTTATGGATGTGTTTCTATACTAGTGTATCATTCACGAGAACATATTCTTTGGGGTTCCTATACTATTCTTCATCGAGAAAATATGTTCTAGTGTCCCACTTCTTTCTTGTATAAATTGGGCCTCTCCCATTTTTGGTGCTCCTGGACTACATTCCACTCAATGTCAGTATACTGAGTAACATTTTGTCATTCGTAAAGGCTTGTGTTTTCATAATGGTTTGTGTTTTATTAATGGTTTGGATTTTCATGAAGGTAAGGGTGTACCTTTAATTTATGTTGCATCCATTGATGTTTTTTTATAATGACTTTATCTCTAAAATTATTCAAGATTTTGTGTCCCTTAATTTATTAAACTAGAAAAAGAATTCTTCCCTAAAAATTTATAAATGGATTGTTTTTATTGGGTGACTTCATATTGGGCTCTTGGATCACACCATGTATAAATGTTTGGGTTTTTGTAGGCATTGATCTTTGTGTATTCCGGATTGTGGCATTGTGCTTACAGTTTCTAGTTTGGGTTGTTACTCACCTTCTCTTGAAGGTTGGGTGATGGTGGCTTGTGGAGGTGGCTCCTCATTCTGTATGAAGGTTCGGATAGAAGATTTAGTTTTCATTTCATTGCATAATTCGTTTAGTTTTCGGTTGAGTTTTAAATTATAAATTTGGTTATATGTTAATGGTTTGTCTGGTTTTGTTTTTCAAGAATTTGTTTATTTGTTCGCTAATTGTTTTTATGTATCTTTTTTGGAGTAAATCATTCCAATGTGTCATTTTTTTTACACGATCACTTGTTCCAGCAAGTGGGGATTTGGAATTCCCCATTGGCCATGTTATGGACTGGGTTGGCTAGCAAGTCGAATGACGACTAATCATAGTTAGTGACCAGATATAAAAGAATCACATTATTTCGTGCAACATAAGACACCAATTTTTTCTCTTATAAGGAAATATATAATGTGAGTTACATGTATTGAAGAATATAAAAATTATTTAATTTATTTGAAATAAACTATTTTATCAAAACCATGATGTTTAAAAAAAACATTCACAACCAATAAATTTGAATAACGTCAAATTATCATATATGAATTCATTTTATAGTTTTCATTAATAATAGGATATACAATTGAATGAATTAATTAAAACCCATGAAAACCAAATATTATAAAAAAATGGGTTTTGGATGAAAATTATTATATTATTCTCCCAAAACACCTAAACATAAAAAATTATGTATTAGAATGAGAATATCAAATAAGACCATAACCACGACATGTTCTTTTTCTAACACCATATAGTATTATGTATAGTATATTTTGAATTATAATTAAACTGTATTAGAATAATAATAGGAATTACCTTACTATAAACCATTCATTAAAAATTATTTCTCACTGTTTTATTCATAATTTATATAAATTTTTTTTGACAGTTTACCACTCAGGTTTCCATACATTTTTAATTCAATGGTTTTATCCACTGTTAAATTTTCATTTATTCATAACATTATAAATATTAAATTGTTTATAATTATCTTTTTTATACATTCAGTATAATAATTGTTTTATCCAATAATTGTTTTGTGAAAAATGAAATCCCTTGTTATATGGAGAATGTAGTCTGTTGGCATATAAGTAGAAAATATTCATTTCTTAAAATGGATTAATAGGAAATAAATAAGTTTAATGTATACAATTAACAATTTATAATATTATTATAAAAATAATATTTAATCAATAAATCAATCCTTATGACCATTCAAGTGTGGAGGAAATGAAAAATGAGTGATTTCATTTCAAAGAGGTTGTTATCCAATAATACACATAATGATCATTATTATTTGGCAATGAATATATTGATAAGAAGGTGGATTATAAAACATATTTATAAAATTAAAATACATGTATCGTCATAATATTATTAATTAGATAAATCTTTAAAACCATTTATATATTATAGTGATTAAAAATGAATTCATTATTTTGTACATATTTGATTACACGTGTTAGAACGAGTGATGTTTTAATTTTCCATATGATTTTAAAAAAACTGTGGGTTTTACAAAAAAATATAATAAAAATTCACTATTTTAAATATGATTATTTTAATATACATCATTTTTATTGAAGGGTTGATGTTGGAAGAAGAATAAATAAACATTAATATACATGGATAAATGTTTCAACACTTCAATGGAAAATAACCACTCAAATAAACAAATTACTTCATACGATGGTATTTTGGTCAGTCTAGGAAAACATAAATTTTTGGAAGGATATTTGGGAATGTATTTTTGTATGGTTTTCTATGATATAAATTTCATAATGTGTTTGTAGTATGGATTATATGAGTTTATCTTTGTAATGTGTGAGGAGTGGTAGATATGAAATTATTCATATAGTTTTAATATGATATGTGTCATATATGTGGTCAAGAAGAACTATAATAAATTAATTTCAAAAATAACATGGTAATTATAAAAAACAACTTATATAGTTGGAATTTATTTTTTCTTTTTTGAATATATTATAAAATATTAAACTTTATTTAATCATTCTCTCCCTTTACCATGTTGAATTGATTTTACCAAAGATGTTATTCATTTTGACAAAAAAATGAGAATAAACTCATTAACTACAGTTGAACTTCACAATTCCAAATGATTAATAACTTTTTATATATTTTTTATATGTATCTTATATAAATTAATTTTTTTATAATTTTAAAAAACAAAATGAAATGTATTTTCATGGAAAAAAATTCATTCATAAATATTTACATTAACCAATATCAAATGTTAATATGAATCCTATTTAATTAATTAGTTTATGAGAAATAAAAAAGCTATTATGATCTATAAAAAAATATGAAATATATAATTGGACATTTAAATTACATTTTTTAAATAAAATTTATGATATCTTTTTTAAAAATAATGTTTTTCACTATCCATCAAAAAAATACATCATTTCTTAATAATAAAAAATATCAACGTAATGAAATATCAAATTATGAAATAAATTGTAATATTATTTTTTTAATTGAAATTAAAAAAAAAGAAATATTATATTTACATATAATGATGAATTATATATATATATATATATATATTATAATATAATTGGATTCTTACTGTTCGTTTATCTAGTGAGGTTGTGTTTAATTTTTTTAGAAAGATCATGGTTATTACATTCTCCTCCACCCTAAATAATTTCAAAATTAAAATCGAGTGATATATAAGATATTAATCATATATTGGTAGTCCTTAATCAGATCGGTTTTTGGATCCGACTCCCCTCCTCTAATGTTTTATCTCATTATAACATTCACCAATAGAGTAATATCAGTCCACCCATTATTCTCTATAGTGTTAAGAATATATATAATATATTCATTCAATGATTAGACCTGATAAAAATATATTTCCTCAAACATATGTGCATAGATTGGATCTATAATAGATAACATAATTAAAAGAAAAATGAATGATGTTTCATATTTTAGAGAGGTATGATGGTATAGATAATTGGTTGGCCACAACACAAATTCTCTATAGATATTATTAAACTCCAATTATACATATAATTTAACATTCCATTTTTCTAAATATATAATCTTTTTCACTATTGGGAAACATTTTAGAATATATGATCTCAAATTTTAATTAAATATCTTTTATTAGGATATCATTATTTCTATTTTACATTCTTTTAACTCTGTAGATGTGATTTTGAATATTCCACACATTTAATGTTTTCCATTGACATGTTATGGGCCAAATTTTATTTTGTATTTTAATTATTCATAATTTGATGGAGTAAGAAATACCTTCCAATACATTGGGTTATATAGTTTCATATGGATTAATGAAAAATTTGTATTATTATGTGAATTTTTCTTCATATATATATATATATATACTAATCCCATGTATATTTATTTTCATGAGTGAATTATATTGAAATATATTCTACTATCTAATTATTATTATCAAACATAACATATTGTTCTAGATATTTGTATTTTCACAAATTTTTCATCTTATTAGAAGACTTTTAGATATTCCTCTAAAAAATTTATGTCAAATGAGGGTCACAATCAAATACAATTAATAATAGAACATATTGTAGTCAATCATAATTATTAATATAGGTACAAGAAAGGTTCTCTAGTGGTAGATCTACACTTATTGATACAATATCACTATAATATTTTAGGTAATAAATAATGAAAAATACAATACCATTCTCCCTTGGCATATTTCGTGTTCCCATGAAAATTAGAATTATAATTTTCTCCCACTTTTATATTGGTATTAGAAGTGGTTGTATGACTCCATTAGAAAACTGTCTGTCAAAATTTCCCTATGTACACATCAAAAATATAGACACATTGTCTGAGATTCCCCACCTCAATCCCTTATACTAGTAATGTTTTCAAAAAATAGTGTACTTTTTTACTAAAATGGTTTAATATTATATTTTAGAAGTTCTCTTCATGTAGTCATTCCCTTTTTATATTTCAGGTAAATGTAAGACATGACCTTTTCCATATCATCAATACTCTCTAAGTATATATAAATTGTGAAAATATTCCATCCATTATATAATTAATCATCCCATAAATTTTGGATATCCACCTATTTGGACCTCACCATATTTTCCATAAAAATGTTCATATAATTTAATAGAAATTGAATTAATAATTCCATTATAGTAAACATAAAATTTTAAAACATTTTATACTCCTAAATATTTGATCCATTATAACTCCCATTGATGTTATAACTATATGGTCTCACATACTCAATTCATCATCCACCATATTTTTAGTCAAATGGTTTTAGTTTATCAAGATATTATAATCCTTGATTGTTTTTAGAAAACATCGTGGCATTTTTATCCATTTATTAGGGAATATGTAATTTTTTATTCCTAAAAAATGTATCATATTAACAAATATGGATAATACATCAATATCCTCATTGAAATTGATAAATTTTCCAACTCAATATCATTATTAGGATTATTAAATTTGTTGATAATTATTTACATTAATAAAAAAGAAAAAAATCTCTAATTTTTTTTATAAATTCCATCCATGTCTATTAATCAATTCATCACTGTATGTTAAAAATACATCGATTAATAATGGTAACATCAATAACGTTTCATTAACTAATCACCTATTTAGATCTTCAAATAATTAATCAAATTACTTATACCATGTGAATTTAACCCATTTCATGTCAACATGGTAATTAAAATTTATAATATGGATAAAATTTCATCAAACCACGAACAATAACAATATAAACAATGGAATCCACATTTCAATGTTTTCATAATATGTATAGGCCCTTAATTGTCTACTATTAGATATGATATATCAACATATACTTCAATCCATGGACCTTTTATAGATAGTAAATAATTATTATTAGATCCAAAATTTATTGTATTTTAATTGTTATTATATTTCAATCTATTTTTCAATCAGAAAAAATATTCTCATTTAGTCTCATTCTATTCATGGTTTCAAGAGTATATAAATGAATCGTTATTTAATTATAAATTGAATTTATCATGACTTTTCAAGTATAATATATGTATTATATCTATGAAAAATAATAAATATTCCAAATTAGGGGAATTACCATAAGCTTATAATGTTCACTCCTCGTACAAAAAATCAACTTTGGTATATAATCTTTTTTAAAACATAATTTATGAAAACCCCAATGAAATTTTTTATTAAAAATTTAATGATCTCCATGAGACTGATCATTTATGATATTTGTGGAAGTAAAATTATACATATTTATTATATTAATGAAACGTATTCCCCCACAATCTATTTAAAACATCATAGACCTCTCTTTAAATTTTATAAAATGGGAAAGGTATCCCAAAATATAAAACACTATGGTTCACAAATCCCTCATCAGAAAAGGATTATCCAATATTTTATAATTTTCACTCATATAATGATTACTATATCATATCAATATTCTGATGAAGAATATGTATCCATGTTTTTAATTAACATGGTGATGATAATGTTTTTAAAATTAATGGTGATGAATAAAATTATGTTAAAGGAGAATACCCATGTTATTTTTATACATACTCTATGAATGAAAGTTTTTATTAAATTTGAAGAATTACTAATACATTTATTAATTAAGAAAACTATACATTAAAATATTGATAGATATTAATCTAGATTATGGATAAAAATTGATGAATGATGAGGAGGGTAAAATAATCAATTCCATAATATTTCATGGAATTAGAATAAATTAAGTGACCTTTATTGAAATAATATATTCTTTCAGTATCTTATGTGATCATAATCACAAACTATGAAAAAATGACTAATATTCCTTGAGATTGTACCTTCTTTGAGAATATGAATCTATTATAAATCGTTCATCACTCAAAAATATCCAATCATGTGTATTATTAAAGCATGGGTGAATACATAATTCGAGTACAAGTACCATATTTTGAATATTGATTTTTTGTTTGATCATCATCCTGGATGAACAAGATGATCGAGGAATTCTATAAGATCTATTAAGAATTAGAGAAATATATTCCTCACTAAAATTTATTAATCGAAATATATTGTGTATTTTTTGGTGTTCAGATAGAAATATATTAATGAAATTCAATGATGACATGTGTGAGACACATTATTATGATGATACTAAATGAATGATCTCTAAAATTGATAATAAAATATTTGGTTTATGTTTTTTTGAGATGGAATAAAATTGAAAGAATTTTTTTATAATATTATTCCTAAAATTGAGTTTTCATGACTAATTTAGTTTATTGTACTAATATAGATATTTATAGGTTAATTAAATATATATAATATTGTACTGAGACATAAAATCTGATGTTGAGAAATGTGGGAGAATAAAAGTGTATTGTTCATTCCAAAAACAAATAATTATCATCATATAAATTTATCAGAGAGTCAAACAGATTTATATGTGTTACAAATGAAAGAAAATTTCATATATTGAAGGATAAATTCTTATGAAAAATGAATCTACTAAAATTATTATATATTAATATGTAGTTAATATATGAAATTATTTATGGTGAAGTTAACTGATAGTTTTTAATGTCGATGGATTTTTCATTGATGAGAATTAGTAACATTAAATTAGAAGATGTTATGGAAATAGATTTTGGATTTTGTAAGCGAAAATAATGGTTATGATAAGATGGTTTTGAATTACTAGTAATCACGATAATAAAATCTCTAATTAAACTGATATAGGGATCATAAATATAAAAAGATGGTAAATATGAAACCAAATAAAAATGTTTTATTATTTTATGTGTACTATTAATGTTAATAATGGTCATATAAAAAACGTTTGTTTGGGTATCAACAATATATTTAAGATAATTTTTTTTTCAAGAAGATGTAGATATAACATTATGATAGTCAACCCCTTGAAAAATCAAGGATTTAAATACAAGAATAATAGAACCATTGATGTTTATATGCTCTGAATATGATGACAAAAGGGGAAGAGGGATTTAAATATAATAAGATAAGAATGAATTTTTATATTTTTTCATTGGAGGAGGAAACTGCAGATTTATCTTTTCTCAGATGAAGTTAACAAGATTTATAAGGAATTATTATTCACTTTCCACTAAAATAAGAAAATGATTGATAAATAGAAAGAATTAGCATTGTGAAGTGTATGTGATTTTTTTCCATATAAGGGGAATTAGATTTTATTAAATTAATTTTATCAATATTCAAAATAATAGTAGTATAAAATTTTCTCATTATGGAATTCAATTGAATTAATATCTGGGGGATGACTCTAATGATGATTCCAATGATATAGTGAAGTATAAAATTTTCTAAACAAATATCAAAATTATCTTATTAGAAGAAAGTTGTTGGGGTATGTTATCATTAGTACAGTGACTTGAATTATTTTTCAAAATCCGTCTTGAGTATTGGGTATGACAAATCGTTTTGATGATTTTTTTCCTACTAACTATTATAGGTATCTTATAGTACTTGAATTTGTCATTGTGGATTGATTCCTGGTTGACCTATGTACTATCCAATCTTACAGAAATGTCAACCATTTAAATAATCATTCAAATATATGTTTATACCTACTAATGTAGGAGAGGATTATGATTGATATAATCAATATCATAATTACTAAAAGATGTAAGGGAATGATGATATTAAATATGATAAAAAATTGACCAGTATAGATTCACCCCCTCTAAATGTTAAATATATCCGAGTATTTCATATAATTTCTATCAATCAATTGGTTTTCATTTATTTTTTATAAATAAATTAATGGTTCTATATTAATCTATATTTTAGTTTAATTCCCAAATTTTCTATGATGTTTTATATATTAAATATTATTTTACTATATAATAAAATTCAATGTCTATATAGACATTCATGAAAATTAAAACAAAATGAAAATAATGTCCATGAATTTTTTTATAGAGAAGAGGAATAACGATTATTGTCACCATGAAATGATAATACAAAATGAATTTTTTAATTGTAATAATAATAATAGGTAGTACAATCCAATACTATAAATTCATACAAACATTCAAATTAGATTAGATTTTTATATTCATATGTTCAGTAAGTATGTATAGTTTTTTTTACAAGTTTTCCTAAAAAATAATGAATTAATAATGGGAATGGAAATATAAATGTTTAATTTATATTAGATTCATAAAAAGATATTTTTTGTTGCATTATTTAATTTATAGTATTCCTTTTGTGTGATATTTTTAAGATAATGTAACATGGGATCTTCTTAGTCAAATTATAAAAAACTAAAATGAATAATTCAATGAAAAAGATACTTCTACAATTAATATATATCTCTATGATTTTTATAACTATAAAAAACTACAACTTATACATTTAATCATGTTCTTTAATATTTGGAAAAAAATTATAATTTTTTTTTGAAAGGTAATAAGAAATTATTATTCATTATGATGTTTTCATATTATGTTGAAAAATAAAAAAATAGCATAATTGTTATGAATTATTGGGGGAAGGTAAAATAAATTATGATACTGGAATATGAAACTATACATAAAAGAAGACATTGAATAAAAAATTAATGATATAGTATAATGAAGATGTTTTTTGACGGGAATTTGATCACTACTAAATATTATAAGAACACGTTCAATTTGAGATTTCTATAATTATATGAGAAATTGTAAAATAATGAAAATTCATATATTTTGTCTTAAAAAAGAGTGATAAAGATAATATTGTAGAAATTTTATGTCTAGAAAATTCAATTGATGAATGTACTCTATAAGATAAGAAAAATACATTATCACATGAGGATCATTATGAAGGAAAAAATTAATAGTTATAATTCAAATATAATATTAAATATTATATATATTTTTTATGAATAACGATAAATTAAAAACAATATATATATAATCATGGAATATTATAAATGTTGAAAATCCTACATAAATTTCTATAGTGTATTGAAGAATGTTTAATGATGTTGGTTTCGTAAATGTATCCCAACTGGTGGTTCTAAATCGAAGAATATTTGAGGTCAAAAATATATATAGTAAAAAAATTGAAAAAATATTATTTGTAGTTCATTTCTTGTGAATAAATAGTTTTATGCATAATGAATTTTGTTTTTGGTAAAATCCAACCAATTATAAAATTCACTGGAAACAAATTTCTAGGGGGAGGAAGACATAGTTGGTGAAAAAAGATCGATATTTTTATAAAAATCACAAAACATTATTATTATTTGAACTATATAACAATATTTGTGATTAATGAAAAATTTTTCATCCAAAGATTGGATCATGATCATATGAATATTAATAAAAGAATTATTTTTAATTAAAAAAATGTTGATAATGAAATAAAGAGTATCCTTTGGAAGAAAAAATGATTCTAATATATTCAACAATAAACATCCATATGATAATGATGTAATCCAAGGAAATATTTAAAATGAATATCATGTTAATGCATAGTCAATGATATCTATGTGGATTACTTTATGTATAAATGAAGGTTCAATAATAAGAACCCTCAGTGATATTCATGGATTAACCAAACAACCTATACATATTCAAAATTACACACCTATAATAGGGCCATAATATTTGAATATAAAAAATATGATAAAATAATTATTTGAAATAAGATAATGCTAAAAGGAAGGAGATGAATCCGCATGAGGAATATGAATTTCTGATTATTTTTTTCCATAAAACACCTGTCAAAAAAAATTAAAAATTTTTAATTAGTATATATAGGGATAGAAAAACTTATATAGATAACTCTAAAATAATTTCATTAAAATTATACTTCTTCAATAAGATAAAAGTTGGTGTAGGTGATACTAGTTCTATAATAATTCAAGGAATGAGAGATTTAACATCAATATGAATTGAAGATGTTTTGAGATCTACAAATTCATCTACATATCTAGATTTATATATTAAAGGATGAAAAATGACATATAAATATTAAAGATGTGATTTGTTAACAAATATTCCAAAATATGGTTCATATTAAAGAGCATATAAAGACACATTATATCATTAAAAAATTATGGTTTTATTTTGGATTAAATGGAATTAAAATTTAATCATAAACTGATGGAGGGAAACTGAATATATTTTATGGATTGAAATTATCGATATGTAATAATAAAGGATCAAAAAAATTATTGATCTCCCATTTAGTGCTCTAATAAATGTTTTGTTATGATTAAAATTATTCAAGTAGAAGATGGTGATGTCAAACCATGAAATCAAAGTAATGAATTAACAATACAATTTTGATCTTAAAAATATGGTTTCAAATGAATATGTGTTACTGATTTTCATCCATTGTTACAATTTATATAATGATAAATCTTTTTATCCATTAGTGTATGATCTATTTTTGAACACCTTTCGTGTGAAACACTATGTTAATAATCATTAAAAGAGATAAATAAATATTATATGTATGGGTATTGTCTCATAGAGGTAAAGCTAATTGAATAACGGTGAAGAAGAAATTGAATTATTTATCTCAAAAAGATATATTTATAATCCTTAAATTTATGTAAAATTAGGACATTAACGAGGTACAAATTAAATTTCCCTCACCTAGTAAAAAACATACATTTTAAAAATAAAGAGGGAAAAATTATATCTAAATCAATCGAATTGTAAAGTAAATTTGATGAATGATTATATCCTCTTATAGAAGATCAATCTTGTATTAAATTTTATTGATTTAAACAAATTTTATGATATTGGTCTACTACCTGTACATATATGTTTTCATAATTGATTGGTATGAAAATATGTATTAGCTTGGAATATAATTGGACAACTTTTAAGAAAGTAAAGGTGTTCCAATTTCATTTTGTGTCAATGTAAATGGAAAAGGTAATAATGTTTCTCTAAATTATATAAAATTTATTTCTACACAGAACATTGATCACAAAAACAAAAGGTAATATTATTTGTGGATCATTTATTAAAAATATATCGATACCCTTTTCCAAATTATTCTATAAATAATATTTCAATGTGGGAATATCGATGAAGTCATGTTCGATTGATTAATATTCTATGTGTGGATATTCCTTAAGAATGAAAACTAACCTTCTTTGAATGATCTATCTTATAATATAAAATAACTTCCATGAGTATAATAATCCTGATATGATAATTTTTTAGTGATTCATAAGATATAGAGTATCAAGTTAGTTTGAGAGTCAACTATCGAGTACTTCATCTATTTCATGATGAAGGGTCACCAATCATAATGTCATCCATGTAAAATGAAGTTATATTATTAGAATTATCCATGATAAAATGTGAAAAAATAACATGAAATGATCCATATTATGCACAAATTAAATTGGCACACATAGTCTAGGAAGATAAAAAATATTTTTTATAACGATTCAATGATGATAATGAGGTGGAACAATGAGAAAATTATGATTGGTGAATAATTCCTTTCAGGAAAATATGATTCCCTATTTATAATAATTTAATAACATGAAAAATGAAATGATGATTGTGGAATGTTCTATGAAACAGATAGGGATTACATGACATAACCTATTTTTTATTTTCATGTATGATTTATAAGGTAGACAAATATATTTAACTATTATAAGGAATTTCAAAATGTGATACTATGAAATGAGGTTGAAGAAAATTTGTATTTTTTTTTAAAATGAATGAGGATCTATGAATGTATTTGCTATTGAATTAATCATATTCATTTTATTTTATATTCATTCAAATTTTCATGGATTGAAGGATTTTTGGGATTAATTATGAATCCAATTTGGTTACTTATTATTAAAATATAGTTAGTATTTTTGGTTATTATAAGTGAAGTAAATGATAATGCTTATTACCATAGGAGTAGATAATTCTAAGACTCATGAAATTTTATATGAAAAGATGTTATGGATGATGATTTATATTATTTTCTACTATAATTAATGTTTTTATCCAAGGGATTTTGAATATCTATGAATAATTTTAATTGATATAATGAATTCATTATAGAAATTTCATCAAAAATAGATGGAAAAATGAAAATGGAACATCCACGAGTTATTTTATTATTATATATATATAGAAGGTAAATGAGAATGATATATAGAAAATGTTGGATATCAGTTTATCACTATTATTCCATAGAGATTATTTTATGTTATCATGAACATGATGAAAATATGTGATTATTGTCCTAAAAAAACTATTCTTGTTGAATCCAAGAAGAAGAATACAACTTGTGAAGATTATAATCATTGAAGAAAACTATGTTAAGATAATAAGGATAAATATATATGAAGAGAAGATATTATTGTGTGTTTCTATTTTCAAAGGAATATTATTGTGCTATCGGGTTTTCTATGTTTGAAAATAAGTAAAAATTAGAACAATAGTGTGGAATATAATATTCATAGAATTAATCTATGGAAGGAGATGCACAAAAATATAGTCTATAGTCAGTTTTCATATTATTATGTATAAAATTATAATATTGTGTTCTTGTGTGTAAGGTATCACATAGAAGGTTCATGATTTTTCTTGTGCTAACCAATTATAACTGAGTAGTCAATATTATCTTATGTATGGTAACTATTTTTTTATGAATTGTAGTATGAAATATAATTTCATATTAAATCTAAAATTATAAAACTCTCAAATTATTATTTTTACATCCAAATGAACGAGTTAAATGAGAAATAATTAATTATTATCTTAATTGGTAAATAGGGTAACGAGAGATATATATTTAAATGGAAAAATGAATTCACCAACACTAAATTACACCCTTTATTGAGTATATAAAATGTGGTGCTAATAAACATCTATGGTTGTTTTTAATCTAATATAAATAATTAGAAATATTTATTTCTATAGGGATTCCTTGATATATTTTTGGAATCAAGGATTCATACTATAGGAATCAAAATATCTTGCCTTTTTGAATGTACTCATATGTATTCTAAAAATAAATCAGTGATTCTTGTTTACAAAAAGATTATAGTATATTATAAGGTTATTCACCACATTTAATGAATTAATTTAATATTACACTTCCCTCAGGATTTCTCTTTGGTGATATTTTTTATTTGGATCGATTAATAAAGAAAATAATTACTTTTCTCTCATAAAAATAGAATCACTACCTCGTTCATAAATAAAAATATCATTCTCTAGAAAATAATTTCTTTTATTAAACATTGTAAAAAAATCCATAATATGGAGTATGTAAAATTCAATGATTTATATATAAATAGTGTTTATAACTAGGGAATAACAATGTTGGTAAATGAATTCATATCGATATATACCAGTTGTGTTATGATTCAAATTAGTTATATTGATTAAAAACTGTTTACTCAACAAGTCTTATAACAATTTAATTATATCTTCTAGAATGAAACATATAAACTATACAATGATATTGAATCAAATAATACATTTTATGACATCCATTTTATGATAAATGAACCTACTACAACATGATTTGGGACACAAACCACAATTTTAGTTATTGAATAATGTTTACCTTTGTCCCAAGTCCATTTTTGAGATAATTCCCATGATTCATGGGGAATTTTCAGGAATAATTACCCCTATACATAATTTTAAAAATTATAAATATTATTATTCTTTAATGAACTAGATTTCCTGAGCCTGATAGCCTATAAATCTATATATGTGGAATTTTATGATAACGTTCTTAATAATTAATTAATCTTTTTTCAAATAATATTATATGTTGGAGATACCTCAATTACAATGTTTTGTTTTTATTTCCTTATACGGAATACTCAACCACATGCTTCATTTCATGAATTCATTAGAAACTGTGAGACATAGAGAATTAAAACTATTTATTGATAACAGATAATACTATATCCTCACCTAAAAAAAACATTAAGAGGCCAATCCCCATATCTTTCTATATTATATCCCATGAAAGAATTTATTATTCCCAATTCGTGGATTACAATTAATGTCAATAATATCAGTTTCTAACAATATTAATTTAACATGTAATACAATATTATACCTCGATTCCATTTTCCATTGATTGCTAAATTTCCAACCATTGTTTGGTAATTATTTATCAGTAATGTACTTATTAAGAATATATATATAATATTATCCAATTAAATACACATTATAACCATCGACTAGATATCACAAATGATCAATGAGCACAATAAATCAACATATACAATTAAATTATGAAACAAAATGATAACCTTCTATATTTCACAACATTTTAATATATGTATATAGATGAAAATCCATTTTTGACAGATGTGAGAAATAAAATTGATTATTCTTAAAAATAATTATGTGGACCAACGAAAAATATTGAGAGTAAATTTGAATAAAAAATATATATTTACATGAAATTACATGAGGAGATTAAATGTTATGAATTTCATTGGATATATATCAAAAGATATCATTATCATAAATTTATGCAAAATCAATCCCGAAAAACAATAGGATTTTAATGTAAAACCGTTTCGCATTGGTAAATCAGAAATATTTAGATAAATGAATGAAATGAAATTATATGGATATTTATATCCAATAATTATATAAAATTACTCATTAAATAAATCAATTTTCAATATATACATCACAAAAAGTGGTGACAATTTCCTATGTCTTGTAGAACTAAAATTAAGACACAAATCCCTTACCTAAAGTCCCAAATTCTATCATAAAACGTTCCAACGTCCTATATAAAAAATATCAGTTTATTGTAAATTTATTACCAATCCATAATTATATATATCACACAATATAATGTCTACTAATGAAATATTTTTACCTATATATTAACAATTCATTATCAAAATCACATGTCAGAAGATAATTTATTCATTTTTTATATATATATTGGTTTGGTATTTTTGGTCATGGGAAATTTAATATGGTTTCATAATAAATATAATGAAATAAATTTTATATGGATCTTGTATATTAATAATATATTTATTTATTGTAATCCATAAAAGATATAGATTGAAAGCGAATTTGACCCCTCATAGGGAAATCTAACTCTATGTTCAGATGAATGTTGTTTCTATTTTGATAATGGATGGAATAAAAGAATTTTAACTATTAACTACAAACAAAAGAATAATTTTTATATCATTAATGTAAAAAATATTCATTAAATCTATCCATATAACCATCCATGTGGAAAAAAACAAAAACATATCACGTCGCTTCATGGAGCCGATTGTATATATATACGCATAATAAACATTATAATTTTCCATCTATTTGGATGTTAAGATAGTATATGTGATATTGAAAATCGATATTTATATAAATTTAATTAATATAAAATACAATAACAAAATCCATAATTATCACCACTGTGATAGGTGGTGATGGAAAAAATTCATTGGATTTCAAGACGCAATTATTTTGTTCACACGATCGACAGTTTCATGTCCCACTAAAGGGTAAAGTATACAAAAGAAGTTCATTCCATTAAAAATATAAAATATTATTATATGATAAATTTAATATTTCAACTATTTTTATGTCTATATAAATGATTTAAACAACAAAAAATAAAAAATTTCAACATATTTGATACAATTTTGGATTTAGACTATTTTTTTGGGGTGCTTTTAAAAACTCAGAAGGGAATTATTTTTATACAAGGACGTGGGGGGGTTTCTGAGTGGTTAATGCTTGTCCATGAACAGTATTTAAAAGATTACATTCAAAAAAACATTATTTTCTATCAATTTTCTTTTCTATACTCATTTTTTGATCATTTTATTTCATATTAAAATTATATTTTAAACCTGTTAATCAAATACTTATTTTTATCTTGTTGAAAAAATAACCAAAACAAAAGTTACAGTTTAGAAACACAATTTTCATCCTTTTCAAGAGACAACCAGGTGTTCACCATTGTACTATAATATGAGGGGATGATATTGATTGAGGTTTTCATGAAAAAAACATTGACATAGACTAACACCATTTCCATGGAGGTTTTATGGGGTGATTTTATAGAAAATGTTTTCCCATGAACTGAAATTTTAATACAAACATATTACCTTTAGATCATTAATTTGATATATCATATCACTCTAGTGTTAAGGCCACAATAAACTCCCCCATCCCATATTGTGAATCCTAAACTAACTCTCCTGGAAGGTAAGTAGTTGGAATTGAAATTCCAATGTCTAAAAACAGAACTCCGAATGAAATGGCTTTGTCCTATGAATAATGTTAATAGAATCCTGTGGAATATCTCTACGCACCTATTGGGTTTGAGAAAAAATCTGGTTTAATCCACTATCCACTAAAATTAATATGGTTTATAGGTGAGGGGCCACATATACACTGTCAATAATCCATTTATCTATGTTATAATATGAAACTAGTCAGAGTTTATGTTTATCAAATAAAGTTGAAGTCATTTAATTTTTCATTATATGGATTATCCAATGAATGGTTCTTCAATTCCAAATCGACTATGATATGATATTATAATGAATTATTGAAAATATTCATTGAAATTTTTTCCCTACCAAATGAACATCCTATATCATAATATAGTTCTTTGAAATTATTTAATCACAAGGTGAAACAATGCCTGAGTTCATGGAACATTTCAACAGACTCTTTTTTAGCTTCCCCCACCATCAAATTAGTGACCAAACTTTTTATTCAATAGTTTAATGAGGGATAGTTTCATAATGACACAAGCATGATAGATTCTACTATAGGAGGAGGTTTATTTATCAAAACACTAGCTACTGCTAGGATGATAATTGCAAACAAGGCCCAAAATTCTATTCAATATGTAACAAGAAGAATTATTCATGTCAAATAAGTACAAGAATTCCCATCATCTGGTCTTGAATATAACACAGTTACAAGTCAAAAATATGATCTCACTTCCATAGTGAGATCGATGATTCTATCTAATAACTCACCAACACCCCCCAATCTGAATGCAACATTTAAAATATAGGTCCACATGGGAATTTTCTCTTCTAATGAACATTTTAGTGATCAATTACCACAAATGAAAGATCCTTTGGAAAAATATAATTCTTTTTTTCTTGGAATACACTTTCAATCGAACCATCAAATTCAATTTCAAAACAACCAAAATTTCAATCAGGGTCTGAAAAACCAATCTAATTAAATATTTTGGAATACTAAACAACCAAGAGGATTCATCAATGGAAAATATAGTAATTATCAAACAAGTTATTTCAATTAGAGAGATAATTCGCATTAAGGCATAAACATTCTACATGCTCCTCTAACACAAAAATTAGAGTGAAACCATGTATATGACTTAATTTTTATTGAATATCTTGATTACTCAAATGGTTCAACTATCAAACGATGCATGCTTCTTGAAAAATAAAATGAGTATAGGTTTAACTCACGTCAAAAATTTAATTTTAGAGATAATATGAAGGAAAATCTGAGTGAAATTCATAATAGGAGTGGAAAAAATTGAATAAACCTTTAATTGAGGAAATGAAAACATATATTGAAAATGTTGAATAGAATCCCTCAAATAATGGTAATAAATAATATTATTAAGAAAATTTGAAAGAAAACAAAAAATAAAGAGATGATATTTTTAATAAAAGAATCAATAATGGTTTGAATATGATGTCTGTACTTTATGTTTCTCCAAACAATACTCAAAATACCCTAGAAAGATTCAGTCTTCCACTACCATACCAATGTAGTGAACCACCATAGATGTCAAGTGGTGAAAAAGAGTTGGACAATGAGGCATTAGATAAATTCATGAATGTCAATGTCCAAATTTTTTAGCTTATTTCTATAAAACAAATTATAAGGTATTGTTTTTTCTGACTGAAATGTTTTCCCATAAGAGAAAATTCAAAAGAGGTTAAAAGGAAAATTTTGGGTGGAATTTTTCATATATGATTTAACATTCTTTGAATGTCAATTGAAAAGACCCAAGAACCATTAATATTCATAGCACCATTGGGAACTATGAATTATAGGATTTCATGATTGACATAGGGACCTCTATCAATGATATACCACATTTCGTTTACCTATGCCTTTATGTTAGGGAATTGAAACCCTTTTGAATAATCATTCAACTTGCCTATCGATAAACTACAAATCCTAATGGAGTAATAGATGATGTTCTTATTCAAGAGAGAAACATGATATTTCCTATAGATTTTTAGGTATTATATATAGATTTTGATTAGTTTAGTACCCATGAACCACTCATTCTCCTGAGACCATTTTGGAAAAATTCAAGGGAAATCATGAATGCTCACAATGGAGAACCTTCATATGAATTTAGAGGATATATTGATCACATCAATGTATTTTATTCCACTAAACAGCAATCTTAGGATCATTCATCCCCTTATGTAAACATGACTAATTGGTTTTCCATTATCATGTTACCCAATTTATCATGTTGTGAAATACCCAAAGATAATGATGGATATTTGATTCTTACTGAAACCAATCACGAAAAAGATGAAAAGGAAGATTGTGATGAGTCTTGGGATTTGGAGACTACAGATATTGGCACTAATAAAGAAGACATTCTAGAATCCACGGAACCTAGTAGTGGTCTCCCTAGAGAAGTATCCATTTTTTCATATATACCAACACATAAGAACATGGAAATTGATCTTCATGCTAAATTTCCAATAAACGATGGAGTTTGAAAATGTAATAATATATTTGTGAATATTTTGATCATTAATTAAAAATCCCTACATTAGTTATAATTGATATAACCTCCTAAGAACCTCAAATATTCTTTCAGAGAAGGAAATTAATAATTTCTTATCATAATTTCAATGGATTTTTCAGGGGACCAAGATAACCAACTACCTAGGATCCTTAAGTCCCACATTAAACCAATAGGATTTATTCTCTATTATTTAATATGAATTAGTCCCTCAGGGTTCATGCGTATATTTTTTTTGGAGAAAATATATAAACTTCAGAGAAAACTACAATGAATATTGAACCCAACACTATTAGAGGTTTTCAAGAAAGAAATCACCTACATAAAAGCAATTTGAATAATGTTTACCATATCAAATTATTAATGGGTAAGCCTATTCTTGGTTGTTACTATGAATGGTTTATTTTCAATGTCAAAAAATATATTTTGTGATCTTGTCCCTATTTAGCTTCTATATAAAGTTATAATGTACATTGATTATTAGAAGAAAAATTTGATAACCTAGAAATTCCACATACCAATACAATTCCTTAATCATTTACTTGATATACTACCTAGAAACACCCACAATTACTTTCTTTATGGATTATCCTGATATTTACAAATTCACATTTCACTCAATGATCAAGATAAAACCACATTAACATTCCAAATTGGAAGTTTTTCTTATCGGAGGATGAATTTATGTATGTATAATCCCATAATAACATTTCCATGTTGTGTGATGAAAAATTTATCGAAATTTTTGGAAACATGGATGGATGTTTTTATGAATGAATTCATGATCTATGGCTCATATATTAAATGTTTTCTGGAGTTATTGGATAATGTTCTGAAAATATTCATTGATAAGAACCCCATTCTAATTTATGAAAAATTATAGTTTATAGTTGGTAAGATTATTTTCCACAGTCATATGGGGTCTATAAATGGAATTAAAGTCTTTTAATGAAAATTAGATGTAATTTATTCTTTTCCATACACAAAAACTATGAGAGTTGTGGGAACCATTGTTCGCCATTCTCTCTTTTATAAGAGATTCATTAAGGATTTAAGTATGGATGCACTTCAATTCTCCAGATTGATATAGAAAGATGTCAAATTTTTCATTGATGAGAAGAGTAATCATTACATTGTATAGATGAAACAAATACTCATAACCCGACCCATTTTCAACCACAAAAATGGTACCTACCCTTTGAAATCATGGAAAATGCATAAGACATTTATCTTGGGTTAGTATCATGTCAATGGATTTAAAATAAATGTCATTTGATTGCTTATGCCTCCATAACATTAGATTTGGACCAATCAAACCACATAAAAACTGATAATGGTCTACAGGATGTTTCCTTTGCTCTTGGAAATTTAAATTCAATATTCTATAATATATGGTGATTGTTTTTATTGATCATAATAAAATTAAATATTTTATCAAGAAACAAGATGCAAAACATAGAATTTTGAGGTTCATCATTTTATTACAAGATTATGAAGTTGAACTAAATGATATTAAACAATGTGATAACATTGTTTCTGCTAATTAGAGTAGTATTTCATCATTTTTAAATGAAACCCCTCAGATATATTCACCAATTAATGAAAACTTTCTAGATGAGAAGTTGTTTTTTTATCAATATTAAAGACCATTGTTTTCAAATATTGGGAAATATTAGGCTTCATATAAACTTCCCCACTAGTTTTCCAGGTAATAAATTAATAAACTTGTATGTGATTCAATGAAATAATTTTTGGCTGATCCCATAATATGGAACATTTGTATTGATCAATTGATTCACATATTCATTCAAAATTATAAATTTCAAAACATCCTTCATTTTTTTCACGCAATAAGATGTGGAGGACACTCTGGTCCACAAATAACTATGAGAAAAGTTCTAGAATCTGTTTTTTTACCACCATTTTTAAATATTCTTTTCTGTTTTGTATAACATGTAAACATTTTTTATTCCTAGGAAACATTACAAAAAATAAATGAGATGCCATAAAAAAACTCTTCTTTATGACTAAGATATTTATTGAATGGATTTTATTAGGCATTTAACCCCATTATTTTGGATATATTTACATATTTCTTTGTTTATTATAACTCCTCGTGGGAAGAGTCTATTCGCACAAGGAATATTGATGCTAAACATGATTCCAAATTTGCAAAATCATTTTTTTTTCAAGATTTGGATCACTAATTTTTATTATGGATCAATGTGACCATTTTATTAATAATACATTGGAAACTCTATTTTATAAATAAAGTATTCATCATAGGGTCTATACACCCTACCATCTTCAAAAAATGGAATGAATGTGTTGTCCAATAGATAAATCATAATAATTCATAAAAAAAATTGTGAACTAAAATAAAAAGGAATGGATTTTGAGACATGAATATGAAGCCCTGAGCCCATAGGACTATGCTCAAAAATCCAATTATAATGACATCTTTTATAATTTTCTATTTAAAGGATTTTCACTGATTGGTTTACACAGAACATAAATATTTTTGGGATGTCAAATTTTGTTACATGAATCTGTTTTCTACTAGAAAAGACGTAAAACATATTTGTATGATATGGATGAGATCAGATACAATTTATATAGAAGGAATAAGTTGAATAAATAATGAATGAAAATATTTCATGATGTTTTGATTCTAAATTAAAACATTAATATGATGATAAGTTTTTTCTATTTTATTCTATATTGGTGTTGTTCCCAGGTAAATATTTTTCCATATGTTGTGGACATATCATTTTTACTCTTCTTTTTTCCTTTTTTTTCTTTATAGATATATGATCCAAACAAAGGGAAACCATTCATATTCAATAGTAATTAGTTTATGTTATATATATAGGATTTAATGATCATTTTGGGGAGGAAATCCATCTCTATGATGCATAATAAAATTTATCCAAGTTGTGTCTTTCCTTTAACTAATTTTTGTTAAGTCATTATTTTCATAAAATTAATTCTTATAAAAATATTTTTTTCAATAAGTAAATTTCCAAAACTATTTGTTTGGGGAGGCACATTCTAGGAATATAAGGGTTTTTTGATATTTTCATTTTATTTTTTTTCATTTTTTTTGTTTTCAAATTGTTATTCCATTTTTTTGGTGTGATTATTTTCATATTTTCCCAACTATTTCCGTTTTATTTATTATTTTTTTGGAGATTTTTTTTTGAAATTCATTGATATTATTGAAAATAATTCCACAGAGTTAACTTATTTATCTTATAAAACTAAACATAAATTAATATTGAAAATGACACTATTACAAGTTTCTCAATTTGTAAAATTCATAAAAAGACCTCTGATGTTTTAATATAATTCCACATATCATTTTACATATAATAAAAATTATCATTCGTGTTATACCATAAAACACATGTAGATAACTTATTCTCATTAACATCTTTTTTAGAGAACCAATCCATGCTTGTTTGAGCAAGAACATGATCTATTTCTATCAAAATTTGAGGGCACATAAAATTGTGATTCTAAATATTGAGGTGTTAATTTGCATTTTGAATCCCCCTATTTCATGGTAATCCATTCAAATTTTCATTAATAATACATATAATATTTCCTGATCCCTTATTATCAATTTCAACCAATTAGGATATCCACATTGAATGATTAATTTCCCTTTATAATGTTCCATGGATGTAGAAGTGCCCGACCATATTGAATTTATGTGTCGTGGAAGATAACTTGTGAAGTACTACCTCAATTTTTTTCTTCTTTGGGTGGATATTAAATAATTTAAGATAATTTTTTTTCTATTTTATCATATTTTATTATGATCTATTCCTATTTGGTTCTCTAAAATGAAATAGAGTTGTGGATATCTAGAGCTCTTAATGGATGAAAGTTGTGCCATATGTGGATCTTTTAAAAAAATAATATAAAAAACTAGGGAAGAAAAATTTAATATTTTCTACTGATATATTGATATATCCTGAAAGAAATTATTTTTTCAATGGAGAGTAAAGCAGAATATATACATTAGTTTAAATTATAATGATGATTTTTTTCTTCAAAAAGATCTAAGCCCTCCTTAGTATGTCGTAGTTTTTTCACATATGAATCCCACCATTCATAAGCCATAGAAAAACATGGAATAGTAATCATGATAATAAAATTATATTGGATCACATTGGGTATATATATAAAAATATATCAATACAATTGTCATAATTTCATAGGATTGGATGTGAAAAGAATTGATGAAAATTCATATTTGTGTGCTAAGTGAAAATTAATGTTTCAGGAAAGTGTGTTGTGTGCATGAGAGGAGAAAAGAAGTGTATACAGATTGATAGATCTAAATTTAAAATTTTTAAATTTTTTTTAATGAACCATGATATCATTTAAATATTTGTAGTAAATTGGTGAACATCATTGGTATTGTAACACCCCAGGTAAATAAATAATATGACATTTTTATATTTATCCTTATTTGTGAATAAAATATTAATATGACTTTAAAGAGGACGCTATGCTCGATGGTGTACCCAACACGCAACAATGAGTTTCATGGGAATATTACGTTGCACTCTAATAATAAAATAATATTATTTTAAATGATAGTTAATTCCTAGCCGTTGTAATGGCGGGAATGAACAGAACTAACTACAAAATGATTATATATGTTTGTCAAATATTTTTACTCTTTACAATAAATTTTAGAGGATTAAAAATGAGAATGAATCCAATTTTAAACGTAGATAGTCTAATATTCTTTAAAAGGTCGATTAACCGCCCTTTGATGGAGAACCTCTTTTAAATCCACTTTTTGACAATTTTATGTGTTATATTTGACAAAATACAATTCATATTTAGAATCGGGATATCAAAATTTACTTTGTTTAAATTTTTGGTATTTTTCGGAAAAAGTTCAATTTTTAATGAATAGTGAAAAATGTTGTATTTTAATGCAAAACCTCTTTTTAATCTAATTTATTTATATGATTAGATTATCTTTTTAATTTGCTTTAAAGTGTAAATATGACAACCCTGCTTTTTTATTACAACTTAAACATGCTTTATTACATAAAACTTCACTTGATACAACAAAGAAGATCGAGAGGTTTAGTGTCTTTGGGGATTAGGATCATTACATAAAAACTTTAAACTTGAAATATGACATCTTTTTTGAAAACTTCCTTTACATGACTACTACATTCCTTCGTACTTAGCATTGCATGGGATAACCTGAGGACATGCATAAGAAAAGGGTGAGCTATAAAGCCCAGTAAGGGAGTAAACAATGAATAACATGAGGAGTGAAATACATGTTAGTCAATAGGCATATCAATAGAGCATAATAGAAACATGAACATAAAGGCATGATAAAGCATGATAATCATAACATGGAAATGTGGCAACAACACTTAACATTGAATTAGCATGAGCCAAGGCTCATTGCACATGGAGCATGAGTAAACCCTCATTGCACATGAAGCACGAGTAAACCCTCATTGCACTTGAATTAGCATGATTCAACACTCATTTCACATGACGTATCATGATACTATACTTTACCCAATGCATTGGAGCGCTATAAAGGGCACACCCTTCTTAAACATTTCATTTCATGCATAAGTGTGCCACATGGATCATAAAACATGGATTCATAAAACATAATCATTTCTTCCACGATAAAGGAAAGTGTAATTCATATATGAAACTTTATAATCAATATGTAAATGTGCATAAAGGTGAATACCCTTGATGGAGAAATGGGCATGGTATTCACTACACAAAGACATTGGCTTAGAAAATCGGTGCGATTTCGGCAGCGTAACGGCGTGACATAAGAATTCATAAAAAAGTTGATGAGAGAGAAAGGGGTTCCTCATCATATTTACATGTAATGGACAGTAAGGAGATCATATATATACATGTCCCAACAATAGAAATGGAATTTAGATTCATGATACAAAAGTATTTCTTGAATGTAAAAGAAGAGAGAGAAGTTCCTTTCGGAATTTGGGCATAGTAACGGGTGTACATGGGAGGCATTTAATGAGAGAGAAAGGGTTCTCCCATCATTCAAACAATAAGAGGGCAGTATGGGGGAGGTGCGAAACCATACCCCAACATTCATAATTGAAATAAAAAGGGAAATACAACTTAAAGAAAATTTACAAAAAAATGAGAAAGGAAGAAAACCCCTTACTTGGAAGTGTGCTTCCAAAGGCTAGAGAGAGGCTTGTGAGAGGCTTCTTGGGAGCTTGGGGCACCTTGAGAGGATTCTATAGAGAGTAGGGCATAGGTTGGATGAACATCAAGGGCTTTGAGTGAGGAGTAAGTGGGAGCTTGGGTGGGTTTATATAGGAAAGGTGAGATAATTCTTTATTATTTAGGTTTGGGACCCCTTATATTAAAGTAATCCAAACAAAAAACCATCCCATGGTATTTGCCCATGGTTTCTGGAAAAGGAAAGGGGAAAATAATATTTTACAAGTCCAAGGTCCGAAATTATTAAAAAATTAGGGTTGCTTATGTGGAGGTGAGTCACACTCCCATGGAAATTAATTTAAAAAGGCAAAGTGTTGAATAAGTCTTGAGGGCTCCATTAATGCTTTGAAAAGTGAGTCAAACAAACCCAAAACCTCATTATTTTAATGATAAAACATATATTGGCCGAACATAAGGATTATGGTATTTTATTACATCACCATTGGGTCATTATGATGTCATAAAACACATTATATATTTAAATGGTATTTAATTTTTACCCAAAAATTTGACTGTCTCAGAAAATTATGAAAAATTCACCGTTGGATAATTTCGACATCCTGATTCCAAAAATAATATTTATTTTATCTAAATAATTTTTTAAATATGTGAATTTTCACTTTTAAAATAAAAACCGACATTTATAAAAAAAATCACGGGTTTTGACAGAAATGGCTTTCAAACCTTAATAAAAATTTTAATTGCATTCATAAAATTATAAGATCATTTATATTTAATAAAAATTAATTTAATATTAATAATAATATTTTATTAAAATATTATTTAATTCAAAAATCCTTTAATTTAATAAAATATAATTCTTAATTAAATAATAACTAAAAACACCATTTGTACTTTAAAAACTAATTACAATGCATCAAAAATGACTAGAAATTATATTCACTATTATATACAAAAATAATGTACATGAACATGGTGCTACTTATTTGTTACATAACCCCTTAAAATAGCCGCATAAGACCTAAGGGTAAGGTGTGCGATGGTGACAGACTCTTGGGGTTGCTCGGATAACATCGCTCGAGTGGTAATCTCTATCAACTTCCATTTTTCCCGTAGACGATCACGTTCGAGCTTGACTTGATGAAGCTCATGTTGGGCTTGGTCAAGGGCAAAGCCCAAAGACGCCACCTCTTTTCCGAGCTCCGACAAATGGGCTTCGTGTGGGGCAAGTCTACTGGATGAGGCCATCGCTTCCTTTGTCTGAGTAGAAAATTGGTTTGTTAAAGCCTTATATTTAAACTACCCAGATGATCACTGTTCAACGGCTATAGATGTAACGGTCACAAATCATAAAGTAAAACTAAAAAAAGTTGATATCTTATAAAAACATTTTTCATAAAGAAACATTTAACTGGATCAAGAGGGATTTTCCATTAATGAAATTTTCGGTCGTTACAACATTCCCCCCTTAAGAAATTTCGCCCTCGAAATTTTCCTTTTCCCACACTAAAACAAATGTGGGTAACTTAGCTTCATCATATCCTCTGACTCCCAAGTTGCTTCTTCAAACTTGTGGTTTCTCCACAACACCTTGTCTAGGGGCATTGTCTTATTTCGTAGAACTTTTACTCTACGATCTAAGATCTTCATTGGTTGCTCCTCATAAGAAAGATTGTCTTCTAATTTCACCACCTCGGAAGAGAGTACATGTGAACGGTCTGGTATGTACATCTTTAAGAGGGATACATGGAAGACATCATGCACCTTGGCCATAGTAGGTGGAAGTTCTAGTCGATAGGCCACATCCCCAACACGATAACAAATCTCGAAGGGGCCGATGTACCTTGGACTTAACTTCCCTTTCTTTCAAAACCTCATGACCTTCTTCCATGGAGATATGCGTAAAAACACCATGTCTCCGACTTTAAACTCAAGGTCTCGTCGACGATTATCTGCATAACTCTTCTGCCGACTCTGGGCTACCTTGATATGCTGCTGAATGGTTTTCACCTTCTCCACCATTTCTTCAACCATTTCGGGTCCAAGCAGCTTATGTTCCCCGACCTCATCCCAACATGCCGGTGTTCTACACCTTTTCCCATACAGGGCTTCATATGGTGCCATTTGGATGCTCGAGTGGAAACTATTATTATAAGAGAACTCAACTAGAGGAAGATGTTGATCCCATCCTCCTTTAAAGTCCATTGAGCACGCTCTCAACATATCCTCAAGTGTTTGGATAGTCCGCTCGGATTGGCCATCAGTTTGAGGATGATAGGCCGTTCTGAAGTTCAGTTCAGTATTCAGAGCATGTTGAAGACTCTTCCAAAACATAGAGGTAAATCTTGGATCTCGGTCAGACACAATAGATAGTGGTACTCCATGCAACCGTACCACTTCCCGGATATATATCTGTGCCAGTTGATCCAAAGAGAAATCCTCTCGAATAGCAATGAAGTGTGCAGTCTTTGTAAGACGGTCCACAATAACCCAGATTGCATTGCTGCCAATGGATGTTCTTGGAAGTCCGGTGACAAAGTCCATGGTGATGTTCTCCCATTTCCATTCTGGTATGGGCAATGGTTGCATCATCCCCTTAGACTTCTGCCTCTCTGCCTTCACTTGCTGACACACCAGGCACTTTGATGTATATTCAGCGATCTCCTTCTTCATATTATCCCACCAAAAGTTTTCTCGGAGATCTCGATACATCTTTGTGCTCCCTGGGTGAATAGAGAAATTTGAACTATGTGCATCATCCAAAAGTTCCTTCTTCAGCTCCGAACTTGATGGAACACATAGTATTTTCCCAAACCGCACAATTCCTTCTTCATTAACATTAAACTCTGAGGATTTTCCCTTTTTGATAGCTTCCACTTTTTCTTGGATTCCCACATCATCCTTTTGAGCATCCTTTAACCTTTCCAACAAAGATGGTTTAGAAATCATTTGTGAAAGGATTGATGATGTTACCTTCTTTATGATTCCCACGTCCATCTTCATCAAGTCTAAGAAGATTGGATCCTTCTCAATTCTCATCATTGATAGAATTGCTGGATCCTTTCTACTTAGGGCATCCGCCACCTTGTTCGCCTTCCCAGGGTGGTAATGTATTGAACAGTCATAATCCTTGATGAGCTCTATCCATCTTCTCTGGCGCATATTAAGCTCTTTCTGTGTGAATATATATTTTAGACTCTTTTGGTCAGTATATATCTCACATTTCTCTCCATAGAGATAATGCCGCCAGATTTTCAATGCAAAGATCACCACCGCCAACTCCAGATCATGCGTTGGATAGTTTCGCTCCTAAATTTTCAACTGCCTTGAGGCATAGGATATCACTTTATCATTCTGCATCAGCACACATCCTAAGCCCTTCTTCGAAGCATCACTGAATACCACAAAAAGCTCCCCACTTGTGGGTAAAGTGAGCACGGGTGCAGTGATAAGCCTCCTTTTCAACTCCTTGAAGCTTTCTTCGCATTCATCACTCCAAGAAAACTTTACTCCCTTTCGAGTTAGCTTGGTAAGAGGGTTGGACAATCGTGAGAAATTTCTCACAAATCGTCGATAATATCCAGCTAACCCCACGAAGCTACGGATATCAGTTACCGATGTTGGCCTCGGCCATCCCTCAATTGCATCTATTTTAGAGGGGTCCACAGATATCCCATTGCTTGTGATGATATGACCCAAGAATGAGACTTCCTTCAACCAAAACTCACACTTGTTGTACTTTGCATAGAGCTTCTCCTTACGCAAAGTCTCTAGTACAATTTTTAAATGCTCCTCATGGTCCTCCTTGGTTTTAGAGTATATTAGAATATCATCTATAAAGACTACCACAAATTTGTCTAGGTAATCTCTAAAGACTCTATTCATCAAGTCCATGAATATTTCTGGAGCATTGGTGAGTCCGAAAGGCATTACTATGAATTCATAGTGCCCGTACCTTGTACGAAAAGCAGTCTTGGGGATATCTTCCTTCTTCACCCTTACTTGATAATATCCCGACCGCAAGTCGACCTTGGAGAAGTATTGTGCTCCACGCAGCTGATCAAACAAGTCATCGATTCTTGGGAGAGGATACTTGTTCGTTATCGTGATTTTGGTAAGTTCACGATAATCGATGCAAAGACGCATTGACCCATCCTTCTTCTTGACGAAGAGGACTAGTGCACCCCATGGTGATGCACTTGGGCGTATAAACCCTTTATCCAGATTCTCCTGTAGTTGTTTCTTTAGTTCTTCAAGCTCAACCACAGCCATTCTATATGGAGTCTTGGATATTGGTAGCGCCCCAGGTATAAGTTCAATTGAGAACTCAACATCTCTTCTTGGAGGAAGACCAGGAAGTTCCTCGGGAAATACTTCAGCGAATTCCCTCACAGTAGGCATTTCTTCAAGGGTGGTTTCTTCCTTGGACTTAATCATCTGAGCCAGATATGCGTGCTCATAAGGCAGTAATATCCATGCTTGAGATGATGAAGCTAAAGGAGATTCATCTTCCTCCTGACACTTGTAAAGAATCGGGGGTCGATTCTCCATATGGAGTGTGATTTCCCTCTCCCGACAATTTATGTTGGCTCTATATAAGGAAATCCAATCCATGCTAAGAATTGCATCAAATTCCACCAAAGGGAGTATGACGAGGTTCGCCGGGAAATTCAATCCAAATATTATAACAGGGGAGGACTTATACTCATGGGATGCAATGATTGCCCCATTTGCCGTACTCACCAACATCTTTACTTCCATGATTTGTGGTGGTGCAGGGATTATTCTACTAAACTTTTGAGATATAAAAGAATGCGTAGAACCTGAATCAAAAAGTACGTTCGCTATTCTTGAATGAATAACTAGCATACCTGTCACCACTTTGTTGTCGGGGTTCACTTCGGCAGAAGTGATGACAAAAGCTCTTCCTTGTTGTCTTGGAGGTTGTTGATTGCCTCCGATAACCCTTGGATTAGGGCACTGATTCGCAAAATGACCCGGTTCTTTGAATTTGAAGCATTGAACAACGCGTTGAGGTTCGAACGGAGCGTTCCTCTCCTCTGTCGTAGCCGCGGGTCCTTCTTGCTGACAGTTAACAGCTAGGTGCCCTTCTCTTCCACACTTGAAGAATTTTCTTGTCCCCCTAAGGCAATTTCCAGGGTGCTTCTTTCCACACTTTTGGCATGTGGGGTGATGGAACTTCTTAGCGCCGTTGGATTTATCCATCGGACAACCAGCATTGAAGTCCACCTTACGCTTCTTGTCCCCATGATACCCCTGTGATTCTCCGATCTCCATTTCAACCTTGAGGGCACATCGGACAATTTCCTCATAGCTGTCAAAGTCACGGATCGCTAATGCTTTCCGCAAGCTAGGCTTTAGCCCACCAAAGAAGCGGTCAACCTTGCATTCGGGGGTAATGACAAAGCTGGAAGCGTATCATGCAATCCTTGTGATGTTTGCCTCGTACGCTCCCATAGATTCTTCATCTTTTTTGCTTGAGGGAAAGGAAGTCCCTTTCCATCTTAAGACGGAGGGTGCGCGGAAAATATTTATCGAAAAACATCTTCCGGAATTACTTTCATTCCAAAGCCTCGATCTCCTCCTCAGGCTTCGTATTTTTGATCAACGTCCACCATTGATCAGCTTCACCCTCCATACGATAAGCCTCCAGGAGAACCTTCTCTTTTTCAGAGCATTGGAGGATGGAGAATATCTTTTCAATAGAGTTGATCCATTGTTCAGCGATCGTGGGATTAGATGATCCACTAAAAGTAGGAGGCCTTTGTCTCATGAAGATTTCAATAGCGACTTGTTCTTTCTTAGGGGGGGTTGAATGTTCCTCTTGACCAGTGTTTCTATTCAAAACTTTAGTTAGCTGAGAGAGAAGCGTGAAAAAGTTCGTGATTCCCGCTCCCATTGGATTGGGCATCTCATAAGTACAATCATCACACTGATCTTCACAACGGTTGTTAGCCCGAGTTCTCCTATTACCGGCCATTGGCTGGAATAAAAGAAAGTTAGGGGTAACACATAAAGGTTAATCCAAAGACAAAAGTTGATGACTTATAAATAAACTTTAATCTCTTTAACTCATGAGTCTATAGGATTCAATCCAGGATTTTCATGATCTTCCTTCTAACATATATTCTTAGGGGCATTTTTCCCTTAATAAGGGTTCATACTAAGATTGTGAATTTCTCAAAACATATCCCTTGGGAGTGTCGTAACCAAGAGTGCAGCAAGGCCCGTTGTCATGCACCAGTTCCCATTCGAGTCTAGCTCAAAGCGGTGTTTTTGGGTTTTACCCCTAGGATACATCTGTGCCAGAGCCGCCTCTACCTGCTCGTATCCAGACAGGGATGTATTTTTTTGATAAACCACTTACTTAGTATTTACCAAAACGTAGGGATGTTTTTATTATGCTTAGTATTGTATCTAAGGCTTTACTAGGGTTTCCTAATCCCAAAAATAACTAAACCTATCCATTGATACCAACTATGACAACCCTGCTTTTTTATTACAACTTAAACATGCCTTATTACATAAAAAATCACTTGATACAACAAAGAAGATCGAGAGGTTTAGTGTCTTTGGGGCTTAGGATCATTACATAAAAACTTTAAACATGAAATATGACATCTTTATTGAAAACTTCCTTTACATGACCACTACAATCTTTCGTACTTAGCATTGCATGGGATAACCTGAGGACATGCATAAGAAAAGGGTGAGCTATAAAGCCCAGTAAGGGAGTAAACAATGAATAACATGAGGAGTGAAATACATGTTAGGCAATAGGCATATCAATAGAGCATAATAGAAACATGAACATAAAGGCATGATAAAGCATGATAATCATAACATGGAAATGTGGCAACAACACTTAACATTGAATTAGCATGAGCCAAGGCTCATTGCACATGGAGCATGAGTAAACCCTCATTGCACATGAAGCACGAGTAAACCCTCGTTGCACTTGAATTAGCATGAGTCAACACTCATTTCACATGACGTATCATGATACTATACTTTACCCAATGCATTGGAGCGCTATAAAGGGCACACCCTTCTTAAACATTTCATTTCTTGCATAAGTGTGCCACATGGATCATAAAACAATGATTCATAAAACATAATCATTTCTTCCACGATAAAGGAAAGTGGAATTCATACATGAAACTTTATAATCAATATGTAAATGTGCATAAAGGTGAATACCCTTGATGGAGAAATGGGCATGGTATTCACTACACAAAGACATTGGCTTAGAAAATCGGTGCGATTTCGGCAGCGTAACGGCGTGACATAAGAATTCATAAAAAAGTTGATGAGAGAGAAAGGGGTTCCTCATCATATTTACATGTAATGGACAGTAAGGAGATCATATATATACATTTCCCAACAATAGAAATGGAATTTAGATTCATGATACAAAAGTATTGCTTGAATGTAAAAGAAGAGAGAGAAGTTCCTTTCGGAATTTCGTCATAGTAACAGGTGTACATGGGAGGCATTTAATGAGAGAGAAAGGGTTCTCCCATCATTCAAACAATAAGAGGGCAGTATGGGGGAGGTGTGAAACCATACCCCAACATTCATAATTGAAATAAAAATGGAAATACAACTTAAAGAAAATTGACAAAAAAATGAGAAAGGAAGAAAACCCCTTACTTGGAAGTGTGCTTCCAAAGGCTAGAGAGAGGCTTGTGAGAGGCTTCTTGGGAGCTTGGGGCACATTGAGAGGATTATAGAGAGAGTAGGGCAGAGGTTGGACGAACTTCAAGGGCTTTGAGTGAGGAGGAAGTGGGAGCTTGGGTGGGTTTATATAGGAAAGGTGAGAGAATTCTTTATTATTTAGGTTTGGGACCCCTTATATTAAAATAATCCAAACCAAAAACCATCCCATGGTATTTGCCCATGGTTTCTAGAAAAGGAAAGAGGAAAATAATATTTTACAAGTCCAAGGTCCGAACTTATTAAAAAATTAGGGTTGCTTATGTGGATGTGAGTCACACTCCCATGGAAATTAATTTAAAAAGGCAAAGTGTTGAATAAGTCTTGAGGGATCCATTAATGCTTTGAAAAGTGAGTCAAACAAACCCAAAACCTCATTATTTTAATGATAAAACATATATTGGCCGAACATAAGGATTATGGTATTTTATTACATCACCATTGGGTCATTATGATGTCATAAAACACATTATATATTTAAATGGTATTTAATTTTTACCCAAAAATTTGATTGTCTCAGAAAATTATGAAAAATTCACCGTTGGATAATTTCGACGTCCTGATTCCAAAAATAATATTTATTTTATCTAAATAATTTTCTAAATATGTGAATTTTCACTTTTAAAATAAAAACCGACATTTATAAAAAATTCAAGGGTTTTGACAGAAATGGCTTTCAAACCTTAATAAAAATTTTAATTGCATTCATAAAATTATAAGATCATTTATATTTAATAAAAATTAATTTAATATTAATAATAATATTTTATTAAAATATTATTTAATTCAAAAATCCTTTAATTTAATAAAATATAATTCTTAATTAAATAATACCTAAAAACACCATTTGTACTTTAAAAACTAATTACAATGCATCAAAAATGACTAGAAATTATATTCACTATTATATACAAAAATAATGTACATGAACATGGTGCTACTTAATTGTTACATAACCCCTTAAAATAGCCGCATAAGACCTAAGGGTAAGGTGTGCGATGGTGACAGACTCTTGGGGTTTCTCGGATAACATCGCTCGAGTGGTAATCTCTATCAACTTCCATTTTTCCCGTAGACGATCACGTTCGAGCTTGACTTGATGAAGCTCAGCTTGGGCTTGGTCAAGGGCAAAGCCCAAAGACGCCACCTCTTTTCCGAGCTCCGACAAATGGGCTTCGTAAGGGGCAATTCTACTGGATGAGGCCATCGCTTCCTTTGTCTAAGTAGAAAATTGGTTCGTTAAAGCCTTATATTTAAACTACCCAGATGATCACTGTTCAACGACTATAAAAGTAATGGTCACAAATCTTAAAGTAAAACTAAAAAAAAGTTGATATCTTATAAAAACAGTTTTCATAAAGAAACATTTAACTGGATCAAGAGGGATTTTCCATTAATGAAATTTTGGGTCGTTACAGTAAATAGAATATATTTTTACCATTTAATCCAATAGTGGTCATTGTAATTAATATCACTTTAAGATTGGACATAAACGAGTGTCAATCTTTTGAAAGATATTGTTTCATAAAAACACGCTATTTGTTTTAACAGCAGAATTTAATTATAAAATTAATTAATGCAACTTCTATGTTATGAATTTGGTAAAATATACATCATTTTTGAATTTAGAATATCAAATATAGCTTAGGTTGAATTTTTAGTATTTTTTCTGAAAAACATCAATTTTTATGAATAGTAAAACCACAAAGTGGTGGTTATAAAATTTGATTTTTCGTTTAAATGGACTTTAACACTTTTGTGATTTGAATTTAAAAAATTAAATTTAAATGATTTTAATTTTTATGTAAAATGTGGTTCAATGGGATAAAAATAATTTTTTATGAAAAGTAACTTTTATGTTTTTTTAATCGCGATTAAAGGTAATTAGTGTGATTTAAGGTAAAAATGATATTATAATAAAATGAAAATATATTGAAACTTGTCCTAACACTATTTGATGAGTTATGGCCGACCAAGAAAACCCATGGGTCTATTTTTGGTACCCCATGGAGCCACTTGGGTTTGATAATGACATTTATGCCTTTTATTTAAAGTTAAAATAAAAATGTCACAAACATGATTTGTTTTACTAAAAAAAATTTACATGTGGTTATACAAGTAAGAATTTTGAATATAAATATTCATTGGAAATATAAAAAGATTTCCTACATCATAGTAGTTTTTTTTATAATTTTTAGACATTAAATAAATTAAATTCTTTATGACATCATGATGATGCAGCGATGACCACATTATTTAACGATTTAAATAAAATGGAAATACAATGAAATATCTAGGACCTAAACATGTCAAAAACCTATTGGATGGGTTGATTTCGAACCCTTATCACCTTATACTCGAAAAAAATCAATTTGGGACCATTAAAATCCGAAAACCTTTTGAAATTAAAGTAACATTTTATACTTTACCAAGAGTGCCTCTCCTCTCCTCTTATAAAAGGCCCCCACCTCTACCACCTTACCCACACCTCTCAAGCCTTTGGTTCAGCCAAGCTCTGATCATTTTATCTCTCCACATCCCTATCCTCATCCTAGAAGCCTAAATTATGCAGGAAGATCTTCAAGAAACCCTTTTGGTTCAAACCAAAGGGAGTTACCCTATTTTAAGGTAACGTCTTCACTTGTGATCTTTTGTTTTATTTTGCTTCGCCAACCCCCTAAAATCTTTTTATTCATTTCTTTTGTAACAAATCCAGTATCTTAAATATACTAAGATTTTGTTATAATAATTATTCGAGCAACACTTACACACACCTTCATCTAATGGTTAATGCACATACTGTTTCTGTGGATGGCGAATTTCTGCCTCACGAAACGATGATTGTTCAACACTCATATAACACCTTCAATGGTGGAAATTAATATTCCACTATGTTTATATATGATATATAATATTTTTATTTTTTTTACTTATGCTTCTGTATTTTTCATTTGTGGCATACCTTTATGGCTTCCATTATGGGTATACGCGATATCTTTATTTTAGGAAGTGCAGACTACCGCCCCCTCAAAGTGATTTGATTCGTTAATGCCATATGTGGGATGTATAAAGGATGGATTTAAAGTTATTATATATGATGTTATACTGGAATTATAATATAACTTTATATCATTATTTTTTTCTTTCCATTAAAGTATGATATAGAAATGAATGTAGCGTTCATGCGTACGTACGGCTTACCATCTCCATGAACGGTGAATTTCATTTCTTATCCTCAAATGTAATATACTATTATAAGTACATATGATGGATATATATGATGTATGATACATATAATGTATGAATATAATTCTGGAATTAAAAATATACATATCTCTTATTTAGTTTTAATTCCATTAATATGACATAGAAATTAAAGTAGCGTTCATGCGTACGTACGACTTACCGTCTCCATGAACGATTCATTTCATTTCTTACCTCTAAATAATTATGTAATATTATAAATACATGTATATTATGGATATATATGATATATATGATATCCAAATATAGAATATCATTATTGATATAATGGATATTTGACTACGTGAACAACTTGTAAATATAAGAAGTTCACTTTTGACTTAAGTACCAAATAATTACAAAACAACTGTTATTAACTTAAATGATTACAAAATGTTTATAACATGTCAATAATTGATATAAAAGCAATAATTAACTTGAAAAATTTTCTTAAGCAAGTAGAAATTAAATCATGTTTATTATTCAGGACGTTAAAGAACAATCGAGTCAAGTCGGACCCGAGGTAAGTGATCCTACTCCTCTCTTTCTTTTTAAGTACACTCTTTTATGTCATTCCATTCAAGATCATCTTTATTATGATTGGGATGTTCTTTTATATTAATCATACTTTAATTTTTATGTTCATATGGTGAGATACCCTATTTTCTCTAATCAATCCATTTTGGAAGTTTTGAGTGGCACCGTTAGGCTGCTGAATTTTCGTAAGAGATCTAACCTCTCTCTTTTTTTTAAGTACTCTCATTTATGTCACTTCTTTTAAGATCCTCTTTGTTATGATGGGGGATGTTATTTTATATTCCTCTTTCTATACATTTTATTGTAATATGATGATATACTCTATTTGATCTCATCAATCCATTTTTGAATGTTTTAAGTTGCGCCGTTAGGCTGCTGAGTTTTCGTAAGGGATTTTTCATCTCACTTTTATTCCCGAGAGATTTATGCTAATTTTTCCACCATTTTCTTTGATTTTTGTATTTACTTACAATTATTATACTCTTTGTGTAATATAATTTCATTTATGGGTACCTACATATTCATTGTACGACCCTTCTTTAATGGGGTGTACGTTTTGAAAGTTACCCAAGTCTGTAAGGGAACCTTTCACCCTCCTCTTTTTAAAATACTTCTTTTTTTATGTCTTTTAATTCACATAATATTATGTTGGGATATGTTCTTATATAACCTTATTAATGTAAATTTTATTTCCAAGTGATGAGATACCCTTTTTATCTCTCATCAACTCATTTTATGAGTTTTGAAGTGACGCCGTTAGGCTGTCGAATTTCTGTAAGGGAACTTCTTAACCCACATTCAATTCATTGGGTTAAACCTCTAATTATTTATTTTATTATGCCAATATTATGTGTGGAATCTCTATTTTGTAGTTTCCACAAACCTTTGTGTGGATAAACGATTTTTACTCATAATCATCTCATTGATAAATTCTTATGTCATTTAGACGGACTTGTATCAGAAATCAAAACTCAATCTCATTTCATTGAGTTAAATATCTATGTCATTGGTTTTGTTTTCCCATGATTATGTGTGAATGACCTCTGATTTTTTTACATGTAATATCCACTTATACTTTGTGTATTCGTATTTGTCACACGTAATCATGTAATTGATTTATCCTTAATATAAGGATACCGAATTTGTAAGGGACTTCATCCCAATCTCCTTTCATTGAGGCATATTTCGTTTTATACACAACTTTCTTTTATACGGTGTATAAACCCCTTTCAATTTTACTTTTATACAAAAGGAATCTTTTTCTACGAAGCGTTTTACAAAATGACAAAAAGGAATGTTTCTTTTAACGTACGCAGTGACAAAGTCCTTTTCTGTCGTCGCGAGTATTATTTGGACTTTGGATTCCTGAAAAAGCCGTAATGTTTTATTTAAAATGAAATAAATACCATATACTCTTTTATATATTTTGGTATTGAAAATGGTTTTTATAATGGATTTGTTATGTCAATATATTTATGTGTTATATTGTGATTAAAGTGTGGAAATGTTTTCTTTCCACTATATTTGTTTTATGTCTTATGATTTTATAATGGTACTTGGACATTTGACGGGTGGTTACGTGATGAACCATATGACGGGTGGGGCCGTGAATACCAGGACGGGTGGTTACGTTATAACCTCCAATGCATTGGGTATGGAAGTCGGCCGTATGGATATTCCATTAAGTATGTATGGAAGTTGGCCGTATTGCTATTCCATTAAGTTATATGTGTGGAAGTAGACCTTATGGTTATTCCACTTAAGTATGTTTATGTCCCAAGTAACATTTATATGTTATGTGATCTTTATATGGGTTTTATGGTAATCTTTTGGTTACAGAAGGGTAAGTAATGATCTTTTATTCAGTGAAGAGTTTTTACTACTTTGAAAAGGTGAAAAGTATTACTTTGATAAATTATACATGGTTTACTTGTTGTTTTGAAAAACTAACAGTTTTCATTCTTTGTGTATCCCTTACTGAGATTTTTATGCTCATACCAAGTTTTTGAAATGTTTTTTCATAGGATTTAACGTGGAATAGGGCCAAGGATGGGATCAAGGGAATGTCATGCAACCTAAAACATGGAACTGGACATGTTTCTTTTTAAGAGTTTTTATTTTATGGAAACTTAGTAAAAGTTTCTACTTTGTAATCTTTTGAGATGTAATAGTTATGTCCTAATTATCTAAAACTCTAAACTTGAAAAGATCCTCAATGTGAATTATTCATTTAATTCAATATTATGTAAGGTTTAAGGCCGAGGCCTTATAATTGGTATCAAAGGTCGGTTTAGATAACTTTAAGGGTTAGGGTATTCTTTAAGCATATGTGACATTACCATAATGGTTAGAATTTCAGAAAGTGTCCTAGTTTTAGATAAAGTGAATGAGTAAGTATATCATAGTGTTTATCTTCCTCATTAGTACATGATGGTTTTTTTGATATACTCACACTGACATTTCAGTTTTTAGTGAATGGATGGATCTATCAGGCACCAAAGTGACAACAGGTTTGAAGGAAACTGTGGTGGTTCTCTGATTAAGATACTAAATAAAATGGGGGATTCAATGAGGAAACTCGTGGTTTTTCTAAACCAACTATCAAGGAGTCAGGATCAACCACTTGAACCTTGGAATGATCTGTAATGCATCAGGTATGAGATGACCAATCGATGTGGAAGTTCAGGTAATAATTATAAAGGTAACCATTAGAGTTTATATGATCCTTACTTTTGAGGTAATTATGGTTTATTATATGTTATGATGGAAAATGAAAGGCATGAGATAAACATGAGGTTAAAATATGTTATGATCATTTTTGATGATTTTATCTCGTTTTGTGAATGTTTTAATAATTATATAGTTTTGGAAAAAGGACAACATGCAGACCGTGTGACAACCCGTCACGTCGGACAAAGCTGCGGGAATCGAACCCACAACCAAAGTGCGACTGGTATTTATTTCCTACCACTGGACTACGTGAAGTCCCTGGTTAGTTTGACTAATTATTTTTAGTTAGATGATTTTTGGAATCAAGAGTAAGTTTATTTTGGGTTATATATGGAAATGATTAACCTGTCATAGAGGATACGTGATTAGGTTAATTACTTTTCAATATGAGACATTAAGAGCAGCTGATGTTGTTTGGAGATAAATGTTATGATTTAACTTGGAAGACTATGTAACTAAATCCTTCAAATATTTGGGTTTCAATATTAGTTTGGTTTACATTGAAGAATTTTGTGGACAAGTTGTTTATTGAATGGTCCTCGTTGAACTTTGGGTTTTGTTGGACAAATTTTGGAGATTAAGAATATATTTTTCTTTTTATAAAGGGTTATCCTTTTCTGGATTATCTGATCTTGTAATAACCTTTTTGGTTTTGGTTTTGGTTAAAGTCTAAAGACATGGAAACTATATAGTTCTCTTTTGTGGATTAGGTGATTCTCAGGAAGTTGAATATAGTACTCTTAATGTGAACAAGTCTTCCTAAAAGCTCATCTTTTGGAGAAAATATGAGTTTGATTAATAAATCTAGTAAAAGTTAATAGTCTACGTGACAAGTAAGTATGTTTCATTATGATTTAGTTAAGCTCAAAAAATAAATTCCTCAATGAAGAGTAACTTAAAACAAAAATTTTTTATTTTAACTTTTCCTACTAGGGAATCGAAAACCATTTAACCCATCACAAGTTTGTGATTTTCTTGTAGTTAACTTTATCCCAGACATGTTTACTATCACTCTCCATCAGAACACGACCCTTTTTTTCTCCTCCATATCCATATTTTCATACATGGAATCCTAGTATGGGTTATCTCGGGTGACATTTGTACTTCTCTCTCATTTTTTTAAAGTGATTGTTTTACCGACTCTTGTTCCGATGTGGGACTTTCAAGTATGTTTCCGAGCCCAATTTTAAAATTGCGAGGACGCAATTCCCAAAAGGGGGGAAAGATGTAACACCACAGGTAAATAAAGAATATGAAATTTTTATATTTATCCATATTTGTGAATAAAATATTAATATTACTTTAAAGAGGACGCTATGCTCGATGGAGTACCCAGCACGCAGCAACGAGTTTCTTGGGAATCTTACGCTGGACTCTAATAATAAAATAATATTATTTTTAATGGTAGTTAATGCCTAGTCATTGTAATGACAAGAATGAATAGAACTAACTAAAAAATGATTATATATGTTTGACAAATATTTTTACTCTTTACAATAAATGTTAGAGGATAAAAAATGCGAATGAATCCAATTTTAAGTGTAGACAGTCTGATATTCGTTAAAAGGTCGATTAACCGCCATTTGATGAAGAAACTCTTTTAAATCCACTTTTTGACAATTTTATGTGTTATATTTGACAAAATAAAATTCTTATTTAGAATCGGGACATCAAAATTTACTCTGTTTAAATTTTTGGTATTTTTCTGAAAAAGTTCAATTTTTAATGAATAGTGAAAAAATTGTATTTTAATTAAAAACCACTTTTTAATATAATTTATTTATATGATTATATTATCTTTTTAATTGGTTTTAAAGTGTAAATAGAATATATTTTTACCATTTAATCCAATGGTGGTCATTGTAATTAATATCACATTAAGATTGGACATAAACGAGTGTCAATCTTTTGAAAGATATTGTTTTATAAAAACACGCTATTTGTTTTAACAGAAGGATTTAATTATAAAATAAATTAATGAAACTTTTATTTTATGAATTTGGTAAAATAGGCATCATTTTTGAATTTGGAATATCAAATATAGCTTAGGGTGAATTTTTGGTATTTTTCTGAAAAACATCATTTTTTTATGAATAGTAAAACCACAAAGTGGTGGTTACAAAATTTGATTTTTCGTTTAAATGGGACTTTACCACTTATGTTATTTGAATTTCTAAAATCAAATTTAGATGATTTTAATTGGTAAGTAAAATCTGGTTCAATGGGATGAAAATAATTTTTGATGAAAAATAACTCTTAAGTTTTATTAATCGCGATTAAAGGTAATTAGTGTGATTAAAGGTAAAAATGATATTATAATAAAATTAAAATATATTGACACTTGTCCTAAACCTATTGTATGCGTTATGGACTACCAAGACAACTCATGGGTCGATTTTTGGTTCCCCATGGAGCCACTTGGGTTTGATAATGACATTTATGCCTTTTATTTAAAGTTAACATAAAAATGTCACAAACATGATTTGTTTTACTAAAACAATTTTTAAACGTGGTTGTACAAGTCATAATTTTGACTATAAATAGTAATTGTATGGCTAAAAATATTTCATACATCATAGTATTTTTTTATAATTTTTAGATATTAAATAAATTAAATTATTTATGACATCATGATGATGCATCGATGACATTATTTAACGATTTAAATAAAATGGAAAGATAATGCAAAATCTAGGACCTAGACATGTCAAAAACCTATTGGATGGGTGGATTTCGAACCCTTATCACCTTATCCTCGAAACAAATCAATGTGGGACCATTAAAATCCGAAAACAATTTAAAAATAAAGTAACATTGTATACTTTACCAAGAGTGCCCCTCCTCTCCTCTTATAAAAGGCCCCCACCTCTACCACCTTACCCACACCTCTCAAGACATTTGTTCGGCCAAAATCTGATCATTTTGTCTCTCCAAATCCCTCTCCTCATCCTAGAAGCCTTAACTTAGGTAGGAAGCTCTTCAAGAAACACTTTTGGTTCAAACCAAAGGGAGTTACCCTATTTTAAGGCAACGTCTTCACTTGTGCTCTTTTGTTTTATTTTTCTTCTCCAACCCCCTAAAATATTTTTATTCATTTATTTTGTAACATCTCTAGTATTTTAAATATACTAGGATGTTTTTATAAAAATTATTCTATCTACACTTACACAGACCATTATCTAATGGTTAAAGAACATACTGTTTCTGTTGATGGCGAATTTAGGCCTCACGAAACGATGATTGTTCAACACTCATATAACACCTTCAAAGGTGGCCATTAAGATGTCACTATGTTTATATATGATATATAATATTTTTATGTTTTACTTATGCTTCTGTATTTTTCATTTGTGGCATATCTTTATGGATTCCATTATGTGTATATGCGATATCTTCATTTTAGGAAGTGCGGACTACCGCCCCCTCAAAGTGATTTGATTCATTAATGCCATATGTGGGATGTATTAAGGATGGATTTAAAGTTATTATATATTATGTTATACTGGAATTATAATATAACTTTATATCATTATTATTTTCTTTCCATTAAAGAATGAGATAGAAATTAAAGTAGTGTTCATGCGTAAGTACTGCTTACCGTCTCCATGAACGGTGCATTTCATTTCTTATCCTCAAATGTAATATACTTTTATAAGTACATATAATGGATATATATGATTTATGATACATCTAAAGGATGAATATAATTATGGAATTAAAAATATACATATCTCTTATTTAGTTTTAATTCCATTAATATGACATAGAAATGAAAGTAGCGTTCACGCGTACGTACGGCTTACCGTCTCCATGAATGGTGCATTTCATTTCTTACCTCTAAATAATTATTTTATATTATAAATACATGTATATGATGGATATATATGATATATATGATATCTAAATATTGAATATCATTATTGAGATAATGGATATTTGACTACGTGAACAACTTGTAAATATAAGAAGTTCACTTTTGACTTAAGTACCAAATAAGGACAAAACAACCGTTATTAATTTAAATGATTACATAATGTTTATAACATGTCAATAATTGATATAAAAGGAATAATGAACTTGAAAAAGATTCTTAAGAAAGTAGAAATTAACTCATGTTTATTATTCAGGATGTTAAAAATGATCGAGTCAAGTCGGACCCAAGGTAAGGGATCCTACCCCTCTCTTTCTTTTTAAGTACACTCTTTTATGTCATTCCTTTTAAGATCATCTTTATTATGATTGGGATGTTATTTTATATTAATACTACTGTAATTTTTATGTTCATATGGTGAGATAATCTATTTTCTATCATCAATCCATTTTGGAAGTTTTGAGTGGCGCCGTTAGGCTGCTGAATTTTCGTAAGAGATCTAACCTCTCTATTTTTTTAAGTACTCTCATTTATGTCACTTATTTTAAGCTCCTATTTGATATGATGTGGGATGTTATTTTATATTCCTCTTTCTGTAAATTTTATTTTAATATGATGAGATACTCAATTTCATCTCATCAATCCATTTTTGGAAGTTTTAAGTGGCGTCGTTAGGCTGCCGAGTTTTCGTAAGGGATTTTTCATCTCACTTTTATTCCGGTGAGATTTGTGCTACATTTTCCACCATTTACATTGAGTGTTGTATGTAATTACCATTATTATAATCTTTGTGTAATATAATTTCATTTATGGGTACTTACATATTCATTGTATGACCCTTCTTCAATGGGGTGTACGTTTTGAAAGTTACCCAAGTCGGTAAGTGAACCATTCACCCTCCTCTTTTTAAAAGACTTATTTTGTTATGTCTTTTAATTCAAATAATATTATGTTGGGATATGTTCTTATATAACCTTATTAATGTAAATTTTATTTCCAAGTGATGAGATACCCTTTTTATCTCTCATCAACTCATTTTATGAGTTTGGAAGTGATGTTGTTAGGCTGTCGAATTTCTGTAAGGGAACATCTTAACCCACTTTCAATTCTTTGGGTTAAACCTCTAATTATTGATTTTATTATGCCAAGATTATGTGTGGAATATCTATTTTTTAGTTTCCACAAACATTTGTGTGGATATACTATTTCTACACATAATCATCTCGTTGATAAATTCTTATGTTATTTAGACAGACTTGTATCGGAAATCATAACTCAATCTCATTTCATTGAGTTAAATATCTATGTCATTGGTTTTGTTTTTCCATGATTATGTGTGAATGACCTCTGATTGTTTTACACTTAATATCCACTTATATTTTTTGTATTCTTTTTTTTTCACACATAATCATGTAATTGATTTATCCATAATCTAATGATACAGACTTTGTAAGGGACTTCGTCTCAATCTCCTTTCATTGAGGAATATTTCGTTTTATACACAAATTTATTTTATACGGTGTATAAACCCCTTTTAATTTTAATTTTATACAAAAGGAATCTTTTTCTATGAAGCGTTTTACAAAACGACAAAAAGGAATGTTTCTTTTAACGTACGCGCTGACAACGACCTTTTCCGCCGCCGCGAGTATTATTTGGTCTTTGGCTTCCTGAACAAGCCGTAATGTTTTTTTTAAAAATAAAATAAATACCATATACTCTTTTATGTATTTTGGTATTGAAAATGGTTTTTATAATGGATTTGTTATGTCAATATATTTATGTGTTATATTGTGATCAAAGTGTGGAAATGTTTTCTTTTTATTATATTTGTTTTATGTCTTATGATTTTATAATGGTACTTGGACATTTGACGGGTGGTTACTTGATGAACCATATGACGGGTGGTGCTGTGAATACCAGGACGGGTGGTTACGTTATAACCTCCAATACATTGGGTATGGAAGTCGGCCGTATGTCTATTACATTAAGTATGTATGGAAGTTGGCCGTATGGATATTACATTAAGTGATATGTGTGGAATTCGACCTTATGGTTATTCCACTTAAGTATGTTTATTTCCCAAGTTACCTTTATATGTTATGTGATCTTTATAAGGTTTTTATGGTAATATTTTGGTTACAGAAGGGTAAGTAATGAACTTTTATTAAGTGAAGAGTTTTTACTACATCGAAAAGGTGAAAAGTATTACTTTGATAAAGTATACATGGTCTACTTGTTGTTTTGAAAAACTAACAGTTTTCATTATTTGTGTATCCCTTACTAAGATTTTTATGCTCATCCCATGTTTTTGAAATGTTTTCCACAGGACTTAACATGGAATAGGGTCAAGGATGGGATCAAGGGAAAGTCATGCAACCTAAAACATGGAACTGGACATGTTTCTTTTTAAGAGTTTTTATTTTATGGAAACTTACTAAAAGTTTCTACTTTGTAATATTTTGAGATGTAATAGTTATGTCCTAATTCTCTAAAACTCTAAACTTGAAAAGATCCTCAATGTGAATTATTCATTTAATTCAATATTAAGTAAGGTTTTACGGCCGGGGCCTTATAGGTATACATTTTGAATTTGCATGTAATTGATTTTAGTGCTCAATTGTCTTGGAGTCCAACAGCATTGATTGGTGTAATTGAAAAGGTTAATATTTAAACTATTTTTTATTTATATATAAATTAAATAAATTCCACAATTTTAACAATTGGATCATATTTGTAAAAATTTTGGATTTAGAGTGTGTTTTGGTATGAAAAGTTGAAATTGCTTAATTTTAAATTTTAATAAATTTTTATCAAAATGTTATTTTGATGATTCTTTTATATTATAATTAAATAAATACAAATTATTATGTTGTTGTATTACTTTATTTATTTCCTTCATCATTTTAATTTGGATCAATAACTGATTCAAATAACATAAAGCCCTAAATAATCAATGAAAATGAACAATTGTTTTGGAGAATAGTATCGACCTCACCAACTTAACTGAGCTATAATTCTTTATACACTCCCCAAATTGAGGAAATTCAAAATTAATTTGAAAGAGGGAAAATAGGATCTATTATGAAATAAATTTGGTGGTTGTTTGAAAAAATTAAAGGTGTAATTGGGTGTTATACTTTGGAGTTATAATTCTTGAATTCTCATCCAGAAAAATACATTCTCAGAATTTAATACATAAAATCCTTTAAACATGCTAAAAAATGTGAAATTTTGGCTAAGGATTCGTAACCTTATTTATAACATTTTTATCGAAGAAACCTATTACATATTCTGACAGTTAATCAATCTTAAATGCATAAACATTCAAAGATAATATTTTGAGGAAACATTCGTCACCCATTCCGCTATAAATTTGTGTTTCTTCTCCCATATTTGTTTAATGAATTTGAAGGGTGTTAGAATGAGTGATCAAGAGAATGGAATAGAATGAGAACCTATTGAATATTTATTTCATTAATGCTACAAATGATAATTGAGAAGCTACACAAGTTATGCGCGGCTTAACACCAAGTGGATAGGGATAGCGACACCCGACATACACTCCCTTCCGAGTTGTGGATTATCGTGAAATTAATCATTGAATTTATTTTGAACAAATATTTTTGAATGAATATATATGGTTTCCTTTTCTAATATTTTTTTAACAAATTAGTATGGATCTTTTTTCTGACTATATGTAATTTATTCCACTATTCAAAATTCGTTGGTGAGGACATATCGTTCAGTATATCGATTTTAATTTGATTTCACTACTATGAGGTATTCAAAAAATTGAATCAATTATATTGGAAGTATAATAGTAATATTGAGGTTTTGATATGAAATCAATTTAAATATTAGTGTTCACCTGGGGGACCTTGGGGTTCATTTAAAAATCCAATTGGGAAATATTTTTATACTACATAGAGGGGGCTGTTTGAGTGGTTAAATCTTGTCAGCGACCACTATAAAAATTATGATTTTCAAACCCACATTATTTTATATCAGTTTATTCCTTGTAATTTATTATTCATGTATATTAGATTATATTAAAATTCTATTTTTATACTGTCAATCAAATCCACATTTATCTTTTCATGTAAAAATAACAAAAAATTATAGTTGTGAAACTCAATTCGCAACCTTTGTGAGAGACAACCCTATGGTAACCACTATATTTCATTATAATGGGAATAATATAGATTGATGTTTTTATTAAACCCCCCTCCCCAATCAGTATATTTTAAATAATTATTATTTTATATAATAATGGTTGAAGAATATTTCATCAATTAGTGGAATAAAATATATGAAAATACATTATTAAGGATTATAAGTCTTTTTTAGAGAACCAAATTTAGTTTACACCAATGTCATTATTAGGAGGTTCTAATAATAAATAAATGGCCACAAGTGTGATAGGGGTTATTTATGTAATATATTTGGGATTTTATTATAAGACCTACTATGTTTATGAATTTAGATGTGAAGAGGAGAGTGAGTCACCCATTATAAAGTGGGAGACAATAGACATGGATTCTATTGAAATTAAAAAGGTGTACACATTTTTTAAAATGGAAAAAAGGTAAAAAAATATATCATTAAAGAACCATTGATAATAAAACTTATGTATATGCCCATAAAATTTGATATTTAAGTGTTTTTATGAAATTTTACCCCATTTCATTTTTTATAATACCTTGAAATCCCATTTAATCATTAATTAAAATAATTAATTTGATATTTTTTTAAAACAATTGACCAAAAATTATATTGATTTTTTTAAATTATTAACTATTATTATTTAAGTTGTGGAATCTGTTTTACAAAAAAATCTTAGATGTGTGAATATTTATTTTAATATTAATCTCATAACGACGATGAAAAATCAATTTTCCAATGTGAAAATTTTCATTAGTACAAATTGTTTTACTATTAAATGTGAATAATAATTATGATTAACATTACATTGAAAAATTAATCTTCCTGGAAAATTATCCACAACCCACTAAAGGTTAATTCAAAAATGTATATTTTAGAAAATGGCATTATTTTTTAAAAATAAATATTAAAAATTCAATAAAATTACTTTTATTATTTATTGGAAAAAATAAATACATATATTTCGTATAGAAAATTATATTTTCAAAAAAAATGAAGACATTACCAAAAGTTATGATTAATATATCAATATATTTTCATTATTTAATATAATTATGATTAGTTTTCAATATGAGTTTTTTGTATTCGTACTACCATGATAAAAATATATTTTATGATATTCATGCTTAAATGAAAATTTTAATAATATATTGTAGTTTGTTGAAACATATTGTTGACTGTTAAAAAATCCTTCAACGAAAATAAAATATTTGTTAAAAATATTTCAATAAAAAATATGTTGGTACACTATAGAATTTTAAAATGAATTTATATTTCAAAATTCATCTCTCTAACAAAAAATGAGGACACTTCTACATTGTCATAACCATTGGTTCCCACCAAACTTTATCAAATTTCTGTTTTTTCAAGAAAATATAAATTGGTGAGTCGACCTATCTTTTAGAACATTCTCCCTATGTTCTAGAATCTGTAGTAGATTTTCATAATATTAAATGTAATTTTACATATTTATAAACATTTCGTTTTGTATAATTGTTATTTATATTCGGTACCTCATCATGAATGATATCCATGACAAATCACGGACATGTGATTTGATCCATGGAAGAAATAATCAATTTTTTACTTTCCAAATATGATATATAATTTCAAAATGAATTTATAATAAGTGAAATTATTTCTATTCTCTAGGAATCACATTACATACTTCCATGTATAAATATATTTGAAAATATACATACCAAATCAAAATTTCCAATCACAATAATTATTTTTCAGTATATATTATTAGTTGACTTTAAGAATCCTTCATGTGCAGATGAATGATTTTAATATTATCATATATTCTATTGGATATACCATGTCCTAATAGAAATATTTCTCTAAATTTATCCATATAAATTCTAATTATATTCTTTCTTCTATTGATGTTTTTATAAGGATCCATATATAAATTGGATTGAAGGCTACTTTTGTGTGAAAACTCAACCAAAGGAATGGGTTGATCCCCTGAAATATTGAAATAAATAAAATTGATCAAAGATAACATATAGTGTTTAAATATATTCCTCATGAATTATTATCTACATATGGATGATTTAGAGTTCTTAAATATTATTAAATATCATGGGAATGCAAAATACATTTCTAGAGCAATATGTTAATCCTTCGATTTCATTCTGAAACAATTGTCTTTTGAACACTATGAGACCATACATATTAATTAGTATATTTATTTTCATGACAATACAATGTGACCTACAATTTGATAGTGATATTGTATTCTAACATGGTAATGTGATTTACTACAACCCAATCCACAATATTCTATTTAGATTTCATTGATTTCCTACAAACAAAATCCATGGTGATGTTCTCACATTTCCATTCTAGTATGGGTAATTTCCATAAAATCCCCATGGAAATATTTCTCATTGAATTAACATGGTATAAAACTAATAAATGATATTAAATTATATAATTTCTCACTCCATGTAATCTAACAAAAATAATATTTAATATCTCAACACATCTTTGTTCTTCTTTGACAAATGGAGAATGAAGAGCTATGAGATTCCCCTAACATATCAAAATTCAAGTATATAATAGGTTGAACGGAATCATGATTCATTAATATTATCATTAATTGTAGACCAGTGTTAAAATCAAGGAAAACATCCAAATTCTTTTTGATCTTTACGTCATCCATTAAGGCATCTTTATTGTTTAGTAAGATAGATGGTTAAACAATCATTTGAGAAATATAATATTTCTCCACTTCCAAAAGTATTTAACGATACATATTTGAAAAATCCATATTTATTGGAAATTTTATGATCTATAAAATAGAAAATCCATAATAATAATTTCAACTGAAATAATCAACCTCACAGTTCTCTTTCCCAAGGTATTAGTGTATTGAGCAATCATAATAATTAATCAACTTTAAAATCTTCCCTGGTGCATGTTAAACTCCATTAGTGTGAATATAAATTTTCAAAAGTTATGATATATATAAATATTATAATTTTCTATATAAAAAATTTTCTCTATGGCATTAATTAAATTCATAACATGAAAAACTCAAAATAATGAGTGTGGTAATTTTTCTTTGGAACCTTCAATTGTCACGAGACATAATCTATGGCTATTTAATTCAGCAAGAAAATCTATCCTAACCCTATATTGTATGCATCCATTTAGACTAAATTCCATTGTTCCCCACTAGGTAATGAAACAATAGGTTCATTAACCAATCCTCTCCCTAGTACCTTGAAATTTTTTCCCATCTTCATTTTTCAAAAGGAACATTCCACAAATATGCGTAAACATTATGAGTGGGTTAAAAAGTAATGATAAATTGTCCAAAAAACATAGATAATATCCATCCAAACAATGAAATCTTAAAATCTCTATTATCATGGTTGGACTTGCACAATTTTCAATTGCGTAATTCATCAAGTGATCCACCACTATATCATCCTTTGATATTATACTACTGAAAAATGAAACCTTTTTTTTTCAAATTTACATATTTTTAATTTTATCATATAGCTTCTCCTTGCATAGGATCATTTGTAAAATTAAAAAGCGATACTCATGTTCTTCATTTAACATGGAATATATATATATATTACCTATAAAAACATCCACAAACTTATCAATATAATCATTAAAGACTCTAATCATTAAATACATGAAGGGATTCTAGGAATTAGTATGAAAAATGAAGTTACTATATATTCATACAACCCATAAATTTAATGAAATTTTTCCCTTCATAAATCCTCCTTCTATTCCATTTCTTGATAATATCTGGATTGATGGTCAATTATAAAAATGAATTTAGATCAGTATTTTATATAAAAAATTCATCAATATAGGGTGGTGGATATTTCATCACGATTTGAACTTTTTTATTTCACTATAATAAATAATGAGTTACATCAATAAGTATTTTTTCTTAAAAAAAATAGGTAAACCCAATAGTGACTGATAGGGCCGAAAAAATCCATTTTAAATTTTCTCATAGAGTTTCACCATTAATTCATACAACAAAAGCATGGCTATTCTCTAGGGAATCTATGAATGATATGTGGTTTGAGTTATGATTCATATTGAAAACTCAACATCATGATTGACTGTATGAATATGAAAATAACCACCATTAAAATATTAATTTTTTTGTGTTTAGATTCTCCCAAACCGTATGAGATAAAAACTAATTTTCAATATGATTCAAGACACATACATCATGTGATATTTCTACTAGATTTTGTATTTATCATCACCCAAGAAGAAATTCATAGGTTTTTTTTTAATTTCATACATTTTATCCCCTTCATGTAAATTAATTTTGGATTTATTTAAATAAATAAAATACATCTTAATATAACATCAAATTTAACCTGAGAGAGATTAATAAAAATTTCTTGAAACATATTCCCACAAATACCAACCATGGAAGAATAATGGACTTGATATGTGATCATCATTCAATTAGTTTTTTTCACTAATAATAAAATATAAAATCATTAATGTGTATTTGTTATAAATTCATAATACATTTACATATTAATGATTGTATTGATCAAAATTATAATATGATGTTAGAAATTTTAGAGTGGATGGTAAGTGTAGATTTACCAAAATCATTATTGTACACATTATCAAAAGATATATCTTATGATATTTTCCCTTGTTTCTCACAGTAATAGATTATTGAATTTTTAATAATCATTAACTATTATACTTGTAATTTTTTTGCATAATTCCTAATCTTAAAACATTTGAAAAACAAAATTGTTGGGTGGGGAACATTATATTGATCATTTTTATTAATATCACTAGATAAATTATTCTTATCAGATCAACATTATATTCATTGATGAGATTAAATTCATAAAATAAGAAATTTATTAAACTATTTAAAATAATTTCATTTTTTTAAATTATACACTTATATCATCAATGAAAATACCATCATCATTTTTCAATGGTTTTTATTTTTTCCCCCAAATTACCTCATTCTTTAATTACAAAACCATTATATTGTGGGGTAAATATAATCTCCTCTAACACCATAATAGAAAAATGAAGGATTTTTTCATAGTTATAAAATTCCCTTATGTAGAATTCATTTTTTAGTATTGTTTTAAATGACTGATTAATCAATCAACTATTATTTTATATTTGATGGTAATAAAATAAAAATAGGTCAAATTTATTATTATAGTTTTTTAATGAGTACCAATAGATTCGCCTTCATTCAGTTCTTTCTCAAAAACATTATTTATTTATAAGAAATTAATTAACTAAATGTAATTATGGAAGTATATTTTTCTACACACATCCCATACAATGATTTTTTTTCTTCTCATTTCCACATATTTTTTATGAAATTCCACCATTAATTCTCTTAGAATTCTATAATATAAAAATACAATATAAAATTTCCATGATATAAATAATGTAGAATGTAATATGTCTTTTTGGTGGTAAAAATATATTAGTAAGAACTATTGGATCAACAAAACTACTAAAATAAGGACGAATTTTCATCATGATGAATTCAATAGGACATCATTCTGACCATTTCATTTTTGGATTAATTTCTTGATTCATAACATAATAATGCTGGGTGGTAAAGCAAATGGTGTTTCACATTACAACACCTATAAAATTTGTATGTATTGTAATAAAATAATTTCATTTTTTTGTAACACCCTATATTAACACCATTCTATTGTGTTTCATCCATCGACTATTTTGAAAAATCATTGTATACTATATAATAATCTTATTATGGAACAACATACCATGAAAAATAAATTATATGATTTTTAAATCATGACACTTTAAATGATGTATATGACAAAATAATGATTATCATAGGATATTCATGTTCAATATTCAAATCATTCAATATGGTTTATAAAATGATTTGGTAATATCTAAAATATATCCCCTGATAGTGTCAAATGTGGTGTGCCGCATGTCCCATTAGAATCCACCAAGGGTTTATCGATTCCATTATTCAAAATTTATAAAAAATTAAATATAATTGATTACATAATTGAATCATCAATATTAAATTATAATTCTTTTTCACATGTAATTATTATATTACATGAAGTTTTTATTGAACAACAGAGGGTCTTATTATAATTTTTTCTTTATATTATACCGAGTATTTCTATATCTTGTTCCTAATGGTCCTATAAAACATTATCATATACCAAATACAACATTGGGAATCAAGTAACATAGATCCCATGGATACAATATATCATTGTTAAAAAATATAAAAAATATCTTATCTAATAGGTTCAATTAGATTAGTAGTATTGAGAGAATAAATACAACAATGTTTCATATATTACATTGGAAAACATTAAATAAAAAATAGAATTAAAGAGATAAAATTTTTATGTACTCTATTATATATTTATATGAATAGAATGATTACTTTTAGGTAACTTGGTTTTAGTAGAATATATTTAATAGAGATATTTGAAGATATATAATTGTAAGTGTACAAAAAATGCAATCATATAATAAATAAAATTTAAATAATATGGAATATATAACAGATAGTAAAATATATTAGTTAAATAATACTATAAAAGAGGAATATATCTTGTGATGTCTTATAATCATAAATAATCACAAAAAAATTGGCTTCAAAATGAAAAAATTCATAATGTCGTAGATCATAAGTTTACCATCCATGGATCATGAATATACATTATACAAAAAATGGCATGACATTATTTATATACCAATAGTAGACATTATCATGTGACCCGCAAATACATCAATATGAAATCAAATGTTATAACATATCCTGTACCTACTAAGTCATATTCCCTTGTCTTATGAAATAAATAAATAAAAATAAAATACATAATTAACATAAAAATTCAAATAGAAACCCCATTATAAAAAATATAAATATTTAATCTAGTAAATAAATTCATTAAATTTACAAGAAGTATTATATTGAAATTTTATTGATGGTATTCATTCATTATATTCACAATGAATCCTAATAATTACTAAAAAATGTATAATAAAATAAAATATTTAAAATGATACTTGAGTGTGCTTTTTAGAACAAGTATAAAAACATTTTTTCATATAACATATTTTTAAAAAATACAAATATAATGAGTATATAATTTTAATTGGAAAAAAATCCAAACATGTAGATAAACATTTATAATCAATAGGGGAAATGATGGTGGAAAAATCCAATTATTTAGTAAAATATATTAAAAAATTATTTTTCCACATTCAAAAAAGAAAAAATTTACATGTTTGGAACACATTAAAAACAATTATTTTATGAAACTAGATTATAAAATCCAAATGTAAATAAACTATGACATAATTAATCATTTAATTAATAATAAAAACAATAATATGTAAAATAACAGAAATTGATATGGAGGATAATGATTCATTTCCAAAATTAGGCATAAGGTCATATTTTATTATAATAATTCATTAGATGTTTTTGAGTACGAAAAAGTAATAATTTCGAAAGAATAATTGAAAATCGCATAAAAAATATAAAAAAATAGATGGTTTTTAATATAGAATAATCTTATAATACCCCAAATTGGATAAAAAATATAAATAATCCTAAATAAGGGTAATATATTAAAATATGATGTTCACCTAGATTTTATCATGGCCGTACACACTTCAATTTGTTGTATAATAAATTTAGATTTATTTTAAATATATATTTTTTTATTTTTAATACCTTAAAATATTCTATAATTCTTTTTATACCATTTTTTTAATTTGAAATTACAATAAATATTTTAAAGTCAACATTATCATTTTCATAAATTGTTTCTATTTAATGATTCTTATACAATCACAATGTTCATCCTTTCATCAACTCCAAAATATAAAGAACCTATTATTTATTATTTTTATGAATGAAATATAATTTTATTACTATCTAATAAATGTATTCTTCTAAATTTGAGAAATCATCATTAGTTGGAGATAGTAGTTTGTACGTACGAAAGATACATGTTTTAATTTTCATAAAAGAACAAAATGAAAAATTATAGACAATTAATTATCTTACAACAAATTTATTTTAATAATAATAATAATTTCATGAAAATTATTAATATTCATTAAATCCGTATTTATAACAATAATTTCGAAGAAGTGATAAAAAATTTACAGCACATCAAATATTTCAATGTCCTAAAGTGTGAGTTCTCAAATTTTAATTTTTCAATTGATGGAAACGTAGGTGATAACAGATTTTCCCACTATATGAATTAGAATTATTAATATAACAAACATTGATGACAATTTATTAAAATTTATATGAAATTTTTGAATGAATTGGTATAATAAATAAACATGAATGAATTCAGTTTTGAGTTATACATATTATTTTTGGAAAAACTTCTTCCGCATACACCATTTTCCTTATACACATTGTATTTTAGTGATACTAGGACATATAATATGTGGGTAAGGAATTTAAGAATGTAACCTGGAAGGTATTGTCATAAACATAGTCTTTCATATTTTTTAATTTGTTCTTAGAGGAGGATCCATTTTAAAATTGAGTAGTGGAATATTTTTAATTATTCATAACATTTAAGAAGTGGATTTAGTATATTGATGTGAAAGTGCAGCTAAGAACATAAATTTAATATATAAGATCATATGTCTCATAATATCAACATTCAATAAGATTAAATATGAGAGTTTTTTACCACATCATATTTTTTTTGAAATTAATGAAGCAATTTTACCACCTTATCTTACTGACATCATTTTTATGTGGTTACTATTGACGAATACCATAACTGAAATTAAAATAATTACTAATGTTTATATTCCTGATTTCAAAAAACAGATTATTTTTTCAATATTGATTACACAAATGAGGATTAAAATTATTTTAATATTGGAAAACAGAAAAGTTTCAATTTTTTTTGGATGTTATTTTCTTAAGAATGAAAATTTCCTTATACTGAAATGAACTATTCAATCATATGGAATTATTTACATAATGATAAATGGGAAGGATATATAGTTACAATAAATCCAAATAAATAACAAAATATTTCATTTAAATTACATGATTTAATTAAATGAAATTAAAATTTTGAAAAAATGTGTAATTTTCAGTTTTCATCCAAAAATAAAATATTTGTAAAACACTAGAAATTTACCCCAACCATGTATTCCAAAATATTAAAAAATGATACATATTTTCTAAGTATATCTATAAAAAATTTATAACTGAAAAATTTAAATATAACAGTGAAATATATATATTTATATATTTATATTTATATTAAAATGATTTTAATTATTGGATGTGCATTATGAAATGTTTTCTGGGTATAGTGTTTTACTATTCTATTCAAATTTCATGTTTTATAATTAATCATGAAAAAATCATTAGTTTGTACAAAACCCTATTTGGATATCAAATATTTTCCATCTCAAAAAGAAGAAGGTTATTATCTTGTTTTGTATCTACATATATGATATCACCCTCCACATCTAGATAGACGAATCCCCATTCATGGTAATAAAATTTAATCAATGTGATCGACATATTCATAGACACCTCCTTTATGGATTGATGACCTTGATACAATAATATATATGTATGACTTAGATAATGATGTACTTCATTAAACTAAACCCATGGTAAATATATTTACATTTCAATGTTTTTTCACATGAAAAACAATATGGAAAACATTAAAACATATATTATTCACATCATCATTCACATTCATCGAAATATTCAGAATTTATAAGTGGATGAATTAGTGTCTAAATCCCATCAATATCATGATCATAATTGTGATATTTAATTTTTTCCATTCTATATTCCATTAATATAATGTTAAACACCATAAATATTGTATTTAGTGTTAAATCTATAAAATTCTTCAAATTTGTTTCCAATATCAATGCATTATGTACATCCAACAGAAAATCCTAGAAAATATAAAGAATTCCCATCCTGAAATTTTTGGAAGGTATGTTTTTTAAGGGAATATATATTAAATATGGTTCATTTTCACAAATATATATTGAATGAGACAGTAAATCATTGTTTTGACAAGGATATGAACACTATTAGAGTGGGATAAATAATGAAAAATATCACTATGTGACAACATGAATTTCTCACACATTAAACCATATTTTATTTCACTAATGATGGAAAAAAAATTGATCTTATATGTAATTATGCTAGAGTATTATTTAATTATATTTCTATCATTAAATAATAGGGTTGGTAATGAATAAAATCTATAATAACTCACTAGGATGATGAGAAATATTAAGGTCATATATTATCCAATCCAGAAGAATGGCCTTTCACTATTCTATATAGTCCATAAAGTTTATTATTATATATAACATCTTAATGTAAATTTAATCTTAACCATCAAATAAATTATGGATATTCTCAATATTTGTTTTTATACATAGTTATTGAATAAAGTTAATGAATGATCATCTAATTAACCATTATATACATTAGTTATTAAGATATAAATAGGAAAATAATGGTACATTTCAATGCCATCCTCCAAACCCTGGAGGAATTTCCCCTCGTTTAATTGTTTATTTATGATGCTTATTTCTCGAATGATGAAGTGTTTCTACATTGGGAAATAAACTTATATATTACTCATTAATTCCTAGTTATGAATGATATAATATACCCAAAACATAATAGGGATAGAATTGGGGTATTCATTTCCTCTCTATTATTGACCATCATTTCATATTATATTTTCCATATAATTAGGATGAATTTCTTGTCCATATTAAGATCAAAGCATTCATGTTCCTCCGATGGATGTTATAGGTTTCTCTAATAAAGACATTAAAAAATCTATAATGAAATTTCTGTAAAAAATAATGTAACTCAACCCCTTTCCTGAAAATACTAGCGAGTTAATTGTGTAATTTCATATAGATCTATCGTATCTTAATAAACCATAACCTCAAAAAGATTTATTTTAATATCTAAAAATCATAATATAATATCATGTTATTATATAATATGATGACTTTTATATCTATTAGGAATATGGGTGAGTGATTTCATCCTTCATTGATGTTTATGTAGATAAAGGGGGAAAATCAACATCATATCATCACATTTGGGTAACTTTAATTCATCTATAATAAATTATGTGCATGATTAAAGTACCCCATATATATTATGTCTCCAACCTGTGATGTTTCTATAAAATAAGGATGATAGATAATTGAATTCTAGGTTTTCAGTATATTTTAACCATTGAGTTTTCCCCAAAAAATAATAATTGTATATGTAAACATTAATTTCATATGATCCTTCTATATTTTACAAAGATAATTAATATTTATTTTATTATTTAGTAATTTAATGATTAAAAATTTTGGGTCCATTTTAAATTATTTAAGATCTCCCTACAATACCATAAGATGTGACATATTTATCACATAATTATTCACGATTATGATGAGTTCTCAGAGGGGACCATTCATGTTATTTTATTTCATATTCAATAACTAAATATTCTGAGAATTTCTACACACCCATGTAGTATTGGAAATTTTTATAGGAAATTGATTTGATGGGTCCCTTCCCATCCATTTTAGTTAGAAAGTTCCTTTTTATAATTATGACTATTAACATATGATTATATTTAATTGAGGTTTTTTAATGGAATTATATCAAGACAATGTATATTCTATTATTTTGGAATCCCTATATCAATTATATATTTTGGATGCCTCACGCAATTAATAGGGAAAAAATGTGACTTCTTGTCACGACCCGACCCTACCCGGCCTCGAGCCGCAACTATCCCAAGCCCGCCTCCATAGGCCAGGGGCTGGAGACTAGGGCCGAAGGCACAAAAACTCGGGGAGGCCTTTGCCTAAGTACCTGTACACACACACACACAGCACACTCAATGAAAAAGTGCAGAGTAAAAGAAAAGACAAGTAAAGAAAAAGGGAAACTGCTATATATAAAACAAAAAGTGCATCGACCTCTACAAGTACAAAGAAAGATGAAGGTACGCTGAAAATTAAAGGGAAAAACATGCACCCAATCAGAAAAGTGCCACAACCTGGAAATAGGTAAACAAAAGAAAAACATCTAGAAGGGTCCCCCCTAAAACCCAACTCCGACCACCACACGCGGTCCAAGCTCCCAAGCTCCTAAGCTCCTCTGACGTCACGACCATCCTGTCCATCATCTGCAAGGGCACACCAAGTGAGGGCAAACCCCAAGCAGGGGTGAGTATAAAAATACTCAGTAGGATACCCCGAAGGCTCGAGGGAGCATCAAAGGAGGTACCAAAGGGTGAGCAGTAGAGAGAACATGAAAAGTAAAGGAGTACAACAAGGGGTATAGTGGAGTAATAGTAAAGAGTCCAACTCAACCCGACAAGATGAAAGGAGGTAGACTCGTCCAGGGACAAGGAGCTGGAAACGGTGAGAATATGAACTTCCTGTCAAGTCTTTGCTGCTTATAGTAGGTGAGTAGACTCATCCAACCACAAGAAGCTAGACAAGGAAATCATGTGGCATACCCTGCGCGTCTTCACCTCTCCTGGAGGGAGAGTAACCAAGCCCAAGAAGTGGGTACTCTAACAAGGTATATACACACATATATATATATATTCTCTACAAAAATCCCGAAAAAGCTCGTAAGGGGATCTCCATCTCGTAGCTCATCCCAAGAAATGAGTAGCCAACAGTCCCAGAAATTGCACCATTGATGCCCAGTATCCCGCACGTCTGCCCCGAACTACATGTCAAGGGGCTCAAACCACCACACCTCGACACTATGTTCTTTGGGCGGCACTTACTCGCCCGAACGGTTTTAGGTCGCGTCACAAGGATGCGTCTCGGTGGGGGTAAAGCGCCCCTCATACTTGAGAGTTCTAGGGGAACGTCAAACCACACAACGTCACAACCCCGCAGTCGAGAGGTCTCCTCAAAGTCAAGCTGTTCTATCACTAACCCGTACAACCAAGGGTCCCGCTCCGATGGTCATGGAGGAAATCCACAGACTAGCCTAGTAGAAAGGACTGAGTCTGGAATGCCAACAGGTGTCCCACTTCCCAGCCCTGCTGGAGGTTAATTCTTAACCAGATAATGGGTGACTCACTGCCCAACCCTACTGGAGGGTACACCCTAATACATAATCAGGCGACCCACTGCCCAGCCCCTTAGATTGTAGACCTGGAATAAGTCGACAGGTGACCCACTGCCCAGCCTTGTTGGAGGGTAGACCAGGAACTAGAAGACGAGCGACCCACTGCCCAGCCCTGCTGAAGGGTAGACCCTAAGAGGTCGTCGGGTGACCCACTTCCCATTCTCTACTGAAGGGTAGACCCTATGTGCGTCCGGTGACCCACTGCCCAGTCTCTGCTAGAGGGTAGACCCTAATAGCTTCGGGTGACCCACTGCCCAGTCTCTGCTGGAGGGTAGACCCTAAAAGTCAGTGAGCAAACCACTACCCAGCCTTGCTGGAGGGTAAACTCGGAACTATTCTGGCCATCCCTACTAGATATTGCAACACTGGCCAACCGAGCACTAAGCGGGTGCCGCACAACCGCTCAACTCTAGAACAACTCATCCAAAAGAGGTTCAGCACCTATTCCATCACTGGGTGTCACTAGCACCGTTACCGAACGATCCATCAAGAACAAAACCATGGGGAGACCTCTCAACCTTTCTGGTCAAACAAACGAGCACATAGGGACCCTCTACGTCGCGAGAGGTTAATGTATTCAAATCAGAGCTCGGAATGCACCTGGGGGCCCATACGACATGTGGCCCCAAGTTAACCCCAACCAAGTGCATGAACATCTTAGGTAAAAACCACATGTACCTCCAAGCGCTCCAGTATACTCCCAGAGTATACCTCAATTTCATCCCAAGGGCTATCGTGCACCTCACACCGGACGTCAACGCGAAGGGGTGACACAACATCTCCAACATGCCGCCACAACGACTGGGGCACGACCAACCACATCTATTCAAGAATTACTTCACTCACACAGGAGTTCACGCAATCACATGCCAAGGGTCCGCAACAAACATGGTAGAAAAACCGCCACTGGGGCACATTTCATATTTCCACATTTAATAAGATCGCGTATGAGGATCCACACAACCAAACGGATATCCGACGGAAAGGTCACCAACACCGCCTCACTCCCAAACGATGTCCTTTGATCCTAAGCCTCGGCCCTAAAAATAGTTGGGCGCATCTGACTATTGAAATCCCCTCTGGAAAACACGCCAAAAGCACTAATCACATGAGTGAAACAGATATCCCGATAAAAAGGTGCTTTCCGGCGCACCGCGCACGAGCGATGCTTCGTGGTACCCGCATCCCTGTCCCAAAACACAACGAACAGATCACACCATTGCAATCCTCTCAAAAAAGAACACAATATGGACAATTCACATGTCCAAAACGGTCGCCCGGTGATAAAGATGGAAAAACACCATCGACGCCCAAACGACCCTTATAGGCCCCGCACCATCGTGGCGAATTGGAGAGGGGGGATTGCACCATTGCAATCCCCTCAGAAAAACACACTGAATGCAGTGCACAAATAGCCCAAATGGATGTCGGGTGGAGAAATTGGCATTTCAATGTAAAACGTGCGAACTAGGCCCTCTGGGCCCCGCACCCGGTCTCACACCCGAACACTTCAGAAAGCGTCTCAAAAATTCTGCATGATGACTGGGGTCACACTACCGCTGACGGCATGTCAATCATACATCCCAAATAAAATTTAGGCCTACCGCAACAAAAATTAATTAAATAATTAATTAATTGTTCATATAAAGTGTTTCATGCCACCAAGCAACGAATCCAAACCGCAAGGGCTCCAATCCAACTTTGGAAGGGTCGTCTCAGTTCCGGGGCCACTGCGCCTCTGATGGCGCTTCAAACGGACGTTCGGATCGTGAAGCCCGTCTATTGAAAACTATAATAGTAATTTAATATTATTAAATTAAAGTTTCGGGGTACCCATATTTAGGCGCATGACCCACCAACCTCGAAACTCACTTCAAAGAAACCACCTCGCTGATACGAACTCGTCGCCATAGACAGCGTGTCAAACAGACACGCCGTTTGGAAATTACGGCCCATGAATATAGGGGGGCCAACCGGGCCTGTCCGGACTGGCCGACCTGGTCCTAGACTTCCGCCCCATTGCCCAACCGTGGGTCCCGTCCAACATCCCACGGCCCGCGGGGCGCGGTCCGCCTCAACCCACCGGACCCGGGCGGGTCCGGTTCTTCCCATCCGACCGGCCAGTAGGCCGGTCCTTGTTGACAGCCAGCAGGACCCGCGCGGCGCGGGTCCTTCTCTGCTGCTACTCCCCTGAGGTCAATGCGGCTGCCTCCACCGACCGCGATAGGAGCTGCGTCGTGGCCTCCGCCGCTTGCCGCTGATCCGCTGAGGCCGGCTCCTCCTGATGCCAGCACCCCGCCTCCATTCAACAACTCTGCACCGGCTCCCGCACAAAGCCCGACACTCTGCCATTACCCTCGTCTCACCGGATGCCCCTACCTCCTGTTGATCTCCACCCGCTCGACGCACCTCGGCTGCCGCACGCAGCCGCCGACCACCCTACCGTACCCCCGGATCCCGCGACTCCAGCTTCAACCCGGTTTGTCAACGCCGCCTGCTGCCGAAACTCCCAAAGCCGACCAAAGAAGCTTGATCACCACCGGAAAAACAAATTCCCGCAAACTTCGACAAACGTCTGCGTCCTCATCTGAACCCGAATTTCAATTCTGAAACAAGTGTTTGAGATCTCAGAACGTAGGCTAGACAATCATGGGGCTCGGTCGGAAATGTAACTGCATTTCAAAGTTTATAATTGAATTCGAAGAGAGTGCGAGAGCCAAAATTAAAACGCAACAAAGCCTACATGTTGGGCGCTGCCCGGAGCTTTTCCAGTGATCCGCACCTCGCCAGAGCTTCCTCGTTGGAGGGGAGGAGTAGAGGAGGAGCTCCTCCTTCTTGGTTGAGCTCTTCTGCCAGGGGGGAGGACAAGGAGAGGGGTGGGGTTGGGGTTTAAAATGAAAATTAATTACAAAACCCGCAAATTTAACCTGCGTCTGAAACACCCGACATGGTCGAGGTTAAGCCTCCACTAGGGTAAACAGAATGCTCTGAGCGCAACGACGGTCTCATAATTTGATTCCAAGCATCCTTTTGAATGGTATAAAACTGAACGCTCAACGCCTCCAAATTAAAAAAATGCCCTTATGGCCATTTATTCATTGATGGCCCACGACCGTGAAACCTACACCCCTCCTTGGGTAAACATCACACTCCGAACTCAAAGGTGCCCTCGGTTTTCCAATCCGAGAAACCGTTCAAGAGACACTTGTGTTTCACCATTAAACGAATACATTGATTAATTAATTTATCTGTTTAATGTTCCAAAAGCGGGCGAGGGGTCCAAACGTCCCGTGATGACACACTTTATGTCATTCCTAGGGTAAACACCCAATTCCAGACTCATCTGTACACTCAGATCTTTTATCAAAAGCACCGTTTAGGATTTATCCCATTTATTTGGCGTTTCCCATGTGAACGCACTGAAAATTTAATTTCAGCCACTCCGGGGCTCGGAATCGCACGCCGTCTGAAGGCGCTACTCCGGAATAACGTCAAGAAATATCCCAATGTCATTTATAGCCAATAATGGGTTCTTACACCATTCCCTCCATGATTTTCGTCCCTGAAAAGCAAAACCAGGGAACAACTCAGGGTACTAAGCCCGCACCTGGCTCTCCAGTACCTAGGAGAACTCTTGCATAGCTCTGCGCCACCGCACATAGACCAAAGGACTGATCCGTTCACGCAAGGTCTACGCTTGCCAATGTCGTGCACCCCCTCCAGACTTTGGGGTTAGGGCATGGTGGTAGGGAACCTCTCCATCCCTTCACACGGTATCAAACGACTCAAAGTCTCTCGACGGTAGCTCACCTCCCCGACCAAACCTCCACGTCCCACGCCGTGACTGGAATCACCACCCGCACCTTGAACAAGGCCCGATGATCCCCTCCATTGGAATATCTATATGGTGAAACACCCAATGATATCTGGTCACGCAAGATTTCACAGTCGATGTCTCGCAACCAAGACTCTCTTACACGCTCAGAAAGCGATGGAGTAGACACTGTCGACTAAAGAAAAAGGTCCCACACCTTTTACTTTACCAACACAGGGTTACACCCAACGCCCTGCGCCACCCTGGTATCAACTCAACCATGGTGCGGGAAGAAAAATCACTTCACACACAGAGTCTAACAATTCTACTGCAAGAAGTAGAAGAGTCGCAAGGGGTACCCCTCAGGATCCCATCCTCTGCAGGATCGCAGAAATCCAAGCTCACAGCTCTATACGGTCCCAACTGTCAGCTCTCGGATCCTGATGTGGACCACCTAGTGGTGATGAGAGGACCTCGTAAAGTCATCCCTCACTACCATCTCCTCCCGCTCCTCTACTAGCACCACCTCTCTGGGTACTACTCCGATCATGGCGCTACCTCCATCGTGGTGGTGCACCTGCTGCCTACCCGAGGCTCTCCGCATGCCTGGTCGGGCAGTCTCGTGCCAAGTGAACTCGCCCATCACAAGCATAGCACCGACTCTCTTCAGGCTACACTGGTTCACTCTGGCGCCACTGTGGTGTACGACCATGCCCCCCCGTGTCTAGTTGTTAGAATAGCAAATGCATCGAGGTTCTCCTTGCCGACGCCCGCTAGCTGCGATATATGTCTCGGCTCCAACGTGCCTGCCACCGCCACCAAATCTAGAATGTGACAATAAGCTCTCTATCAACAGCACCTACTCTCGCACCCCGGAATATGTGTAAATCCCAAGGGTACTATGGCAGCACGAATCTCTGGGCAGAGACCATGCTCAAACATCCGCGCTCGAATATTGTCGTCATGGACCAAGTCTGGGTAAAAGCGTGCATGGTCTGCGAAACTAGCTGCGTACTCGGCCACCATCATCCCTCCCTGCTGAAACTGCAGGAGCTCCTAAATCCGAACGGAGTGTAAGAAGGAGGGGAAAAACATCTCACGGAAAAACTACAGAAAGACGCCCCACGAAAGCGACGACTCTTCAGGAAGTCGAGTCCCCATACTCCACTAACGTCAAGTTGCCCCATGAAAAAGGTAGGCTTCCAAAGCCACCCTCTGATCTGTCGGTGTCTGCACAAGCTTGAAAAGTTGAACTACTGCCTCTAGCAAAACCTCTGCTACCTAAGGGTCTGGCTCACCACTGATCCTCAGTGGTCTCTGCTGCTGGAACTCAAGGAGTGCGCTCAAACTGCACTGAAGCCCCATCTGCTCTGCTGAAGCTGTCTGCTGCTCAACAGGTGTGGGTTCTGCTACCGGCCCTCCCGGAGAAAGGGATCACATGATGGGTCATGGAATATAGCCTCGTAGCTCACAGGGTCATCGTCATGAACCAAAGTTAGTATCTTAGCTGGCTGTCTTTGTGAAGACATCCTGAATATTATCAAGGAGTGCCGCAATCAAATGAGTATATATGTATATACCAATAACCACGTTGGGGATCTGACTCAAGAAGGACCATCAAAGACTCAATTCTATGTGATGCACAAACCAATTTCCCTACAACAAGTGTCTCAGTAAGCCAAGTCGACAATTGGGTTATCATGGTCCTGGTGAATGGATACGTCGGACGTCGCCCCATCACTGGACTCCTTGGCTTGAGAGCCGCTCTCGAGACACGTTAACACTGTTGCCCAAAATCACAACCAATTCCTCTTTTAGGGACGTCTGAACAACGTCCCAAGGAACGAACCACCTCTGATACCACTTTGTCACCACACGACCCTACCTGGGCTCGAGCTGCAACAACCCCAAGCCCACCTCCAAAGGCCAGGGGCTGGCGACTAGCGCCGAAGGCACAACAACTCGGGGAGGCAATTGCCTAAGTACCTGTACATGCACACACACAGCACACTCAATGCAAAAGTGTAGAGTAAAAGAAAAGACATGTAAATAAAAAGGGAAACTGCTATATATAATCCAAAAAGTGCATCGACCTCTACACATACAAAGAATGATAAAGGTACACTAAAAAGTAAAGGGGAAAAACACCTGACCAATCAGAAAAGTGCCACAACCCGACAACTGGTAAACAAAAGAAAAACTGCTAGAAGGGTCCCCCCTAGAACCTGACTCCGAACACTGCACGCAGTCGGAGCTCCCAAGCTCTTATGAAAATATAACGTCACGACCATCCTGTCTGTCGTCTGCAAGGGCACACCAAGTGCGGGCCAAGCCCAAGCAGGATTGAGTATAAAAATACTCAGTAGGATACCCTGATGGCTCGAGGGAGAAACAATGGAGGTACCGAAGGGTAAGTAGTAGAGCGAACATGAAAAGTAAAGGAGTACAACAGGGGGTGCAGTGGAGTTATAGTAAAGAATCCAGACCAACCCAATAAGAGGAAAGGAGGTAGACTTGTCTAGGCATAAGGAGCTGGAAATGGTGAGAAGATGAACTTCCCATTGAGTCTTCGCTACCTATAGCCGGAGAGTAGACTCATCCAAACACGAGAAGCTAGACACGGAAAGCATGTGCCATACCCCGCGCGTCTTCACCTCTCCTAGAGGGAGAGTAACCAATACCAAGAAGTGGGTACTCAAACAATGTATATACATATATATATGCTCTACAAGAAGCCCGGACAAGCTTGTAAGGGGATCTCCATCCCGTAGCTCAGCCCAAGAAAATAGTAGCCAATAGTCCCAAAAATAACACCATTGATGCCCAGCTTCCCGCACGTCTGCCCAGAACAAAAGTCAAGGGTCTCAAACCACCACACCTCGACACTATCCGCTTTGGGAGACACTGACTCGCCCGAACGATTTTAGGTCGCGTCACAAGGACGCGTCTCAGTGGGGGAAAAGTGCCCCTCGTACTTGACAGTTCTGGGGGAACTTCAAACCACTCCACATCAAAACCCCATAGTCGAGAGGTCTCCTCAAAGTCATGTCATTCCATCACTCAATTGTACAACAAAGGGACCCGCTTCGGTGGTCACGGAGGAAAGCCACCGACTAGACTAGTAGAAAGGACTGAGTCGCAAACAGGTGTCCCACTGCCCAACCCTGATGGAGGGTAATTCATAAACAGATATCAGGGGACCCACTGCCCAGCCCTGCTTGAGGGTAATCCATAATACATCATCAGGCAACCCAATGCCCAGCCCCGCTGGAGGGTAGACCTGGAATAAGTCGACATGCGACCCACTTCCCAACCTTGCTAGAGGGTAGACCCTAAGAGGTCGTCGGGTGAACCATTGCCCAGTCTCTGCTGGAGGGTAGACCCTAAGTGCGTCGGGTGACCCACTGCCTAGTCTCTACTGGAGGGTAGACCCTAGAAGTCATTGAGCAACCCATTACCCAGCCTTACTGGAGGGTAAACCTGTAACTGTTCTGGCCATCCCTACTAAATGGTGCAACACTTGCCAACCGAGCACTAAACGTGTGTCGCACAACCGCTCAACTCCAGAACAACTCATCCAAAATAGGTTCAATGCATGTTCCATCACTGGGTGTCACTAGCACCGCTACTGAACGGTCCATCGAGAATGAAACCAGAGGGAGACCACTCAACCCTGCTGGTCAATCAAATGAGCACAGAGGGACCCTCTACATCGAGAGAGGTCAATGTATGCAAAGCAGAGCTCAACACGCACATGGGGGCCCAAACGACGTGTGGACCCAAGTTAACCCTAACCAAGCGCATGAACGTCTCAGGTACAAACCACACATACCTCCAAGCGCTCCCGTATACTCCCAGAGTATACCTCACTTTCAGCCCAAGGGCTATCGTGCACCCGACACCCAATGTGAACGTGAAGGTGTGACACAACATCTCCAACATGCCACCACAACGACCGGGGAACGACCAACCACATCTATTCAAGCATTACTTCACTCACATGGGAGTGCACACAATCACACGGCAAGGGTCTGCTACAAACACGGTAGAAGAAACGCCACCAGGGCACCTTTCATATTTACACATTTAATAAGATCATGTATGAGGCTCGGCACAACCAAAAAGATTGTTCCATTGTAATCCTCAGGAAAAAACATGCGAGATAGACTACTTACTCTCCATGAATGGATATCCGACAGAAAGGTCGCCAACACCGCCTCACACCCGAACGACGTCTCGTGATCCCAAGCCTTGGCCCTGAAAACAGTCAGGTGCATCTCACTAATGCGATCCCCTCGGGAAAACATGCCAAAACCACTTCTCACATGGGTGCAACGGATATCCGGTGAAAAAGGTGCATTCCAGCGCTCCGCACACGAGCGGTGCTTCGTGGGACCCAGAACCCAGTCCTGAAACACAACGAACGGATCGAACCGCTGTAATCCTCTCAAAAAATCACACATGATGGACTGTTAACTTGTCCAAAATGGTCGCCCGGTGATAAATATGGAAAAACATCGTCGACACCCAAACAACCCCCGTGGGCCCTGCACCATCGTGCCGAATTAGAGCGGGCAGATTGCACCATTGCCACCCCTTCAGAAAAACACACTAAATGCAGTTCTCAAACACCCCAAACGGATGTCGGGTGGAAAAATGATATTTCAACGTAAAATGTGCGAACTAGGCCCTATGGGGTCTGTACCCTCTCTCCAACCCGAACACTTCAGAAGGCATCTCAAAAATTCTGCACGAGGACTGGGGTCACACTGCCGCTGACGGCATGTCAATCAGACATCCCAAATAAAAGTTAGCCCTACCGCAAGAATAATTAATTAAATAGTTAATTATTTGTTCGTATAAAGTGTTTCATGGCACCGAGAAACAAATCCAAACTACAAGGCCTCCGATCCAACATTTGAAGGGTTGCCTCAGCTCCGGGGCCAATGCGCCTCTGACGGCGCTTCAAACGGACGTCTGGCTCGCAAATCCCATCCGTTGCAATCATTAATAAGAATTTAATATTATTAAATTAATGTTTTGGGGCACCCGTATTCGGGCACATGACCCGAAAACCCTGAAACTCACTTCAAAAAAACCGCCCCGCCGATACGAACTCGTCGCTGTAGACGGCGCATCAAACCGGTGCGCTGTTTAGAAATTACAGCCCCATGAATATTGGGGAGCCAACCGGGCCGGTCCGGACCTGCCGGCCCGATCCTGGACTGTCGGCCCGCGGCCCAGCCGCGGGTCCGGTCCAACATGCCACAACCCGATGGCCGCGGCCCGCCTCAACCCACTGGACCCAAGTGGGTCTGATTCTTCCCATCTGACCGGCCAGTAGGTTGGTACTTGTTGACACCGAGCAGGACCCACGCGACGCGGGTCCTGGTCTGCTGCTCCTCCCCCGAGGTCAGTGCGAATGCCTCCTCTGACCGCGACAGGAGATGCGTCGTGGCATCCGCCACTCACGGCTGCTCCGCTGAGGCCGGTTCTGCCTGACTCCTCTGCCCCGCCTTCATTCAACCACGCCGCGCCGGCTCCCGCTCGAAGCCCGGCAATCCGCTGTTACCCTCGGCTCACCGGACGCCGCCGCCGAGGTCCGCCACTTCCTCCGGTTGATCTCCACCCGCTCGACGAATTGCGGCCACCACGCGCAGCCGCCAGGCGCCCGACTATAGTTGCTGGAGCCCTCGACTCCGGCTTCATCCCGGTTCGCTGCCTCCGCCTGCTGTCGGAACTCCCAAAGCCTGCCGGAGAAGCTCGTTCACCATTGGAAAAACAAATTCCCGCAAACTTCGACGAACGTTCGCCTCCCCATCCGAACACAGATTTCAATTCCGAAACAAGTGTTTGAGATCTTAGAACGTAGGCTACACAATCATGGGTCTTTCTCGAAAATTTAACCCCACTTCAAAGTATATAAATAAATTCAAAGAGACTACGAGTGCCAAAATGAAAATGCAACAAAGCCTACCTGCTGGGCGCTGCCCAGAGCTTTGCCGGCGATCAGCACCTCGCTGGGGCTTCCTCGCCGGAGTGGAGGAGGGGAGGAGGAGCTCCTCTTTCTTGGTTGTGCTTTTCTACCATGGGGAAGGGGATGGAGATGGGTGGGGTTGGTGTTTAAAATGAAAATTAATTTTAAACCCCCAAATTTAACCCACGTCTGAAACACCCGACGGGGTTGAGGTTAAGTCTCCCCTAGGGTAAACACCATGCTCTGAGAGCAACGGCGATCTCAGAATTTGATTCCGAGCTTCTGTTTGAATGTTAAAAAATGGAACGCCCAACGGTGCCAAATTACGAAAAAGCCCCTGGGGCCATTTTTCACTGACGGCCCACACCCGCGAAACTTACACACCTCCTAGGGTAAAAGACACACTACATACTCAACGGTGCCCTCATTTTTCCAATCTGAGCCACCGTTTAAGAGATACTTGAGTTTCACCATTAAACGAATAAATTTATTAATTATTTTATCTGTTTCACATTACAGAAGTGAGCGATGGGTCCAAAAGTCCCACGCTGACATGATTTATATTGTTCCTAGGGTAAACACCCCATTTCGAACCCATCCGTACACTCATATCTATTATCTGAAGCACCATTTATGAGTTATCCCATTTATTTGGCGTTTCCACTGTGAACACACTAAAAATTTAATTTCGGCCACTCCGGGGCACGGAATCGCACACCGTCTGACGGCGCTGCTCTGGAATAACATCAAGAAATATCCCAAAGTCTTTTATAGCCAAAAACTGGGTTCTTACACTTCTAATACATTTATTTAATGTAGGTGTTTTCCTTGTATCATATATATTCCAACTATACCACATTCTACCAAGAATTTTTGAATGGATAGATCAATGATATTAATAAATTCCTCTCTAGAAATCTATAAAAGATAGGGGATAATAAATTATGTATTCAGATGACCTGATTTATAAATAATTATTGCAATATATAACCATGATTTAATAATCCACCTAAAATACCTTTTAATGATAGGTATGTCGACCAATGGTGGGTTTTTCGTTTCTGTATTGATCCACAACTACACCAGATACGTGTATATCACTAATTAGAATTACATATTCAATCATTATATTTTACAGTTTTGTTGTATTCTTCTGATAAAAATAATAATCACGCATATAACATTCTATATTTTCAATAATTTATAGATACTCTAGAATTCATTAACAGGGTCAACAATATCTCATTCATCTATGTGGAATCATACATTCAAAAAAATTATAATGATGTCAAGTAGAATAAAAATGACATTTTATATCATGAGGTATGTCCCATTAATTCCCAAATTTTCTTAAATGGTTCATATTAATTAATAAACATGGATTAGGAGGGGATCACACCTCCTAACAATGAATGGATTATACTAAATCTGATCTATTTTCCTTTACAAATATTCATAATAATCATTGAAATTGTTTTCACATATGAAGTTAATTTACATGGAAGTCGTCCTTGAAGAACTTTATTAAATTACATTTAATTAAACCTTTCAATATGATATGAAACTCCTAGAATATAATATTTGTATGAAAATATTTATATAATGGATATTTTGTAGGAACAATTTGTATAATGGATAGGAATATTCCTTTATTTATTTAATTTAAACGTTATAGAACATTTCATTTCCACATGAAAAAACTAAATAAGAAAAAATGTATTTTTTGATTGCATACTACATAAAAATTCTCTATTCCACTTGATATTAAGATTCACATAATGTGTCTCCAATTAAACATTTAAAAATATATAGAACCATACTTATCGTGAGATATTAAAATGATGATTATATATACCTTTCTATATGGAATGAAATTTTATCACTTGAACATTTTAATATATTTAAAATATAGAAGAGTTTCGGTAGAGCCATTATCTGATAAGCAAATCATGTAACCGTTCCTTAGGTATTCGAATACTTTTTCACTGTATTTTGAAATTTTACATCTATTACACATATTTTAAATAAGAAATTCATGTATTAATTATTATTTCACATGACATTTATTAATGGTCTTAATTATATTCCTAGACCATGAATTACATTCTCATCAGATATGATACACGAGTTCAGGAAACATATCCATCTCTTGATTTGGACCCTTCACTGCTATCCAATATGTTGATTCAACTATTTAACTATCTAATTTTTAAGAGAGAAATATATATAGAAAAATCATATTAAATATATTTATATATATATATCTGTGTGTGTGGGTGTTTCCAAATTTTTCATTCATAGTTCATAGAGTTAATCATGGACCTCATATCATAGGCCTAGCTATGTATTTCATATCCCATTATCCATTACAATATATGAATTATAAAAATGTACATATAGTTATCTCCCATTTATCATGTACTATAATGAAACCTCCCATAAAAAACTATATGGGTAATGATTTCTATAGGACAAGATACATGTTGATTCCACAATCCTATATCAGATTCCTAGTAAAAATATCTAATTATCCAATTATTGTGTTGGTCATTAATTATCCCTTGATAGGTTTCAAATTTTTTCCAATCATCTTGAATCCGATATTATCAATGAGAATAGTATATTATATATGGCCATAATTATAAAACAACCCATTTGATCATTTTGTAGTGACCTTAATATCATGTTATTCCAAAAATATTACCCATAATATCAATCTATGAGGCCTTGGGGATGGTGTCATCTATCATCTCAAGGAATCATAGAATAATATTCAAATCAACCTTGGTGGATTATCATTTTCATTTCTCTAATAATCATTCTGACCCTCACATGGACTATTTATATTTTTATTCTGCATCGATAACTCCAATTCATGATATCTCATACCTAGAGTGGTAAAAATCATAATAATAATCATCATTTTATTTTTTGAATGGATAGTTTGTATTCTTTGCATGAATTTTAATTTGAATAAAGAATTTTAAATAAGAAAACCCATAAATTACATTAATTATATAGACATATTATTCTCTATTTGATAATATCAATATAGTTAACATTTCCTGGATGAAATATCATTGGTAATAATATTGATGAACATATGATTAGGAATTTTTCAATGTTATTCTGAATGAAAAAAATTCCCTTAATCCATACAATAAACATATTTTATTATCCATATGAATAAGTTATAAATGGTAATCCTCATTTTATGTTATCAAATCCCTTCCTATCAAACTACTTAAGTCAGAATTTATAACATTCCAAATTATTTTTTTGTGGGATGTTTTACCATCCATTACTTTTTACCTCTTGGGTTTTGGTTGGTTATTGGTCGAAATTAGGCTCATTATTGAAACCCATTTTGGTTCCCCCATAATCCAATGGCCAATTCAAGTGGTTATTTGAACATTACAATCTTGAAAAATTCATTCATATTGTGATCTCTTGCATAATGTGATTGATCTTATTTTAACAATAATTTATATAATGAAACACCAATCACTAGGTCATTGGGAATTAGGTTATTATTTTACTAGAGTGATTTATAAGAATAAATATTAGAATAAATTAATTCAAAAATTATTACTTCATTTCAAGGAATCTCAATGATTCTCATCAATATTTCAATTCCTTTATATTTTGAAACAATTTAATACAATAATTTCTACTATGATGAACAACCATGATACTTTATCTATATATATAATGATTCAGAATCCTACTAATGTTTCGTCACATACACCATCTCAAAATACACATATGGGTACACATGGGAAACATTCACATTGTCTTAATCATTAGGTGTAATTCACTCTACTAAAGGATTCATTTTATAGTCATAATCAGCCTCAATATTTTTCAGATGATCTTTCAGGGAGTTGATTACCTCTAACCACATCAATGTAAGGTCATATTATTAGAGACACTATAATCCATTATATTCAATTTCGATATAAATAACCTGATTATAATAAAAAAATTGAGCATAAAAGTCTAACTTCTATGAGTTATATATAGTTTTTCTCCATTATTTCCCTATCAAACTATATTTTATTGACATAGAGTGTATTTAAGGGTAATTTTCACCTAATGTTTCATGGATGAACATATAATGGTTTAATTATCCCATATAAAACCCATATGATCCACAATAAAATAGCTTATTAGGTCTGGAAATTTTTTCAGTGATATTTTCATGATCACCTTGTTTTTTGGACACATCTTAATTACATAATATTTTTTATGTTTATGGAATATATATTTTAGTTTGGTAATTCATTAATTATATAAAAAGAATTCAATGATTATCAAATACGAATAAATATAAGAAAATTATAATTTTTTAATGGTTGAGTTTGGTGAAAACATTGATTTTCAAGAGGCAATTTAACATTAGAATGCGAGCCAAAAAATAGTATTATTAGGAGAACCCTTCCACCTTTATTCCTACAATGATTTAAATGTAAACGTAGAAATATAGTGTTTTTAGCATAGAAACCATTTTTTTCTAGCACTATAAACTCTAATATATGATTCATATACCTCTAAATACCTTGTATATGTCACTTTTGGTGTTTTTCAAAACATTTATCTGATGTATAGGATACCATAGAATCTAAACTGATGATAAATTGAGTTTTTTCCTTAGGTAATAAAAATTTGATAACTTATATAGTCTATTATGAGTTTTAAATTTTATGAATACTACTACATGTTAGAGAATCCTTTTCTAGATTATATATACTAATTTTCACAACACCCCTTTAGTGGAGGAGCCATTTTTTTTTGAAATGGAACAATGACCCATGAAAATGATTTTTTTCAAAACCATATAATTTTGAATTATTTTTATGAATACCCATTTTTTCCCATTTTTAAGAAAATAACCCATGGTAGTTATTATATATTGGTCATTCTATAACCTAGTTGAGGACTATTCAAGAAAACCCCCATCACAAGATCAAAATTATGATACTTCTCCATTTGGTTCACTTTATTAGAAACTATTTTATATTTGATTAAGAAAAAAACATATATTTTAATCTAATAATAATTGAATATTGAAGCCAAAATATTAGATTTCCATATCTTGGAATCTCTATGTATATATACCGAAAAACCTCGTGTTGTCATTATTATAGTGGGAGAAGAATCCCTTCCACATGATTTTAAACCTTATTGAGAGGTGACATCACATAACAATTAATTATAAAACTAATTGTATATGGAATTTAATTTAATTAAAAATTATACATTGTCCCCACTTTGAGGATCAATCAAAAAATTATTACATTCCCAACCTATCCCAATATAAGTGAAATACACATAACCAGATCAGCATCCAAGTCAAAATGGAAACACCTTGAGTTCTCACCAATCACGATTTATTTTATTGGATTAACCCACTAAAAAATTAATTGTGAGTATCCCCCCATGAATCTATACATTAAGTGACTGTACTCGCTACTAATGTAATATTTTTACCATATAAATGTATAATGAGATTGTCCACACATGAATTTACACCCCATATGTTCTGAATAATAACTAAACCATATGTTTCCTTATAACACTTTTAACAATGAGAACCTCCCTATATGGAATAAATAATCATAGTAATCTATTCCGAGTGTTGCATTTAATAATATAATCATCTCCCATTAATGGGAAAAAATTATAAGACATTATGAGTGATAATAAGGAAGATAGAGAGTCGTCTATTGTAATCATCACATTAATTTGAATGATTATAATGTATTTCCCCAATTATGGTTTGCTGTTATATAATTAACTAATATTTTTTATTAAGATGTCAATAAGGGTTTCATAGATGTAAAATAAATATATGAAGGTACCCCAAATGAGGAAATAATATTGATAGTTTAATATGTTAACATCCCATTCTCAAATCTACTCAAAAGGTGTACTTAAAATAACCAAATGATGAAATGTTGATTTGATGTGTCATGTGGTGTCATTGGATTAGAAAATGAAAATCCACACACCCACATATCTTATGAGGTGAGCCTCAGATATAGTGGTACTACGAAACATTTATGAAACACGTTGTTAAATGATAGGAATATTTTATTAATAATATATAAATTTAAAATTATATGATTACTCGTCATTATCCTATGGTAATTGATAATAATTAAAATGTATTCAATGATATTCAATTTTGATGAATCATGTAATGGTAATACAAATCAATAATGGTGAAGAGAAGAGTGTATACACTTGAGGTAAATTGAGAATAATAGGTCATAAAACCATCCAATGAGAAATTATTCCAACATTTATTCATTATACATTATGAAATATAAATTTTTTTATATAAACTGAGAGATATTTAACATAGAAAATAATATTAAATCGGAGGTATATCCTTGTTGAAGAAAATAATATTTTTATGATGTGGGTTCTATAGGAAAATTTAACTAATATATTACTATTTTTTAAAATAAGATAATATCATTGTTAAATGATTATTCCCTTGGTATATATTGTGAATGTAAATTTTCACTAAAAATAACTACATACAAACAAATAATTATTTCATCAAACACAAAAAAAAATTATAACATATTAATTAGATATGAAATCCCTATTTTTTTGGGGTTGATTGTGTCAGCCAAATAATACTTAAAATATGATCTGAGTTAGACATTATGAATATGCAATGAGAGTTTACAAACCCAATAAATTAATGGTTTTTAATGATATCATAACACTTGTTCAATATAACAAGAGATGTTTGAATCCTCAAAATAAATTTCCCCATACTTTTTTAAACTAGAGTTATTTTTTATTTAAATAATGAACATTTTCCATTCATCCCGATTGTATTATTTATTTTATCTATATTCATAGTTGATTATAAATATCCCTATAGGGAATCCAATCATTTTTCCCTCTATGGTATACCTAGTGGCTAAATAAATAACAAAAAATTTATGAAATATGTTTAAAAATAATTAATGTTATGTAACTTGGATACAAACATTATACTAGGAGAGATATAGTGGCATCACCATATCCAAAATATAATTTATATTTATTTTTAACATACATGGTCAATTTATAAATTCATTTATTACTAACCATCTATATTTTATTTTTCTATAATATAAATTTTATGATAAAACATTTCACCAAATTTATATGATCTAGAATAGGTGAGAAATACATAGTGACAACTCAAATACATCATCTTGTGGTTCTATGAAGGCAGGAAGAATATAATAGAAAATGTATGTGTAATTAAATATTTCATGACATTTAAATTTTTTCATGAAAATGTGGGTGAGCCCTGACAATCACAACATTCCTTGTGTGGGTCGATAAGTTTTGTTAATAAATTTCCTTTATTGACTATAATTTGACTCATTTCATGGGAGGAAGTAGATAATATGTGACTTCTATAACTATTTTGTAACCCCATATGGTAATGACTCATTTTAAATTACCATAGTCCATTTATAATGTATTTTTAATTCTTATATTCCATGTATTATAATCCTAATACAAGACAAGGTAACAATATTATTACATTGCGTGGAGATGGATTTACATGCAATTTATCATGTCACAACCCATATTGGGGACATGTTGAGTTCCAAAGAATTTATTGTGTGTCTCAAAAAAGGGATTTTCTTGATTTTTGATTGTCAAATAGGTTTTCATTCATGGTAAACATTGATAAATTCGTGACATGTGAGTAAAAAATTGAATATTTTAATGTGTGATTTAACTACACAATATATCGTGGGACTTATAATCCTTGAATAGTTGTTTATCTACACCAGGTAGATGAAAATTGATTTTCCATTAGAAAGTTGGTATAAAAATTATTAATAGTATTTATGTATTTTATTCAATATATACACAATGTGTATAGTTTGGATATATTTATTTTATATAAAAGGCATAGTTAGAGAAACTAATTATGTATATTCATTGTATTTCATCTATCCATATACACTATAAGGGATATGTAATTTTATATTGTAAACATCACAACATGTATATCATGATATTATATAGTGGAATATGTTATTTTAAAGTACTCATTACATGATAAAGACCATACAAAAATTATTCACATGTCATCTTATTTGATAAAAGACGTCTTATGAGTATGAATACCCATAAATGGGTTTAACCATGCCCTGATGACTACATTATTGGCTTCCTCCCATTAAAAATTGTATATATTTATTCTATGTATTGAATCTTGTCAGAAAATGAGGTTACAAATACTATAACCCCATATGATTATGGTTGATAATATGTAATTTCTATTAAAAAATTTACTTATTATTAAAACAAAAAATATAGGATGATAATGCTTATATAGATGAAATTTTATTCAGAACTAATGTTATGATCATGAATTAATAAATTAATTTATATATATTATCATATTGTTTTTTGTAACATTATATTAATATGTGAATTGAGAAGAATTCAGTAATAATAATTTTTTTCCATTGAATGTTATGATTGATCATGAGGTTTACTGGTCTCTATATTCTTTTCATTTCTATTTAAAATTTTCATCATTGAAATGGTTTTTATAATGTGATTTTTTATTAAATATTACAATTTTTGTTTCACCCTGTCCTCCATTACTTTTTACGGGGTGATTTTTACAAGGAATTCTTTATGTAATGCTAAAATAGTAGTACCCATCATCTAATGTGCCATATTTTGCGATTTATTAATTTTAAATACTATATGGATTTAATTTGATTCCATGCACTGAGATGGAATGTGATTTCAATTCTCTATGTTCCCAGAATAAATTTTTGACATAAATTAAAAAAATTAATATAAAACACATGCAGTTCACAAGAAATACTGTAATAGATTGTAAAGCAGTTTCCAGATCAGAAATCCAATTGCCCCATTATGTTGAAAGCAGAGACAATACCTTGGAAAATCGCTAACATCTGCCAACGTGGGTTGGGTGTGAAAGGAATTTTTTTATGTTTAAGGAATTAAATAAATTATTAGTTTACATTATTTTGTCATTACAGAGATGCAATGACATGAATATTTTAATAAAATATCTTGTTTGGGACCCTAGGTTTGAATTCATATCCCACGATAGATCAATTGAATATCTAGAGAGTAGTATTAGAGAAACCTATCAATGGATTAAAACGAGATGAAAAATTGTGATCAATCTTGAGAGATCACCATTAGCAATGAATCGTCGACATTGAAATTTTCAATCCCCTAATAGGGAATGATTTTTCAATTACTTATTTTCCCCATTCCTTTATTTAACAACGAATATGGATCCTCCAAAAAACACTTTGACAACGAGTTTGAACATTCTTGTGAGGGTGTTTTGATTGTGGGTATTATTTGAGGATGATTTTATTATTGTTTTAATATCTTGTAAATTTTAATGGAATAGAATGAGGATGGAAATGAACAATAGATGAATTCTGTTCCTTAGGTTGTTCAATTGTGATTTTCACCAATATATTATTCGTCTTCTATAAGGAATATAAACAGATGATTTTTGCGCTTCTGTTTTTTTGGAACCAATATCAAAAATACGATATAAGACCCTACGATGTCCTAGAAAAGTTGAGATGAAAAAAATGGTAGGAATATAGATGTATTTCTAGATATTGTATTCTTTGAGGTTCTTTCGAGTGGATAATCAGAGTTGTATTTTGGAGCTGATCAAAGGACTGAAACCCACCGATTCAGTGTCACAATGGCGAGAAAAACCTAGATATTATGTTTTGGGGTGAATGGATCACTATATAGAACACTAAAGGATCAACCATGGTGTTCGGAGGATGATCATTAATTCTGAAATATTCCACGGAACACGACGGGTTGTCCGGACTACAAGGTGTGTAGCCCCCACATAGTGTCGTCTAGGTTTTATGGAGGTAGTAAAGTTTCCATAAACAAGTGACCCCTATCACACGGTGTGTGGGGAATTTTATAGGGCTCATTGTGTGTCTATTGAGGTACACATACTTGGGGTGGTGTATACATCCTTCCTACATAGTGAGTACTTCCACAAATGGCCATACCCAATCAAAATTCAAGGGTTACCCCATTTATGGGTACATGGACAGTCGAATACGGGTTCACATCATGGACTAGAACATGGCATGATTACCCGGGTGGTTCTCGGATTGTAGGACATGGTGTTTGAACCATCCTACAGGTCATGTATACCTCTTCTAAATGACATGTTTTGATGACATGGGCTGTTGAACACATGCACTTCCCCATGTCAATGTACAAAACGTGTGACTTACTGCACATCGTGTACCCATTCTTGCATGGAATTAATATCTTATCCACCGTATCTCTAAAAATTGTAATTAGGTTTGCGCCCTTTCTTTTTACTGTGATGGAATGTTGGAATCATATCAACATCAAAGATGTATGGTACCTCCAGTAGAATTTTAGTGGATATATACAGAAATTAACTCTATTAGGCCCATAGTAGGAACATATATCCATATTTTTACCCTAGATAATGTATTTGTATCTGAATTATCAATCATATCGGAAAACGATAATCTATATAGAAGGTGAATCTAAATGAGTTGTGGTATAACCCCACGGCCCTTGTAGTTAACGTCATCTGTGTATTGTGATCTTACACCCTTGTAGAATGTGTACTCTCAGAGCGAGTGTATCATATCTCTCTTCAGATCGATTAGTGTATCCAAATAATGATGGTTCCCAAAAATGTACATATTAGTATTCCATTATTAGTTTTATTAAACCCAAACTTGTGTTCCTCTAGATGAGTTTCTTTGGGGAATCTAAATATTGAACCTCTAGTGTTCGTATGTAGTAGTTGTGACATACCTATAGACTACTAATTGAGGATTGAGTATATCTAGATATGTTCTTAATATATGTACTCAATATATATATATATATATTCACATACTGTCTGGAGATGACAATACCATTACATTGAGTTTTTCTTTGTGGTTTCTAAGTTTCCTACTGAGTATTGTTATTCTCACCCCTTCATGGTATATTCCCACACTTTTTGTGTCTTGTATGGATAAGGGACATTTTTATAAAGTCCATAGAGGACCAGGACCAGATACAGTAGTGTGTCATCAGACAGGAATAAGTGTTCCTACATTATGGGGAATTAGTTGCAGTAACTTTTTGTTTACATGTTGGACATTTTAGTTTTACTTCTCTTTCGATCGGTATGCTTGTATTCAGGCCCAGTTGTTTTTATGGGAAATTATTTTATTTTTGTACTCTATTAGTTGTGTTTAGTAGTACGCATTCATTTATTTCATTATATGGATTTCTATTTTGACATTTCTATCATGTAGTTGTGTGTGTGTGTACATGTACTTAGGAAATGCATCACATTTTCTGATATGACTACTTGGTGCTAGTAACTAATACCTGACCTATTATCGGCGGTTTTGAGGATTGAAATAACCAGTCCCAATGGAATGGTTTGTGACATATTGTTATCTGATCTGGTCAGTTCCAACGTAGAATTCGAGTATCTATGATTGGTTTAGGGAAACCGTGCCAAGTATTTCATGAATTTAATTCATGCTAGGGAGAGTATTCTAGGATTTTGATGCCAAAATATTAACACACAAGGTATCTGATAACTTTCTTTTCACAATTGAAATAAATTATTTTATAAGAATTTTCTAGTTAATGTTTCTATTTGACATAACCTTTTTTTTGATTAGGATACCTTGAAATACCTGGTCTCTCATTTATTGAATCATTGATAACACATGCATATTTTTTTAAACTTGGGGGGATTCCAGTCATCATAATGTAGAACTTTAATGTTATCCCGTTTGGAATGTAATCCATTCAAAAAATCCTTAGAGTATTTACTATTGTCATTGAATATGATATTACATGGGGAATATAAACCCTTTCCAGAATGAATATCTATGATACATGATATTTAAAATCTACTAGTGTGGGATGTATGATTTTATAATATAGTATTATATAAATAAACTTAATTTCATATGTCACAAAAAATAATCAATATGTTGTACTATAATATTCATTTACTCTATATTAGAGAAAACAATTATTCATTTAATGAAGAAATTATAGCTAAAATCCATCTTTTTAAAGTGAAACATCTTAACAGATGCAAAATTAATGGGGAGGTATGACAACTTTTGTATTTTACTATATTAAGAGTATATTTAATATTTAAATGATTCCACTACCCATAGAATATTATCTACTAATGAATGATGGAAGGAATATCATTTCATTTTAAAAAATGTGAATGATAAATTTTATTTACAATTCCATATATAATCATCCTTGATTAATATGAACCAAAAGTATCATGAAGACATTGATCCATATGCCAGGATTTTTAAAATATTTGATATCAATGAGGTGAATGGAATATATGATAGGTTTAACATATCAATGTTACTATATTCATGAATTATTTTTTAATGAGTCAGAGATAGGCCTCATGTAGTTTTTATTATTCGATATATTATGTGTTTGATAATTACAAGATTCAAAAATCTATACGCTTTGTTCTTGAATCTCATCACAGCCTCACATATTAACAGATTCTATTTTTTTTCCAAGTGATAAATATATATTGGACATAAATTAATTACATAATACTGATTATATAAGAGGATAGATACAATACTAATGAAAATTAATATTTCATTATCATAATTAATAGTAATGGATATGAAATAATATTTAAGAATAGGCTTTAGAGTAGGACATGATGGGCATTTCTCATTGAAATAATAGACACTGGAAAAATAATTATTCCTCATTTAATAATCAAGCTAAAGCATCATATGTGTTCATTATTGAATATAATATTTAAATTTATACTTTTTTTAAAATTTATGCAGTTTTCAGTTATCTCATCTTCATCTATTTACAAGAACAAATGAAATTTGAAAAGATTTATGGAGGTTAGATGGATCTCCAAGTTGCTATTGGAGAATGAATTTATATGAAATCCATTGTAAACTAACATCTCACTATATAAAATTCATTAAAAATAGTTTTATCAAATTTTTATTATGCTCCCAATGTAACCAATGAGATAATATATGTGTCCAATATATATATGGGTGGATATATTTTCGTTCTTGGAAATTATAGTTGATACATTTACAATGATATCTTATGTTATGTTATTAATGCTTTGAATTATGTTCTTTGTATATATGAATATGAAATTTACATCGTTGAAATCAATAGTGAATCATATCCACAACACTCAAATCTATGTTAGAGGTTTAGTATCAATTTAATAGATATACATTAGAACTATTAAAAAAATATTTATCCACTTGTTTGTTTAGAGTATATATATATTTAAAAAACACACACACACATATATATATATATCACTAATTTTTCTATGGAGAATGTACAATGATATATTTATATAAAAAATTTAATGTCCATCTTGGATTCTAAAAATACATTATAAAAATATGGTTATCCATTTTCTAGATGAATCTAGAGGTGGAAACTTTTAGTTCATAATTTTTATTGCTCACATTAGCAAATATGAATATGTTTGCATAAGGTGGTATAAGTCTAATTCCTTATATTAATTTATGGCATTCACAAATAATTTAATAAATTATCATTGATAAATAATATGGAAACCCCACTCACAATATGTAAATTAATATCCTTATATAAAATAAATATATTAAATAATAAGGTTTCTTATTCTATCCCATTGCACTCCTCAATGTACAATATAAAGTAGTAGTTTTATTGAAATGAAGAACCTATCATTGGAATAAAAAGGTTATTTCATAGACAAGTCAAGAAATTATGACATAATCATATTAATTATACAAAATACTAACTACATAATATGAATGAAATTTTTTATAACTAACATTGAATATAGAATCAAATATGTGATCTAGTATTGGATGAAATTAAGTTAGTAAACTATATGCCTGGTTTATTCTGAGTTGTTTTAAAATAAATCCTACAATAATAATGTTATATATTGAAGAAATAAATATATTTTTATGTAATCCCAATGAAATAAGTGCATATAATTATTTAACCCATAATATAAATTAATAATATTTAAAAGTCACACCATCTCCATAGAGAGAGGAAATATATAATGGAGATAGTGTGAGATATATAATAATAAATGATGTCAAGGTTAATAATACATAATACATTTCACCTGAAATATCTCATCATGTCCAAATGGATGATGTTATTCAAGAGACACATGTGTCATGTAAAAGCACTATAATGGTTAGCAAACCATAGATATTTGGTATTATATTCACTGGGGATGATGAAACATTAAATGCTGAATATAATGAACATCTATCAAATAAGGATATAATAAATTACTAATAATATGAAATGTTGAATGAATTAAGGAGTTTTGATATTGAATCTATATATAAAACTATTTATGGTTTTCGTTGATCCCCACATGTTGTAATGAATATTTTTTCAAAATGTGTGTCAATGATAAATCTATACATCATTGGAAATGATAATATCTAGGAAAAATGGATGGACAATAAATTGTTTAGAATATTCAATGATATAGTCTAAGAAAATTTCATCTCACAAGAAATCATTAAGATATAAATAATAAATACATTAATGATAGTAGTTTTCCATGAGTATAAGGATTTCCAAATTTATTTACCTACTTAAATATATAATGGAAATGGGTTTGAATATAAGTATAAATATATATATATAAGATACAACTAAAGATGATTTTCTTACAAACATATTAAATATGTTTTAGTATTGTAGGGAACAATTTATGTGGGGAAGCATGGATTATTACTATAGAATAGTCATTTTAATATTTCAATAAGAGTGTTTGGTTTCATATTTAATGAATCTTATCCCTCTATCATAAAAATGGTTTGTGGAAGTGTTCAGTTTTTTTAGTTTTAAACTATTATAATGTATTACTAATTAGAAATGAGATAATAGTAGTATAGTCGGCTATGATATGGTCGAAGAAATTCTATTACACAAAAATACTTTGTAATTATGTCCTACAATCTAGGGATAATATTACATTTTGATAGATATAATATGATGATTATGTTATATCATGATACATATATTGGCTAGTTATTAGTTATTTTCTCTATGATACAATAAATCATGTTATTGTTTGTAATGTATTATAATAGAAATGATTCAATGAAAATGATTCCTCAGAGTGAAGGGGAGTAATAGATAGAGAGAGTGGGGGAGAGAATGAAAGAATGGGTATGATTCGTTATGTGCCTAATATATGGTATATTGTGTATGTTATGCTACATATAAGACTGAAGTTTCATACAACACTGTTAGGGACGTAAAATAACAAGAAGATATATGAGTTTCAAATTGGATTCATTTAAAGAATTTGTTAGAATACATGAGGTACATAAGTATATGTTAATAGTTCATGGATGCAGTCATGAACTAATTATTTGGGGATACATAGATTTATATTTTTCATATATATTAGATTAATCAAAAATCAATGTTAGGTACTTTGTTTTTCTTTAATAAAGGACATGTGTGATTAAATATCTAAAATCATTAACTATTCAAAAATTATAATATAGTTTCATTTTATATAGTGAAAATTAATGGTAATAAAGAAGTACTTTTGAAATAAAAAATAATCCATTATTTTTATTTGGAACATATTATTAATGATGTTGTATCTATGTTTTTTTAGGACACTATAGTATTGTTTTTTCCAAGTATACAAGGCCTTAGAAATGGATTACTAAATTTCTTCAAAACTGACACATATATATTCATTTTTTTCAAATTTTTTTTGATTTCATATATAGTAATTTTTCCATTTAATATAACATGGTAGTCAAGTGGATTAATTCCTTAGCTCAGATGAAGTATTAATATCATATGTGATCAACTGTGGTAAAAAAAATTTAAATTTGATTTGTTGAAAGTGGGATTCTACAGGTGTTGGTTCTAAAAAATATTATGTACACTAAATTACAAGATTATTAAATGTATAATGACTCATTGGGAATGTTATAAAAAACCTTTATGTGATTACATAGATAATTCATTATATAAAATGATTTAATTAGTCCCCTTATATAATGAGCACCAATTATCTATTCAAAATAATTCATAAACACACATCCACTTGTCTATATGAAATATTCCTAATGAGATACAATTAATGAATTATTATCAAATTTTTTCGAACATAATACATTTATAATTCCTATATCTATGTTTTAAAATGGTAATATATATGATTGGGGTTTATTATAACACACCTTCCAATAATAATTCAATATGTTATACCAGTAACTAAATATTCCCATATAGGAATATATGTATAGGACCTCATATATGAGATTAATAACAATGGGTATCTTGAATTTAATACATTGATATATGGAAGAAAACAATTAGGATATTTTATTAGGATATGGTGGAAGGTCATGGGTGTGGAAATAGTGATATCATGATAATTTTACTAGTCAAGAAACTATTTATCATTTTATAGTTAATGAAATAAGGTATCTATAGAACATTTATTATAATATAAAATCAGGATTAAATCATTTTCCATTTTAGTTTATAGATGATTTCATTTCAATGTTACAATGAAATATAAATCATATATAGACTTATTAAAAAAGTAATCAGATTTTTTGGTGAGATATCAAATAAAAGGGATTGTGTTGAAATGTTTGTATTTTTAGGATGGATTTTTAGTAAAAAAAATTGGATTATTTGACTATAGTTTTACTAATGTGTTGGTGGACATATATTAAAAATTTATTTTCATCATTTAAAATATTACATCACGGGTATATAAGAAAGAAACTTGTAAAAAAGGCCAATATTGGATGATAGATAGAGAAGAGTGGAACATAAAAATTGGATATTATCAATTGTATCATCATTACAACCATAATATGGAAAAAATGAGAACCCAATATATGATTATCATCATCCACATATCACATAGGTTGAAAATAAGAACAACATAATATGTTTTAATGATAAATAATGTTCACCAGAACCCAAAAACAAATGGGTGAGAACAACCTTAAGTCCATTATTATTATTGAGATAGGATGATTAAAAACTAATTGTTGGACCAACACGACAACATAGTTGTAAGAGGATCCATCTCCAAAACGATTCACAAAAAATTATTCTAGCCACATTGAAATGTGTTTTTATGGTTTTAGTGACTCTCATAGGGGATGGAAACAAAACCTAGTGAAGAAATCTCTTATTAAAACATCCTTATCTACTAGAGAACTTCTTAATCTTATTCAACCACCATATGAACTAAAACAATACAAAACAAAAATAAAGTAATTTATAATTTATAAGGATGGTTTAAAACAAGATGAATATGTAATTAATATAATAACAGGATGTCCAATCATTGAAAATATCTATAAAAGCTTTGAGAAATCATTATAATAAGATGATATATTTATAAGAAAAATCATTGAAAACACCTATCCCATTGATATGTCTTTGTAATGATTGAAATATTAAGTCTAATCAATTATATATCATGTGGAAATGGGTTAAAATCATGAACTAAAGAAATGGGTATAGTTATTGGTGTAAATATTTTGATATTATTTACATATAGTCGCATTGTCAATGAACTAAAATACATTCACATTAGGCACTATTCAATAAGTAGAATCATATTAACATGAAAAATAATGAACTTAAATAGTGGGGAAGAAAAAATGAAGGATTAACATCCTAGATAATGAAATATTTGAAAACAATTAAATACCATGTGCATGTTAATTTAGGTAACCACAAGGAGGATGTTGTAAAAGATCGGAGTAGAGAATATAGATGTACTGAACAATTTATTTCAAGGATAAGACTAGGTAGGAGATTCATTGATTATTCCCTAAGATGATAGGATGCCATGTAATTTTAATAGAGTGATTAAAAATTCTAAAGGGAATGAATATGAGATTAATGTGGAGGCGGGGTAACATAGCCATGGTTGAAACACTAGATGACCGAGTGGAAGATTTCATTGGAGATACACCATATAAGCAAGTATAGCTGTATAAAGATACTTATATTTCTCATTAACAATCTTAACTGAATTCAACAAAGAAATTTTATTAGTGTATAACTGGTGTGTGTCTCTTTTTACGTGGATTCAAAATGAATTTATTAAATGTATATACTTTTTTATGACTAAATGGTCTTATAATTGAGATATTACAAGTTCCAAAAATTTTACTATGACAAATTTTAAAAAGTTAATATATTTCAAAATAAATTGATATTTTTTTCTTGAATGATGACATGTTCCTATTTTTTACATTCATAAATTTTATAAGACCATTTTTTGATGTTTTGGATATATCATCAATTGTAATTTATTCCTAAAGTAACCATTAATTTACGTTGGGCTTAATATCATTCATTCCAAATGGATTCCTAGAATAATTATAAATTATTATATTCCATTAATGAAAAAGAATTATATTTTAATATATTTATTTAAAATAATTAATGACTTTCACAATATATATTTTATTCAAATATTAATTATGCGTATTTTCTAAATTTTATGTTATCATGGTTTGAATAAATATTTTCTAATATGTGAGGTTTTATTTTTAGGAATATACTATCATAGATAGAAATTTTAAATATCCACATTTTGAATTGAATATATAGTTGATTACATTTATGTTGTTTTATTCAGGTAGCAAATTGGTTACATAGTAAAATATAATTTATTCTCATGTAACTAATGTTTTATTTAGTAAATTTTTATAGGTTTGTTCTATTAAGTGTTTCCCACATTAAAAAATTGATTTGTGTACAAATAATTTTATAATGTTATAGAATTTCAAATTATGTTATTCAAAAATCCAACCACAGTATTCCAAAAATTTCAAATGTATATGTTTGAGGTCTTAATTTTTGTTGAAGTAAAGAAATATGGAATAGATATAGAAAATTAATTAAACATACATGAACCCATTTAACTCCCAAACACTGGTCCTTATCAATATAACATCATCTAAGACTCTAATTTGACTGATGATCAATATCAATTTTAATATTTTCAATAAACATATATATAAGGGTTTCATTTTGTACTACTGGAAATATTTTTCTGGAATTAAAACATTAAAATATGATCATACATTGGTAAATCCCGCATACACATAGAAACTAGTAATCCTCAACCAATGGTGCGTCGAATAATTGGATCTAGAATGCTATTGTTGTCATTTGGAGACTAAAATTTATTTTTAAATGGGGTATAAATTGTGTTAAGGAAGGAATATTAATCTAAAATTGATGATATTTTCTGAATCATCCATTTGAGTTTGATGATGCAACAAAAATTCTAAGTTGACTTGTTGTAGAATATGTTTTTAATTTTTTGTTGTTGGTTAGTTTGTATGAGTTATTTTATATATACAAAAACTTTTCAATATTCCTCTTAACAACTATTTTGATATCATATATGGGTGCTCACCATGTCAATTCTAAACCACCTAAACCTGTTCCAACTATTTTGTTCCAAGGATTCAAAATATTAGTTTTATTTTTCTAGAGTAATGGTTAGTTGGTAGAATTTGGTGATGCAGGTGATGATGTGGTACTTGATCATAGGGATTTATTTCATGTATTACTCTTAATGGACATATAATATGTTGAATAATTATCAAGATAATGTAATGTGGTAAAATTTAAAATATATTTTAGGGGTTTTGGTGAGGTCACATTATAGTGATAAAATACAAATGAAAATATTGAAATCATGTGAATTAATTAATGATTGAAGTATGTTTGTAGAAATAATATAATGGAAATTAAAATTTTAATTTGAATAAATAATGGGATCCAATCTATGAAATAACTTGGAAAAAGAAAATATGAAATAGGCAATGATAATAGGTTTCACATCACTCTACTATTATTTTCATTTCATGGATTCATTAATTTAGGAATTTTTAAACTCAACCATTGAGTTCCACTCATCAGGAGAGATAGGGTAGAGAGTTTTAAATATTCTTATTAATGTGTGATAGTGTAATACAATATTTAATGAACTTAGTATAATTTTAACACATACAATCAATATTTTTGGCACATTTACGTTTTTGTTTTTTCATCTCAGCGGTTTTTATCATTTATTCCTCAGTTATGTTAATCAACTTTGATTTTTTTCTCAAATAAGAATTTGATTTTATGATTCAAATTTCTAAGGTCATTTTATGCAATAACATTAATAATTCCATATATGATCAATTTCATTCTTATATAGACACACATAGCGATCCATGAAAAATGAAAATTAATATTCCAACCAATTAGGTGATTATTTAGTAAAAAATAATTTTATTTCTACCACAATTGTAAACCTATAATTTTATTGAAATCATTGATACATAAATAAATACTGGGTAAAATGTGGACAGAATTTCCCAATATTTTATTAACAAGATTCACCATTCATTGGATGATCATACGTAAAAACATTGTCTCTATCATGGGAAAATGAATCATAATTATGTGAAATATAATATTCTCATTATTATTATACATAGATGTTATAATTCGGTGATGAAATGAAATAATAAGATAAATATAATAATTTAAGAACATGATCTTAATATCTAACTCTAAAATATGTAAAATGGAGAATATTTCACTTAATAGCTATCTCTAAAATATAATTGTACTCATAAATTAAATGAGTTGAAGAAAATAAATGGGTGAATTTGAAAAATCTATATTTTTACTGATAATTGAAAATTAAAACATTTAAGAAAAATAAAAACATATCAAATTAATTAAACTCTAATAAGATTATTTTTTAATATATTGAGATTTTTATAAAATATAATTTCGAAAATTGTAGAAATCTATTTATATTTTTTATTATCAAAATGGGTAAAAATAATTTTTGATGAATATTTAATTTCACAAATAAAAAAACATAAAAAAATTGATTGATTATTTTATAACAATTAACAAAATCATACATTTATGAGTTGAAAAATTATACTTATATTTCAAAATTTTTTTACACATTTTCTTAACCTCCATATAAATATCTGGGTAATAGGATTCAAACATAAATAATTATATTTTGATATTATATCTCAATTGTATTAAAGAAAACTGATTTGGGTTAGAAACCTATCAAGATTTTTCTTAATTAAAAAATACTAGTGGTTCTCTGTTGTAGCCTAACTAATTAAACTAATTCCATGAAATTCAATCTTCGAAAATTGGAAGAGGTAGATAAATTTATTTAATTTCGTCCTTAGATTCCAATTTTTCTCCTTTAAATTTAAAATTAATCAATATAACAATAAATAGTTGACTAGTCATTCCCAATGAAAATTATATATAGGATAAAATATTTATAACTATTTTACTCCATAAACATATAATTATTTAGTGGTAAAATTAATATTCTCCATACATCTTAGGAATCTAGTAAATAATTTACCCTAATAGTTACATGAAACACATCATGAACATAACAGAGTGTTAGCTTAAGTGCCAACAAAAAAGAAACGATCCATACTCAATCAAGAATCACAATGAGGCCAATATGTGTAGTTATACATATTAATTTATTTATTAATATAATAATAATATTCCCTATATTAATTTATTCTATTACCTTCACGATAAAAATGAATTTGAGAATATAGTGATTATATTCATTATAAAATTAATCTACACACTTGGCTACCTTAATTTTCTCCTAAATGGATTTAATATTATCTATAAATTAATTAATTATTTTATTCAACCAAATAATTTATTCTCCATTATCATATCACAATGTTGATTTTTACACAAATTTTAGAAGAAAACTTAAAAAGGAGACATCTAAATGCTCATGTGGAAGCTATAATTATAAGTGAAATTGACAAGAAGAAAGGGTAAATCCACCAACCATTGGCATGATTATACCATGATCATAATATATCCTCCATGGTTTCAGTAGCCCTCATAGACTATCCATGATTTAATGGATGATAATAATAGTTAACCCTAACTCTGTTAAAGGATCATACTGAACGCATCCCCAAAACATCAAAATAAACCTCACAAGTGGATCAGATTAATCATAATGTGGTACTCCATGCATCATTTTCAACTATATAATTTATATTCTTTAATGATAACCAGGAGATAAATTTTACTCAAATCAAAATAATTTATTATTACATTTACTACGATCATCTAAAACTCAGATAGGATTATGTCATTTAAATTCTTTCAGGAATCTAGTATCTAAATCTATAATGTTGTTTTTTCATTTCGATTTTAGTATAGGTAATGGTTAGAACATATTGTTACTATTACATCTCTTGTATGTAACTCAAATAAATAAAAATCCACAAAATAGATAATCTCTAATATATATTTATGTGTTCCCCACCTAGAAACACTCTTTTAGTTCTCCTAACATATTTGTCACTCCTAGAAGAATAGAGAATGAGGATCTATGAGCTTCATAATGTATATCCTTATTATCATATAATGTTAAAATGAAATAATATCAGTTAAATAAATATATCATTCCATCACAATCAAGGTTTAACTTCGAATCATTACTCACTCTATTTTATTACATTACATATTTATTATATTCCACTTTAATCATCACATTGATAGATTGTTGGAAACTCCATTCAAAAAGATAATATTTCTTCTCAATAATCAGGATTTCTAGACTATCAATTTGATATCTATATATATCAAATCATATGTGTCGCTTATGAAATATATTCTCTCAATATCCTTTTGTGTTAGACCGTCACTAACCAATATTATCCATCCAATGGAGGTAATGCATTAAACATTCATAATCATTATTCCAATCTGTCTATCTTATCATGGAAATATAGAACACTTTCTAGTAGCGTATACATGTTATCATTTTATCATTAATATATATGTCACAGATTTAAACTTGATGATGATGATTAAATTTTTTTTAATGAAAAACTTACTATAGATAACTCCAAATCATGATTTTGGTAAATGTTTTCATGATACATCCATTGGAATGTGGCATAAAATATAAATATATATTTATACATGTTGATTCATCCCACTCCATTATTCTATGAATTAGTATAGATAAAAAACCCTTCTACAGTAATTGGTATCCATAGAATTGGTGAGTTGACTGACCTCTTTTCAACTCCTTGAAATATTCTTCAGTTTCACCTATAAAATGGAACCTAAATTCTTTTTTGAGTATACATGTTTAGGTGATTAGTTATCCCAGAAAAATTCCATGCACAAGGTAGATAAATTCAATCAAAATAAATAAAACTCTATATACCTTTAATTATTGTTGGTTATCATTATTATTCAATATTTTCCATTTTTTAGATTAACATATATACCATCCCTTGATATTATATGACCCAAAAAACTAGAATTTTTCCATCTAAAATTCATAGTTAGTATATTTTTCCTAAAAATTCTTATTCCATTGGATCTTCAATAATATCCATATGTTATCTTCATGACCATAAATAATCATATAATATATAATAATATCATCTATATGTACGACCAAAAATAGATAAATGTAATATCTTAAGAGATCATTCATTAAATTCATGAATATATTTGCATAATTTTTATGAACAAATAGATTCAATATAATTTCATTGTTTCCATACCTAATCAAAAATTTTTCATTTGTATGTCTTCAAATATTACCTTAATATTTTTATTCAAAAAATGGTAGGTATACCGAGTAAGAATAATGATCGCCTTAAAATTTAGAAAAAAACATCTATATGGGGCATATGATAATTATTTTTATTATGATCTTGTTTAGTTATCTATTAATTAAAGTCATATATTCCATTATTTAATCACAATAAATAGAACATGTGAACACCAAAGTGACCCAAACTTTAAAATGAATACATTAATAACATTCTGTTTTTAATTTGATTTATGACTTCCGCAATGGATGATATTTCCATTGGATGTTCATATTTTTAATCAATGTTATAGGAGATCATATACTGTTTCAGAATATAAAATATATCTACATCATTAAAATAATAGATATTGGGTGAATATAAATAAATCTTATCCATACAAAATTTAACATCATTTTCAACTTGAGGGGTCATGAAAGTGTTTTCATAAAGAACATTCCTATAATCATGAATTGAAGTGGAATCATTTATATGAGATCCCATCATCATATCATTAATAGTTTTGACTATGAATACAATATATAATAATTGAGCTTGAATCTTGGTATAAATTTTCATTTTATTAGATACAATAGAATTGGATGATCCAGAATTTTAATGATATTAACAGTTATAGAGTGGATGATATGTTTACGTTTCACCACATTTTTATGTTATCCAACATTTTCAAAAGTGGCCACATAAAATTTCCAAAATAATTTTTCTGTAATATATTACAGAGTTTGGTCATCATGATTTCCTAATGGATTTTATAACTGGATAATATAATTCCAACACTAATTTGATATGAATCAGTAGATTGTCATGGGTTTATTATTTGGTTCTTTATATCCATTTTAAACATTATATAACTTATTTCTACTCACATCAGCATTCGAATTACCAATTCAATTCTTCTCAACACATATATAATTTATTAGTCCCTATAAAAAAGTTTCACTTATTTTTCCTTCTACTATATAATAATAATGGATTTATCATCTACATCCCTATTTTATTTTTAATATTACAATATCATTTTATTTAAATTTTTATTTTTGTATAAAAACGATGAAATTGAGAGCCAACTCAAATATATATTTTGAACATGATATTTCCTAGAATTATTTATTTGTTGCTACAAAATTGACTCATTTATAACACACATTAGATATACTTTTCCATTACATAAAAACTAGCACATAACTGAAAGCACATTAATATGCTGGGTGTTCCCTAATAAATAACTCAATAGATAAATTATCCATCATTAGGTTCTTTTTATTTTTTGGATTGCAAATGTACATAGATATTTGAGTAAATATAAATGTAATATTTTTCTTTCAATCTCTAATAAAATTTCTCTCTTGAGGAAAATCAATTTATTGTATATCACATTCATCATAAAAGTGGTTCCTTCATGTCCAAACCATATGTTAAAAAATGCAATGTGTGAAAACAATTATCATAATTATTAACCATATAATGATAAAAAGTAAGTTATATAATTTTTATATCAGGACACTTTACATTAAATATATGACACTTTATGTTTATCCTTGTTCATTCATGGTAACCATATATTCAAATCCCATATGGTGGTTAACAATTATATATTATATTAATCTATTCATATCAACTAGGATTTTTTACATTATTAGCTAATCGTATGGGAAACTCATAATTCAAAATTTATGGTAATGTTAAAAAAAATACACTCTATTTAGTATTACTTCACAAAGGTGTATATGTTCTACCCTTGAATCAACAATCTATTACATTGATATGAATTTATTATTTCAGAAATCCATAGTATGTATGTTTAACCAAATCATTTGGATGTAATTAAATACACTGGCATATCCTAATGGTTTTCAGTGATTTTTTTAAACCTAATAACCTATTAAAATCTAAACTCTACTCTCATACCATCCTACCAACCTGAAAATTACATATATTAATATTATATCTTATTTGATAAAATTTAAAATCATAACATTACAATATACAACTAATAGGTATGATATCTTTAATCATTAATCATGGTATATTTTATTTTTCAATCAAAATGAATAATTCAAAAGATTGTGAAATCATCAATAATCAATCCTGAGATATTGGACAATATCATATTTCCATAGTCAGGGATCAATCCTTACACTAACATACTTGACAAAGTCTACTACTAAACAACAATATATTCTTATTCTAGTATATAATACCTTCTGAGATATTCACCATTTCTTAAATCATTAAAGGTATAAATTTTTTAACCCTCCAATAGCATAATGGAAATACATTCATATTGTTTCAAATGGATCTAAAAAATATTCTTCATTTCATTATATAATAACCCACGGAAATGAAATGAGTATAATAAAAATCATATTATGAAAATTAAAAACAGAATATTGAAATAATATCAATTTTATAATTGGATCAAATAATAAAGTAATAATAAGTAAAATAAAATTTTATTATAGTCCATTAATAATACTTATCATGTTCAATGGAATATTTTTTGATGAAAATTTTCTTTTCGTCTAGATATTAAATTACATAAAAAATACTAAAATATTAAATAAACCATTTTCAATGAATTAAATGTCAAAATTATAAAAATTATATTTAAATGCATTTATTATTCATTAGTTATGGAATTTTTTTGATGTCATGTACATCAAAAAAATATTCCATTCACATTTTCATTATACTATCATAAGTAAATTGTTTATAAAATAAAAATAAAATTACATAAAAATTTTATTAATGAAACTGAAAAGGGTTAAAATTAAAAAATAAAATCATATGATATTATTGAAATCATTATTTGAAACATAGAAGGGAAAATAATATAATGTACGTAAAGGGTTCACAATAAAAAGCGCAATGATGCATTTTTTTCTTAATACAGTTTTGAGCATTTTAAATAAAGAAGTTATAGAAATTTTAAAGTTATAGGAAAATATAATGAAAACCCGCATTATAATAAATTTATATTGTTTTAATTGATATTGATCATATTATTTTACAGAATTTAAATTTATTCACAAACAACCTTAATTAATTTTACTTTGAAACATAAATCTATTACAATAGGTGAATCTTTCTTCATTAGATCTCTATCATCATGTATTATGTAATGTCCCTGATTTTTCAATGTATTATTTTAATATTATATGGGAATTATTTTGAGACCAGGCTCTGAGAAGGCATGCGGTTCCGAGGCCCGGTGAGCCCAGAACAAGTGTTTGAATTTAATTTAATAATTAAATAACGTATGTGTGTGGTTTTCCTGAAAAAGTGGAAAAACTCGTGAACAGGTACTCGGAACAGAAATTCGCGGTCACTGTTGCGTTCGAAATAATGATTTTATCTTTGCTTAGGCCTAACATCGGCTGGCGTAGGTCGGTGTCGAAATCTTGGTGTCAGACGTAATTGTAATAAGGTATTTAATTTAAATTATTTTATTTAAATATTTGTTGTAGAGAAATACCTCATTACCTTTTTAAAAAGATATTTCACAGGGGATCTGGGTTACTTTCTTCAAAACCCTGATTCTCCCTGGAGAGCTCTGGAAGAATCCTCCCAACGCAGTGACGGTGCTCTTGACAAGCTTCACCGGTGACGACGCCTCATCGACTGGATCGTCATCAACGAATGCCATAGAATCCTGGTAGGATGTTTGTTTGTGATTTCTTCCCCGTTCTGGATTTCTACAATGAATTCGATCTAATCCATGAATATATTAGTCCGCGGATTGATCATTCTTGCGGGATGGGATTTTCCGGGGGATTTTGGGAGATTGAATCCATGTTGATCCTTTTTTGTTCATTTTTTCATGCACCGTTTAATCCTATTAACATGAGCGGATCATTGCCATGACGAATGATGGTGGAGGTTCGTTCCTCGAATGTGTTTCATTGGATTTCTCCCCTTTATATTCTTCGCATTCTTCACGTTCTTCGTGAGGCGATGAAGAATGGATCATTGCGAATCCGTTTTGCGACTAAAGGATCCCAAATTGAAGATCCAACACCTGAGTGATGTCACAGAGGTGTGGTGGTGATTTCGGCAGATGATTTGGAGTGGATCGAGTGTTATGTTTTTTTGGGTGTTTTTCTTCGGATGGATCGTTCGAAGTTTATGATCCGTTTTTTGGACCGAAAACACTTGTTACGGTGTTCATATGATAAAACGAACCAACCCATGGAGTATCCGGATGAACAGATGAGAGATCACGGATCCGGAAGATCAGCCGAAGCGCGCGGAAGAAGACGACGTTCTGGAAATTTCCCTACTACACGCTATATAGTATGGGCTACATGGCGTGTGTCCGTCGGCGGGATAACCTGGCGCGTAATCCAAGAGTACACAGACATAGGCAGGGTACATGGCCAAGGAAACTCTGTGTATACCCCTCCCCAGCCAGACCCGACCAGATACACAGGATACCCCATGTACTAGCACACGGGCATGCGACACGGGCAGAGACCGTGTACGGGCACATGGCCAGTGTACATGGAGCGAGCCCAAGGTTCTTGGACACTACGTGTTTTTCTTCTACACGTCGTGTAGTTACATTCTATCCGACAAGCCGAATGACATGGGCCGTTTACACGGGAAGTACCCAGGGTTAAGGAACACGGCGTGTACTTTTTCCACATGCCATTTAGTTTGGTTTTACAAAGTTTGAACGGATGACAGGGGTTGTTTACACAGGCAGTACCCAGGGTCAAGGAACACGGCGTGTATCCATACTACACACTGTGTAACCTGTCTTAAATGTCTTGAGGAACTTTTCTTCTGTTTTTTAAGGTTTTGGATGAAGCCTCAATTTATTTATTAAAGAAAATACCTCTTTAGAGGGTAGAGGGAGTCCCAAAACATAGCCCGAAGGCCCAAGGACAAGTGGCCTGAATGCAAGGCTTGAAACCCTAATTTTTGGCCCAAAGGACCCTCTATGAATTCCTGTAACCCTATGTAGAGTTCTTGGAAAGGACGTGACCAACATTACCCGGGCGCTGATCCTCTGCATAGCGGATTATCTCAGACTGAGTTGTCGGAATTACCCCATGACTTGGCTGTGATCCTCATCTGAGCATCATGTTCTCAAGGTTCATGTGGAGTGTGTTCTCCTGGAACAAGTACTTTGTATCTCTCTCCCCAGACCTAGGAGTGTGTTCTCCTTGTTACTTTCATAGTGGAATCATTGAGCTTGATCTTATTGGTGGTTTCGTGATAGTCGATCGTGTATTAGTATATCTTGATATTCTTGTTATATGTTTGGTAGTCATATACTATGTAAAGATGACTATATCGTTCTTTTGTGGTATTTTCCCTTGTTTTATTTCCTTTGAGTTTTCGAGGTGTCCTACAGGGTATTGTTATACTCACCCCTGCACGGGCATTTCCCGCACGTGTTGTGTCTTGTGCCGAAAAGCGATCCATTGAATGGATTCTTGGCAGACCAGGATCAGACAGTACTCACTGAGATCAAATAGGCTGAGGTGTGTTCCTATGGCTACAGACTGCAGTCCCATCACCTTTCGTTGCAGGTTGGACTTTGTTACAGACTTTCTTTTTGTGGTCTTGTACTTTTGGGCCAGGGTTTTAATTTCTTGTACATTACATTTTTGTCGTACTCTTTCGGTTGGGTTTTAGTGGATGCATGCATCTTTCCCTTTTAGTAGTTTTTTACTTTTCATCTTTGTGGGCTTGGAGATGTGCGTGCATGTGTAGAGGTTTTTAGGCAATGCCTCCCATGATAGTAGCATGCCTACTCGGTGCTAGTCACCAGCCACTGGCCTATTGGAGGCGGGCTTGGGGAGTTGTAGCTCGGGCCCCAATGGGACGGGTCATGACAGAGTCATATTATAGGTGGTCGGCTCTACCGTAGATCGAGAGTCTGTGAGTTGGTTTGGGGAAACAATGTTAAGTGTTTCGAGTTCGACTTTCAGGCTAGGGACCCCAGTGTTGGTGCAGGCGGCCGACACATCCATACACCAGGAATCTGATAACATGTTTTTTGACTCGGAACATGAGAACACTAGTTGTAGGGGAAAAATAATGGTACATGCAACATATAGGAATGGGTTTAGGTTTCCATGCCCATCTTGAGTCAGCTATCCAGATATACTCACTAAATGTGATACATCTTGTTTCTTTTAGAGGATGCCTCTGCAATGCGTACCCACTAGGATCCAGCCTCTCGATCACGAGGATGACCCCCTCAGTGATGATGCTTCGATACAGGGACCAGATCCCCAAGTTTTACCATCGGGTGGTGTTCCATTTATCCCACTACCTGGGGAGCAGTGGTTAGTGCCTGCTGTACCAGTGGATGTGGAGCACAGGCTGAGCGCACTCCACAAGTTTCAGAGATAGAGACCCCTCAGGTTTCGAGGCGAGCCTGACCCTAAGGCAATAGTGGAATGGCTTGAGGTAGTGTCCAGAGTCTTCCGTTTGGTCAGGACACCAGCATACCAAACGGTGATCCTGGCAGTGAGCCTTCTGCTGGGCTCAGCAGGACGATGGTGGAGTTTGGTTATCCATACCCACGACAAGGCGACACTTGCATGGTAATATTATGAGCATCTCTTCAGAGATGAGTTTCCACCAGTTACCCTGAGAGAAGTACGTATACAAGAGATTCTTCATCTCAATCAGGGAACCATGACGGTGGATGACTATTAATCGAGGTTTGCCGACCTCTCGAGGTACTCAATGGATATGGTCAGAGATCAATAATTCAGTGCTCAGACTTTTTAGCGGGGCATGCGCAGAGATATCTGAGATAGAATCACCCCTATGAGAATTCATACTTATGATGAGGTGATCGAGTTGGATTTGTTGGTCGAGAGCTTCTTGTAAGAGCAGAGACAGCCGGATGTTGTTAGTAGTGGGAGAGTTGGAGCAGAGACCTCGACAGCATGCTGCTGACATCAAGGACCCAGGCATGGGAGACATTTTCAGAGGAGATCACAGGACAGGGGATATGTCGTACAAGGTTTTCCGGGCACATCCAACCATCCTCGAGATAAGCAATGATACTAATGTAATGGAAGGGGACATCTCGCTCGAGATTGTCTGACCCACTGTACTACTGACACGAGAGTAGTGGTTGGACCACAGACGGAGGGGAAACTTTTGGAGCAGACATATCCGTGAGGCTGCGGACGCGGTAGAGGAGCTGGGAGAGCAGCTGGAGGTGGTCGGTGTTTTGACCCTTTACCACCACCACCCCCAAGATGACTACCCCATCCCCAGGGAGCTGGTGGACAGAGGCAAGGATAGCTTCAGGCGGCAGAGTCATATGACCCAGGTACTCCTGGAATGATTATAGGTACAATCTGTGCCTTTTCTACTTTGGCTGTCGTACTGATAGACACAAGTACTAGTCATTCCTTTCTGACGGCTTATCTTTTTCGAGACCCTGAGATTCCAGTTGAGCCGTTGACTCGACCCTTATGATTAGAAACACCTACTGGAGAAGATTCTGAGATCACACACCTCTGTAGACAGAGTGACCTGACCCTTAGAGGTGAGTGTTTCGTTTGGAACCACTTGGTGGTAGCGTCGAGGCTTTACGATGTCATTCTTATTATGGATTGGATATCAAATGTTCATGACCAGATCGACTGTTTTAGGTGAAGGGTGTGGTGTGTCCGCAGTGATGGCACAAGGTTCACTTTTTTCAGTGAAAGAGAGACCCAAGAAGCATAGGATGGACTCATGAATAGGAGGGCACAACATATTTCATATCAGTTGGCTAGCCTAGCCCTTGGCGCAACAGATGTTACGAGTTTCTAGTTTTCAGTAGTAGTGCCTGAGTATGTCGATGTCTTTCTGGAGGATTTTCCCAGACTACCTCCCCGTTGGGAGATAGATTTTTTCATTGAGTTGCAACCCGGGATGACACCGATATATGTATCAGCATATCGGATGGCTCATGCAGAGCTTCGTGAGATGAGGGTTCAGCTGGACAACTTGCCGAATAAGGGTTTTGTGAGACCCAGCGTTTCACCCTGGGCATCCCTAGTGCGGTTTGCCATGAAGGAAGATGGGAGATTGAGGCATTGTGTGGATTATCGGCAATTGAATCAGGTGACCGTGAAGAACCGGTATCCTCTACCGAGGATCGATGACTTCTTCGACTAGTTGAGAGCGACACGATGGTTCTCGAAGGTTGATCTACGATCAGGCTATCACCAGTTGGAAGTACGGGATGAGGATATACAGATGACAGATTAATGATGTCGGTACGGTCACAATGAGTACTTGGTGATTCCCTTTAGCGTGACAAATGCCTCGGCGGTGTTCATGGGACTCATGAACCAGATCTTTAATCCATATCTAGATCAGTTTGTAGTGGTATTAATCGGTGATATCCTTGTGTACTCTTCGTCCGAGGAGGAGCACGTGAGACACCTAAGGATGGTTTTGAACACACTCTGAGAGAACTAGTAGTATGGGAAACTCTCAAAGATTCAGTTCGGGTTACAGGAGGTCCACTTTCTGGGACATGTTATCTCAACAGATGATGTAGCAGTGGACCTAGCCAAGGTGGAGGCAGTGCTAGCATGGGAGCCAACCTGGACCGTGACAGTGGTGCAGAGTTTCCCTAGGATGGCTGGCTACTATTGAAGATTAATCCTTGATTTCTTGAGGATTTCAGCACCCATGAAAACTTTTACCCGAAAGGGGAAGCCTTTCGTGTGGACCGAGAGATGCCAGCAGGCTTTCCAGTAGCTGAGATAGAGTTTGATGACCACCCTTATCTTGAGATTACCGGAGGAGGTTGTCGAGTATGTATGGTTCTGCGACACATCAGGAAATGGGCTTGGTTGTTCCATGATTAAGAGGAAAGAGGTAATTGCCTATGACTCACTTCAGTTGAGGCCAGACGAGTAGAACTACGTGACACATGATCTTGAGTTGGCAGTGGTAGTCTTCGCATTGAAGATGTGGCGGCACTACCTGATGGGCGAGTGGTTTACCATCTACTCTGATCACAAGAATCTCAGATATTTTTTTTCTCAGGAGCATTTGAATTTGAGACAAATACTATGGCTTGAGTTCCTCCAGGATTACGACTTTGAGATCGTTTATACTCCTGTGAATGGGAACGTGGTGGTAGATTCTCTCAGTATGAAATGCAGTTTGTAGTTGTCGGATGAGGCGAAGAGGCAGTTGGCCTCCTTACAGTTATCCTTTGTAGATAGAGATAATGTAGTATACCTTTATTCGATGGGTTTTGCCCCTCCACTCTTACATTGATTCAGGGAAGCAAAACTCGAGAATGCTAGCTTTGAGACTCTACATGAACAGATATCCACAGGCGATGCTGCTGATGGATATTCCGAAGGTGGGGAGTACGTTGTCCTTTTTAGAGGGTGCACAGTAGTACCAATGATGTTTCCAGAAGAGGTTCTGAGGGTGTTCCAAAAATATCCTTTAGCAGTTCATCCAGGCATGGAAAATATGTACAAGGACCTTCGATGTCAGTTCTGGTGGCCAGGAATGAAGAAGAGTGTGGCATAGTTTGTTTCCTAGTGCCTTACTTGTCAGCAATAAAGGCTGAGCACCAGGTTCCTGCGGGTTTGAAATAGCCCCTTGAGGTTCCAGAGTGGAAGTGTGATAAGATATCCATGGACTTTGTGATGAGTTTACCACATATTTCCAGGGGACACGATTCCATCTGGGTGATCGTTGATCGACTCACCATGTCGGTCCACTTCCTAGCCATGTGGGAGCAGAGTTCAGTAGAGAGCATGGGACACCTCTACGTGTAGGAGATAGTTTGACTTCATGGAGTTCCATCCATGATCATCTCATATGATGATGCTTGTTTCACATCCCGATTTTGGAAGGGATTGCAGGAAGCTTTTGGGAATCAGTTACGCTTGAGTACAATGTTTCATCCTCAGACTGATGGTCAGATAGAGAGGAACATCAAGGTCCTAGAAGATGTGCTTTGATCATGCATAATTGACATCGGTCATAGCTGGGAGGATCACCTACTACTGGTGGAATTTTCTTATAACAATAGTTATCATTACACTATTGGTATTCCACCATTCAAGGCTCTGTACGGGTGACTATGCAGGTCACCACTTTGCTGAACAGACCCAGGAGAGTCACCACTCATGGGCCCAGAGATGGTGAGAGCTACTACAGAGAAGGTTCAGGTTATCCAGAAGCGGATGAAGACTGAACAGAGTCCGCATAAGTCATATGCAGACAGGAGGCAGAGGCCCTTGGAGTTCTAGGAAGGAGACCATGTGTTATGTCGGGTCTCACCTCGAAGGGGATTACGGAGATTTGGCCGAGGCAGAAAGCAATCTATGAGGCTCGTTGGCACTTTTCAGATTCTATGTAGAGTTGGTGAGGTGGCGTATCACATGTCTCTACCTCCTCTGATGGACCGAGTACACAACATCTTCCATGTGTTGCAGCTACAGAGGTATGTGCAAGACCCATCACACGTTATCGACTAGGGCGAGCTAGACATCGATGATGGAGCGACCTTTGTAGAGTACCTAGTGTAGATCGAGGATCGGCAGGAGAAGATCCTTCATGGGGGAGCTATTCCGATGGTGTGTGTCTGGTGGTAGCACGTGAATCTCCAGGAGAGCACGTGGGAGTGGGAGGCTCAGATTCATGTGCAGTACCCACATCTTTTTTAGTAGCCCTTGTTTTCACTTTTTGGGGATGTAAAATCTATAAGGTTGGTGTGATTAAATGTCCCAGATTTTTCGATGTATTATTTTAATATTATATGGTAATTATTTTGAGGCCATGATTTTAGATGGTGTGCAGTTCTGAGGCCCGGTGATCCTGGAACAACTGTTTGAATTTAATTTAATAATTAAATAACTCGCATGTGTGGTTTTCCTGAAAAAGTGGAATAACACCTGAATGGGTGCTGAGATCAGAAATCTGAGGTTACCATTGCGTTCAGAACAGCTGTTTTACCTTTGGCGAGGCCTAACATATGCTGGAGGAGGTCGGTGGAGAAATCTGGGTTTCAGACGTAACCATAATAAAATATTTTATTTAAAATATTTTATTTAAATCATTGTTTCATCTAAATATCTATTTCCCTTTTTAAAAATAGATTTCATAGGGTTTCAGGGTTACTTATTTTATAACCCTGAATCTCCCTGGAGAGCTCTGGAGGAAACCTCCCAACGCGGCGACGGTTTTCATGACGAGCTTCTCCGGCGGCGATGACTCGGCGACCGGATCTTCGCCGATGAATGCCGCAGAATCTAGGTAGAATGTTTGATTGTGATTTCTTCCCCGTTCTTAATTTCTATGAGGAACACGGGCTAATACATGAATAGATTAGTCCGCGAATCGATCGTTCTTACGGGATTGGTATTTGCATGGGATTTTGGGAGATTGAATCCATGTTGATCCTTTATTGTTGATTTTTTCTTGCTCCGTTTAATCCTATTAATGGGAGCGGATCAACGCCGTGACGAATGAAGGTGGTGTTTCGTTCCTAGAATTTGTTTCATTGGATTTCTCCACATTCTTTTCTTCACGTTCTTCACGTTTTTCATGAGGTGATGAAAAATGGATCATTGCGCATCCATTCTACGATACAATGATCCCAATTGGAATATCGAACCCCGGAGCGATTTCACGGAGGTGCGACGGTGGTTTCAGTGGACGATTTAGAGCGGATCGAGAGTTACGTGTTTTCCGTAATTTTACTTTGGATGGATCGTTCGAGGATTATGATCCATTTTATGGACCAAAAACACTCGTTATAGTGTTTGTATGATGAAACGAACCTACCCCTGGAGTATCGGGACGAATGGACGAGAGATCATGGATCTGGATGATTGGACGAAGCGTGAGGAAGAAGACGACATTCTAGAAATTTCCCGACGACATGCCGTGTAGTATGGGATACACGGCATGTGTTCATCGGTGGAATTTCCTAGAGTGTACTCTGAGAGTACACGGACACGGGCATGGTACACGGCCAAGGACACGCCGTGTATACCCCTCCCTGGCCAGACCCGGCCAGATACATGGGATACCCCTTGTACTGGCACATAGGAAGGAGACACGGGCATAGAACATGTATGGGCACATGGATAGCGTTCACAGAGTGAGCCCCAGGTGCATGGACATGGAGTGTGTTTTTTACAGGTAGTGTAGTTACATTCTATCCAAAAAGCTGAATGACACGGGCCGGTTACAGGGGCAGTACCCGGGGTCATGGAACACTATGTGTACTTTTTCTACACATTGTGTAGTTTGGTTTTACATAGCATGAACGGATGACACGGGCCGTTTACATGGGTAGTAACTGGGGTCAAGGAACACGACGTGTAACCATACTACGGGCCATGTAACCTATCTTAAATGGCTTGAGCTACTTTTCATCTATGACCTGGACTAGATTTCTTTGGGATCGTACCCTTGGTCTATTCCATGAAGGTTCTGGAATCATTTCCTTTACACAGTAGTATGATCCCTTCAGCCGGACTTCCTGAATAGAGTTGTTGGAATCCCCTCTGTGAGACTTATAGCCATATCCACTATTCATTCCTAGAACCCTTGGTAGAGTTCTTGATATCGACGTGACCAACTTTACCCGGGCGCCGATCCACTGCTTAGAGGATTAGCTCAGACTGAGTTGTCAGAATCACCCCATGACTTAGCTATGATCCTCAACTGAGCATCATGTTGTCAAGGTACTTGTGGAGTGTGTTCTCAAAGAACTATTACTTCATATCTCTCTCCCCAGACCTAGGAGAATATTCTCCTTGTTAGGTGCTTAGTGGAATCTTCATGCTGGATCTCAGTGGTGGTTTCACTATAGTCGATCGTGTACAAGTATATCTGGATATTATTGTTTTATGTTTAGTAGAAATTTACTGTTTAGTGTTGGTTATATCGTTCCTTTGTGGTATTTTCCCTTGTTGTATTTCCTTTGTGGTTTCGGGATGTCCTACTGGGTAGTGTTATACTCACCCATGCACGGGCATTGCCCGCACATGTCGTGTCTCATGCAGACCATCGAGTGTTTGACAGGATTCTAGGCGGACCGGGACCATACGGTACTCAGTGAGATCAGATAGACCGAGGTGTGTTCCTATGGCTACAAACTACAGTCCCAGTACCTTTCATTATAGTATGGACTTTGTTATAGACTTTCTTTTGGTGGGCTTTTACTTTTGGCCTATGGTTTTACATTCTTGTACATTACATTTCTATCGTACTCTGTTGGTTGGGTCTTAGTGTATGCATGCATATTTCCCTTTTAGTAGTTTTTACTTTTCAACTTTGTGGGCTTGGAGATGTGCATGCATGTGTTTAGGTTTTTAGGAAATTCTTCCCATGTTTGTAGCATTCCTACTCGGTGCTAGTCATCAGCCCCTGGCCTATTGGAGGCGGGCTTGGGGAGTTGCGGCTCAGGCCCCACTGGGACGGGTCATGACATATTATTTTTCTAAATTTATAACATTTTATACCCAAAAAACATTTTAATAAATATAATATAATTTATGAACCCCTTATAACTTTCCAAAAATCATTTATTAATTATTTTTTACTAATATAATTATTTATGGGTGTTGAGTAATTTATTTTTCATGACTGTTTCAGCTGTGAAATTAAGGTCATTGTATTCTTAACATGGTTTCATTTTATCCGGAATGATATTCATGGAAAATATATCATATATATTCCACATATATAATTTCTTATTAATCATATAATGGGGTTATGTGAAATGAATAACATCACTTCGTGGGGATGATAATTTTTACATACACGCAAGCGATTTTACCATTTTGAAATGATTTTATTAATGTAAAGTAAAAGTATAAATAATCATTCGTGAATCATTATGAAATCATAAATTCAATATAAATATATAAATTAATTTTATCTTTAATATAATATGTTACGTGTGTAAATGATAAATAAAATCAGATCACTTCACATAGATGTAGTCTACATGAACGAACAATCGATGAAATCATATACCAGTAGAACAAAAGATAAATGTTATATAATATCATATATATATATATATTAATAATTATTTTATATATCTCATATTTTAACATTTAATATACCATTATAACTATCTATAAATTATTTTGTATAAAAATGAGATATATATCTTAATCGAGGCGACAGTACATACAAACAGATAAGAGTCACATTTAATTTCCATTAGATGGAATATAAGTCATATAGTAAAACTTATATAAATATGAAAACATTTTAGAATATTTTGGAAATTAAAGATATTATTTTATAATGAATAAAATAAATTAACATGTTGTATAAGAAGAAAAAATGAAACCGGTTTGGTGGGATGATTAAGTCATCTTCATTAAACCTCCTTTAGTTACCTTATTGGGGACCCTTGGAATAGTATTTAGAGATGTCAAAAAAACCATAATTGATATGGAAGGTGAGAAATAATCAAGTAGGGATATTTTGAGCTACATGGATCACCATAAAATTGATAATGGAGAGTATGTGTGTTCATTTATATTAGGTACATGGGGCAGAAAATCAATATTTTTAAGTTTTAAAATATTATTATGAAAAAGTCTTGAAAATGTTTCCCATAAAAGAATTAAATTTATTTGATATAGTTATAGTGTTCTAAATCCCACCATCTAATTAAAAAAATTATTTTTTCTTTCATTTTTTAACCATGGATGACCTAGTTTTCTATTTAACCATGGTGAATTTTTATTAATGTATTGTCTATTAATAATACAAAAAATTAAATTGTATATTTCATGTAAAATTATTATTTTTAGTTCCAAATAAAGAATGAACATTAAAAAATGTAATATCTATTTGTTTTAGAAATTCATTTTAAAAAATTCTATAAGACAAATTTTCTGAACAAATACATTATTACCACTACAAATAACTTATAAAAACAAAATTAATATTTTTTATTAAAATAAAATTATTATATTATTATAAATAAAATAGATTATATTTCAATTAATGTACAAATTAGAAATATAATTGGACTATTGAATATTAATATTTAATTATTATTAATGATTGTATTTGAGAATTCATAATTATCCACCATTCAATTAAATATTAATAATTTATAAAAATCCCAAAATATCACCCTATGATAATTTTGAAATTATTTTTTGAATAATAAAATTCATTTTATAAAATAGTATTTATAAATTTTGTAAAAATTAGTTATAATTTAAATATTTAAATAGATGTTGAAATCATTTCATAAATTACTTTATTTTTGAAGAAAAAATTTACTTCATTGATTAATGCACACTTATTTTCAAATTATTAATTAATTGATTTTTTGTACTATCCTAGTATATATATTAATAAATATTCACATAATGAAATTAATACCCAACATTTAAATTTCTTGGTTATAATGATCACATTTAAATAATATTCATTTTATATTATATCAAAATTTGCTTAATGAACGGTGTGAGAATAATAATAATATTAATTTTTATTTTTAGTTTGGAAAAATAATTTTTTTTGATCCCAAGTAGGGTATGGGATTTTAGAAAATAGGATTGAAAATAATGATAAATAAAAAATAAATAAAAATAAAATCTAAAAAATAAAAACTAGATAACTACTCTTGGAAAATAAACTATTTTTTGTATTATGATGTTGTGTCTATTGAATTAATTATTTTTTTTATTGTTTAATATTTATGATGTAATTATTAGATAATTTATAACCCTAAGTTCCTAAAATCCAATGACATATTAGTACTATGAAAATTAATAGAATTCCTATTATGGAGTAAAATTGTGTTGTTCTAAATCACCTTGATAATTTTATTCCACATCAAAATATGGATATTGAGTCTTAAATAGGAAATCATAGATATTTATAGTCAACTAAAATATGTTGAAACCCAAAATAAATAAGGTTATATCCACATATTTTGAACTAGGAAATAAAATAGTCCATACTTTCCATGAAACAAATATTCAATGTTTTCCTAATGAAAAATCATTATAAATTATTCGGTATGTTTAAATTCCGTTTAAAAACATCAAATAAGTTGTATGAGTGCGGAAGAAAAATATATGGGTTTAATAATTTTAATAGAATAACAATACTATATCATGGTTCCAACATTTTTAAGATGAAATTTAGATTCATGGGATCATGTGTATTATTTATTTATCCTCATGTTTTTATCCAATACGATTAACCATAAAAAAATTAGCATATGATTAATAGGTCAGTTAATGAATAATGTGAACTATTCCAGAAGACATGGGACATGTTTTAGTGCATCTATATATAATTTCCAAACATCTATCATCTGAACTATTTATTAAGGAATGATTTTACAATAGTAAAATCACATACACTGGAACTTTAGTTAGGTATGCTTCTATTGGTGAATTATCAGAAACATAAGATAATAAAAATAAACAAATATTCAGTATATTTCCAAGTAAATTCTCCAAAAATGATATCATATGAGTTTCATAGTTGTTAGAGACACAAAATATGATTATGATGATGATTTTCATCACAATGGAATTAATAATTTCATCCATGGATACTCGTTGAGATAGAAATATTAATATTTTGGTGTTTTTGGACATTATTTGTTTTTAATTTCTTATTTTCATTATCTTAATACTTTTGAACATATATATTTAGTTGGTTATTGTACTAGATTTTAATAAAAAGGCGATCTATTTTAAAATATTTACAACCATAATTATATTAATCACTCATACCATTCATAGAAGTATAATGTAGTTTTATGACCCATAGATTCCCCTTCTTTCACAATATAATATAATCATCAATAATAGATAATCTAGGTGATGGTCCTAAAAATTATCAAATTAATATTATTGGTTTGAATCAATAAATTCATTATTGGATAGATTCCTATGATACTAGGCATACAATTTACATGGAATAAAAAAATTAAATTTTTAAAATTGATATAAAAATCAACAAATGAAAATTAGACAAAATTATAGATTTTTAGGAGGGAAACCAAAATTTAATCTATCATTCACCCCCACTATCTACTATAGGTAGAATTTCATGGGTTTATTAAATATATTTTTATATATAACTGATATAGATGTTTTAAATAAACCTAGGAATATTTTAAATGAATATATTGATAATTCTAGTTCCACAAAACCTGATAAAATCCAATATTAAGATGAGGTTAGTAACAGTGAAAATGATGAATGTGAAACCCTTTTACTATTAAAAAAATCTGAAAATATTCTAAATTGAGTAAGGGAATGGTAAAGGCAACACATATTGTGTTTTATGTAGTTCCCATTACTTTAACTAATTTATAACCAATAATCCCATTCCTTGTGAGGTTGAAATTAAAATATAATGATCCTATGTTCTTTAAAATATTTTTAATTTTTAATGAAATCTATTATCCGTAATAAATTAGACCGTGGTTTATTTTAAATTCCCTCATATAGAAAATATCTTAAAATAATTATTTTAAAAAAAATCACATTATATGTTTTAAACATGTACACTCATAGATATTTTTTGTGTTATTATTAAACTGAAAATTAATCCAAAGAATATTTTTATTGAGTGTTTTTCATTCTCTGTACATTTTGTGTGAGTGAAAACAACAACACAATATATGATATTGGAGTATGTATAAAAATATACCATATTATCTTTTAAAATAGTTGAGTTTAGGTTATTTTCAACCCACAACTATGGTTTTATTATTGTATAGTGAATATTTAATACATCACTAAAAAATTATAGAAAACATGATATTTATAGTTGAATGTTGTATTTCCATTATTATTTACTTGTTTTACACAAGGAGTTTGACTAAGTGGGTCACATCAGTCATGGTAAGAATTTCACGGCATTAGATGAAAATATTATTAACATATCCATGGGTCATCAGGTTTTTAAATGTCGGTTGTAACAATAAGATTATAATGATTTAATAATTTTGAAATAATCAAATTTTTGTGATAACTACACTAGAGTGGAAATTTCATAGATTGGAGACTCCTTAGTTCATCATGGATAATTTCGTAACTCATTATAAACTGATGTATTTTTTAGAATTATTATAGTATGATTACAACCATATTAACAACATTTCATTAGTCTTTATATTTTTATAGTGGATCGTACTATGGTCATAAATTTTGTGCGGATCTATTTAAAATGTGCTTTTTATGGAAATAATGATCTCTTTCTATTATATAGGGTAAATTTTTTTCAAATAATAAATGGTTTAATTTTATATAATTTAGAGAGATTTTTTTGAAACATTTATTGATTATCCCTCAAAAAACATTATGTGTTATAATATAGAAACTATATATATTAGAACATCTACATTAATAAATAATGAAAAATAACGTAATATTGGTTTTTAACATTTTAAACCAAGTATTTTATATAATTTTTTTTATAAAAATATCAATGATCTTAGACTATATCAAAACAGGATTCTTCTTAAAAAAACTACTTTGGAGGTTAAACTATCCCTACACACATCCAAAACTCATCTCTATGTGAAAATTAATCCGTAATAATTATTTCTTAAAATAAAAATAATACCAATGTAGTAAATTTTATAAAGTTATGAACATCATTATATCCCAAAAAAGTATTCCAAAATTATACATAAAAATAATTACCCATTTGTTGTTATGTGCGTAGAATCCCTATTAGACATGAACACAAAACAATAGTTGAGAGGCATGGAAGATTAAATAAATACATGTATTAGGTTTGGAGATATTAAATTATTATGATTCTCGATTAATATAACATTTATCAAATTTTTGATAGTTCTTATGTCAGTAATATTTATTATTTCCAATGAATAGATAATTTACAGTTTTTACAAATGATAAGGACTAAAAAATTCATGTCAGAAAATCAATGAAATGTGATGTTTTTATTGATAACAAGAATAAAAATTATTATAATTGTAAAATTCATTTTCCAATTTTATTATTTGATAAAAACATTAGAGGTATTTTTATTTGTTAAATTTTGTTAAGGATGGGTATTCAAAAAATGAAAACATATTCCTATTTCCCAATAATATAAATAATGAACTACCTTAACATATATTTTTATAAATTTTGATGCATGTAAATTCCATTTACATGTACTTTTCCAAAAAAAAATTAAAATTTTAATGATGATTTTAATCCCAAACATGTTTCACAGGATAATAAATGAGTATACAATAGATTCTTCCATGTTGTGGGTGATTTTTAGAGATATTTGAAAAATAATGAATTAGGTTTTGGGAGATAATCATAGACTATTATTTTTATAAATGGAATGAAATTTAATTTCATGGTAATTAAAGCTATTTAGTTTGGCTATACGGTCTCTAATATGTGTATTAGGGTTGAATATTCCTTGAAAAAAGTAATAAGAAACTACACGTACATGAAAATGTCAATGGTTTTTAGGGATTTTTATTTAATTTAAATTTTTCTTCAGGGATCATTAAATGCATCTTAGAAAATAAACGATCCCATAAGGTACATATAGTGTAAAGATACATCATTCATCATTGAATGAAATCGTTTAGAAAATTTAACATTAAAAAAAATGAATTTATAACCAATAATAACTACAATAGATTTGATTATTCCATTTTAAAATAATTACTAGTGATGAGGCAACTGGGAAATTTCTAGGTAAATGGAATTGTATGTGGATACATGTGGTGTAATATGACTAACTGGATGAAAATTATTTTTTTATTGGAATCAAAACACCTTTAAGGATGATAGGGAACCCAACATGAATTATAATAAATAAATAAAACAAGAATCCCCCACAGTCCAAGATCCCAATTCCAAGAAAACAAAATTCACTATAATGTGAAGGCCCAACCTAGAATTAATCACATTAATGCGCTTTTCCAACATAACTTCTCTAATCTGCTCTCTATATCATGCATTGTGTCATGAGCTATGTACTGGTGTTAATTTACATACCCTCTCAAACATCCATGTCGGTATAGCAATGTAAAGTGAAATCTCCTTGATGTTAACCTCTTATAGGGAAACCCCTATAGGTTAACAAGTTCCCTTACTCTATTGATGCCAGACCACAGATCCAAATCGTAAAATCCTTCAAAATTCATTCCACATAATCAAAAGATCAATAGAAACTGCATAAAATTCACAATAATAAAATAAAAAACAACATGTAGACTTCCTAAGGCCTTGTCACAAACTCCTCAGTCATTGTTAGTATCACCAATATAGGACATAAAGTCAAAGAACCCCATTACAAACCCCCCTTCCTTCTCTGACTCCTTAGCTGTAGAAACCTGAAGTGGAAGACTCACCGATGAGAAATTATGAGCTAATATGAACAAGAATCACCACTCCATCATGTATTCGGTCAAATCTAGAAGAACCCCAGCCATGGTCAACATCGGAAGAACCATATGTATAAGATGTCAATGAGAAGAAGTAGGGGCACACTAATATCATCGATGCCATAGAAACACCATCAGATCTTCAAACTAAAATGACGTAAAATTTATGATTCCTTGAACAAAAACCACCACCTAATTACACTCTTCTTAGAGAATGGATGAAAGGGGTAGGTGATGATATATACACACATTCTAAACAACGGAGGTCCTCCCCCCTCTAGAATGATTCTTAAGGGAACCATAATTTTTTAGGGGAGGGAGAGTCACTACCACTCATAGGCCAAAAAATGAAATTTTACATGTGGTGTATTATATGGCTATAATTATATATATTATTCTCAATGATATTATATCCAATAATAATAATGATTTGTATGCTATTTTTTTAAATGTTTTGGAAGTATGTAATTGTTTATGATGTAATTATTTTTAAATACCATTTTTCCATTAAAATGTTTTTAACTAAGAATATTAAATAATAATTAGTTGTATATGTGTTGTAAAATAATTTTTTTGAAATAAGTGATCAGTAAGATAAGTTATAACATTATAATTTAATTTATTCTAGTATTTTTGGTTAAGAAATTAATATGGAATAATTTTTTTATAATTTCAGAAAAGAATCTATCATTAATAGAGTTTTCAAAAAAATAATTGATTAAAGTCATTTATATGATTATTTATTAGTTTTTTATGATCATACACTCTATTGTACAATTCATAAAGTAATTTTGAGGCCTTCTGTCTCAAAGGATGATATGTTACATATTCTATATTATTTACATTCTCACTATGTGGAGGTCTTCATATAGAAGAGATGACTACCCAAAGGATAATAATGTTTATTTTATTTCCCTAATTTTTATGATCTTTATATGTTTACATTATCATTTAATTTTGTTTTAATAGAGAATAAATTGGAGCTTCCTCTAAATGAAAATTTAGATGTTGATATTCTTGATGTTTGGGATTTAGAAACTATGTTAAATTATCATCATCTGATATACATGTTTTCCTTTTGGAGGAATTAGATCATGTTTTTAATTATAAAGTGGATTTTATGGATTCTTAATAATCAATCGTTTAGTGTGATTCGATATATGAAAAATTAAATATTTTCCTGATTTTGTGTCTCAAAAGACTTTAATAGTAATAGTGGTACAAATGTTATGAATTTTAAATTCAAATCATTAATTTATAATTATAACTAGTCTCTTAATAGATGAAATGGGTTCCATAAAAAATCATGTTGAATGGTAAAAATATTAATCAAGGATCTTAAAATGATTTTAGAAATCTCGTAAGAGTTATGTCATCTGGTCAGTTTGTGAAGAAATAACTCTTACGAGATTTCTACTATAAAAGTCATTACATCTAATGGTGATAACGTGTTAGATGTCACTAGGCTCAACATGTCAGTTGAGATCAATGTGTCTCTCTCATTTGATCATAACTCACTTGTGAGTGAGTTCCACAATTTTAAAAGTTTTTAATTAAATTCAAAATTGATCGGTTTTCACTCAACCTTGTATTTTTTAAAATAAACACATTCTACAAGTAGTGATCGAGACAATATTGAAAATGATGATGTGCATGAATATAACTAATAAAATCTAATCAACCAGCTTATCCCCCTTGAAATAATATAGCTAGACATAATGGTTGGTTTTAATGCAACAACAAAATTCGAACCAATGATAATTATATTGAAATAAATGGAAAAGAAACAGAGAACATGGAAAAGTAAATCTTTCATCTCCCTTATTGAGCTCCCAGATGTTCTAATTCACGTCGCTCAATGGTGGGTGAAGCACTGGAGTGCACTCAATGACCCACCATGGGAATCGAGGTATGAAATTATATGATCTGCTGCTCTCGGTACTCCAATATGATCCCGATGTGGAATGGTGAAAGCTCTAGGGATCACCCGATCCTCTCTCAATGGATGGAAGTAAAATCAAGAATGGAGTTTCTCTAATGATCTATCGTCCAGTCCTTCTGAATTCATATCCTTCTCGATCACCACCTCTCCCACACTCTGGCCTCCGAGTCTCAATCAAATAATGCCTGTCACGAATGATAACGACCAGTAGAATTATATGGAGTCTTGCCCAAGGTGTTCCCTTGCCTCGCCATGGAAATTTCACAATGTTGCTTCCTCCGTACATGTCAATGGAGCTATTGCTCTTAACTGAATAAAATGGTGCGCGCACGGCGAACCATCCTCCATTTTCAAAAAAGGTACTTGAGTAAGAGAAAAAAAAATTTCTATATATCAGTAAATATATATATACACTATATATTAATATCACTACATAATGTTAACAATAATAACAACATACTAATATAAATATATATATATATATATATATATATTATAACACCTAAATTTTTAGTAATATATATTTAATAACTATATTATTTAATTAATACATATATTATTATCATATATATAAAAGATTATATAATTTTTATTATTAAATATATATTACTAAAAATTTAGGTGTTATTATCATATATATAAAAGCTTAAATAATTTTTATTATTAATCCTATTATCGATATTGTATAATATATGATATATATAATATATTATTTTTATATTATATGTTATTATAAAAACTAAAAAAGAAAATATAAAAAAAGAAAACATAGGGGGTACGGGTCTAATCAACACAGAGGGTGTGCCGGTGGATGAAGCAGCAGATCTCCAGGTGCAAGTTTTCAGCATAAAGAGCCAAGGTGAGGAGAATGGAAGCTCGTGGCATAGAGATGGGTTCACCAGCAGCACAGGGGATGGAGGAAGTTGGAGCAATGGCTCAGTTGGGGAACTGTGGGGCGGCGCTCGGCGATGTCCGAGCAGTGCATTGGTGCGGGACAGGAGGTGAACAATATAGAGAAGGTTGCGGCATAGGAAGGAGAGGCTGAAGGCAGGAGAGGCGAGGGGTAGGTTTGTCTAGGGATTTTGATGTTTCCAGATCTGATGGTTTGGGGATTTCATGTCTGTTATTCGGATTCTGAAATTTCAAATTTGGATTGTTTTCAGGTTATTAATTGTGCCCTTAGATTTGTTGCGGAGATTTTTGTGGTAAATTTGATGCTATAGGATTGCTATGAATTATTAAGAGGCGTTACTACCATTTTGTAGTGGAGGACGACAAGATTTCATGTTAATTGTTGAAAATTGAATTTCACCTATGTTTTTCATATTTTATGTGGCTGATATGGTGAAATGAATTAGTCAAAATGGATGATATGGTAAAAATATATGAAAATAATTTATTTTTCCAATTTTATAGGTAATTATGAATCTTAATTTTAATATGTACTTCTCTATTAAGATAATTTTCTTGTTAATCATTATAATTAATTTTAATCACTTTCACTCATAAATTTGGTAAAAATATATTTTTTACTTATCGTAATTTATATATTATTATGTTTTCAAATATGGAATGAAAATTTTGAACTTCTGATCATGTAGGGGATGAAATTAGATTAATTATAATCTCATAGATGGGGTTGCAATGTGATATTTTAAAGTCAAAATGTTCAAAATATTGCTCAGTTTTTATATCCAAATTTGAAGTGAAATTGTTTTCGGCAAGATAAAATAGATTAATTTATATATAATATATCAAAATAAAATTTTTATCCAATAAAAAATAAAACAATACAATATTCATAAAATGCAATAAAAAGTATTTTTTAATTAAAATTTCATATTTTTCCTATTCTGCAACAAAATTAAACTTCAGAAAAAATTACAATAAATCAAACTAACATAATTTTGATTTTTCAATTTTAAAAATTAATATTATTATGAAATATATTTTTTATAAATATAGTAGAATTTTTAATTAAAATTATTATTAAATTTATGGTTGTTAAACATTTTTTAGAAAGATATATGTTTTTGTTTGTAAAATTGGGTTTCTTCATATCATATACCTATTAAATAAAATGGATAAATATAAAAAATATTTTATCGAATTTATAAAATATATTTTTTATTAACATCATTCAATAATTTTAGTTAATTTAATTCAATAATAGAAAACTACTTTCATAGGATAAAAATAAAATTATCTCCTTTATATTCAATTGGTTTATATTTTCATTTCAAAATAATTATTAACCAGTGATAATATAATAGTTTTTTAAAGATTACATAATATTATTAATACTATTAATAACCAATAATTTAATCTCCAAGTTATATAATATTATATAAAATAATAAAATAATAATATTATATTGTTCCTTGGTAAAACTAGATTTTGTGTGTAATGGAAGCTATAGCAGAAGGCCATTATTGTGTGTAACAAATGCTAAGTCATTTTTTCATACATTTGAAGCTATATCATATATGTAAATAATTTTTTAAAATAGTAATTATATTATTAAGTCACGAGATATTATATTCATTTGCACAATATTTTTTTCTGTTCATACCCTATCAAATATTATGTTATTACTTTTGAATTTTTGGGGCATTAAATAAATATTATGTAGTTAGGTGTGCAGTCTTAGTCCGAGTTATTATTCATTGGTGATTTATTTGAAAATACCCAATCTACCCCATATAGGGTTATTACCAATAGTTTTATATATTCCATAGCTATGCCCAAATCTATTTTCCAGTTAGGGATTCATTTTCAAGTAAAATCATACAATCTATACATTACCAATTATTCATGATGGTACCCTATACACATACTTATTACTAGTGGTTTCCACAATTTTTTATAATCATATTCCAACAATATTATCTATACCCTACTATGATATAAAGTACAACATCTCAATCATTTCATACATATTTATTACATCATTTTTTTTTGAATATTATGGAAAATTCATATGATTACACCCACAATATCTATAATAGTTTAGACTATATAGATACCACAAACATAATCAATATATTTCTTGAAATATCTCAATAATCCACCACAATTTTCTTCTCTGATTGTAAATTTTTTAGAGAAACACTACTTTAAGGCATTCTTCTCTACCTAGGGAATGGAATCATCAGAATATTTGATTTTTGATTCTCAATAAGGGTAATCATATTATATATAAATACATGATATGATTTGAGAAAAAGATAAACATAAGGGAATGATAACAAGACCAAAATGTATAATAATCCATTCAAATCAATTAAATAAAATTCATTATAAATCATGGAATATGATTTTCAACAGAAAATAAAAAATTCATAAGTCTATGGATTCATTAATAATCAATCACGGTCCATTAGCAAATATAATTATAAAAATTCAAAAAACATTAGAACAAACAAAATCATATGAAATAATTTCCACGTGAAAGTATCACTTACAAGGTTATCATATTATAATGGGGTCACTAACCATTAATAAATTTCAACAGTCAAATTTTACTCCTATGACTATAGAAGTGGACAAAGTCCCTTTTTAATGTTGGTTCACTCCCCATTATATTCCATATTACATCACAAGAAGTCCATATAAATCCTATTAATTAGATTGGTATTAAACTTCAGACCCTCGATTTATGTAATGATAACTATATATGTCTTTTATATGATAAAAAATGGCATGTTATCATAATATGTAATTTCATGACCCTGGATCTACACACCTATGATAAAAGCCGATATGTCACAAGACCTGATATGCACCTCCCTATATGCTAGGGGACGCCAGTTCGTACAAAAGGTCTAATATCAATAATGAGGAAACTATACCCCAATTATAAAAGTTTCAAAATAATTGACATAAATATGAATATGAAAATAAAATAAAAAAACCATACCAAACTAGTATCTCATGATGTCCAAAATAGTAAAAAAAATAAAAAAAATTAAATAGTATATATATATCATGTAAGATACATGTCATGATTCAATATAAAAACCAAAATAAATAGAGCAACTAACAACACCCATTTGGGTCCTAACTCAAATTATGGTTCCCTAATCTTTAATCTATCCTCACTCATCTATATAACATGGGGCCCTTTCTCTTAACAATTCATGAAAAAATGAAATCTGATTTGGTTTTAATCATGTATCCTGAGTCGCGTGTGATTAAAACTTAGTAGGAAACCACCAACATTCCTAAATACAAATAGAGACAATAATTGTATATATAATTATATAAATAATAATTTAATACTAATAAGTAATCATTTATCACATTCTAAATTATTATTTAATTATCAATATAAACCACTAGTTTTCGATGTATACCATGAACCTCAATACATTCATTAGCCCATGTTGGAGTCTTATGTTTGTCAAAATACTATGGTTATCATTCATCATTTCATTTGAAATTATATCAAGGCCAGATGAAACCATAGTCCAATTCCAACTCATTGGTGTAGAACATCATTTCTAACTCACCTCGGGTATTTAGAGCCTTTCTTAATGTCCCACAACTCAATGTCACGGGGTTATTTGGAGGATGAGTCCTAATCCCGTACTAAAAAACACATAAGAGAATTTTGATCCTTGGTCCATGTCCCAAAAAATCTTCCTCAAATGATAATTTATAGTGTCACCCCTAGTACCATAACCATGACCACATATATGGTATTTAGATCTTTAATCCCTATCCCACACTTGTTTACTAAAAACAAACCTATATCACATTAATCATGTTTAATTAACATTAACACTCTTTTCACTTTACACATCATAATATTCAACTTCAACTATTAAAAATATAATGATTCAATACATTAATCATAAGGAAATAAATGAGTAATTCAACATTGAATCATATAACACTTTAATCCATTAATTATTTTACCAATTAATTAATCCAATTCCAAAATTTGTACATCCCATTTGAAAATTAAAAAATTAATTAATCCAATTCCACAATCAAAATTTCCCATTAATGAATTCAGTAATTAATTAATCCAATTGAAAAATCGTGATATTGCTTTACAGAATTTGTAAAAATGTTATTCTAACTACAGAACCCTGTTATTCCATTAATATAATCCAACATATAATTAACCCAATTTGAGAATCTCAAGGTCCAATTAATTAATACCAAAATTAATTAATCCAATTTCATAATCGTAGAAATTAACAAATAAATTAATTTATTCAATTCAATATTATATTGAAATTAGATCCAATTGATACTTCACAACAACTAATTGCAATTAGAATTGAAGAACATTTGAATGTAATCTAAACAACATACGCCAAGATCATTGAAAAATTACCACCAATGGAAATCCCAAATTAATGAGTAGCTATCAAGAACATGATGAAGGATGATAACTAAATATGAAAAGTAAATCCAATATAAAAAGGATCATGATCCATTAAACACTGATCTAGACCCTTTCCATTAGTGGATAAAATACACCTCATTTATTTGGATAGAAGAGATATAAGTAGATATATACATAATTGGGAATCAACCACATTCCCAAAGAGGTGATGTTCCAACAACAAATATTCAATTCTCCAAGAATGGAGTTTCTAAAGCCATATAATTCATCCTCAAAACATTTAAAATGATTGAAAATTTATTATTTCAAATATTGGTTTTCTATGGATATAATATTTTGGTTTGAGAAATGTTATGTAAATTTCCTAGGAATTAAAAGTTGTCACGCATTCTGATTAGTATGAATAAAATTTTTTCTGCTAATCATGCACCATAACTGTGTTCATCACGTAGTGTTGTCACCAAATAACTCATAGTAGAGCAAACAATTTAAAAAACTATGTCATTTCCATGTGAATACCCTAAGTATGGGATTGCAATATTTGATGGGTTGGGTGCACGGTTTTTGTAAACCATGCACAAACCATACACAATGCCGCCTTCATTCTAAAATACTCTAATTTCACCCAAAAACAGTACAAGGTAAAACCAAAACATTGAAAAATAATTACAAGAATAAATAGTACCTAATATGTGCATGAGACACCTCTATAAATTTTGGTGATTTTTGAATCTCTCACCTTATAGCTAATCATCTATGAGATGTACTACTAATTAAATGTATAATCATGATGTGCAAATATTGGGACACGAATCCCATATAACCATTACTATCTCCTGTGTTTCCATTTGAAGACGACCATTTTTTCACAATACTCACACAAAATGCATGGTCTTACCCTGCAACATGTTCGTACAAGGATCAAAAAAACATATTAGATGCTATTCAAAGGATTCATCACTAAAAATCTCAAAACCATCCTCATAAATCTCAATAGACAGGTTAGGGTGATTCCACAAAAGAAATGACACAAGGAAAATATAATTCATAGCATTATAAATCTAAAAATTATCTTATTGATACACCACCAGTCTGATTACCTCCACAACTTCAAATAGTTCAACACACCATGATGCTTGAACATTTTATCACTCTATCCTATGATTAACCAATATTGAATAAACATGCAGGAAGTAATATTCACAATCTTCAGACTCTATGGGTAATTTAGTCCTTTCATCATATGACTTTTTTCAACATTGATGCAAAGCCATATGCTTCTAAATAAACTTTTCATACTCTAACATCTATTTTATGAGACATTGTATCAATGGATATTACTCACATATATCCATCAATTATAAAGGTGATCTACAAGACAAATTTCAAATGGTCCAAAATCACCCAAATAGAATCATTCTTCTGAGTCCTCCCAAGGAGACCAACCAAAATGAATATAGTAACTTCATTCTAGTTCCTTTATAGAATGGGAAATTCAGATATTATACTAATAGGTTAGTGATGAAAGGACATCAATTGCTAATAGGTGTATCATCAAATCATGAACATTTTTATATTATTTGTCTTGTCCAAGCACCAAAATTGTCGATACAGGGAACTGCAGATTATGGACATACACATGTGAACCGCCCACTTCGAGGCATAAAATTCATGTATCATCACTTCATTCATGATCATACGAACAACTATCGGTCTCCTAACATAGATGATCTCATTATCATATATGGTCCATACCAGAGGTGACTTCCAACCATCATGGATTTACCTAAAGGACAAACACCATTTATCCTCGTAATTTCTATCTCTAAATTATCTAAAAAGTGTAAACACCCCTGAAAATAAAAAGATATTCATCATCTAATAGTTATCCTAATCCACACCATGAATCTCAACTATTTAATTCATTATATTCCCCTCCTCACTAGACTCTTGAACTTCCTAATTAACATTATTCTACTAAAATACTCAACAACAATTTTTACCATTGCAAGAATATATGCTTGATTAATATTGAATCAATTGATATTCTAAATACATCTCACCTATCAGATATTCTAATCTCACAATTAAAAGATATAACATACGATATTATGATATTTATACATAAGACAACATCCCCTAAAATATAATTCCTCAAACACCCGAAGTAAATTAAAATATTATCCATCTCAAGGTCATTCATGTGGTATATCCATTCTTTTGTCCTCAACATCCTTCGAAACAATTCCCTAACCTGATCTCTGTTTGTCCACCCTGCACAAATAACTATCCCATAAGTGTCACAAAACACCATATACTCCACACATGGAATGGTTAGGATCAATACTGGGTCCATTTTCAAGAGATTTATTAAGTCATTGTAAGCATTATCACATGCTTCCATTTATTCAAACTTTGTCACCTTTATGGTCATGGTAGAATGTGGTGCTTCAAAATGGAAGAATTCATGGATGATCCTTTGAAAATAGCCTCAAAACTGCATAAATCATCAGATATAAAAATAAATATTGGGTTTCTATGAAGATATAACTACATGAACCATCACTTTGTCTATTGACACACCTTCCTCTGAGATTTTTTTGATCAAATAAAAGATAATGAATAATCCAAAACCGACACATTGATAGATTATCTTATAGTTGATTCTATCTCCATGCATTCAATATGATGTGAAGGTATTGTGCATGAATTCCATGATTTTTTTTAATCCAAGATATCATCTAGAAAAACTACCACAATTTGATATTTTTATAGATGGAAGACATTGTTCATTAAGTCCAATAACAATGTGGGTGCGTTCTGAAGCTCAACAACATCATTAAGAATTCATAAAGGACATACCATATTCTACAATATTTCCTCAGTATATCATAATATTTAATACTCAAATGATGATACCATGGTCTCAAGTCAGTCTTGAATATAATTCCAGCTCCTCTAAAAATTCTAAATAGGACATCGATACATAGATGATGATACCAATTCGTCATATTCATCAGGATCAATAGCAGGTAATAAATGAATAAGAGTAATATATTTTCATACCTTGTATAAAACAATTTAGGTAAACCCCAATGTTATGTACTCAGATTATTAAATACCATACCCATTAACACATACAATTGAATCATTAAATCAAGAAGCTCTATTTGTTCCAATTTGTAAGGTCAAATTTAAACCACCACATCACCAATCAGGATCTCAATTGTAATTTCAATACCTGTTTGAGGTAGAATCCCTCATATGTCTTTATGAATCACATCTGGATACATCTACACTATGGGATTAAAGACACCCTTCATTTCACCCCCATAATCCAGAAATAGTTTAGAAACCCGGGAGTTGATCTTACCCATTTCTTACGAACTACTCTGACATGTGCCTCCAAGATATCCCATTCACCATGGAGAATACAACAGTCACCATTAGAAGATTTAATGGTCACTATATTTTTGAAACAATCATTGTGTACTCGGTATGCAACTAACCAGTCCATAAGAAAAATTAGGTTGATGCATGGAATATTTAGAATGTAAGTGACCTTAGGGAAATAATACTTCCCACCATTGAGAGAACATACTTTACAAAAATATATGTCTCTTTATTGCATTGCTAATGTCATATCAATTTTTATTACCCCACTCAAAACTCTACATCAAGAATCAACTCCTTGAAATGTTTTGTAGATTTTAATGAATGATTCGATGTGTTGTTAAATAAGAAACAAGATTACAAACAATATAAAATTTCAGTACCTCTCATTGTCGATGGTCCAACCTCACTATCCCCATGTTAATGTTGTAATTCATGCAACTTTCATGCCCCTCTTCCATGTGATGTTGTCTGAGTCCACTAAGATGGACCACTCTAGTGATATGGGTGCACTTTCCGAGAAGTACCATATCCTTTTTCTCAACCGCTATGGCCAGTAGAACGTGAAATGGCGGACTGATATGGTATATAAGATCCTCTTACCACAATCTGGTTCTACCTAAATACTCCATCGAAACCCACATAACTAGTGTTACAATAAAATAAATGTATTTGTCCAATCCCGAGGTAATATCAACACTCTACTGGTGTACATGGACATTTTCAATGACTTTGTCTTAGCCAACGACAATGACGGTAAATAAATAAGGTTGTATCCTTAGTAACAGATCTCTACCATACCAACTCTTCATTAAATTGATCTGGTCAACACATTAATAAGGATTATCTAAACCCTTCAAAGTCATGCCCCCTGATTTTCGGAAAGAAAACACATTTCCTCCATTGGAATCCTCCTTAAGGTTCACCTAAGTTATGAGAGCACGATCCACCACCTCAGTAAACATATTTATCCGAATGATGTTAACCTAAGACATAATATCACTTTTAATCCACATGAACATAGTTACCCCCTCAAATATTGGTGCCTTTGTATTAAAGTGCTCATGAAACTTCTCCAAAATGTACATCCATTACATGACGTCAACCATCCAAGTCCTACCATGAATATCCCACCATCACTACATTTTTCCACAACCATATAACATTAAAACATGAACAACTTCTTCAAATGAGTCTACAAATGGTCATGTATTGTATATAGGAACTAAATCCAATAATCTGCTGCCTTAGGCCTACAATCTCTAGTAAATATCATAGGTTGCTACATCTGAAACTCATGTATAAGGTTAGACATGATCTTCACTACCCTCTATATGTATATGTCTTCAAAATATTTAATCTATGAAATTTTATCATTGATCTTCTCTCTGTCTTCCCCACCGAGTACTATTAGATCTTCTGGTTTAATTTCATTAAGATAATATTCTTCCATATCCTCTTGTCGTCTTGTTTGTAAGTGCTTTTTTCATGGAATATCTCTATAATTCAAAACACACATATTAAAAAACATAAATAAAATTATCCCAATTTCAAGGATTCAAATGAATCCACAAAAATACATCCCCCAAACCACACCCCACCATTAAAAATTATGAACCATTACTGCCCTAAACTATCCTTCATCATGGTCAAAGTTAACAAGGGTAAACTCATTCTAATTATTCATATCTCTCATTAGACAAAAAGGTTCCACATTTTTCATCATTTAATGAATATTCAATTAATTAAGAACTATTTTTCATTAAATAATATTCATGTGAAACACTTTCATTAAATCATAATAAATTTAAACCTTCTATTCACCTACATATCTAAAATAATTCATGTCACATAAAAACCATTAATTTATTACATCATTCATGTATTCTAAAATCTCATTCCATACCACACAACATTTCAAAACTAAAACAAACTAAAAAATAATATTCACTTCAGACAACAAGTGCGTCACATGATTTGAAATAACATCAACTGTAACAACACACATCAATGACAACAATCCCACCATGGGTACTTGACATTTACCTGAATACGTGGGTTAGAAACTCCCTTTATTCAGCTTTAATGAAATGGCTGACTTATCATATTATCTTATCTACCTTCCCTAAATTTTAATATAACTCAAAAGAAAATAAAAACTCATTTCATACATCATGGTAATGACCCGACCTGAGGGCCTTACATTAGTGCCCATATCTGGTTGGCTATATGACCTCTGGTGTGCCGCCAAGTTATCCATAGGCATCGGACTATAAACAGAGGTCTAATAATGATCATGGGGAGACTAGAAAAAATTTATCAAAGTAGCACAAAAAAGTTGTAAATAATAATAAACACATGGAATAATAAATTCACAAACCTATATAATATTAATTAATGACCAAAATGTGGGATGAAGTATTAAAAAAACATTAGATTTTACATGTCAGATACTTATCAATTGTAAATATGAATAACCTGAAATAAATAACAACAACAATTACATCCAGGACACTCCATACACCATGTCATGTTCACTATTTAATTATCAATCATGACTTAACCATTTAACATTATTCTTGTTCCCTTAACATGTCTTGAAACTATTAAATAAATTCAAATAATGACCAGGTAGCCCAAGTAGGGTGAGATAACATCTCATTAGGACTCCACACATTAAATTAAAATTAAAATCCAATAAATAATAGTGTGTGCATTTGTATGAAAAATAAATTCGACTTCATATGTAAATTGTTATCGGATTTTCAATTTTTATTTAATTGGCCACAATAACCTAAGGTTCATAAGGACACCTGAACCCTCAATACCTTCTTCAGTCTCTTCATGATGTGAAACAATATCACAATAGTATGGTTATCATTCATCATTCCATTTAACATTGAATCACAACCAATTCAAAACATTTTACAATTCCAAACCAAGTGCATAGAATTTCATGTCATACACCTTGTGGGAATACTATTCCTATGACCCTACCCAAGACCTAAATATCAAATGGGAATTTTGAGCCTCGTTCTCTATCCAATAATTTTTATCTGACAAGGGTATTCGGATCCTCAAACCCTATACCAATCATGTTTATCTCATATTGGTATTCAGAGCCTCAATACTTATCTCACACTAATTAACAGATATATGAGTATTTGGGGCCCTAGTTCCTATAACACTCATATATATCAATGAAAGACCATTAATAAAATACAATAAAATTATCATGGTGAATTAACATTCTCTATCTTATCAAATTTCAAATCATTATATTCCATTTTAACTGTCAAAACAAATAATGATTCAATACATTCATCACAATGAAATGATCAATTCCCCACTAAATAATATAAATATTTATCATGTTAATTAATTACCAAATTATTTAATCCAATTCCACAATCCCAATATTCCATTAATTATTTCTACAATTAATTAATCCAATTCCCCAATCCCAATATCCCATTAATTAATTCAACAAATAATTATTATAATTATTCAATCATAGTATACCATAAATTAATTATAAATTTAATTAATCAAATTACACAAACCCACAATTTCATTTATTAATTCCAAAATTTATTATTTCAAATAAAAATCAAAATTCCACATTAATTAATAACATATTTAATTATTTCCATTTAAAAACTCATAAATTAATTATTCATTTAATTTTTATCAATTCAAGACTTAATTTTTAAAAGAAATAATTGAAATTTCCTTGCACATACACAAAATTGGATTTCAAGACTATTAGTATTGAATTTAATCAACATGCCTCCTGATTTTTGAAAAAAACTCTGCAATAGAAATCCCTAATTTAAGTGGAATAATAAAGAAGCTAATGAAGATGATGATCTAGATATGAAACCTAGAAAAAATATCCAAACAATTAACATCCATTAAACATATATATATATACCATATATAACAATTGGAAAACCATTAATCCTTTATCTTGAATGTTTAGGGGGATAGAGATATGTATGTAGGAAGAATCCATATACCTGTAGAGGTGAAGATCTCCCAAATGGTCACAGATTCTTCAAGAAAAGTGTTTTTAAAACCATTGAATTAATATTGAAACTTCCAAAAATGATAGAATTTTTTTTATTGTTTATTGAGAGGGTTTATGTATATAAGGCATGGGTTTTTAATTTTTAATTTAATTTTTTTATATAAAAATATGACTCATATGATTTTTTGTATGGGGAACATGGTTTCTTTTATCCGTTCACTATATCTATGAATCTTACCTAGGGTAGTTTTATGGTTACTCCAAAGTGGTAACAAATATTGGATTGAAATTAGCCATCCATATTAATACACTCTTTTGAATTTACATATTTGTCTTAGATGGGTGCATGGTTTGGTCAAACGGTGCACCAACCATTTACAACCTCACTTCCTTCCGAAATTCGTAAATTTCACACTAAAAATCCCCAAGGTAAAACCCAAAATTGATACACTTTGAATAGGGAAATATATATCTTCAATATGAACTTCATAAGCCACCATAAAAGGTTGGGATCTTATATAAATAATTTAAAGCAAATTGGTTTCATAATCATGTCATTGATTTATCATAGAAACCCCATAGAAGGAAAATATATTGCATAATTATTATTTCAGAAATAATTAACCCATAAGAATGATACTGGATTCATAGAATCATACATGTATCATCATAATCATAGTCTATATGTAGAAAAAATGGGATGGTATCACATGATCATATTTTCTCAGATTTATAAAAATATTAAAATTATCAGGATATTTATAAAAATAATAATTAAAATATACATCAAACTACTCATTAAATCCATTTGAAAATATAATTTACCACTGATAACCATTAATAATAATTATCCTATAATATTGAGAATCATATTTTATATGGAAATTTTATTGGGAACTTATAAATAAAGTTTTATATAATTTAATATTCTTAAAAATGGATAAATTTGTTCATGACATAGTCATTAATATAATATACTCTTTTTAAACCATTATAATATGTCAAAAAACATGTTTAGCAAATAATTAATTTATAAATATTTACTTTTTATTTATTTATAAGTCATTAAATATAGTGTAAAAATTATTATAAAAAATTTTAGTTTTATTAATGAACATTCATGTATCAAATTTAAATTGTGTGGAAATGGAAGATAATGTTTATCAACTAATAATGGAATAATTTTTCTATTTTATTAAAAACATTTTCAAGGTCATTTCACGTACCAAAGAGATTATATTAGTAAAAATACATAAACATTATATGAATAATAACAAATAAAAAATTATATTGGGTTTAAAGGAAAATATATATATAGTTCCACTTAATTGGAATTTATCAAATCCAGTATAGCAAAAATGATATTGTAATATAAATTCAATAAAATTTTTTAATATTTGAATAAGAAAATCATAAAATATATAATCATATATGCGGTTTTAAAGAAAATTATTTTTTATAAAATTATTCATAAATTAAGAAATGTGTTTTATATTGCCCAGAAAAAATTATAAACCTTTTAATTATTCAAATGGACAAGAAAAAAAGTGACAAAATAAATATATTATTAATTTGGAAATATTCTGACAAAAATAATTTGAATGAAATACAGTTAATAATAAATTTTACTAAAATTCTTCAAGAATATCCACAATATAACATCCCATTGGTGTATTATATACATATTATAAGCATAAATATGTTCCCAACATAAAATAAGTCTCCATGAAACAACATTGAGACAAAGAACCCTTTCTTACAGACCCCTCTGATGTCATAAGTGTTCCAACATATGTTATAATAAATAATATTTTATTGTTGGTAAATTCATAAAACATAATCACTCATATTATATTGTATATGATTTACTGAAAACATATTATCATCCACTTATTTATAATTTTTTATTAAAACCATTATTCTGAATGATAATTCTTTCATTTCATACGTCTATTTCAATTTTAATGTTTCAGTCCTCATAAAATAATAATGGATCAATATTATCTTGAATATTAATCATCACGTATTTAAATTACTTAATCACAATATTCACTTTTATATCAATTTGTATAATGTGATGTTGAAAAGTGAATTACTCACTTTAGGGAGTCAGTAGTCCGTATGTAAGAAAGTGTGATGTTTTCTCTTTTCATTCCATGGAATGAAAGTAAGATAAAATATAAGTCAGGAATAAAGAATTAATATTACTCAATAAACATAATATATATATTTTTTCAATATACATAAATTATTAATGAAAAAACACAGAACATGAGTTCAAGGAAGTGGTTGTCCACACATATGCACAAGAAACGATATCATTTTTTCAAAATATGGGAAGGTAAGAAGGTAGATAAGGTAATATATTTCAAAATTACAATTTATTTTATAAATATATTTTATGAATAATAAATAATTCATATAAAACATCCCTGAAATATGGTGGTGGAAACTGATTCACATCCCAATGTGCATCTGATTACTATACACACAAACAAGGTCTAAATTAATTTTCTTGGTAAATAAAAATAAGTTAGTCAATTTTTTCACCATAAAAATAGTAAGATAATATTATAATTTATTTATTTATTTATTTTTAATTTAATGAAAAATAAAATAATTTATTTCCTAATGATTTAATTTGAATGTGATTGGTTTAAACAATGAAAATAACATCGAGAGACCTTTTTTGTATCTCTTCTCATGGACCCTTGGGATGGTATTTTTGGTAGACCATAACATAAAAAAAATTAATATTTAGGTTTATATTATGTATTAGATGTTATTTTGGTGCTATATATATCAATTTCATGGGGATAATAGTGGATATGTTGCATTCTTTTACCATTCCAGAAAGGACATACATAGAATTAATTAATGTATTTAAATATAATATATTATTTTACAAGATAATGTTCTTGTATGTTAATATAATTTTAAATATATTATATTCTATGGTTTAATTACATTTAACTAATAAAATGTTAATTGTTTTAAATAAAATTTTAAACCATATCTTTTTAATTAACGCCTTCTATAACAAATTTTAACCTCAGCTGTAGTAAAAGAATTTATAATACAAAAGGGTTCTCAATTTATATATAAATATATAATTGAATTAATAATTGTTAATAAGTGTAATTATTTACAAAATCTTACCCCATGTGTTATATTAATGTATTTTTATTATTTCTTAGTCATTTACTAAGGTATTTTTATGCATAAGTGTCATTAATATTATTTTGGGACTATTAATATAATTTGTAATTAGAGATAGGAATATGGTAATTTAGTTCAAATAAATAACCACTAAAAGACAAAAATAAATTATAATTACCTTTGAAATTCATATTACCCCATAAATCTTCCAAAAAATATTTATTCAAATTTTATTAAATTATTTAATAAATTGTTCTTATGCTGGCACTGGATGTGTGTCCACATCGCCTAAGAATTTATCATACTTATAAAAAAATAAAATATATATATATATATATATATTAAATTTTAAAAAATTAAATTAGAATATTTAATATAAAAATATGTAAATGTACATCATTACAATTTTCACAATGAAAAAATATTATATTTTAAAAAACAGAAGAGTGGAATTTGTCATTTTTAAATACATAAAATTATATCGAAGTTATTGTAAATGAATAATGGAATCAAATTTCCATAACATGTAATATTGGATCATTATAGTCCAAAAACATTAATAAAATATTTTAAGGGATGATTTAATGTTTATATTAGTTTCTTATTTCAATGTTTTAATGATGTTTTACTTGTTTTACCCATGCCATGGTGACACCATTAATACGCACATTATTAATCATAATGATCAAATATAAAAATGAAATATTTTTTGAAATTGAAAAAAATTAATTAAAAATATATATCACATTTATCAGGATTTAATTTCTATATGTCGATTAAATCTATTTTAATATGAATGTATAAAACACAATGAATTACATTTTTTAGAAAAACACGTTCTTAGACAAAAAAATTCTTATACCAAAATCAATTGTAATGTTGATTCCTAACTAATTTAATAAGTTGTTTAAAATTAAATGGGTCCTATTATACATTACATTCAAATCATAAGCCTAATTTCCTAATACAAATTATTGATATTTTGATAAAGTATTGTAGTACTAAAAATAAATTTTTTTCAGTATTAACATAAAAATATATATTTTTAAAATTTTTAAAAAATACACTCTTTAATGATATTAAACTGATGATATAGAAAACAAATTCACATAAAAAGATATAATTTCTAAATATGGTATTATGTAATTATAATTTTCTTGAATGAAATCTAATAAAACCCCTTATTGATTAAAATAAATATTTTTTGTAACATAATATGACATTAAAAAATACTCAACACTCAATTATTATGAATTTAAAAATACATTTAATTTGATTAAAAAACTATATACATTTCATACTTTGGTTAATCATATTCATAAATATAAATTTAATGGATATTTTATAATATATAGGTCACATTTTAAGATCGATGTTTTATGACAATCATGATATCAATAAAAAAAACATTATTTAAATAAATTATAGATTAAAAATAATGAGAAGTAACATTATACCCACATTAAAAAATTAACCTCATAATATTAATTATATCTTACTAGAATTATTTAATCCTGAAATAGAAATAATATTTTTTATATATTGAATCATTATATCCTAATTGTTCATTAATACTAAGAAACATAATATATCCCATTAATGTTTTTTCTAATACCATGTATGAATCATTATAAGGATCTAGGATTTCCATGTATATAGCTTTATTACTGTTTGTAAAATTCCACATAATACCCTGTTCAAATATCTTCTTCATACTTGATTTGAGGAAATTATTTTCGATCACATTATTTTATATAAGAGTACATATAAAATTTATATTATTCCATTTTATATGCACAATTTCATAATTTTGTTATTCTTCCATCCATTTCAACATCTATCCCATCGATTACTATAACAAATGAATATGGGTGATTAATTTATTATTCTAGAAAACTGAAAATAAAATTTAATGGAACATAATATCCATAATGTAAAATATAAATACTTCCTTCATTCTATTTATTTTTACATTGAAAACATGGTTTTCAAAATTTAACCATTATGGATGAATCATAGTGTGATGATATAAAATGTTAATCTCTAAAACCTCAATGATAAAAATGAATGTTCAAAAGAGTTAATGCTATAAATAGTTAACCTTAAGAAACCAACAATAAATTTCTAATAAAATTTAAAGCAACATAATCATAAATGTTTCACAAAATATTTTTCCCCCAATATCAACATTAAAATGAATTCCCAAAAAAACAAAATAAAGTAGATAATGTTACATACAAAAAACATTTATACATTGATCTTATAATTTTGATAATTTTATATGAAATTTCCTCTATTACATGAATCACTATAATAACATAATAATATAATATATTCATCCATTAATTAACTCAAATATCATTCCTCACCGATGATTACAATATATTTATAATATTCCCAATACAATGTACTATTTCAAAAAAATAATAAATATATTAGTCACCATTTCCCATTATTATCCCATGGTAATATGTTTGATAATAATAATATATCAAATTTTGATAAATATAATATCCAAATCTAACATAATTAACCCAACAGAAAATATCGCATCACACATAGTCTGTATTAATAACATAAATCTGAAATCGAAAAAATATATAGGAATTATTCATAAAATAATATTTAAAAAAACATACTTATCAAATGATATTATTAGAATCGATTTCAAAATATATATCCTAAATAATCAAAATGTAACAAAACATAAAAAATCAAAAGGGATATTTATGACTTTAAACATTGACTATCCTTAATCTTATTTAAATATGGAACATTGTATTTATCCAATACCACTATGTAATATCATATTAGAATATAGTTTCAATCATATCGTTTGAATTTTTTTCATAAATGAAATATTAAATAAGCTATCAATATTCCCTAGTATTTTATTTCTAGGGGAAATTTATTAGTCCCACTCATCATATATTTGTGGCGATCGAGTTAAAAACCAATCCGCCCAATTTAGAGTACTATCATGCGGCGAAAACAGTACCCCAAAGTCATCCACATTAAAGTAACATAGATATATATTTAATAGTATAACAACACATTCATTTAATTATATAAATGTTATAATGGTATCATATACCTAGAATTATATCCATGGGTTTTAAAAATGTTTCCAAAAAAGATTAATCAAATAATTTATAATCATTTATCTCTTACAAACTATATTGACCCAATAATTTCATACAAATATATTACCTTATTGTAGATGAAATTTCAATACAATCCCAAACAATTCATTCATCTCAACTGTAAATGGATTATTTAATTGGATACAATATACATATGAATAATTTTCTTGGAATTTTCATCAATTTCAGCCACAATTTTCATCTCATATAGAAAAATACATTTTTATACGATATTTGTATCCATAATTGATTACCAAGGGAAATGAGACATAAAAATATTTGACATTAGTTTTTTAGAAATGGTAATAAAAATTGATATAAATCAATGATCATAAGTTAACATAATATCAAAAAAAGGTTAAGAGAAAATGATCATAAATTTAAATAATGATACTCAATTAGTCTCGAATCATGAATTGTAAATTGGAGAATAAGGATTCATTAAAACAAATGTACTATTCATAAGTGTCTCGAAACATCAAAAATAAAGAATGATACGTTAAAACATATCATAAGAATATGAGATTTAATTTTTGAATAATAATATATACTAGAAAAAAATTAATAGTAAAATATTACCACTAAGTCTCTCGTTGTAGATTGGGTTATCATCACATTGCATCATTTCATTCTTTTATGATCACTCCCAAGACAAGCAATGTGGAATGATTTATTTTATGAAATGTGTTATCCCCCATTATAATACTTATCTTATCCTGATATATACATCGTTACAAAATACATTAAAGGACTATATAATTCCAATACTATACATCAAATAATGAAAAAATACATATGTGTGCCACAAGAATATAAAATATTCATCCTATCACAAATCATTGAAAAAATACATAATTCCAAAACATTTGATCATTTCATATGAAATTAATCCATATAAAATTAACATGATTCATATGGTTTACATATTAATAATTCACTCGTGGGATATATACCAAATTAATAAAATCCTCTTTAAATAAAAATTATCATATTACTTTCAGAGAATGAATTTGGATGGTATTAAATGATCATATCCCTTTTCAATCATAACATTCCATTAATAATTATTGCATAGATGAAAAATTCCACTAAAATATCATTCTATCCTTTCTCTAAAAACAAGAAAATATATCCTTTTACATTGATGACAGTTTTACTAATAAAAATTTTAATAATGAAAAATTACATTTAAATGATATTAACCATAAAAAATTACGACGAATTATTAAATTAAACAGTGAACATGGTGGAGAAAAATAAAATTATTTTCAAAAATAATAAATGAAAACATTCGTTCTTCACAATTGTAAAACACAGAAATTACCTCATGGAAAAAATTCTTATTGTAATGTATTTGATTTAAAATATTTTTGTATAATGTTGAAGTATGTATTAAGGAAATTTTTATAAAATTTCAATTATAGTTATGATAATTTATAATTAGATTTTTATGAATATGTGTTATGAAAGAAAATTTCGTTTAGAAAAAAATTAAACAGGTTATATTTTACAATAAAAACATATTCAGGATCATTTTAATTACTAAAAGGGATATAATTGTACTATTACATATAAAATCATTGAATAAAATAGAAGAAAATAGTTTGTCTTTAAAGGATATGATTAATATTACTTTTTAAAGGATCATGTTTTTTTTGTCTTTGAAATTGAGCATAAGTTGATTTTTATTTTAGGTGCTAATGAAGGGTAAAGTCTTAATTTATCCCTTTTAAAGTACGTCACAAAAAAAATGAAAACATTTGTAGTCCTCAAATATGATTTTTACCCACAGTCATGATTTTTTTATAATTCATAGGTGTTCAAATTTTCGTTGAATAATAAATATTTAGATTATTAAATATAACATTATACATTCGGGTTTAGGAGGTGAAATCTATTTGAAATAGAATTAATTAATTATTATTACTTATCTATTTAGTTTGGAATGAGTTTTTTTCATTAGGAGGTCTATATACCTGCATTAGTTTCTAGGAATCTGGATGAAATTTTAAATGGGATTTTAATTGATTGATTAATTAAATTATTTAAAAACCCACCCATCTATTTTGGGATTCCTATAAATAGATGTATGAGGGATATTTTAACGACCCAAAGTTTTTCAATGGAAATTTCCTTCTTATATCTATGTCATAAAAACACAAAATAATGAACTATTAAGTGATAAGTGACCTTTAAACATAATTTAGTCACCCCTATGTTTGAAATTTTAAAAATCCGGCATACACAGTTGTGCTCAAGATAGTTTTTGGTGTCTAATGAAACAAAAATAATTATTGGTGAATAGTAACCTACCCTTATGAATAGTAACCTACCCTTATGAATAGTAATATGAACCTTATGAATAGTAAATAAGAGTAACATTACCTATGAATAATAAACTAAAATTTAGACATCATAGAAAGTGATAATTTGACCTTAGTAAACATTTTTTTGTATTTTATAAGTCATAAATAAATAATTATAATTAATTAATTAATTTAAAAGAATATTTATTCACCTGTAATGTATTCATATAGTATTGAATCAATAAAAGCTAAATAATGTATTAATTGAGTCATTGATGTTGTTCTTCTGATGTAAGCCCACTTGGTTTGGGATTACATTATAAAATTACTATTATTGGTCATCCAAGACTCACTATTCCTTGTCTTTGGTGGAATTAATAAACTAATCAATTTTATATTAAGGAAACCCCACTCCCCTCCACTATAAAAGCCACCCTTCACTCCCTCTTTTCCTCACACCTCCCAAGCTCCAAGACTTCTCTAAATTCTTCCAAAACACCTTCCCTATCTCATCCCTGACGTCCAAAAGCTGTTGGTCTCATCAAAAGACCAAGCCTAGCTTCCTTAAAGTGGATCTCAAGAGAAGGATTCTAAAGGTAATTTCTCTCTCTCTTCTCCTTTAATTTCCTTTCAAGTTCAAGTTCCTTTCTTGATCTCTCCCTACTTATCTTCATCCAAATTGTTTTTTAAATCCAGTATTATACATATACTGTAATCGTATGATTCTAATGGTATATTATATCACCCCACACCCTTTCCCTCTTCCTTTTATTTTATTAATGAAAACGTTGTTCATGTGGTGATAATTTATCACCTTCAAAAACAACATGCTCTCTTATTCCATTTCTACCTTCAATCTGGTCATGAAACCATTTTTATGGTTGAAACAGAATATTTTATATGTATTATATTCTATTTTATGATCTGGAAATAACCTATGGACTTATTACTAAGATAAATGTTAAAACAAGATCGTTGTGATCCAAAAACCGCTCAAATTAACCCAAATAACCATCATTAAATTTTTGTCTAATGATTCGTCCACTTGGATCTAATATAACTCATTATAAAATCATTAAAGCTTATTTAATATCATTAATAACATGTAATATCAGTTTTGGATTTTTACACATGATCTACCCAAGCATCAATTTAAGAATACAAGTGGACCGCTCAAGAAAACAATAAAAACGAACATCCCTGATCAATGTTTTTAAAATCTATAAGTCATCCAAAGGAACATAATATGAAATAATGAAACCAGAATGAACCCTATTAATGTATAAAAGGTTCTGGAATTTCTAATTAATGAATATAATGTCATTATGCAGGACATTAAAGAGAAGGATGCATTCGAGTACAAGGTAAGGGGAAATCTCAAACCCAGTTGTCTTCCTTCGCGTTCTCCCTCTTTCACTCCATTTTTGATATGGTTACTCCTCAAAGATCATTTTACATCATTTCCATTACTTTTCTGGGATATAAATGTTTGTAAATGTTTTTTATGTCCATCAAAATTTTTTCCAAAAGAACTCTTCTTTCAAGATCTCACATTTTACCTCTCATTCAAGGTTGATGGTTCTTGTATCAAGTATGTTGTTCCCTATTTCTTTTGGGAACCCAAAGCTTATGAAAGTGTTATTATGAGATGAAACCCATTCCTTTCCATGGGTTATTTATGTAAATGTTTGATATGTGTTCTATGTGGCAAGCATGATAATGATAATGTTATGATGTGACAGGTGCGCCCGGAATTATATAGCGCAATATGAATGTTTAAATGTGACGTGTGCGCCCGAAATTATATAGTGCTCCAATGCATTGGGTAAAGTGATGAATCTCAAGAGTAAATGTGAAATGATTCGTGAACATGATGCTAGCTTTGTTCACAAGTATGTGTGGAAGTTAACCACTAAGACATGATGTTTAATTTTTATGCTTTGCCACATTTCAAGTTTATTGTTTAAGATCCTCTCATGTTCAAGATCCTCTTCATGATTATGCTCACCCCATGATATATTGTTCTTATCTATCCTCTTACTGGGATTTTAGCTCACCCCTTTTGATGTAAATCCTCAGATGGCTACATGTACTAAGGGGAGGACAAGTGCTACTTAGAAGCTATAGAAGAAGAGATTAAATGAATTTTTTTGCTTGATGTTTTATTTGTTATGTATTGTCTTAGTTTTCCCAAGACACTAAACCTCGGAATCCTCCATGTGTAATACTATTATGTTGTTTATCTTTGAAATGATGTAATAGTAATGTAAGAAAAGGTCAGGTCGCTATAGTTGGTATCAAAGGAAAGGTTTAGTTAATTTGGGAATTAGGATTAGTGAACCCTAAAGAAAACCTCTAGCATGAGACTAAGTACAAATATACACACTAGGATATTTACCTAGGGATCCCATATGTTATGATTTTGGAATAATTGTTTAAAAGTATAATTTATTCATGACTTTTTTAATTGTGTTTTGTTCTAACCTTTTCTATTTTAGAAAATGGGGGGAACCAGGAGAAATCAGGCCAACAACTCTTGCGAAGGCCAATGCAACGATTGCCCGAACGACATCCCCAATGATTTTGGAGGCGGAGTTCAAAACTTCATGGCGATGCTTACCCAATTATCCCGGGTTATGAATAATAACCATAATAATGGGGAACATCCTCCTTCACCAAAGAGGGAGCAGCTAGCTATCGAATGTTTTATGTGGCAACGACCACCGACGTTTCGTGGATCTTCCGATCCACTAGTTGAGGAACAGTGGGTCAACTCCATGGAGAGGATCTTTTCTGTTCTTCACTGTTTCGAGACAGAGAAGGTGACTCTAGCCGTTTATCATCTAGATGGAGAAGCTGATCAATGGTGGGCTTTTATTAAGAACACCAAGCCAAGGGAGTAAATTGAAGAGATGGAAAGGGAAGACTTTAAGATAATGTTTCTTAATAAGTACTTCCCAAGAACTCTTCGCACGAAGATGGAGAGAGAATTCATAGAGCTCAAGCAAAAAGAAGGAGAATCTGTCACAACCTATGAAGAAAATTTCACAAGGCTCGCAAGGTATGCTTCGGGTTTTGTTATCAACAATGATAGCAAAATTGATAGATTCTTTAGTGGATTAAAACGACATCTTCGAAAAGCTCTTGCAATTCGAGACTTTGGGAGTTATGAAGAAGTTGTTCAGTGTGCTCTCAAAGTGGAGATGGAGTTTGTAGAATGGTCCCATGGATATGGTGATAAGAAAAGAAAGATAGAGTTTCAAGCTGGTGGATCTAGTGATAAAGATGGGAAGAAAACACAATGACCCACTAGCAAAAAATGTGGGAAGTTGCACAATGGGAAATGCCTCAAAGGGACGTGGAAATGCTTCAAGTGTGGGAAAGAAGGACACCTAGCTCAAGAGTGTAGAAGAGACATGAAAAGGAAGGATAATGTAGCCGATGAAAGGAGAGAACCACTCATGGTTCAATGCTACAACTGTAAGGAGCTAGGGCACTATTCAAACCAGTGCACTAAACCTCGAGCTTTCGAGGGTAATCAGCGCCAACAACCACCAAAGCCAAAGGAACAAGGGAAGGCTTATTCCATCACAACTACGGAGGTGGAACATGATAATGAAGTCGTACAAGGTACACTTCCTATTCACTCAGGAATGGAAAAAATCTTATTTGATTCTGGTTCTACGCATTCCTTTATATCATGCATGTTTTCTAGAACTATAGAATCGAAGAGGTGCAATAATTTCAACCCAAGTGTTTGATTCTTCTCCTATTGACGTATGTGGGAATATTCTTTCGGAAAATCTCGTAATACTTCCCTTGGTGGAATTCGACGCTATAATGGGAATGGATTGGCTCTCGTTATATAGAGCACATATCAACTGTCTGGAAAAGGAAATATATTTTCATATTCCGAACCATCCCATGCTCCTCTACTAATGCAAGGAAGATCATGAATCTCATTTGAGAAATCCTTAAATGGTGTGGGTGATGATTCCCTATGAAGAAGCATACCTCGCCCAAATGTTTGAGTCAAAGGAAAGTTACAACCTTGAGGAAATGCCCATCGTAAGGGAATACGGCGATGTATTTCCCGAAGAGTTACCCGAAATTCCCCCGAATCGTGAGGTAGAGTTCTCAATTGAACTCATACCCGGAGCTACTCCTATCTCGAAGTGCCCCTATAGGGTGGATCCTATCGAACTGGAGGAGTTAAAGAAGCAGATGCAAGAGCATCTGGACAAAGGGTTCATACACCCTTGTGCATCACCTTGGTGTGCGCCAGTGCTCTTTGTGAAGAAGAAGGATGGAACCATGCGGCTGTGTATCGATTATCGTGAACTCAAAAAGATCCCCATAAAGAACAAGTATCCTCTCCCAAGGATTGATGACATGTTCGATCAGTTAAGAGGAGCTCAATACTTCTCAAAGGTGGATATTTGTTCTGGATATCATCAAGTAAAGGTGAAGAAGGAAGATATTCAGAAGACTGCCTTCCGTACAAGCTATGGGCACTATGAGTTTTTGGTAATGCCCTTCGGACTTACTAATGCCCCTGAAATCTTCATGGATTTGATGAATAGAGTCTTTAGACATTACCTTGACAAATTTGTGGTAGTGTTTATTGATGATATTCTCATTTACTCCAAGATTAAGGAGAAACATGAAGAACATCTAAGACTTGTGTTGGCGACATTGAGAAAGGAGAAGTTGTACACCAAGTTCAGCAAGTGTGACTTTTGGATGAATCAAGTCACGTTCTTGGGACATGTGATCACAAGCGAGGGAATTTCTGTGGACCCTTCAAAGACAAAGCGATTAAAGAATGGCTCAGGCCCTCTAGTGTCACAGAAATCCGTAGTTTTCTTGGATTAGCTGGGTACTAACGACATTTTGTGAGAAACTTATCACGATTGTCAAGCCCGCTAACTAAGTTATCAAGGAAAGGGGAAAAGTATGTATGGATGGAAGAATGTGAGGGAAGCTTTAAGGAGATAAAGAGAAGGCTGATCACTGCACCTGTACTCACACTACTGAAAAGTGGAAAAAGTTTTGTGATATACAGTGATGCTTCAAAGAAAGTCTTGGGTTGTGTACTCATGAAAAATGATAATGTGATAGCCTACGCCTCACGACAGTTGAAGATCCATGAGCAGAACTACCCAACACATGATCTAGAGTTGGCAGCCATGATTTTTGCCTTGAAAATCTGGCGGCACTACCTTTATGGTGAGATGTGTGACATATACACCGACCACAAGAGCCTAAAGTATATATTCACACAAAAGGAGCTCAACATGCATCAAAGGAGATGGTTAGAGATAATCAAGGATTACAATTTCTCTATTCACTATCATCCTGGAAAGGCGAACAAGGTAGCTGATGCTTTAAGCAGGAAAGAACCTGCTACTCTATCCATGTTGAGGATTGAGAAAGACCCTATCTTCTTGGATATGAAAAGGATAGATTTGGGAATCGTAAGGGTAGGGGATACATCCTACCTTGCCCAAATGATTGTGCAACCATCCATCCAACAGAAGATTAAGGAAGCACAAAGGGATGATGTGGAGATACAAAAGAGGGTGAATGCAGTAAAGGAAGGGAAGCTGCAAGAGTTCCATATCGATGATGATGGTGTGATTCGGTTTGGAACGCGGCTTTGTGTGCCTTCATCACCCGGAATAAAGAAGGTGCTATTGGATAATGCACATAGCTCAACTTTCTCTATTCATCCCGGAAGTACCAAGACGTATCATGATCTCTGAGAACAATTCTTGTGGGATAAAATGAAGAAGGAGATTGTGGAATATATATCAAGGTGCTTGGTGTGTCAGCAAGTTAAAGCTGAGCAGAAAAAGTCCAAAGGTATGATGCATCCATTGCCTATACCCATGTGGAAATGGGAAAATGTCACTATGGAATTTGTCATGGGTCTCCCGAAAACGTCAAGAGGAAAATATGTGATATGGGTTGTGGCTGACCGACTCACCAAGACTGCCCATTTTATCGCTATTTGGGAAGACCTCTCACTTGAACAACTTGAAAGGATATATGTGAAGGACGTAGTGAGATTGCACGGTGGTCCACTCTCGATTGTCTCTGACCGTGATCCAAGGTTCACTTCTAAATTCTGGAGGAGCCTTCAACATGCTTTGAGTACTGAACTAAATTTCAGCACGACCTATCACCCCCAAACTGATGGCCAATCTGAAAGGACTATTCAGACACTTGAAGATATTCTATGATCCTTCTCTCTTGAATTCAAAGGTGGTTGGGATCAACATCTCCCATTGGTTGAGTTCTCATGCAACAATAGCTTCCACTCGAGTATTCAAATGGCTCCATATGAAGCTCTTTATGGGAAGCGATGTAGAACTCCAACCGGTTGGGATGAATATGGAGAACAAAAAATACTTGGTCCCGATCTTGTTCAAGAGATGACAGAGAAGGTTCAAGTCATCCAAAAACATATCAAAGCTGCTCAAAGTCGGCAAAAGAGCTATGCTGACAACCGTCGAAGGGACTTGGAGTTCGACGTTGGAGATAAAGTCTTCCTTCGAATATCTCCATGGAAGAGAGTCATCCAATTCGGGAAGAAAGGGAAGCTGAGCCCAAGGTACATTGGACCCTTTGAGATCCTTGATCGTATAGGATCCGTGGCCTATCGTCTGGCACTTCCACCGAATATGGATCAAGTTCATGACATGTTTCATGTATCACTACTGAGGAAGTACATTCCAGACCCCTCACATGTACTAAACTCAGAGGTGGTATAGTTAGAAGATGATCTCTTATATGAGGAGAAGCCGGTAAAAATTCTGGACCGAAGTGATAACGTTCTACGCAACAAGACAACCTGCCTTGTCAACGTGTTGTGGAGGAACCAAAAGTTTGATGAAGCAACTTGGGAACCGGAATAGGAAATGAAGGAGAAGTACCCTCACCTATTTGTGTAAAGTGAAATTTCGGGGGCGAAATTTCTTAAGGGGGGAAGAATGTAACGACCCAAAGTTTTTCAATGGAAAATTCCCTTCTTATATCTATGTCATAAAAACACAAAATAATGAACTACTAAGTGAAAAGTGACCTTTAAACATAATTTTGTCACCCCTATGTTTGAAATTTTAAAAATCCGGCATACATTGTTGTTCTCAAGATAGTTTTTGGTGTCTAATGAAACAAAAATAATTTTTGGTGAATAGTAACCTACCCTTATGAATAGTAACCTACCCTTATGAATAGTAATATGACCCTTATGAATAGTAAATAAGAGTAAAATTACCTATGAATAATAAAATAAAATTTAGACATCATAGAAAGTGATAATTTGACCATAGTAAACATTTTTTTGTATTTTATAAGTCATAAATAAATAATTATAATTAATTAATTAATTTAAAAGAATATTTATTCCCCTGGAATGTATTAATATAGTATTGAATCAATTTCTAATAGTTTTTAGATAATTTTATAAGACCCTTCGTAATTTTTGAAAGAACTATAAAATCAGTTTTAATCTTAAAAACTATTTTTTAAGTAAATTATGATTTTATTTAAATATTAAATTAATAATACTTAGAAAATTATTTTTGAAAAATGGACTTCATTTTTTGATTCTACACATCGAAAAATGGTTGGGGTAAATTTTTGGGATTTTTCTGAGGTAATTGAATTTTGATGAATAGTGGAATCCGATAATTCACAATAAAAGCTAAATAATGTATTAATTGAGTCATTGCTGATGTTCTACTGATGTAAGCCCACTTGGTTCGGGATTACATTAAAAAATTACTATTATTGGTCATCCAAGACTCACTATTCCTTGTCTTTGGTGGAATTAATAAACTAATCAATTTTATATTAAGGAAACCCCTCTCCCCTCCACTATAAAAGACACCCTCCACTCCCTCTTTCCCTCACACCTCTCAAGCTCCAAGGATTCTATAAATTCTGCCCAAACACCTTCCCTAGCTCATCCCCCACGTCCAAAAGCTGTTGGTCTCATCAAAAGACCATGCCTAGCTTCCTTAAAGAGGATCTCAAGAGAAGGATTCTAAAGGTAATTTCTTTCTCTCTTCTCCTTTAATTTCCTTTCAAGTTCAAGTTCCTTTCTTGATCTCTCCCTACTTATCTTCATCCAAATTGTTTTGTAAATCCAGTATTATACATATACTGTAATCTTATGATTCTAATGGTATATTATATCACCCCAAACCCTTTCCCTCTTCCTTTTATTTTATTAAAGAGAATGTTGTTCATGTGGTGATAATTTATCACCTTCAAAAACAACATGCTCTCTTATTCCATTTCTACCTTCAATCTGGTCATGAAACCATTTTTATGGTTGAACCAGAATATTTTATATGTATTATGTTCTATTTTAAGTTCTGGAAATAACCTATGGCCTTATTACTAAGATAAATGTTAAAACAAGATCGTTGTGATCCAAAAACCGCTCAAATTAACCCAAATAACCATCATTAAATTTTTATCTAATGATTCGTCCACTTGGATCTAATATAACTAATTATAAAACCATTAAAGCTTCTTTAATATCATTAATAACATGTAATATCAGTTCTGGATGTTTACCCATGATCTATCCAAGCATCAATTTAAGAATACAAGTGGACCGCTCAAGAAAACCATAAAAATGAACATCCCCGATCAATGTTTTTAAAATCTATAAGTCATCCAAAGGAACATAATATGAAATAACGAAACCAGAATGAACCCTATTAATGTATAAAAGGTTCTGGAATTTCTAATTAATGAATATAATGTCATTATACAGGACATTAAAGAGAAGGATGCATTCGAGTACAAGGTAAGGGGAAATCTCGAACGAAATTTTCTTCCTTCGGGTTCTCCCTCTTTCACTCCATTTTTGATATGGTTACTCCTCAAAGATCATTTTTCATCATTTCCTTTACTTTTCTGGGATATACATGTTTGTAAATAGTTTTTATGTCCATCAAATTTTTTTCCAAAAGAACTCTTCTTTCAAGATCTCACATTTTACCTCTCATTCAAGGTTGATGGTTCTTGTATCAAGTATGTTGTTCCCTATTTCTTTTGGGAACCCAAAGATTATGAATGTGTTATTATGAGATGAAACCCATTCCTTTCCATGGGTTAGATATGTACATGTTTGATATGTGTTTTATGTGGAAAGCATGATAATGATAATGTTATGATGTGACGGGTGCGCCCGGAATTATATAGCGCAATATGAATGTTTAAATGTGACGGGTGCGCCCGGAATTATATAGCGCTCCAATGCATTGGGTAAAGTGAAGAATCTAATGAGTAAATGTGAAATGATGCGTGAACATGATGCTAGCTTTGTTCACAAGTATGTGTGGTAGTTAACCACTAATACATGATGTTTCATTTTTATGCTTTGCCACATTTCAAGTTTATTGTTTATGCTCCTCTCATGTTCAAGATCTTCTTCATGATTATGCTCACCCCATGCTATATTGTTCTTATCTATCCTCTTACTGGGCTTTTATATCACCCCTTTTGATGTATATCCTCAGGTGGATACATGTACTAAGGGGAGGACAAGTTCTACTAAGAAGCTATAGAAGAAGAGATTAAATGAATTTTTATGCTTGTTGTTGTATTTGTTATGTATTGTCTTAGTTTTCCCAAGACACTGAACCTCTGGATCCTCCACGTGTAATACTATTATGTTGTTTATCTTTGAAATTATGTAATAGTAATGTATGAAAAGTTCGGGTCTCTATAGATATGTATTCTCTTTCATCCAAAATAATGACCAAGAGGGATTGAAAATTTTGTTCCACCTCACATTTGTTCATGGTGGTGGTCATGATTAGATTGAGGTGTAATAGATTCGTAGAGAAAATTTCGGCAAGAAGTTTTAACATTTAACCCAGATGTTTTATGACAATTTATTTGTAAAAATTATATGTAAATTAGATTTTAGAAGGATTTGGATCCCTTTTATGAATGAAATACACCCCCAATTGGTAAGTCTATTCTATATCATGGAAATAAGTTGAATCAAGCGGTTTGTAGGGGTTTCTTGTTCAAAATACCTAACTACATAGTCTATGGTTTTGATATCAAAAAAAATATTTTAATACATCTTGAGGAAGAAGAAACATAGTATGTTTTTATTATAAATTAACATTGGGTAGAATAACTGAACATGTGGTCGACTACAGGCCGAGAGACCCTGGGTAGGGGAACATAGTCATTGAGGGTACCTAGCCAAAAACCATGTTGGGTAAATAGTGCGTATGATTACATGACTTGGTGGTACACATGTCTAGTATATGTGTGGTACACTGGTTGTTACCCCTTGTTTGGTTTACACTATTTACTTGACTTACACACCAAGTAGTTAGGATTTATATGTATTGTCCCAGTGAAGTACACTACCAGTTATAATATTTATAGTACATAATTTTTAATCAGGTATATATGATTTATAATACTTCAATTCTACCCATTGGAGTTATTTTCTTGTTTCTATACCAGAAATTATGAATAGGACATAGGGGGATTTCATTTTGAGTATTTTTCACCTACATCATGATGGTGGATCCCTTGATTCATTTTCTGCACATCTACATGATAATTTTTGGTGATTAATATTAAACTAGTGGGATTCCTCTAATAATTGAGTTTAGATATATCATTAGAGTGATACATGAATGGATATGTATTTTATGGTCATGGTAATTGTTTGAGGTTTTTTAATGGGTGTACTAATTTCCATAATTATTAATAGATTGTGATTATCTAGGGTTAGTGGCTCTTGGTTGTGAGGTGACATATATCTTGGGTGTTAGGGGAAAATAATGGTTCCTTGGGAAGGGGTTAGTATTAAAGCTATATCATGTAAGAGGATTACCCTATTTAGTCTTATGAGTATATGATTTTATAGAGATTTCATTATGGTATATGTGAAACTCAAGAGTTGATATTTGGAAAAATATTTTACATGTAATAGAGAAATCCCGGAGGGATTCCTCCCCTTGGGTACTAGTATCATATATACTGATAGGGTTGAATCCATTTAAGTGTTATTTTTTGGGAATGAGTGGTCCCAAAATGATAAACTGATACTAATTACGTGAGTGTATTTGAGTAATAATGGTTACAAATTTTCCCTTGGTACCTGAACATCTAAATTTTATAATGGGGCTAACATTAAGATGATGAGCACGGGTATTCCTCCTATCCTTAATGTGTGTTCATGTCATTATTATGTTGTGACTTGATATGTACCCACAGTTCTATTTAAAAATTATATGGTTTGACATCATTTTAAGAGTTGATATTAGTATTTACAAGTATGATTCTAGATAGTTTACATGATTGTACACATCTATGTTTTAGATAGTTAGACATGATGCTCCCCATATATTGTTCTAGATATCTGAAATTTTATACCAAATGTAATGTTTAGAAGGTTATAAATGAAGTTCCTCCTAAATATGTTATTATATTTGATATGATGTTGTGTATCATTATACATGGTTGACATGGTGATCCATAAATATAGATAATATTATTTGACCTAGAGTTGTATCGATTTGGGTGAGGTTAATTGATATGGTATTCCACATATATGGATGAGATATCTAGTTGATGATATTACCAGGCATATTATACTTTATAGATTATAATCTTGACTAAGGCCTCGACATTCGAATGTTTACTCAGTAGATTAAGACTCAATATTGAATCTCTTGGAATTTATGTCATGCAAAATGGAATAGAATGTTGGATTGATGCTCATCATATTAGGGAGGTTCTACAATGATGTGTTGGGGACCATTATCGATGATGTATGTTTAAATATTTTTTGAACATCATAAAACCATTGTTTATGATAAAAGGGTTATTTTTTTGTATAAATAATGGGTTATGTTAATAATTTCTCATTGTATGACTACCTCATAATGATATTTTGATGTATTATGTAAGAGATTATGAGTACAGTAATAAGGATTTTTTGGGGATTCCCGATAAGCACATCCCATATATTATCTTGGGTTGGAACATTGATGAAATGTTATTAGTGTAAAATAAGGATTTGTGATGTACGTTAGGTCAAACAAATTCCTAGACCTATTGATTCATAGTGTTTTTTATTTTCAATTATTTTAGTTGTGTTTCAGGTGACCTGATCATAATGCATGAGAATGCACTTATGATAGTGTATTATAGGTTAATCATTAGGGTTGGCCTATTGATATTTATTTCCCATGACCTATATATGAACCACTATGTGTGTGATGACTTTAAGACAATTTTAAGTGTAATATAATATACACGGTGGATAGGATGGTTCCCCATGGTTTTATAATTTTGTTGATCCGCTCATGATGAGTTTTATATATTATTTTTAAGTTTTTTTATTATTTTATTTAATCAGACCAGTTTTTGTCCACTTTTTTATATTAATCATGGATGATAGAGCATTTATAATATCTCATATTATTAGAGAAATATCATATTTTTGTTTTTTTATTATTCCTAAAAACTCATATGTATATGATTCTTGGTATGTTGTGTAGTTACTATGTACTATGATATGTAGGTATAGTTTCCTCGTAGTTCCATTAAAGGCACCTGCTTCTAGTTATAATCCTATAGCATAAGACGTGATGTACCATAGGGAATGTGTAAAATAAGCATGGGGAACCGGTTTAGTGAATACAATATTAGACGTTAGAATTTCTTTGAATGAAAATTTATCATAGGACATCATGAAAGGAAATAAGATTATAACTTAAATACCATATAAATAATGTAATGTATTAATAAAAATATAATAAAATAAATATTCCATGATGTATTTGAAAATAAAACAAATATTTAAAATAACTATAATTAATATTCATTCAAAATATTTACTCTAATAATTGAAGTATTTTTTGATTATTTAATATGTCTTATTTAAATAAAATTGAGATAATAAATAACCTTCCACATTGTATCATTTGAATCAAAAGAACATGAATAAAATAATATGATCAATAATGTAAATTCCACGAATTGAGAAGGATAAATTATATATCATGTCACTTAAGATGGATATAAACCTTATATTGTTAAACATGATAATAACATTAAACATGTATGAATAAATAAATAATTATTAAAAGAACCTTTACCTTATGACATATCATACAACATATATATTCAGTCCCCTTATGTAATAAATATAATTTTTTAATAAATATATTACTAAATCATATTAATATATATCATACCTCATGTGATCTACATCTAACATCTGTTTACCTATTTATTCAAAATTCAATATTAAAATCACATTTATATGTGATAATTATTATTTTTTATGATGGTTTTGATTTACAGGTTATTTTCCTTGTACATCGATAATTTTTATATCATAAATATAATTTTAATTGTCTCATAATTAGAATATGTAATCATTATAAACAATTGTATCAACATGTATAAAAATTTGTGTTGAAAAATGAATTTCATAAAATTTTGGGGACAATAGAACTTACAAAAATAGGGGTTTTGTTTTCACATTTTGATGGAAGGAGAAAAATAATTCTATGTTATAATTAACCATTATAAAATGATTATTAAAAAATAAAAAAAATATATATTCATTAATTATATACTAATTACAATCCATATTAAGGAGATCAGAAAAATTAATCACATTGCTTTGTGAAAATGGTAGTCTACACAAACGCATGATCAATATTTTTTGTTCCCAATGGATAGGAAGGAAATAATGTAGACTAGATAACATAATTTCCAAGAAATTATTATTTCAAAGATTGTATTCGTACACATTAAATGTGTCACGTAATCACAAGATGATGTATGTGGTTGGAAAATGAATCATATTGATCTGAGGATGTTGTATTCCATGCATATACATGAGTGATACTCTTATTCCACTCATGATGGAAATAAAATGGATAAATTAAATTACATAAAAACATTAGAATATTTTCTTATGGTCTAGGCTTATTCTGGTAAATTGGGATGAACTAGAAAAAATCAAGTAGGTAAAAGAATATGAAAAAGGTAGGGATCATTTAAAATAGTTACATATTCAGTGAGGTACCTCCTTTGAATATCTTACCAAGGACCCTAAATATGGTACATTCATGAATACATAACATCCAACACATTTATATAGATGTTTAATATAGTTTTTCAGGATTTTTAGAGCCAAATTTTCCATGTTATTGTGAATAATTTTGGAGAGGTGGTGGCCATTAATATTTTTGAAATAGAAAAATTAGGAATTGCATAAATTGTTTATATATAATAAATAATTTTTTTTATTTTGTCTCAACATCAAAAAAATTTATATAATTATTTAGTTTTATGGTTAAATACATTAATCATCTAAATTTTTGAATGATTGATGTGGCCATTTAAACATTATCTTTTGGTTTCTACAATTCAATCACCATATTTTACATTAACATATATATTATATTTTCTATACTAAAGGGTAATAAAATTTTTTACAAATTAATAATTATAATATAAAAGATAAACTTATAACTTTTTTTACAATATGAAACTGCCCATTTCACTATTCATCATTTATATGACTTCTAAATCATTTATTTAGTTATTTTATTTCTGATAATATCATTAATATAAAATTTTGGACCCCTATTTAATTTGGAATTTATCATTGGATGAGAAAAATTTATTTTTAATCTATTCCATTTAAAAATAACTTTTACATTATAGATACCCATTAAATTTCTATCACACCACAAAACAGCCAAAATTATTTTTATTGTAAAGTTTTTAAAATTACTTATAAGATTTTCTTATTTCCTACAAAAGCACAATGGGAGAATTATGTAATAATTTAAGGAAATTATAACATTAAAAATTATTAAAAATTAAATAATAAAGATTATTTATTATTATTCAAAACAAAAATTTATTACTTAAGGTAACTTCTTTTCATATCAACTTAAAAATATATACGATTTTTCAACAAAAAAATTAATTTTTTTATTTTTTGTTACAAAGTATAATATAAATATCATTATCAATGAAATATGAGTAAAAATTTACATAAAATTTCATCCTAGAGGATGATAGTAGAACCACACAAATTAAATTTACTAAACATAGATGTTATGAAAATTTAATTGTCTTACTCTATTTATTCCTTGTTATAAATGTTTTATCTTTACTCAGGTAATTATTTTCCAAAGGATTATATTCATAACAAATAAAATTATAATATCATGTATCTATTATTTATACCTCTTAATTCCAAATATAAAATAAATTTCAAATAAATCATTATATAGATGTGGTGGAAATTAGTATTCATATAAATTTTAAAATCCAAGGAAAACTTTTTTCTCAAAAAATGTGTTCCATATGAAGAACGAGAACATATAAATAATGATTTTATAATATTGACTAATAACACGTGAATAATCTAAGATAATAAATCCCAAAATACTAAAATTTATCCTGAGCTAGTTGGACATGTTTTTTCATGTTTGAGGGGGTGTAATACAGTGGAATATAAGAATAATAAAATCTCGACAAAAAAATATACTAATATGTGGAAGTAAATAATTCTTATATGATATATATTAGTGAATAAATGTTTCTTTATTTGGGTCATAAAACTATTATAATTATGACATGTCTCTATACAAAAATACGAAATCAGTAATGCATCAATGCATGCTAAAAAAATTGAGAAAGGTTATAAATGTCAAACTACAAAAGCATCCTTGACCTATGATTGTTTTATTTATCCCACACACCATCCTATTACATAAATCAAAATATCAGATCTAGAGCCTTTCCCATTTCTTGACTTGTAGACATGAATTATGTCTATCTACCAATCAATCACCTAAAGGGATCCTGAGTAACACCGAATAAGAAAACTCCTACGGTTTAAAAAAAAAGGCTATTTAATGTAATTAATATAGTTTGATTGTATATAAATAAAAAGTGGATTTTAATTGCATGAAATAAATATTAAATTAGTCTTGGAATAATCATAGGATTCATGTTCATTAGTACCTACTTTCATATAAACTAGATGTATCTGAATTGGTTACCTTCAAACATTTAGATACGAAGGATATCATAAGATTAATTGTGAAACAGTGTAACAATAAAAATAATAATAATGGAGGAACCGAGGTGGAACACATGCGTTAATGATGTTATCAGGTTAGGCTAGTTCAAAGTAATATCCATACATCCTTGTCAATATATACCTATTTTAATATAATATAAACACCCCAATAATTCCACTAGGGAAATATATTATACTGATTCCTTGGAGTAAAACAAATGTAAACTCAAGAGAAGCATGAATGGAGCCCAAGGAGGTTCTCCAATGAATCATGTGTCCAAGTACATCGTGTAGGATTTAATAATATTTTCTAAGGAATTATATTTTCTAAATATAAATCAAATGGATCATCAATACTTGGCTGATCCATTCATGTATGAAGACAACAACTGAATTCCATTTTGGGCATCTCCCTTCTCTTCTGGATCAATGAAGCAGGGATGTGCCCCATGAGTTCTTGAGGAAGTCCCATGTGAATTCATTTATGGATCAAATATAACCAATCTATTAACACCAAAATATTCTAAAATCAAATTATATCATGTATAAATCATCCAAAAACATGAGTTAGTCAATTCCACATTCTATAAAATTTTACTAAAAAACAGCTCATTTGATTTACATATTTAAAAGAAAAATAAGGTAATTATTAAAATTTTCTGATTTTTTTCAGAACTAATAATGGGAAAATTGAATGGTACTTTCCCTACTATATCACAATAATTAATTTATTATAACCACATAAAATTCTATTTCAAAATTTTAGTACACCAAGTGTAGTGGATTTCAAAAGATCATGTATATTTAGAGTGTCCCAAAGGGGTGATCCATTGTTGCGTTTCAACCATTACCAGGTTCAATGGGGATCTAAAGAGGATATATGTTAGGGTTCAAATTTTTTAATTAAAAAATTTAATTTTTATAAATAATCATAGTATAAATTTGGTATCTAAGATGATATAATTATTTATAATTAAAAATAGTGTGAGGTAAGACATTAAAGACCCCCTAACTAATGGAATTAGAGTTACATACACCGATTATTGGCTTTATATTTGGGATCGAATGAGAGAAAAAATTGAAATATATAAATACCCTAAAAATGGGGTTTATTATTTAGTTCAAAATTACACTGAAGATGGATAGATAAAAGGAAAACGGAACACAACATATTGAGTGTATTACTAATAGTTTTATAACAAGATGAATATTTTTTCAATAAGAATCTTGATGTGGAAGAAACATAAATACCAAGCAACATTACAAGGGAGAGATCATAACATTGGTAGATAATACTATGTAATGTATGAAAAAGGGTATTTATTTTTCAATAATGGAATGGAATAAATGTTAACTCACCAATTTTTAAATAGGCTCTGAGTTTTGCTACAAAATTATAAAAATCATTCATCAACCTTGTTACTACACTATCGATCAAAGAAACCCCTTGAATGGTTGAAAAACATTTAGTCATATTTTGATAATACCACGCCATTCATCTTTACAAATGTTCTTCATTTTTTACTTGGACACAAATCATCACTCTCAATGTTAGTCAAACCCTTCTCTCTATATTTATGTGGCACACAGTTCTGTACACATAGTTAATACTAATAGTGATCCAACAAGACACCACATACTACTCATTATCAAATATTTCCTCATGTATATATACAAGCCACAGTTTCCCCCAAACCCATCCTTATTCATTGAAAACCATGTTAAATACCAAAATTACAGTTTGGACTGAAATTTAATGCGATTATTACATATGAGATTTTTTTTGTAAAATCTCCCATCATTAAGCATACTCATGAATGAGTTTCACTTATGGGGGTGGAAAATCATCATTTGTGTAATGATCCACCAATCGGACACAAACATTATTTCCTCACTCTTAGGATTCATCATTTACAGATTCATGTTATATTAGGTCTTGGATGAAATTATTGGACCCTCCTCAGAGATTATTTGTTCTCTGGTGTATAATACATATAGTATACTCCTAAAAGAAAACATAAACTCTCAATTAATCATTAATAGGATATAAAAAATTAGAAGGGTCATAACATAAAAATCAAAACTAAGATATCAGGACGATGATATAAATAGGGAGGTTCCTCCTATTAGGTGCTATTTGAAAGGCTCCCACCCCAAATCTCTCAAATATATTGAAGGGTTCAATATAACAAGGTGATAACTTACTCTATCGTTGAATTAATCTATGAACCAAGCTCTATAAAATCACTAAAAGACATTATCCAAACACATGATCTTAGGATCTCATCGATGATGACCATTATATGACTTCTTCAATGACAGAGATGTAGCTATAATATTCTAAATAAGTTTTTCGTTTTCGGATGTTTCCTAAATAGGAGAAGGACTTGGTATTATAACCCATCCTTCCTCTAACCATCATAAGTTGATTGTAATGACCAACTATATAATGGATCCTAATGATATATATTTATTGTTTCCTAAAACATGTTATTAAAATCAAACATATTTAAAGGTAATTTATTTTAAAATAAACCACTGAAATAAAAAAAATTTCTCTAATAATGTACTCTAATATCTATATGGTATAATCAGATTTCCCATTGGTCCATGTGTGAGAGGTTGTTATCAGATTCTACTATACATTGATCACCTTTTACAACCATTTCCATAACTGATAATGCAATAATCATGCCTATCTAATATAAAAGAATGTGAACCACTATGAAGATTCAAAATCTCTCAGTCATAGAAAATATTGTACCCATCAACTAAAAATGTCACTTTTTTATGAAAAAAATTGTGTCAAATTTGTTAACCTATAAATTATAAGCCTTATGAAGTCACTACCATGAGGTTATATTGGTAAAATAGTCACAAAGTCCAATGATACAACATCATATTTCCAATCTAGAATTGAATATGAATTTTAATTAAATTCTAGTTACAGTTGTTCCATATTAACTAAAAGATAGGTGAAAAACCATGTAATAAAACTCAATATCTTTCATTTCATAAATGGATACAAATAACGGAGGTGTAATTCATGATATATTTTGGTAACATTAGGATATACAACCAGAATGAAGGCATGATATAGACATATCAACTATTCATGTACAAATATGGGAACCAAGATGTGACTAGGAATGTGGAGTATCACATCCCCATCAAATACCGAGTATAGTGGTGGAACCATTCATAAATAACTCTCTTATAGAATTAAGACCACTGTGTCTCTTCATTAACTTATATTAACTATCTAATGAAGAAAAGATTTCACAGAAAAATATCTGTGGAAATTTATTCTTCAATAAACCTGGTCATTGAGGTGCTTCTCGAAAAAAAATGTTCACCAACCACCACTCGCCACATGCCCCTTTAACTTCCTATCACCAAAACAACTATCTCATAGAATTGTATATATTATTACCCTCCCAAATGATATATGAAAAAAATCATAAAAAAATGTATTCAACCCTTTTCTTCAATATTATATTTGAGTAACTCTGCATTAAAATGTACTTGAGGCACCTAGGGTATGTAAATACAAAAACCATTCAATACACATTTAATTCCCCCAACAATTCATTCTGCAAACTATAACATCCGTATGAAGATCATTCATCATGTAATTCCTCTCATGTGGAGTCAAATAACATTACTCATACTCCCTGATTAAATTTTTCTACATAAAATTTTCTCTTAGCATGTTTCCTAATGAATCAAAATTTTATTTAATGATTATAATTAAATTGGGTAGACTCTTGAGGGGCACTATAATCAATTCCCTATTAACTCTTAAAAGGCTTTCTCACAAGACTAAAAACGTGAAAACATCAAGAACTTCTATATTAATCATAGATATGATGCTGAGAGGATTGAAAATCCGTAAATAAAGAAACAAAATAGAAATCCATCCCTAATAATCAATGGATATAATAATCATTCATGGTCAACTCATATGTAACTACATCCCTAAAATTATATAATTCAATAGATACTTATTCCTATGAGACAATGTAACCCAATAATAAATCTTTTTTTCTCTAAAAGTTGAATTATATGACCATAGAACAATGTATTTTCTCTCATGGTGTATTCAACATGGTATTATGATGTTTGTATTGGTCATTATAGATACAAGAATATAGAAAGATGTCATCTTGGATGATAACCACAAATGAATCAAGATATTGGTAGAAAACCTGATTTATGAAAGATATGAAAATAGAGGGGGGATATTTCAAAATGAAAAGAAAACCCAAATTTTCATAGAGGTAATACATAAAACAGAACTATGTACAAAGAATTACCAAATATATAACACAATCATTATGATGATGTTAAATGGTATAAAATCCCTTTGCTTCCATTTTTAAGATCTTACCCTTGAGATCCTACATATATGAAGTATCAAGGTATTATAGAGTAATGGATATTTTTTATCCTCCTAGAAGAAGGTCAGTTGAAAAATATACAAGTATCCTTCCCTTGAAAGGAATTAGATAAAAATTTTAATTGAAGGAGTACCTAATTTGATCTATAATATTTTGGATATAATCTTATTGCATACCCTAATCATATAAATATAGAATAGTGATCTGGGATGTCCCTCGATCCTTCCCACAATGTCCAGGTCCCTTTATACATGTCTAGATATACCCTTTCACCTTTAAAATATAAATATAACTCTATGGAAATACGAAGGATACCCACTTTTGATTGAAATTAAAAAATTAAATATATGGTACTAACCAGTCCCTTAAGAGATTATTGTTGATGCATGTCATATCGAGGACGATGAGGTCCCATATGAAATGATATTTGCCGACCTCTAAGGTGCATTTCATTCCTCAAAATTAAATTTTTTATTTCAAAAGAACATTTAAAGATTATATCGGCAACCAGCTAGATTAAAAAAATAGAAAATCAAAAATCATAAAAAAGGATTATCCATTACATCAAAATCAAAAGAGGTTAGAATTATTTCACAATAAGAAGACACCATAAAATAGAGGTAACAACAATTGAATGATTTTCCTTTAAGAATATCCTTGATAGACATAGAGACAAAAAAGTTAGATGTTCATCTATTGAATAATGAAGATACCAATGTTGTGTCTACTAATATCATACCTCTTACTATCAATTGTCTAAAACCCTTATCCTTAGTTGTATTATATATTGAATATTTCGAGCCTTATCATTCTCCCAAAACCACAACCTGACCACTCCGAGTAGGTCATAATCTATTGAAACTACACAACCTAGGTTTGGAATTCTTGACCACATCCACCTACTTGACTAATATGAATATTTGTGCTCCATAACCCTTCCAAATGCAATTCTTCTTACCATTATCTAGAAGCATGAGTAGTTGATGATCCTTCCCCATTAAAGAATTATGGTAATTAATGGAATAATTGGTGATTATGTCCCATTATACCAAAATATCATCACTATAATGGTTCTTTGTTGTACTGATGATTTATGTGACCCTAAGGGACACAATTATGGTATATAGCAGGACTACCAAAGTGAACAATCTATCATCCATTGACCTATTGAAAACCATCCAGACAACAATTTATTACACTTGATTAACTATCCCACCATTGTATAGAACAACCCTTCCTTGTACCCTATACAAACCTCATGGTGTACTTGATAACTAGAGTCGGACACACTATTTTGAAAAAAGTACCCTATTAGATGGAATACTTGAACCCATCATCAATATATTTTGCATTAAAAAACACATCACTAGAAATTGTAAGTTGAATGAATATGAAGACCATGAAATAAGTAAAATACTATATAATGACCATATGGAAATTCTATAAGTTAATTAAATATCATGGTCAATTGTTTTTAAATGTTTTTTGAAAAAAAAAATAATTATAGAGGAAAGATAAAAAATCACCCTAAATCACACCCCAATGTTGATCAACCTAGTTTAGTACATCCCACATGCCCTTGGGAGAGTCGTGTATATTGTAAAAGATATGATTGTACCTCCATTGTAAAGGAATCTCATAATTCTAATGGATAGATAAGATAACCTAATGAAATGATTTATTATCCTGAGGGCCTCCCGTACAATACATATTAGTTGTGTTATACTGTAGTAATTCACATATCTATATTAACATAGTATTTTTTGATTGTGGAGCACCCTCTATAGACTTTAGTATATGTAGAATGCCTTATAGAATCTAATCATCATTTTCCATTCATGGATAATCATTATGAACTATAATACATTCCTCTTGTGACCCAATATGAGTTTTAGGTGCCACCCCCATTGAATAATTTTTGTCGCCAAAATCATTTTTCTTTACTCGATTCCTTCGTGGTGGAATATATCTAAAATTTCATAAAAAAATTCCCAAAACATGATGAAATCATATATAATTTCTCATAGTATATGAATAAAAATAAACATTCATCACCCATAACAAACTAATCCGACTACCCAAGCTATTAGGTCAAGGTATTGATTGGGATTCATGTATTATTTATAGGGGTTCTGACATATAGAAAAAAAATTCCATGTTATAGATTAAAAAACTGATTATTTTGTAATTTGTATCCCCATTTGATGGAAAAAATATATTTTATCATATAAATCAATAGTCTACATGTATTGTTATGAATATTTTTTTTATATATACATATCACTATTTAGATACATTTTTATATCATTCCCTAATTTTAATTTCCTATTATTTTAATTTTAAAATGGTAATACATGTAACATTAACATGTATTTTATGATGGTCCCTGAAGTTGAACTGCATTCTCATTTTAATGTGTAACATAGAGACACATTAAACAGTAATTAGAATCCATGTAATTTAATCTAAATTTTTTCACTTTTGAAACAAATGTTTCATGGATAGAAAATAATGTATTTGGATATATAAGATGAAAGAATAATGTTATATTATATATCATTTTTTACATTATGGGAGACACATTAATTAATACAGAAATTTTTATAATACCAGGAAATGTTATCTCAGTTATATTAAGAGATGTTATGGAAGTTCACAGGCTATTATTAGTGCATTTAGTAATGTAAATATGTAATGAAATATGCATTGAATGTGAATATCCATTTTCATAAGATGAGGTTTGAGACACTATATACATTCCATTATAGTCTATTTATAGAGATAAAATACTCAATGGTAACAAGTAATGAATATCAAGTTCATCACCCAAAAGAGAAATAAGAAAAAAAATGTAATTTTCATAATGCATTACATAAAATCCCATCCTAGGAAATTTTGTTTTCCCTTTGAATAAGATAGCTACTACAAAGAAAATTATCTGTACAAAATTTGATCTCATTCATTTTATTTTATCCACCAACCCAAATTAACAATTAAAAAATGAAAAATCCATATGATGAAATAGTGTGACCTTCTAACCCAAAATAGATTAGACAATTCCCCGAACTAGTTTAACACATGGCCTAATGTTTAACTCACAATTTTCAAGAGGCAACTAATGAGAAGAGGGGTCCTAGTATGTATTAAAGGGTATACTATTACCTTAAGATAGAGTGTGCACTAATGTGAAATATATTTATTACTATTAGTTAATGGAAAAACAATAATTGAATTAAATAGAATTAACTCATATCAATGTGATACATTTATCTAAATATAATCCACAGTATACATGTTATATATCTTTCTTGATAATGAGATTATGATATACCAGTTATAGGAAATGGGCAGTAATTAATATATACTATACATAAAAACAATGTGATACAAAAATGATAATCTCAAAAATAATACAAATACTTTTCTATTTCCTCTTCTCCCATACACCAACCAATCACAAAAATCAGGAATATAGAGCTAAATATTTGACCTTTCCTTTATGAGAAATCATTAAAAATTTCTAGGTAGAAATCATCCACATGAAAAAGTTGTGACCAACACTATGTTTTCTAATGAAATTGTTCTCTATAAAAAATCATGTTGTTGAATATAAATCTAACAATGTGATGGTTCGTGAATATTATTTTTCTATTAAGGGAATGAAATAAATATGACATGGAGATCAAGATATTTATTGGGATTCAGATCAATTATACCAAAATCCTCCTCTACTGGATGTCTTTGAATAATAATAATGTGAATAGTTACAAATGAATATATCATAAGAGTAAAAATTTAATAATAATAGTAATGAAGATGAACCTACTGTAAATCTATGGAATTCTGAACATTAGTTGGAATTTCCAGTTCACATTAATAACCTTATATCCTAACAAAAAATAGACTATGTCTAATTATAGAGGTAAAACATTAGAATTCAAATATATAAATATCTCTAATAATGTCCCCGTAATAAGTCTAATGTAATCATATTGTAAATAGGACTATAGCCATATGTGATAATTTATGATATCACATGATCAAAGACATCACAATGAATATGTGGAGATATAAAAATGAATTAAATATTTTAGATGTAAATTGAATTTATCATGGGTATTAGATCGAGATAATCATGTGAAAATACAATGTCAAAAATCCAGGGTGGGTGTCTCCCTTGGAATCTATCTCAATGAATTAGGGTGGTTTCCCCTATATGTAAATGGAATTACCTCAAGAATACGAGGATACCTCATGTTTAAACACACTTTCAACAGAAAAAATACCCAAAATCCTACACTATAATTTATAATCTATCACATTCCATGTTGTAGTCTATGACTTTTTACCATTATTTTGTATTCAAAAATATTACTTTTCATTTATAATAGAAAAATGAAAGTAATGTTTTTGAAAAAATTTAATAATGTTTTACAAAAACAACATGGGTATAGGTTAATTGTAGTTTCCATAATATATTATAAGTATAACTTTATTTTATCGTAGTCATCTTCCATTTTTAATATTTATGATAACATCATTAATTTTTCAAAAATAATCATGAATAAGAGGGATCCCCAAAATTGGAGATCCTTAGTGTGGTTCCAACCATTATCAATGTCAATGTTGATTAATGAAGGGTCTCAAAAATAGTTCCCAAAATTTACTTAATATTTTTCAAAATTAAAAGGAAATTTTTGGACGTTCCATCTTGATGAACAATAGAAACATTAATAAATGATATGGCTTTAAAGGAAATTAATATCTACCACTAAATATATAGTGTTATTTGAACACCCATCTTGTTTAGGTTTCAGATCTGGACAAGATGTAAAGAAAATAGAAAAATAGTTGAAAACCGATAAAATAATTCATAGTATATTTCATCAAAATTATGATGATTATAGAGAGATATGCTAAGAGTGGAAGGAATTTGATTAAACCTACTATCGAGAGGAGAAAAATGAAATGAATAATAATACAATCATATTATTACGGAGGATGAAATAACAAATCCTATGCAGTTTCCAAGGGATAGATTATCACATAGGTGGAGTCTAATGGGGAATGATGTGACATGAAATGTTCTATAAGTTTCAAAAAATGGAATGTAGAAATGAAAAAAGCATGACAATTTTTCATAGATTTTGGTTTGGACTCATTGTTTTCCAAAATGTCTTCCAAACCCACGACATCACTATCCAAGGATGAAACTCGTAGCATAGTTAGGCACGTAGTTAGTAAGAACATGCGTTTACTATAACACCTAGAGTTTTTATGGTACTTTTTCGAAGAAATTAAATTTTCAGTTATGTCTCTCAATGAAATATGTCAATCATTCCATTCACATAGAATCAAACAGGCATATATTACATGACATTAACTCATAAAACATTACATGCAACATTGATGTTTCTACCAATCTTTTTTTTGTTTTTATAATTATCTAAATGAGATAATTATGACCTACCCATAAATCATAGTTATATGAATAGTAATAACTAATTCTAAAATATATTTTATACATTTCTTATTTAGATAAATCTAATTTATAATTAATGATATGATTTTTGGTAATGTCAATTTTTGTTTTAAAAAATTATTTCTCAAATAAACTGCTTTTAATGTTTTTCTGTGAAAAAAAAGTAAATTTATAAATATTTATAAATATAAATGGAAAAAATAAACTTCATTATTCAGTTTATAATTTCAGAATTATCTAAGAATGAATTAATGGTATTTTTTTTGAGAAAATCCATTATTTGCTGAATAATGAGAAATAGAAGATTTTAATTTAAAACTAATTTTCATAAATTTTTTTATATGTTTAAATATAATATAAATTTGAATTATATTTTAAATTAGATTATAATATTATAAATTATTCCAATTAAGGTAATTATAATAATTTATCATTGAAATTGAATATGAAAACATAGAATTATTTTCAACATTTTTACTTTAAAAACACGTTTTGTCAACCTAACTGTGGGATTAATATAAAATTAATTTATTCCAAATAAATTATTAGAATTTGAAAAAATGGATTCCATATTTGGAATATGGATTATTTAGATTTTCTAAAAAGGTCAATATTTTATTTAACCAAAAATATTAAATAATATAATTAAAATTAATAACATCAATTAACGTTAAATTATGTATAACTAATAAAAAAACAATATATTTATTAACCAAAATGAGTTATACACTTGTTAAAAACAAAAATTATTTCTTATATTTAATCATAAATCATCCATTATTGAGTTATTTTTTGTTATTTTTACTTTTTCTTTAAAACGGTGTTACATATAAATTGTTTTTTTTAATACAAAGTGTTTTGTTTCTTTTCCCTATAAAATTCTACTAAATCCCCCAATTCTAAACATCTATATAAAAACTTAGGATTGGTAAATATCGTCCCAATACACATCTTAATGTACCTCCCTTCATAGTTTAATCCTCCATTTGTGATTAATTATTTCTATGGTTGCATTTTGGCACCGACCAAAATGAGATTCCCCATTAAGTGGTAATGCCTTCTATCAAGATCCTTTCTTTTATTTCTCTTATTCTAACACTATACTCTAATTATTCCATTATTTTTAAAAAAAAATAATATCCTAATTATTCTATGATATTCTACGATATTTTTTCAACCAACACATACAGACATCATCATCAAATGAGTAATAGACATATCGTTGATGTGTACGGTGAACGTCTGCCTCACTAAATGGTGATTATTAATTTATCATTCACCGACAGTCATGGTATAATTTAATTATTGAAACAATATTTATATAAGTTATATATTAAAATAATTATTTCTATTAGATTCATTTTTTATGACACAAAACTATTTTACTTTCTAGTTGGGGTAAATATTATAATTTCATTTTAGGAAGTGTGGACAACCATCACTAAAAGAGATGTGATTCATTTACAAAATACATTGAATGCATTAAATATTGTTTTGGTGAAATAGTAAGATATATATATATACATAAATTTATAATACTACTATAATTAAATTCTTTACATATATACATATATATCATTTTCATTCATTCGTTCTATATGAAAACAAATACAGAAACAATGTTCATTTGTACGTACATGTTACTTACTCTTTGAATGGTGTATTCCTTGTCATAAATATATATTATATATATTATTATAAAACACATATATTAAATATAAATTATATTTATTTTGGTTTTAAATTTTGTATTTAGAATTTAATTATAATGACCCAATATATAACAAAGTAAGACACATGCAAATAACAAATTGATTATTATGCCAAGTGAAATGATATCATTGGATGGTTATCTAGAAGGTAATATAAGGTCATAATAAATCAATTTGTGGAATTATATATAAGTATATGGTTCATTAAAACACTTAAAATAAATTTTTATTTATTATACTGGTGGATTGAATGAGTATGATGAGAGTCAAGACAGATCATAAGGGAATTTCGTCTATATTATTTTTGTGATGCATTCTATGTTCGCCACTCTTTCCTTTTTTGTGGTGTATGTAATGAAAATTATTGTTCTATAATTATCTTATATTTAATTTTAAGGGTATTAACATAAACTTTTTATGATAATTCATTCATGGGGCTTATGTTTCAAATGTTGCGGAATTGGTAAATTAGTTTTGTTTCCATTTTCCTTATTTGATACTTCTGTCTTATTTTAAACCTTGATAATATTTTATATGTATATATATCCAATTTAAATTTTATATCACAAATTTACTTATTTTCATGATAATTTATGATTCATGTAATTTTTTTCTTACATGGATAGTATGATCCCAGGTTTTCATGTTATAAGAGTTTATTAAAGCAATCATCATACATTATAAGATTATTTAGGCCTTTTTTACATTTATGAACTATTATGATCCATCTCTCATGTAAACTGATATTTTCCCAATCATTTTTTTAATATATATCCATGAATTTGTTTCTATTTTTCAATCTTGGGAACTGAGATAGTTTTATTATAAAAAATATGATAATCTCTATCTCTATGATCAAATATATATGGTTCTCAAAAACCATGTTTTAAATTTTTTTTTGAAGAACATATTCAAGGATAAAGTATTTTAAAAACTATTTTTTTAATTCTTCCATTATATGTTTTCAATGACATTTTCAAATAAATACATTTTCAAGAAGGTTTTATGTATTAATATGTTTTTCTAAAATCAATAGGTATTTTACATGATTATGTATTATAGTACTATAATGATGGTTGATCTCGGTTTTGTATTATAGGGCATAAAGGAGGGGTGAACACAATTTCGTAATAAAGGGCTAGAATTAGGTGTGAAACTAGTTTAGTAATGGATGTTATCCAATATTATGGCCTCAAATTCAATGTAATGACTACAACATGAATAACTATATATTACTAAGTTTCTTTAAAAATTACACATTTAACAACTATGTTTTGATTTACAGTATTTCGTTTTTAGGTCCCGTGTGAGTCATGTCTTATGAACTGCCAAAAGGTATGCCATGATTTACATTTTTGTTCTTTAATGTTCAGGGTATGGTTTTCTAGTTTCATGATCATGTTCACATACCTTTTTGATCTTTATTATGCTTACATATCTACCTTGTTTACCCTTGTTGGTAATCTGATATCACACATTTTTATGTTTTCTCCCCCCGTGTTTTGAATATAGGTATTTTATTTTATTTGTATATGTGGGGTTTAACTCAAGTATATCCTAATGTGACATGATTTAGCTAATTTTTTTACAAATTTTATATTTTCTTTTTTATAAAGACACTAGGATAGTACATTAATTTGGAATCTATTTTTTTTATTTTTTATGTATGTCACAAATGATACGTAATGATAATGTATGAAAAGAGAGGGTCACTATTGTTGATATTTGAGATAAGTTTTAGTTGTGATTTGTAATCTAGGATGGTAAAACTATAATGATAACCCTAAGTACATGTATAGATATAAGTCTATGGGAATGGCCTAATATAGAAAGATATACTAGAATTTTGGTAAAGGAGAGAGTGAGGGGTTTTCTAGAAATAAATCTATGTCTTGATAATAAATGTGGATGTAGATATTGTATATATATACCATGGAGTAATAACTCTAACAAGAATATATATTCTTGACTCATGGAAATATAGTACATGGTAACTATCCTTACTACAAACATGGTTTGACACTCCCGGGGGATATGATTTTGAAAGTCACAAACTCTTCACGAATCATCAAGATGGATTTAAATATAAGCTACTATGAAAGAACTGAGATAAACCTAATGTGTTTTATATCAAGGAAGATTTTGTAATTTATATATTCTATGAGTGACATTTCATGATAATGAGGTTCCTCAATGTGGTATCTATATGTTACACTATTTTTTTGGTTTTAGTCAAAGAATGGAACCCAGAGGAACCACATTAACGGTGATTACGATGGATAATGTAAGGATTTTACTAATAATAAACTGAATTATATGGGCATAGTAATTGAAAACTATGTTTCTATTCTCACATGGAATTATCAATATACGAATCATGGTGGGATTCCCAATCATAAATGGAGGGACCAAAATTATGTTAAGTCTTCCATGATGGAAATTCCACAATCTTTTATAGGGTATTATAATCCACTTTTGTTGAATTATTGATCAATAAAATGAAAAATTAAATCATGATTCTCTGGTTCTCAGATCTTGAGACATTCATTCTGGCTGTCTTTCAGTTAGAAGGTGAATAAGACCAGTGGTGGACCGTCATCCAAAATACAATGACGTAAAATGAGATTGATTCCCTAGATTGGGATGTGTTGAATAAATTATTTTTCAATAATTAGTTTCCTCATATTATTAGTACTAATGATGGTCAACATTACCATGAGTTGAAGAAAAGGGATGATGAATCTATATGAATCTACGTGGATAATTTCAAGAGTCTTGTTAGGTACACTTTAAGAATTAAATATCATTATCAATGTAATGTTGATACGTTCATCAGTGACATAAATCCATGTCATAGAATAGTGTTGTCCATTAATAGAATTTATTTACTATGAAGATATTTTAAAATTGGAATTCAATATTGAAATAGGGTTTTGAGTCTTGATTCAACCTCATCGTTTTGACAAGTAAATGAAGATGGAGTTAAAAACAAAATTATAAAACCCTAATGAAAAGAGATGGATATTTTCACATTTCTGTAAATGTTAGAAAAACTTTGGGGTAATTTTCCTTATGAGATATAATAAATGTTTGATGTACATAAGGGAAGGCCACTAGAAAATTGATTATCAAAATTAAGGGAAGAAGTTAGATCTAAATGCTATTGGAGGGAAATCATCACAGAATGAACCTCCCATGATTAAGTTCTACTAGTGTATGGATAATGGGAATTATGATAACCGTTTCCCATACCCAAGTGATCGTGATGATGATTTATGTAAACAACCTCTTTTGATGAGGGATAACATGAAATCTCATGCCATTACTATTTATTATAAAAGGCATGATAATGACATGATGAAACGTACACTTAGCATCCAATCAAGAACATCTAATTTCATATTTTATTATGGATTTAATGACTATTTTATATTTATAGAATATACTAATGGTGTTAAAATTAAACCAATACAATTAGATACAAAATTAGTATAGAAAACATTTAAAGGTATGGTGATTTCCTCTCATATATGATTTCTCTCTGGTTGATGTTTGGGGGAATGTGCTTCATGTAAATCATTTAATTCTTCATTTGGTTGATTTTTTGGTCATCATAGGCATGCATTTAAATTCTCTAAATAAATATCCCATAAATTTTCATGGAAGGGAAGTTATATTTGATAATTAAAACCCTCCTATGATAATCAACCAATGGGATGATATGTATGATCTTCTTGCAGAGATTACATCCTCTGTATGTGTCTTAATTCCCATTCAAAAAGTTTTTTTATCCAATGGTTGGGGACTGAATCAAAATCCATGGTATGTATAATTTTGGTATTTTTGGATGTATTTCCAGAATATTTTCATCATATTCCACCAAAATGAACACGTTAATTCTAAATATAAATCATACCTCATTCCACACCAATTTCAATGACTCTATATAGAATTCCTCCAATTGAATTGTAGTAGTTGAACAAGTAGCTCCCAGAAAACCTTCATAATAGATTCATTCATTCAAGTGTATCACATTGGGGTGCGCCCAATCTTTTTCTGAAATAGTAATATGGATAAATAATACATGGAATAAATTTTCATGAGTTCTAAAAGATCACAATCAGGAAGAAGTATCATCTCCCCTATATTGATGAATGGTCTGATAAACTTTCTAGAGCTCAATACTTCCACAATATTGATAGTCATTCTAGATATAATCAATTGACTATCATGAAAATTATATACCCAAGAAAACATTACATTCAGGTAATGGAATCTATGTACATATTGTTATTCCTTTTGGTCTTACTAATTTCCGTACTATCATCAGGGATTTAAATAATAGAGTCTTTAGAAGTTACCTCAATCAGTTTTTGGTAGTCATTATAGATGATATTATTATATTTTCAATGTGAAATGGAGAGAAAGAACATCACATGAGAATTTTAATAACGACTATAAGGAAGGGGAAGATATATGAAAATTTTATAATGTGTGAATTTTGGATGAAAAAGGATTGATTTTTGTGTCGCTTAATCATAAGATATTGTATTGAAGTAGACCCATAATGATGAATTCTATTGAATGATCTCCTAGAAAATCCATAGTGACTAAGGTCCATTGAATTAATGTTTTATCACGAAATTAAAAATGGTTTGTGGATGATTTTCCAGGACTAAGTAATCCAATAAACAAGTTAATTTTGTATGGTGTCATGTTCTCTAGACAATTGAATGTGTGTAAAATTTCATGGAACTAAAGAGATGATTATGTAGTACACATGTTATTAAATTATCTTTTATTGTAGAAGGGTTTGTAATATATAGTGATTCATAAAATAATTGTATGTCATGTGTTATTATAATGAATAACATGAATAAAGCATATGAATCATGATAGTTGAATATTTATTAGAAATATTACCCAACATATGATTTGGAGTTTATAGTGGTAATTTTTTTCATTTGAAATGGAGGAATTTTCATTATGGATTCCTGTGGGATATATATAATGATCATAAAATTCTGAAATATATATTCCCATAGAAAGAGTTGAGTATGCACAAGAGAATATTTCTGTAGTTGATAATGTATTATAACATCTCAATATATTATCATATTGGTAAAGAGAACAAGGTGGATGATGCTTTGAGTTGGAAGGATTAGGAGATCCTATCCATGATGAGGTTGAAAAACGATCCCATAATTCTGGAAATGTAATGGATGGTTCTAGAAATCAAAATGGATGGGTAAAAATAGTATCTTTCTTGAATGAATGTTCAACCCTCTATCATAGTAAAGATTAATGAGGCACGCAAGGAATATGATGAGCCAATAATTTTTTTAAAAATGTTCATGTTTTTAGCCTTAATAATGATTGGTTGATATGTTCAGAAATCATGTATGTTTTACGTTCATACTATGATTGGATAAGGAGGGGTTTGAGGAATATCTTAGTTATTCATTAATTTTTCACATGGAAATATGATTATTTATATGTACTTGTAAGAATAATTTTTATTGGGATGATATGATAGGGAGGTATCATAGAGTTTGTGTATCAGGGCATGGAAAACTAACAATTTAATGTTGTGATAAATCACAAAAAGGGGTTGATGCATACATTACACACACCAGAATGGAAATGGGTGAAAATTAATATCTATTTTTTTCATTGGTCTACCTAAAATATCCAAAGGTTTTCATAATATATTGGCGGTATTTGATCTCCTTACTAATTCATCACACATTATCTCTGTTAAAAACAATTATATCTGGATCAAATTGAATGGATATATATTAAGTAAGTGCTAAGGTTTCCTGGATTCTCATATTCCATTATATCAAGTTTGAATATGAGGTTAACCATAACGTTCTATCAAATTATTCTTCGAGAACATGAAATTGATTTTTTTTCAATATTCCTTATCATCCTTATACAAATGGTCGGTCGGATTAAAAAAATAAATCCCTAGAGGATATGTTGAGATCTTTTTCTCTTGATTCAAATGAGGTTAGGGTCAATACCTTCTTCTACATCATTTTTCTAAAAAAATCAATTTCACTCAATAAATGTAAAAGAACTGTTTGATTACCACTATGGAATGAAATATATAGGTACAATGTGATTGGATAAGTTGGATAATAAAATCTATTTGGACCTGAGATAGCTATGAAATAGAAGAGAAGTATTTAACCATTCAGTATTATATCAAGAAAGATCATTATTGGTAGAAAATTTATGATGGTAACCATCGGTCTGATCTACAATATGATTTTTGTGAAAATCCGTTTCTATTAATCTCACCCTATAAGAAGGGTATGATATTTAGGGAGAATGGGAAACAAATTCCTAGGCATATTAGTCTCTTTGAAATTCATAATCGTATTAGGCTTGTTGCTTATTAGTTGGAACTTACAAAAAATATTTCTCATTCCATGATTTATTCCATGTATATCTTTTTAGGAAGTACATTACTGATACTAAACATATACTACACCTAGTTGTAAATCCATAGGAGCATGATCTTCCTTAAGAAGAAGAAAATGTTTAAATTTTGGACCGATCAGATATTGCTCTACATAAGAAGAACACTCACCTTGTTAATGTTTAGTGGAGAAATATTCAGTTAGTGGAATCTATGTTGGAACCTGAGGATATGATGATGATTAAGTGTCCTCATTTTTTTACCTATGTAAAAAAATTGAAGGAGAAATTCATTTAAAGTGGGTAGAATGTGAAAATCCTAGTTTTTAGGGAACATTTTTGGAAATAATTATATTTTCATTTAAGTATTTCAATTAACAATGAAAAAACTCATTTCACATGTAAATAAACTAAAGTATGTTATACATATTTAAAATAGTGTATGTTACTAGAATCCCTAACTTGGTGTATGTTACACTCAACGTCATTGCTTCTAGGAATCCTCATTTTATTATTATAATTATTTTAACGACAAAATTTAACCTAGTTCTTAAACAAAGATATATTAATATTAATGAATGATTATCAAGTATATTTTATAATTGTATCATATTATTAAACCATATTGATAATGAAATATATGAATTTTCGTAACTTATTTTTTGTTTAAAAATAATGTTTTCTCGTATCAAATACTTTTAATGAATATTTATGAAAAATAATTAAATTATTTGAATGAAAATTATTTATTAAATATGTGATAATAAATTAAATATTTTAATTTATAAATTAATTATAATTATTTGGAGAATTTATTGTATTTTTTTGAGAACCCTGATTTTTGGATGAGTATTAAAAAATAGACGATTTTAATTCATAAATATTTTTTAATCAAATTTGTTTGTATGAATGAATTTTGTTTTATTAAATATTAATTTTTTATTTATATTTAATTTTTATTAATGAATCCAATATAGGTAATTCAAAAAATATTTATATTGAAATTGGACATAAAAACATAGAAAACATTTGTTCATTTTTACATTAAAACCTTGCATTATCCATCCAACTATATGATTAATATAAATTTTATTTAATATAATAATATGAATATAAATTGAAAATATTGGTTTTATATTTTCAATCAAAATAATTTACTTTTTCTAATTAGGTTCACTTAGGTTTCTACAAAGAAAATATTTGTGAATGTATTTAAAATTAATTACATTGATTATGGTATAATTAAACTTATCTAAGGATAAAACCATAAATTTAATACAGAAAATGACATTAAAAAAATTCCAAAAACACTTTTCTAGACATTATTATGAAATACACAATCCATTATTTATTTATTTATTATTTTGGTATGATATTTGTTAGGTATAAATGAGAGTATCTCTAACTAGCATTGAAAAATTCCAAGTGTGTCCTTTCCTTACCCTATAAAAGATTACCATCTCCCCCATTTATCCATACCTCTAAAATTAATTAGGATCATCCTTGATCTGGCCAATAAAACTCAAAAAATCTTTATTCCTCTTTTTAGCATCCCTTTTGGATAAATTATTCTAAGAAATCCTTTGGCACATTACAAAACGATTTACCCGATTAAGAGGTAATGCCTTCTCTTAAGAATCATTAAATTATTTTCCTTCCACACCCATAAAGTATAATTATTCCATAATTATATAACAACACAATTATATTCAATTTACTAGTATGTTATTATTATATGGGATCTACCTACACATGAGAACACCTCTATCTAATGGGTAACAGACATTCTGTTTATTTGTACAACAAACTACTGCCTCACTAAAGGATGATTCTTAATTTTTCATTTACCAACTATCATTTTGGAAATTATGATGGAAAAACTATGTATATATGTTATATATTATATTTGTTATGTTTATATTATTCTCTTTTATTCTTAAAACGCATTTTTTGACTTTCCATTTAGTGTAAATATGATAATTTTGTTTCTGGAAGTGTGCACTACTTCCCCTCAAAGCGATGTGATGGATTCACACAATACATGGAATTTATTAAGGATATGAATAGTGAAATTTTATGATATATATAAAATTATATTCTTTTTAATGATATTATATATGTACATATAGTTAATTTTTTTCTTCTTCAATACAATAATAAAAACTGAAACAATGTTTATGCATACATAAGGCATACCACCCCATGAATTGCGTATTCTATTTAATAATTATAAATTTCATATATTATAAAAATACAAATATAATGAATATATATTATATTTATATCATTTATTACATTATGTTATAATGATACATGTATACGTACCCAAGATATAATAATTTAAGACACATGGGGGGAACAAAGAGAATAATATCCATCGTGAAATATTAACATATGACGTTTAAGAATATGGTAATATTTTATCATAATATAACCATATATGTTATTTTTTATATTAAATTTATTATGTAAAATATTTATAATAAATATATATTTATTATATAGGTGGTTTGAATGATTTTTATGGGATTCAAGACACAGGATAATGGGATTTGATCTCACATTTTATTTAGGTGAGATACATGCTATGTTCCCCACCCATTACATTCATATGTTATATATACTTGGAATTATTGTATTCTATATATATTATAATTAAAATTTTGGGTATTCCAATATCTATTTTATGATCATTCAATCATGGGGTTTATAATTAAAATGTTACCAAATCGGAAAAATAATTTTGTCCCAACATTACTACTTTGACGCTTCTGTTTTTTTATGAACCGAAATAAATTTTTCATGTTGTATGTATTTAAATTTTACATATTACATCAGGAATTTTCATATTTTAATGATATTCTTTGATTTAGTTAATTTACATTACTTATATGGATAGTATGATCCCATGTATCCATGTCATAAGAAATTATTGAAACAATCTCCTTTCTTTTCGTGAATGTTTATGTTTATGATTCCATTTATTAAATAATAGGTTCCATATCTCATGAAAACTCATTAGTTTTCCAATCATAATTTTATTAATTATATATAGTATTATTAGTTCCATTTTACACTCTTGGTTACTTATGATAATTCTTTTTGTAGTAATTGATTGTCTCCCTCTTCAGACGAATATCTCTAGTATTTAAAAACTACGTTTTTTGAAAATGATTTAAAAAAAGAATTCAAAAGATATTTGGTACCGATTTTTAATGATAAGGGATTTAAAAAACATTTTAGTAATTTCAATGCTTCCTTTATATGTTTTTTAATATATTTTCAAATAAATTATTCCTTAAAAAAGGTTTTATCTTTTTAAAATAATTTTTAACAATGATGTTTATTTTACTCGAGGAATGTTTTTTAAAAGATCATTCAAATTTATTTCCCATATAAGATAACATTATTTGGTGATATGAATTCTAGGATGTGTATATTATTCAATGGTTCCATTCATATACCTTCTCTGTATAGATATTTTTTTCTAACATGATGTTGATAAAACTCTTTTCTCATTCATGGGTTATATGACTTTGTAACTCGATTAATTTCATTGGATATGTTTATGATGAAATGATTATGATACAAATTTGTTTCAATATTCTATGATATGATTACATGTTTAAAATATCCATGTCATCTCAATGGTTATGATGTGGTTATTTATGAACTTGTTTCCCATGTATGTATGATTTTTCTATGAGATGGGTCTGACCTATATCTCCCACAAATACATTGGAAAATGATTTATATCACTTGTGATATACAATGATGGAATAATAGATAAACATGGTTCAGTGTTATAAGAAGAGAATAAAGGGTGAAATCAGTTCAGTAATATAGTTCTATAATGGGGTGTGTTCATAGTTATATAAAGGTCCATGTCCACAAACATGGCCCTGGATGATATGCCTTGACTACTATGTAAATCATTATATATGCTTATGAGTCATCAAAAATTCCATTTTGTAACCCTATGTTATTATTTCATGGATTATTTTTCTTTATTTCCATATGATTTAGGATTTATGGTCATCTACGATTTATCCCATGATTGTTGTTGTGTACTTTGATGTTATGGTGTGATCTTCTAATTTCATGATCATGTTATCGTAGAATTATGCTCATGATTACGCTTTAATATATCCAATATTTACCCTTACTAATCATCTGATTTTAACACTTCTTTTTTTCATCCCTGAGGATAGGAAGATGTGTATTCAGATTAATATGTCTCCGAAGGGTGCTAATCTAGGAGATCCCAATGGGATATTATATAGCACATTTGTGTAACAATTTTTATATTTTCGACTATCCAATGGAATTAAACATGTAAAGTATTTAGGAATCTATTTGTATAATTTTTTATGTATTTAAAAATGTTATATCATCTTATTTTATGAAAATATGGGGTTGCTATATTGACCATATTTTTTTATCTCTATGAAAGGTAAATAGTTTTTCGAACATGTATGCAACCTCCATTGAATTGTTTTTTAAACAATTAACTATACATATATGGGTCACATAGTTAAGTCACATGGTTTATAATATCAATGTGCATACTATGTGCCTCAAAATTCGTCTCAAATAACGGGATCTCTAGCACTTGATGAAGGTCTAGAGTCCCCAAAATCCTTCCTTAGTCATTTATAATCTATTTATTTGATAAAAGAAAGGTTGAAATTAAGAATTAATTTTTTTTACCTCAAGAGAATTGATAGCTTCAAAAAAAATAGATAATATATAATTAATTCCAACTTATTTTAAATTTTTATAATATTTAATTCATAATGAGGCATTGAAATAATTTTATTTGAGGAAAATATGATAGTTTTAAAAAAATTGATATTTTCTGACATTAACATGTAATTAAATATTTTTTGGATATAAAAAGAGTAACCCACATAAAATATTAACATATTGATTTGAGAAATGATATTAACTTCCCCAAATAATTTATACAATTTTTTAAAATTAAATAGAATCTTCAAGGAGAAAATTATATATAATCAATTTTAGAAGAAATATATTTTTGAAGCAAGAAAATGATTTAATAAAAATTTAAAAAATATTATTTTAAATTTTTAGGTGAAATTTTAATTTATTAAAATAATATATATATATATATATATATAAATTTCATATATTTGTTAATCCAATTCATACATTTCAATTTTATTGTAATGATGTTATATATCAAGGATTATTTCATGATTTGGGTTTGTTAAAAACAAAGCCATCAAACACCTAATATTTAGTTAAAAAAATATATTCTTAAATATCTGATTATTTTATATTTGGTTATTTATAAATTTCCATATTAAACGGGAAATTTTTTATACTGAAAAATTGATGTATTAAATTATAAATTTAATTTGATATTGATATATTTTGCGGAAGAGTATATTAAACTAATATTATATTCGATAAATAGTGTCTAACATATGAGGAGTTAGTTTATTATTTTTGAATTTGAATATGTATTAAATTGTAATGTTATGTTTTATATTGATATAATCTTAAAAATTAATTTTTTTTGATTAAATAGTACATTTTGGTTAAATGATAATAAAATCATTGTAGTAAATAGATAATTAATATACACATGAATTTGTGGACATCATAAAACTATGATGTCTCAAAAACATGGCTTATTGATTAAGTGCATTTCATAATAACTTTTTAGTGTATCAAATGATTAATTATGAACCTGAATGTGTCCAGTATTGATAAATTTCATTTTCCTGACCAACCCATGAACGAAATCATCACGAGAAAGAAACATGTTTTAGTGTAACCCTCGATGCGCATGTTCAAAAAGTCAAAGAATCATAAACAGTGGGAATTTTAATTCATCACACCTATATGAATATAAACACACTTTTAAATAATGAAAACATAAATACACAAATTATATAATTTTATTTTCCATCCCAAAAATAAGAATAATTTATATAATTTTCAATCCATGTATATAAAACTAGTATATAGATCTCTAAATTAATTAAAAACATTCATGAATTGTAAATTAATAATACTCAATTAATAAGTTCCATATTTCTAGAGATATTATATCCATAAAATACACACATTTTAACCAAATAATATGATAGATATTACATATGACTAATGTGTGAGTATATAAAAACACCCAAATGGTATCTATTTTAGAATCTCTTTACACCATGAGAATTATGTATCATAACAAATAAGAATAAGGAATGAAAAATTTAACCAATAATCCACCAATATAAACCATTCAAACCACTTATATTTCAATTTTATTGATTTTCACATACATTCTGGCACAAAAAGTATATGTTTCCTATTATAAATCATCACAATCACAAATTAATCCCACAAAAATAAATTTTTTCTATTAATAGGGTCCTCTCTTGTTATCGCTATATATTTTTCTACCCCATGAGTCATTAATGCTATATATATATTGATATGTTTTTATAATTCATATGTATAAGGTATTTGGATTTTCTGGCGCAGTTTATCTAAAAATACATTACACTTACACAAAATTCCTTGAATGTTTTATTTACACTTTTATTGGCTCTCACTGAATACCATGTTTTAATCCATGAGGGAATCACCAACTAAACACGAATTATCATAATCATCATAATAAAATATTTTTAATTACTATTGACAAGATATATTTTATCCAATGTAGTTATAGTGAAAGGGATCAAACATCATTGATAAATTTTATCATCCTGAAAGGATACATCGCATTCACATGTCATATGAAATACAATAACAACACAATGATATACAAAAATATTATCCTAGAAAAAAATAGCCTATGGTGAATGTAACACGATATTTCATTCCATACATAATGATACAAATGAGTTTTTATGACATATTTTTGTTGAAAAAACAATCACTTTGATAGTTTATAACAGACACAATCACATGTCTTAAGGAACTGTAACAATGATTAGTGTTATAAAAATGAAATTAAATTTATTCATATTATGAATACTAACTATATTATGAATATTATATGTATTGTAGTGGTATAATGGTAAAAGAAAATACATTCACCTACGAGTAGATAGTATTCTATTTCAAACCTCAAAACATATCACAAGAGTATGCACGTCGCCAATCTGAGATGAAGAAAAACGGTAAAGCACTATGAAATGAGTAGAATACTCTAACATATTAATAGATCCCTACTGAATATGTATTAATTCCCATGCATGATCATCTCTCAGATTCTACAGGAAAAAGTGATCATAGAAAGCTACTTTGATGTCAACCCAAACCATGTCACCGATCTTCACATCCTAAGACAAATCCTCCCACCAGTGCTTGGAGGAGTCACTAAACATGTAAAAATAATGTTAGACCCGTCACTCTAGAAGATTCCTGACGTGGTAGAATAAAAAACATATGGATTATATCCATGAATCTTCAACCTAAGTGACTTCACTCCCCAAGATAGTGGGAGGGTGATACTGCTGAAAGTCTCGCGTGAGGTATTCCATATGTAGGGAGGGTCTGGGGATACTCTGGACTGACTACATAAACCAAAGGAGAATATCATTGAACTAACAATCAGGTTTTCTCAGACGGTAGGCAGTAGGTTGAACCATAGGAGGCACTACAAGAGGTACCCATAGTGGATTGGGACCCACCATCTCATGAATATTCTCATTTCTACTCTCCCGAGGAACAATGTAATGAAGTCCTAGAGGTATTGTTCTAAAACAAAAAAAGACACACCATTATACAAAAGGTATAGAATAAATGGTTAACAAATATGGTGAAGAAAAAGGTTTGGTACATGGCCTACCACTGAGCACTACGCAACTTATAACCCTCTTCAAGAGACAGTTTTTGATATGAATGAGAAAAACTATAAGGATTACTAAACAGGTTCAACTATCCGTTTTCAGGTTATGTCATTTTAATAACAAAAAAAATATCCCAAAATTATTTTTCGAAAACAAGGTTTGCAATCATTTTACCACTAGGATGAATAGAAATCACACGCAAACATGAAAATAAACTCTGAAAAAATATATGACATGGAAATATTCCAGTCATTTTAAATCCAATAGTACCTAATTTAATGCATGTAATGTATTTTCCACATATAATTTGGTCAAAATGGTAAAAACCATTATCTAAACAATACCAACATAATAACAAGACAAAAAAAGTGAGTCACCCAATGGTGAAATCAGAACAACAATAAATATAATAATCAATAATGGCAATCCCAATCTAGGAATTTGGGATTCCCCCATGCATTGGTTAGCTACGTCCAATCACAAGGTACATTCCAAATCCATATATCCTACACTCTTATCTCACCCAAATAGTAAGAAAAAAAGGATAAAAAACCACTCTGATACTACATTGTAGCATCCCCATTCTGGGAACCATATGAATGGTGCCCCGAGCCGAGTTGGCCAGATTACTAAAACCACATCACCCTGAATGCTAGAGGCTACCAACTAGTAGTAGGGTCCTTTTTGTGTCAATGGGGGAGATTATTAGTTCATTGGTAATAGGTATTATCAAAAAGGAAGTAAAAAATAATTAATAATAAATAACATAAGAACATAAATAAATAAACTATAGTAGAAGAAATATGAATAATCCAATTGAATAAGAATCAAGTGTTGAAGCTCAAAAAACAATTTCATTCCATGATGTCTGTCAAAACTGAAATCTCAAAAAATAGAACCCAATCATACAATCATCTAAAATTAAAATACGTCAGGGGAAACAACTGCATCACATGAAAGGCTCGGTCCTCTACACCAGTCTATATCTAGTGAAGAAAGATAAAATCAAGCATCATAAGCAGCACACTTCCTATTTTTAATACCTTTAAGAATATAATCTAATTAGGTTTCAATGATGACCGAGTAGGGTGTGAGATAAAATCCCAGTAGGTAGGCAATGATGGTGTCTAAACAATTCCATTACATGCAGTAATAAAATGTTTTGTGTCATTATATAATTAATAATGAAAAATAATTAAGAGCTATAAAATAAATAATTTGTCCCGGGATCCCAATGGCAACATTTCATAACCATCTACATCACCCTAAGTTTCGAGTACTAAGGAAGTACATGTAATAAGAAGGATGCACACAAACACACACACACACACACACATATTCCTAGAAAAGGAAGGTAAAAAAAGAAATAGGAACACACCCAAGCTTGTTCTTTAACATGGGGCCTAAATCATGTGTCATCTAGTGTACTTCAACATACCAGATAAATATCACAATTTTCAAGAGACTCAAAGTGATATTAACATAAACCCATAGTGCATCATCATTAATGTTCAAGTTGAGAGTTGGAGTCTGACCTCATCTCAATGGTATCTCTACGATAAATCCCTTAAATTATCCAATACCACTGAGCTTGTCTGAGGAAATCTTTAAAAAGAACAGGTATTGATCAAGGCTTGGCATTACCATGAATCTACCTCAATAATGAAATAAGGGGTAGAGCATAATATGAGTCTATCTTATACACATTTCCAAGGGTTCCTTCCTCGATGGGTCATTTAGGAACCAATACCATTCATATGTATTTTGAATGCATGAGGAAGTCTCGGTCTGGAAAATCCTAAGACACACACTTCAACGGATTGTGGTAACCAATCAGGAATGATGGGTTGAATAATAGACCTTAATATGGGAATGAAATTCTATCCCCACCTCGATTTTTATTTAAATTTCACAGTAGAATATATCAAATATCATTCATATATAATTGCATCTTGAAATTTATGAAGAAACACATGTGAAACAGAGGTCATTAATGTAATATTACAGAGTAAAAATATAAATGGAAGGATACCTTATGAGAACACGAAGACAAATGAACATTTTAGTTATTAAATAATTTATCACAACCCACTAAAAAACCAATAATTCTATATTTATAATTAAACTAATTTAATTATTTATATTAAACATAACAAAAATGGGTTGTGCAACACCAGATGTTGATTGAATTAAATACCCATCTAATTGAATCAATACCAACCATTTTGGCACACACAATTGGGTGACTGACCATATTTAATCAATTTATACAATTTAATTTATTTTTATTAGGTCTCCAATAATTATGCAGAATAATTAAATTGAAACGATTGGGTGAATTTGAAAAAAGTTAGTATGAACCATTTAATGGAACAACTATATGTTTTTATAAATCACAATGAAACAAAGAGAAAGTGAGTATACACACTTCCTTGTTGTCTCAGATGATTATATGGTCTACTCTATTCTTTGATTTTACCTAAAATGGAAGAAAATATATTATTTTAGAAATCCCCCAAAATAGGGATAATTCTTTCCGCGGCGAACTACACAAAGGATACTCTAAAAAACTCTATGATTCTATATGTGCAAGGGTATCCATGCCCTCTAATTTATAGTTCACCTATAAGTGATGAAAAAGGATAAAGAAAATAGGAAAACAAGTCATATTTAGAGGCAAAAAGATGGTGCACCACCTATGGAGAGGGTGAGGCATGAATTTAGAGGGCGGAGAAAAAGATATGATGAATAAAAAAGAAAAAGAAAAGAAACCAAAAATGATAAAAATAAAATAAAAGAAAAATTGAAAATAAAATGGAAAATAAAATAGAGAAAAAAGATGGAAGTGAAATAAGTTTAAAAACTATAAAATAGATGTCTGTCATTTTAATTTTATTATGTTTTCTGTATCACCCATTATATTTTATTTCTAAATTTCCTTTTATCCATTATTTCATTCATTAAAATTATTATTAAATCTATTATTATTTATTTTTAATCACTTCTTAGATATTTTAATCCATAAAACCATTCTAATGCGTGATATTACATTTTTCATAAATCCCATGCAATTATAAATGTATTTAAAAAGATTCTCGAGACACGTAGTGGGGTGCGCAGGCGCGTGCTGAAGTTTTCATTAAAAAATTTTGCAAAAAAAATTAAAGTATTATGTACCTGATTAAATATGATATGTTAGATTTTGGATCATTTATAGGTACATAATAATTACATATTTACTATAATGGTGTTTCAAATGTGTACGATTGATATCAAACCTGATGTGCAGGTTTATTTCAAATCACACCATTTTCAGATTATTTTTGTTGATGTCTCTATTAGGGTAATTAATTAAACAAAATATATTTCTTGATCATATTATAAATATATATATATATTTAAATTAAAAGTATTCATTAATTTTTAACTCTTTATGTACTAAGAATGGTAAAACAATTTTTTTATAGAAAACTGACTTTTTCGAATCTTTTAGAAATTTTTCTTCTATATACATATTTTATGTAAATTTTTTATTCAAAATTTTTTATTATTATTGATCTATTAATATATTTATATTTCTATCCATTTTTTGATATATAAAAAAGAAATAAAATTTATTTTTATCATTTTTCAGAATGATATTGTTTATGAATTTTTTTTATGTCTAAAAAAATTGTTTTTTTTAATTTGGTATCAAATTAATTTTCCACAATTATAACTAATAATTTCCTTAATGTTAAATTTAATTATTTATAAATTTAGTTATAAAATCAAATTTTCCATTTATATTTGATTTTTTTTGTATTTTGTATAAGTTGATTTAAAATGAAATCGGAAATTTATTCTAGAAATATTCATGTGATATTTTTAATGTATATTCATCTATATCTACATAATCTCATGGATGATATTATTCACTGGTAATGTACTATTTTTATATCACTCTTCACGTTACTTGTGATTATTTATAATTCTATTTATTATTTTAGTAAACTAAGAAAATTTCATATTTATATTAGTAATATTAATATTTAACTTTGATTTTCACCCCATTAATATAAGGAATGAATTGGACTTTTTAATTTAATGGAGGGGCCAAATATTGATCCTTGTTGCATTGGTTTGTATCGTCACACAATAATGATTAGGTACATGTATGGGGACTTAACTATTTATGTGATATATCTTCACACAAGGACTAGGCATTACGATTTTTTGCCCAACATTACAGAATCCATCATTATATGATTAGTTATTGATTTCTATGTAATTATTTCATTTTTGATTAAATCAATGGTTATGTTTGAAGATAATTAGATTAATATTATGGAATTATATAATCTTCATTTATTCTCACCATATTATTATTTGCAATGAAATTATAAATTAAATGGAATGTGTTCTGAGTAATGTATCATACGAATTTTATTATGTCTTTTTTATTTTAGATATCATATATTGTACGCATACACGTACTATGTATCTAAGGACAAATCATTATTTTTTTCTATTACTAAGTATTATAGAATGTATTTTATTATTGACATGATAGGATATTATTAATTGAATAATATTGTTCCTAATGAAATTACAATGAATAATTTTATTTTTATAATGTATTGTGAGAGTCGTGGATGTGTATAGTGTCCTACTACTACTAAACTATTTGATCACATGGGATAGGATAGATTCTAATTACTACCAATGTAATTATGTGACCATATATTCTAGGATAGTAGGGCTCTGTCCATTACTATTTGTATCCAATCACGTTTATTTGAATAAAAGGAAACTAGTTTAAAGAATATATATTGATTATGGAACAAGGAACTATGAGTTTCATTGATGATTAATGTGACTGTAGTATTATATAATAAATTTTTGTCAGGTAGAGATTATGTGGTCTTTAATGAAATACATCCATGTATGGATATAACAATTGATATTTATTTGACATATATGCATCTAGGGATAATAAAATGGAAAATAGTTGGTAAATTAAATACTAGAAATCATTATGATTCATGGTGTGTTCTCCATTATGGTGCATAAGGTTTGAGACTACTGATGTATATGAATTGGTCAAATAATCATTTTAATCATTATAATCAATTTGAATTGACGATGATAATGAAAATCCTAGGTAAATGAAAAGCTATATTAGATTAAATATATGGTGTCTTGATTTAGGAATACTATAAATGATAATATTAATTCCAATTATTAATAATTTTAATTATACAATTCAATTTTTTTTTCAAAAAAACTTCTTGAACTATGATGAATCATGTCAAAGATGAATCCTATTGAAACTGTGGTGATTATGAGCATCAAAATTAGATGGTTGTTGGAAAGAAAGATATCATTATTATTCATAATAATTTATCATAATATGTTATTAATAACATTACTCAGAACAAAAAATTATACTCACCAAGTAATGAAATGATACAATATTCTGAGTGATCAGATAGTAGAGACGTTAGAGTAAAGGACACTCAAATTCAATAATGTCGTAAATAATGAATGAGAGACTGAGGGAATTTATCAATGGTGGGAGAAGATGATTTATGTGTTGAAATAAAAAAATAGATAAAATATTATTATTGAGTCCAAATTATTTTGTGTGGGGAACATGGAAATTATCTGAGTTAATGTCCTGATCTGAGGGTTAAGTTGTATTACATTGATGGAACTAGGTCATGAAATAGTTCATGGGAATTGATTTCATTTTTATGTATTTCAATTCAATATGTATATTTTTATGTTTTACATCAATGTTATTTTTGTATTATGAATAATGAATAATGTTAGTATTATTCAACATATGTTTTTATTATGTATTTGAATGAATTTATTGAATGTTATTATTGACTAAGATATGTTGTTTACGGGAAGTAATATATTTTGTGGAAGAAACATGGTTTGGGGAAATATAACCCTCAATATGTGCCAAATATTGATTTTACAATATTTATTTGGGATAAAGAGATTATTCATGATGATGAAATAAATTAAAAATAATTAGAGTCCATGAAAATGATTAGTGATATGGTTATACTGTTATTGATGCTTGATTTTTCATCATTATTTGATTAATGGAATTAATTTTTAAACTTGTAAATTGTAATTAAAAGAATGGATATAGATAATTTTGGATGTAAAAATCATTTAATTAGGTATCAATAGTGATCACAGTATCTAATTACATAGTACGTAACATTAACAGTTACCTTATTATGTTCAAGGTGTAAAAGTTATGTTTATTTTTATATTTATGGATCATGATTCTAAATTTTAATATATTTATTTCAATACGATGTTAATAATAATGATTTTTATGATAAATTCATATTACATGGAATATGTTGAATATTGGTCATTTCTGTAGAGCATTATGAGATTAATTGAAAATATTGGATACCTTTATTATACAATTTTTATGTTTTTAATAGATGTAATAATAGTTTAATCATTTTGGGAAGATATAATCTGTTTAAAGACTAAATTATTAATTTACTCCAGAAAATTTATCTAGGATATTCATATCTTGTGTTACAAACTGAATATTATATTGTTTCAATAACATCCATTTTATGTAATTATTATTATAAATAAGAATATATTAGGTAATTATATTTTTTATAATAATTAATCATAAATGTAAAAGTATTTCTAAAAATTAGAGAAATGTTTTTGAAATGAAAAATTTAAATAATTAACACTAATACATTTGAATCAATGATGTATTCATCCATCACATAATATATGGATTTGAAATTATTAAATTTATCCTGAAATTGTCCCATATAACCATATAATAATATTTTTTTAGTTTCTACCAACATGTACATATATCCACATTCCATTAATTTTATCCAGTTTGAGAACATTTATTTATAAATATAGATGAACTTCATAATAACCTTTATCTCTTTTACTGATAATCTTTTAATAACCATTTAGAAAAATGGTTTTGAACAATATAATTTTCAAATGAAACACTTTATTTCTCAGAACCATATCAATTTTCAATGAAGAAATTTATTGAAGTTTGTTATAATATGACAAAAATAATTTTTACAATATGACTCTTTAAAATAAATTTATTGTATAATATATTATGATTCATGCAACCTCAAGTATAAATGATCTATTATATTTTATTATAATATAAGATAGCTGTAAAAATTGTATGGTATGAATAATAATTACAAAAAAATAAGAATAGATATTTAATATATTCATAAAAAAAATAATGTAGTTAATAATTCATTAGAAAAGAAAGTAAACATCATTGTAATGTTAATGAAAATCATTTAAGAAAAAATATTTATTAGGGTGAAATGATATATTATTATAATAAAATAAACCATTAAATATTGGTGAATTGTTTTAATGAAATTTATATATAGAATATTAAATAAAATTTATAATTTATATAATATTTTTTTATAGGAATGGGTTAAGAAAAAATCTTATTTTATTCTTAAAACACTATTTTTCTAAATAAACTAATTTAACAAAAAATTCACACTTATTTGAAAATTAATATATCACACTAATATAAAATTTATTTGAAATAATAGTCATCATTATATAAAAATTATAATTTAATAATTTCATAATAGTTATTTTTTTGATAATTTTCTAAAATATTATTTTTTTGATTAACAGTAATGAATTTGATCTTTAAAAAAATTCACATTTAATTAATTCAACATGATAAATTTTATTTTAAATTTTTTTAGTTATAAAATAATTTAAATAATAATATTAATAAACCAATTTAAGTCAACATTATAAATTTTATCAATTAATTTTGATATAATAACTTTTTAAAAAATAATGAATTTTTTTTCATTGAAAAATTGTTTTATCATCAGAAATGGACGTTTAATCGTTAAGTATATTCTGAAAATTGTTTTAAAATATTTTGAAAAGGATTATTAAATTTATTCAATAAAAATAATAATTAATATTAGTTAATAATTCTAATAAAATTTCCTGTAATAAAAAATAGTAAAACTAATAATAACATTTAAGCTCAGTTAAGGTTAAAACCGGTTTATGTGGGTCAAACTAAGATGATCCCAATTGAAATTGACAAAAATATGTATAATTTGTGTTTTCATTAAATTCTTCATCATTATGTCATATTTGATGATATATGGTTGATATTAGGGGAAATTTTTCAATGAAATGGAATTGAAAATATATACAATCTATTTAATAATATAAGTACGTAAATCAACTCAATTAAAAAAGGAAACTCATGTAGTAATTCCATCACACCTCATTAATCATTTATAATGAATAAAACATTTATGTATCACAACAAAATTATTATACATGTTCTATCGATTTATTTATTACCCAATGTCCAACCATACAGAGTTTAATAAGATATATAATAGAGGTTTTTTAAATTAATAGTAATTATCTTATCAATGCTAATTATTATTTACTTCATATTTAACACAATAATTTATCTATTAATAATTAAAATAACATAAAACAATTGTATACCATGTAATATGATGTTATTATGTTGATATAAGATTAAATATATATCACATCTTATATCAAATGTGATAAATACAGTTGATCATTTATACAACAGACTACTGCTTTATGACATGATTCAATTCTTGTTCTATCATTGTATCTCACCAATGGTAATAATGATGTCTTAAATAATATATATGACATATTTTACATAATTATACCTTTGGAATTATAATATCACATCATTTTTTTACATTCTTATTTGATGAAAATTATAATGTTACTCATGCATAAGTGTGGGAAAGTTCCTCCACATAGTTATGTGATTAATTATTAATTTATTCAATAAATAGATTTTAATAAGGATTAATGAAATTAACATATATGATATATATTATACTATAAAAAACATGATTTTTTTCTTTGTTTTTATTCTTTTTTATCTAAAAAATTTGAAAACAATGTTATTGTTTACGTATCACCAGGTATCTATATAAATAGTGTTTTTCATCTCTCTATCATTATAACTAATGAATCATACTAAGACACATATTATAAGTATATTTTATTTATATGTTAAGAATATAATTCAGGATATGATAGAACAATTACCAATCTACAAAGATATAAAATACCGAAGTTAATCTTCAAAAGAAATTGAAGTAGTAATTACATAGAATAGTAATTTTAACAATGAATTGATAATAATGTAGTGATAAAATATAACATATAAATAATAAATTGTATAATATATAACATTATTTTTCTTGAATATATTAATATTAAATCTATATTTATTAGAATTTATTTTTAGAATCGTACAATTGATTTCAAACCTAAGGAAATGGATTATTTAAAAATAATATCATAATTTGTGATTTTTTATATTGATGTATTTACAAGGGGAATTATTTAAAATTTCTATATAATATCCAATATATTTATTCTCATATTTATATTTATGGAAATTAAAATTTTTCCTATATTTTAAACCCTGGATGTAATATTGATAATGGAAAAATGATTTTAAGGAATACCATCATTTTTTCATACATTATCATCTATATTTTTCATATATATAAATAAATTTCTTCAAATATGATTAATTATTTTTAGTTATTATAAAATTATTTATTTTAAAAAATTACTCCCATGTTTTAAATTTATGATACTGTCCAAAATGATTCTTACTAAAAAAATTTGAATGAGTAACTTTTTTACATTTACAAAGGTTTGGAAGGAAGGATATTTTGATATATATTACATGAATTCACTTTTAATCCTTCAAATAAATTCAACTAATTAATGAATAGAGTTGATTGATCATGATTTTCATCAAAAAATAAATATTTTTTCCTTAATATTTGTTATATTTTTAGATGTGGTATAATGTTGTTAAAAACTAAAAGGATAATTTCCACATGAAATAAACCAAATATGTTTTGAACTATATTCATCCCACACAACATTATTCAATGCATATAATTATTTAATAGTGATGTAAATTTTTTATACCATTCTTCTTATTACATTATATGGTTTATGAGTATGGTTATTCATAATGGATGTTATTTAAATTTTTATTCATGTTTTTAATAAAAATTGTAATGTTTATTGTTTCCCCTCTTTCAATTGAGGAATGCATTAGACGTCAATGAAATTTTTAATAAAAAAATAATTTATCACAAAAAAACTACCAAAAACCAATAATTCATGGTTTATAATTACTCTAAAGTAATTATTAAAATTGGTCATAACACAAAAAAGGGATGTGCAACACATGAAGTTGATTAAATTAAATACCCAGCTAAACGAATTTATATCGGCCACTTCGGCACTCCCAGAGGGGTATTCAACCACATTCCAACTATTTAAACAATTTAATTTATCATAAATAGGGATCCAATAATTTTGAAGAATAATTAAATTTATATGATTTTGAGAATTGTCAATCGTTAGTAGGAACCGAAAAACGACACAATTGTGTGTTTTTATAAATCACAATAATATAGTGGTAGAGTGAGTAGGCACCCTTTCATGTGGTCACTGATGATTCTATAATCTGCAGTTGTCATTTATTAGACATAAAATTGAAGAAAAGAAAGGATTTTATAAAAACACCAAATAGGGTAAAATCCTTCCGCAACGAAATGTGCAAAGGATACTCTCAAAAACTCTACGATTCCAAATACAGAAGGTTGGAATTGGCTGCAAGTGTATAGAATACTTGATAATGAAGAAAAAGGATGTACAACAGAGGAAAAAAAATCTTCCCTAGATGTTGAAAGGTGCTGTACCACCTAGGGAGAGGGTGAGGTATGACGTGAGAGGGAGGAGAGGAAGATAGGAGGAAAACGAGAAACAAAATAAAAATAAAAATAAGAGATGAATAATTGAAAATAAAAGGAAATATAAAATATAAAATATAATATAATAAAAATTAGGGAAATTAGATAAGATAAAAATAATGAAATATGGTAGTCTCCTATTTTATTTTATTTTAATTTTTCTATAATAGACATTATATTTTATTTCAAAATTAACTTTTATCCCTTATATCTTTCGTTTAAATTTCAATTAAATATCTCCTTATTTCATATCAATCACAAACAATTATTTTAATCCTTAACCCCATGTTAATGCATGATATAACATTTTTTAGAAACCCCATGTAGTTATTAATGTATTTAAATAGCTACCCGAGACACTCAATGGGGTGCGCAGGCGCGCGCCCATGGTTTCTTCAAAAAATTACACAACCATAATTTAAACATTCTAATCCTGATTAAATCTAATACATTACATTATGGTTCATTAATATGAACATAATAATTATATATTTATTATAATTTTGTTTTAAATTAGAATGAATGAAGTCAATCCTGATGTAAGGGTTTATTTCACAATCACATAATTTTTCAGATAATTTTTGTCGATGTCTCAGCTATGGGAATAAATTAACCAAAAAAAAGTTTCTAAAATTTTTATATAAATATTGAAATTAAATTTTGTCCTTAATTTTATAGTCTTTATGTACAAATGCTGGTAAAATATTTTTTTTATAGAAATATGACTTTTTTCGACACTTTTAGCATTTTTTTCATCAATATCTATATTATATGTTATTTTTTTAAAAAAATAATTTATTATTATTTATCATTTAATTATTATATTTCTATTTTTGTTTGAATTATAAAAATGTATAAAATTTATCATTTATTATTTTTCAGAATGATGTACTTTTTGAATTTATTATAATGTCTAAAAGGAATGTTTTTTTAATATGGCATCAAAATAATTTTCAACCATAATAACTAATAATTTCATAAATGATAAATTTAAATTTTTAAAATTTTCCATAAAAAAACAATTTTTCACATTATATTTGAGAATTATTTTTATTTTATATAAGTTCATTAAAAAGAAATGGGAAATTTATTATTGACATATTTGTGCCATAATTTTAATGTATATAAATCTATATCTAAATTATTTCATGGATATTATTCTTCATTGATAATGTAATATTTTGATATCATTATTCATGTTACTTGGGACTTTTTATAATTCTATTTATTATATAAGTAAATTATGAAAATTTCATATTTATTTTATTAATATTAATATTTACCTATGATTTTTCACCCCATTCATATAAGGAATGAATTGGACATATAAAGTGAATTGAGGGTCCAAATATAGATCCATGTTGCACTCATTTTTATCATCACACAATAATTATTAGGTTCTTGTATGGGGCCTTAACTATTTATATAATATATCTTCACACGTGGACTCGATGTTATGTTTTATTTCCCAACATTATATATTCCATCATTATACGATGAGTTATTGATTTCTATTTGATTACTCTATTTCTGATGATATCAATGGTTAACATTGAAGTTAATTATATTAATTTTATTGAATTATTTAGTCGTCATTTAATCTTTACATATTATGATTTTAACTAATTTTGAATTTTAAATTGAATGTTTTCTGAGTTATGTATTTAATAAATATTATTATTCCTTTTTTATTCAAGACATCTTATATTGTATGCATACTCATACTGAGCATCTAAGGTCACCTCATTTTTATTTTTCCTTTCCCAAGTATTATATAATTTGTTTTATGATTGACATACCAGGATATTCTTAATAGAATAATATTATTCCCAATGAAATTACTATGCATAATTTTATATTCTATAATGTATTGTGAGATTCATGTATGTTCCTAGTGTCCTACTACTACTAAATTACTTGATCACATGGGATATGATAGCTTCAAATTACTACCAATGTAATTATGTGACAATATTGTCTAAGATACTAGGGTTACATTCATACTGTTGGTTCCCAATCAAGTTTAGTATAATACATGGAAACTCTATTTAATAATATATATTGTTTTTGTAATATGACACTTTGAGTTTCATTGATGATTAATGTGACGGTAGTATTATATCATAAATTTTTTTAAGGTAGGGATTATGTGGACGTTAAAGAAATACTTCCTTATGTGGATACAAAAAATTGATTTAGATTTGGCATATATTCATCGAGGGGTAATTAAATGGAAGATAATTGTTCAATTGTATTCTAGATATCATTATGAATCATTTTGAGTTCTTTGTTAAGGGGCACATTGTTTGGGACTCCTGATGTATATGATTTGGTAAAATAATATTTTTATTACTAATCATTATGATGGATTTGAATTGATGATGACAATGAATATTCTAGGTAACTAAAAAGTTATAATAGATTAAATATATGGTTCCTTGATTTATTAATCCTATAAAAGATTATGTTCACTCATACTATTAATAATTTTAATTATACTATTTAATTTTTTTAAAAAAATGTTTGAATTAAGATGAATCATATTAAAAATGAATCCTCTGTAAATTTTGGTCATTGTGAGTGTCCAAATTATATAGTTATTTGAGTGAATGATATCAATATTATTCATAAAAATTTATCATAATATGTTATTAATAACATTACCCATAACTAAAAATTGTACACACCAAGTAATGAAATGATACAATATTCCGAGTGATCAGATAGTAGAGATGATGAAGTAAAGAACGCTCAATTTCATTATTGTTATAAATGCGGAATGAGGGACCCCGGGTAATTTATCCAAGAGGGTAAAGATGATTTATGTGTGGAAATAAATAATATAGAAAAAATATTGTTATGGAGTTCAATGTATATTGTGTGGGGAACATGGGAATTATCAGAGTCAATGCCCTGATCTAAGGGTTATGTCGTATTCCATTGAAGGAACTAGGTCATGAAATATTTGATGTGTGTTGATTGAAATTTTTATGTATTTGTGTTCAAAAATTATGTATTGTATTTTTTACATCAATGATATTTTATTTATAATAATAATTAATAATCTATGGATTTTCTGGATATGTTTTCATTATGGATTTGAAATAATTTATTGAATGGTATTAATGACCATGATATATTGTTCAGAGGAGGTATTGTATTATATGGATGAAACATGGTTGGGGGAAATATAACCCTAAATATGTGCTGAATATTGATTTTATAATATTAATATGGGATAAAGTGATTATTAATGTTGATGAAATAAATAAAATAATATTAGAGTACAAGAAAACGATTAGCGATATGGTTATACTGTTAATGATGTAGGATTTTACATCATTATAAGTTTAATGGACTAATTTTTTATATCTTTCTAATTGTAATTAAAATAGTGGATACAACTAATTCTGGATTTATTAATCAATTTATTATGTATCAATAGTGATCACAGTATCTAAATATTTGGTTCGTAACATTAACAGTTAATTTATAATGTTCATCGGGTTAATGTTAAGTTTATTTTTATATTAATTGATATTGATTATAAATTTTATTATATTTATATCAGTATGAAGTATATACGAATGATTTTGTATAATAAATTCTTAATTAATCGATTATGTTGAATATTGGTAAATTCTATTGAGATTTAAGAGACTAATTTACAATATTGGATATCATTAATAAACAATTTTTTATGTTTTTAATATATGTGATAATAGTTTATTCAGTTTTGTATCATATAATATGTTTAATGATAAAATTAAATAATTTAGCCCAGAAAAAATATCTAGGATATTCATTTCTTGTGTTATGTGATGGAGCTCATATTGATTGAATAAAAATAATTTTATGTAATTATTCTTATAAATATGAATATATTAAGTAAATTTTTTTTTAAGTGTTGATAAAAAAAGTAAAAGTCTCTCACAACATTAATGAAACGGTATTAAAATGAAAAATTAATATATTGAATATGAATACATATGAATCAATTATTTTTTCATCCATCACATGATATATGGAATTGAAATTATTAAATTTATCCTAATAGTGTCTTATATAACCATATATTAGTTTTTTTTTAATTTTTCACAAACATGTCGATATATCTTCATCCCATTTATGTTATCCAGATTGTGAACATTTTTCTATAAATATAGATAAACTTCATAATATCTGTTATCTATTTTGTAGATACTGTTTTAATAACCATTTTAAAAAATGGGTTTTATAAATGTAATTTTCTAATGAAACTCTTTATTTCTTTGAACTAGTTTGAATTTGAATGAATAAATTTATTTAAAGTACTTAGAATATGAAATGACTAATTTTTAAATTATTCCTCTTTAAAATAATTTTGTTATATTATATATTATGATTCATGTAAACATGATTCTAAATGATATATTATATTTTATACTAATATAAGATTGCTTTTAAAATTGTAAGGTATGAATAATAATTAAAAAATAAATAAAATTATCTTTTTTATCTACGTAAAAAATAAATTAATTGGTTATTAATTCATTTGAAATGAAATTAAACATAATATTAATGTAAATGAAAATCTTTTATGAAAATCTATTTTCTTCTGGGAAATGATAGTTTATTATAATAAACTAAAATATTAAATATTGGTGAATGGTTTTAATGAAATTTATTTATAATATATTTAAAAAATTATAATCCTTATAATATTTTCTTAGGAAATGGGTAAGAAAAAAATCTTATTTTACTCTTAAAACTATATTTTTCTAAAAAAAGTAATTTAACAAAAAAACATCACTCCTATTTGAAAAGAAATATATTATACCAATATAAAATTTATTTGAAAAAATAATCATCATTATATTAAAAAAATAATTTCAAAATTTCCTAAGAGTAATTTTTTTTTAAATTTCAAAAATATTAATTTTTCGATTAATAGTTAAAAAATAGATCTTTATAAATATGTTATTCACATTTAATGAATTTATGAAAAAAAAATTATTTTAATTTAATTGTAATTATAAAATCATTTCATAGATATCATAATTAATCTAATTTAGATCAAATTTTAAAAAAGTATCATTTAATGTTAATATAATAACTTTTTACAATTATAGAATTTTTTTCTTTGAAAAACAGTTTTATCTTCAGAAATGGACGTTTAATTCTAAATTATATTCTGAAATTTATTTCAAAATATTTTAAAATGGATGATTAAATTTATTCAATAATAATAAATAATATTAGTTAATATGTACAACACAATTGTTGGTAATAAATAATAGTAAAAATAATAATAATATTTTAGCATAGTTTAGGTTAAAATAGGTTTAAGTGGGAAAAACTAAGAGGTTCCAGACTAAAATGAACAAAAATTATTTCTAATTTCTACGTTTATTAAATTTTTAATCATTATGTAGTATTTGGTTTTTATGTTTGAATTTTGGGGACATTTTTCATAGAAATTGAATTGAATATATAGAAAAACTATTTTATATTATATGTACATAAATCGACTCAAATAAAGAAGAAAATTCAACCAATCATTACATCAGACCTTATTAGTAATTTATCATGAATAAAACAATTAATGTATGCCACCAAAATACTTATACATGTTCTATCTATTTATTTATTACCCAAATTTCAACCATACCGAGTTTAAGAAGATATATAATAGAGGATTTTCAAACTGATGGTAATTATTTTATCGATTTTAATTATTATTTACTTATTATTTGAACACAATAATTTATCTATTAATAACTAAAATTCCATTAAAAAAGTGTATAACATATAATATGATGTTATTATGTTTATATAAGATCATATATCAATCACATCTTATATCAAATGTGATAAATATAGTTGATCATTTATACAGTGGACAACCGCTTTGTGAACTAATTTAATTCTTTTTCCATCATTATCACTCAAAAATGGTAATAATGATGTTATAATGATTATATATTAAATATTTGACATAATTATACCTTTGGAATTATAATATCACATCTTTCCTTATACCTTCTAATATGTTGAAAAATGATAGTGTCACTCATGAATGAGTGTGGACAGGCTCCTCCACAGAGTTATGTGATTATTTTATCATTAATTTTATAAATAGATTTAAATAAGGATATTTGAAATTAATTTATCTCACATATATGATACTATAAAAAATGATTTTTTTTCTTATTTATTATTCTTTTTTTATATAAAAATAATGAAAATAACATTCTTCTATAAGTATCACCTACTATCTATATGAACAATTTTATTAATCACTCTATAATTATAATTAATGTATTATAATAAGACACATATAATAAATATATTTTATTTTTATATTGTGAATATAATTTAGGATATGATTGAACCATTTTCAATCTGAAATGATATAAAATAAATAAGTTAAACTTCTATTGCAAGTGAATTAGTTATTAAATAGAATTATAATTTAAACAATGAATTGATAATAAAGTGGTGATAAAATTTAATATATAAATCATACATAGTATAATATATAACATTATTTTTCTTGAATAGGTTTATATTAAATATAAATTTATTATATTTTATTTTCAGAATCATACAATGGACGTCAAACCAAAGGAAAGCGTTTATTTAACAATTAGATCATTATTTTTGATTTTTAATGTTGATGTATTTGAAATCAGAATTATTTAAACTTTCTATATATAATAAAATATATGTATTCCTCTATTTATATTTATGGAAATAAAAAATATTCTAATATTTTACACCCATGATATAATATTAGTAATGGTACCATGTTTTTAAAGAAGACCACCATTGTGTTTTCTACGTGATCATCAATTTTTTTCTTATATGTTAATATTTTTCCTCAAATATGATTAATGATTTTATTGTTTTTGTATAGTTATCGATTAAAAAAATTATTCCCATTTTTGAAATTTACGATATTAGCCAAAATGAATTTTACTATTAATTTTTGAATGATTTAATTTATGACATTTACAACAGTTTGGAAGGAATGATATTTTGACACATACTACATGAATTTTCTTTTAATCCTTCCTTAAAATTCAACTCATTAAGGAATATAGTTGATGAATCGTGGGTTCCTTCCAAAAATAAATATTTTTTCCTTAATAACTGGTATATTTTTAGATAAGAAATAATTTTTTGCAAAACTAAAAGGATAACATCCCCATTTAATAAACCAATGATTTTTTGAACTGTATTCATCTCACCCAACATTATTCAATGCCTATTATTATTTACTAGGGATGCAAATTTTTAATACCATTCCCCATATTACAATATATGGTTTGTGATTATTGTTCTTCATAGTGGATGTTATTTAATTTTTATACATGTTTCTTAATACAAATTATTATCTTTATTATTCCCCCTCTTTAAATTGTGGAATGATTTGGACATTTTATGTAAAGGGAGGGCCCCACTATAAGTCATTAATGAATCAATAAAAAGTATAAGGAAAACTATCGTTGGAATTTAGATGTGGAACTAACCATTTATGTGGTATTTCATTTAATTAGGCACTGAAAGTTTGTTGATAATGTATAAAATTATGTATTTTATAAATATAATATTAGTTATAGATGACCATGTGATTATTTAATTATTTATGATATCAATAAATAATATTCATTATCAGGATATTCTTTATATGGTATTATTGGATAATTGTTTATTCTTTTTAGATTTTTTATCTTAATGAATTTATTGGGTTGATTGAATATTTTTTCTATTATTTACCTTTCCATAATGATCAAAACTTATTTATCCACGATATCATCCATTGAAAGAATACTGATACTAAGAATCTATTTTTGAACCTTTTTAATTTTACTTAATTTGGATAATATGATGTGTTTAATGATTGAAATTAAGTGATAAACTCAAGGAAATAGTTATTTCTTAAAATACATTACTATTTTCTATTTATGTATTCCAATTAATATTTTATTCTATTAATTTTAAACTGTTAAAAATTAAGGGATGTGATTAGTAGTATTTATTTAAATTTTTATAATGTCACCACAAACTCTTAGAAACTAGTGTTACAGTCTTGAGAAACACTCTCTTACATGGATTTACCATAATAAAAATTCCATTTTTTAATACAATTCATCACTATCATTTCTCATATATTAGGATACAAATGATATATAATATCATCTCTAGTTAGTAAATATTTAAAAACCAAAAAATATATCATATTATCTACAAACACTCTCCACATTATCACCTAATTTTAAAAAATCAAATTCTACTTATATAAGGTACTACAAGATATTTTAGATACATAAATAATGAAAAATAAATTTCATTCACAGATATAATATATTATTATATTAATATTTATTAGATAATATTACTATCCATACTAAAATCATATAAGAATAGTTTTTTGGAATTATGGAAGAAAAATATTTCATAAGTGAAACCCATTAACTTCATCACAACTACAACCCTTATTATTCATATCATACATAATATGATTCTTCATAACCTAGGGAATGAAAAAATTTAAAGTGAGAGATGTAACGAAAATTAAGGGTATATAAGTAAGATAACAATGATTACTTAAACATAAAATGATAATAAGGGTATCATAACATAAACATAACATTTGAAAACTATACCAATCTTATCAAAGGGAATAATATTGATTCATTATATAAATCATTGTTGTAAATAATATATGAATCATAAAAGATTTAGTGAACATGATCAATTGGAGAATTACATTTTTATATGACATTTAGTTTTTTAATAGGTATAATTTTTTATAGTAGTCAATGATAGATTCCCATAAAATTATAGTGGATTGGGATTATTCATAATTACATTATAAAACTGATTGTTCACACCCAAGACTATCATAATGGAAAAGAGTCCTTTACTATACTGGGTTACTTCCCCTTTTCATTCTACATTATCTCATGACATATCAATCACGATTTAATTAAATAGAGTTCTTTATAATTCAGAACATACCCATCCTCGGTTGAATATTACAAACATATTTAGTTTATATTGTTACTATTATCCTTGGTTATTCCATAACCAATATCATTGTTTTATAATGAACCCAACCTTCACATATATAAATAGATAAATATGTGTTTCAAAATATCATAAAAAAGTCATCATATCTTCACATCAAAACCCATTTTAAAAAATGGATTTCATAATAATTTCTTCAATATATTATATCATATGAAATGGAAAATAAATCATATTATTAATCCTATTATCAACATTAATATTAACAATTAAATGAAATAATAAAAATGGTACCGTTATATTCTATCCACCACAATTATTAATTATTATTTAATTATGATTTCAAATATGAATGATAGATTAAATTATCATATAAATATTTTATTGATGTACATAACCATTCAAATTTGAAAATAAATTTTAAAATACTAGCATGTCAAAAATATTATATAAAAAATATCATTTACCTTATAAAAGGAAAACATTAATGGACGATTGAAAACATTTAGGGGAGATGATGGTGTGAAATTATTTTCATACAATAAAACATATATGAAAATATTCCTTTATCATTTTTCATTTAATGTAAAAAGTTCCTTATTCGGAATATGAAAATAAGATTACATTAAATCCATTTTTTATAAAAAATCATTCAATAGTAAAATATTCATTGGAAATCATATTATATTTTAAAAAAATCATGAATAAGTTTAATAGAGACATGTGTATTGATGTATAATTTTACCGAATTAATAATAATAAATATTTAGTTTATCTTAAAAAGGTTTTGTATGTCTCATTATTAATTAAAGAGAGGAAAGTGAAAATAAAAAATTTATTCATTAGAAATTTATATATGGGAGTGATAAAATATTTTTCTATCTTATATGTATAATATAATTTATTCTTATCGATGTTTTACTATAAATATTCACGCCTAAAATATGATTAGAACATAAATTCCTTACCACATGTCTGGAATCCTTCTAACGTGTTCTAGAAAATGGTATAATAAATATATAATTATTAAAAATATATTCACTAAAAATAATTATATTAATCAAACCACATATAATTTACATAAATAATATCATGACCATTTCATTAAAAATTCGTTATGAAAATCATTATTATGGGTGATAATTGTTTCATTTTCCCCATATGATTTGGTCCATTTATATTTATAATAATTTTATAATATATTAAACAATAATCATTATTTAAATATTTTCAATTTTTATTAAAAAATATTTTAATTAATGCATAAATTCTATATATAGAAAAATGAAAATCAATTTTCATGGAGATGGTTGGATGTATGTACCAATGGACATTGTATCCATTTTTTTCCAATGGAATGAACGCACATAAAATAATAATTTCCTAATACATAATTATAATAATTTCGTGTATATATATCATATATATCCCATAAATACATCTTTACATTCATCAACATAAAAGGGAAATGAAAAAATTAACATCGCTTCGTGGTGGGGAATTTCAACATGTACGCATTAATGATGTTATCATTTTATACAATATCATAAGGTATGAAGGTAGGGATGATAGTATAATTGATGAAAATAATTATTTCATAAATATAATATATAATCATTAATCCCATAATTATTAAAAGTCGTGAAATATTTTTAGTGGAAATGAATTGAATCTTGATATGGGGAAGTTAGTCATACGTCTGCAGAAGTGACACCTTCACTTCTCATTTGAATGATTGGTTGAATAAAGGTTGTTTAATAAATATAATAAATTTTAATTATATTATGGATAATAAAAATATAATATTTTAATGTATAGAAAAATTTAGGGGAGGTAAAAAAATTATAATTCAACCGATTTATGAAATAAATTATATATTTGTTGAAACAATTAATTTAGATCTACTCTTATGGTATCTATTGTAGCCCAACAGTGAATAATTGAAATTATTGAATGTGTATATGGGAATTTAGGAGAAAAATTTGTAGTAGTTGGTTGTGAATTAAATTTCAATGTGGTATTAATAATTTAATGTAGGGGATCTCTTTTATAAAAAATGAGGGGGACTCTAGGAAATTATTAAAATATTAAAATTAATTAATTTCACTAACAAGGGTAATGGTTCTGAATGGATTTTGAATGATATTTGTATATGATTTTATATCATATGATATTCCATTATTTTGTTTTAATAGATATAATATTTTTATGTAATTTAATAAAATATTATTTTCATAATATATAATTATAACTTATTAAAACACGCTTCTTAAATTTGACATTTAAAAAATAATGAATTTTTTTTATTTTAATATATTCTTTTAAAATGACTCTAATATTACATATTCATCAAAAAATATTTTTTTATACCTCAACTATCTTAAATTATATTAATGTAAATATTTTTAAAAATCACTAATCATATTTTTTTTAAATTTGTAGAAATACCTCATTGGTGGTTCATATGAATTTATTATCATTATATAGAGACAAAAAATTATAAATAAACAATTATCATGATAAAAATTTAATTAACATCACAATAAATACTAATATTCATTCATAAATATGGCTTTCCCATATTTGGACACACCAGATACATTTAATTTATATTGAGTGGTATTTTGAAAATTTTATGATTTAAATATTATGTGTAATTTTATTAGAATACTGTCCATTAATCAATTAAATTAATACTGTATGTAATAAAGGTTGAATTTACATTTTCCCAAAATAATTAGGTTGAAAATTTATGGTAATATTCATTATTTTTAATATATATTGCATCGATTTAACCATCTCTAATGTGGTCAATTTTATTAATGATAATATTCATATTGACCAAATATAAAATTGATCAATTTACTAAAAAAGGCCATAATGATTCCAAAAATATAAATAATTTTATTCAATTAAATACATATAAATGGAATAAAATAGTTTTAATATATGGTTCCAATGCACAATGTATGAAATCATTACAAAAATACACTTTCAAATATTAAATTGTATCATATTCTTATTCCAATAATGGAAAATATAATTTATTAATTTAAAAATAAATGATTAATTATATAAAGCATAAATTTCATTAATATAATTCAAAAATATGATCTATTTATTTTTTTATTATTAACTGAATTTTTGTGCACAAATATAGTTTTTTTAAATTGAAACATTAAAATTAAAATTATTTATTTTTCTAATTAATGGGTAATTTTTTTTAATATATTGATGTAGAAGCCATAAATTTTTATTATTTTATTTATTATTATTTATTCCCCCCAATACAAGGGCTATTAAATAATAGACCAAAATAATTTTAAAAATATATCTCGGTTTAAATTAACATGGTATTATTTTTAACATAATCTATAAATAAATTAAAAAAATTATTTAAAGATAATTATATAATAAAATATTTACAGGTGGAATTATACACCTTTAAAAAGAATTTCGATCAAAAAAATCACCATTATGATAGAAAAATAGCATAGTTTTTCATCGTTACATCCTATAGGTTCCCATATAACTTCATAAATTTTAAAATTTCTCTAGAAAACATAGACAAGAGTAGTGGACATATTTTTTATAAAATTCACTATATGATATATAATTTTTATGAGTGGTTATTCAATATTATTATCATTGTCTGGTGTAAAAACCTCTAAGTTTAGTATATGTGAATGATCTTGTATTTACATTATTAGGATAGATATTTGGAACACATCAGAAACATGAGAGAGATTCAATGGAATCTCCTTTAGATAAACTACTTCCTTGACACAATCTTGAATTTCATATGTTCCCACATATCTCTAGACAAATATTCAATTATGTATCATCCTCATGGCCTACATATATTGTGACAAGAATAGGAATACCAAATCTATATTTTTAACTGATAATCCCATCGATGATTTTCTATAAAACATTTTTTATAAAAATTATAATGATATAATGTTTTATTGAATAGATCTATCCATATCATCAATTTAAACATCTTGATTAGGTTCTATTAACTTTATCCTTCCATCATTATCCCAACTTGTTAAAGTTATGTACATCTACAGTGTTCTTCCTAAAGAGCCACCCGAATTCTTGAGGGAATGATATTGTTAGAGAGAACTTAACAAGATGAAGATTATCATTCAATCAACAATTAAAATCCATAGAATAATATCTAAGAGTATAATGAAGGATTTAATAGTTCTATCATAAAGACATTCTCTTTCATGATGTGTTTCAAAAATGAAACATTGCTCTTTATCCAGATTCTATTAAAGACATTTCTGAAACATTGAGTTAAAACCTGGTCCCTGACCACATATAATAAAATATATTTCTCCATGAAACCTTACAACATATTAATTTATATAATTAAATGATGATTCATATAGAAATATTTTATTAGAGAAACTAAATTCATTGACTCTTTAATTTAATTTACTATAACCCATGTAGCATTGTTTAATTTAGATGTTTAGGAGAATCCTATGAAAAAAATACTTGGTGTTGTTTTCCAATTGCAATTATAGTAGGATAAATGGTTATAACATCCCATTATACTTCTATATCATATAATTAACATGATTACATACCATGAATCAAAATACATATATAGTAATATCTTATCAAGACATGAACTAATGGGTCCCAGGTCGTAACTCCCCAAAACCATGACCAACAGTCCAAGGGCAGTCGACTAGCACAATTTGGCCAAATCACACAGATCAGAGGAAATTTCAAAATGTACCTATATGAATACACCAAAATAACCACTATACAATAGTTAAGTGACATAAAACATTGGAAAAATAAAATACATGTGTACATCGTTCACAAGTTAGAGTAAAATATATTTATTCAAATGGTAAAGGGGAAAAGCAATTCCCATGAAGGAATGCACTATATACGTCCAACCTACTCATAGGAGGGGATCACTATAAAATGGATTTCCTAAAAATATCATTGTCACTACTCTGGTAAAACCCACATTTAGTCTACGTCAATATTTTCTCCCTCCCAAAGGTCATTTTAAGACTCCATATATTGGAATGTAATCTGCACAAGACATAAGAAATGTTAGAAAATCCCCTGAAGGGGTGAGTAGAAAAATACTCAGTAAGATCCCCAAAAACCCTAAAAAGAGCAGGGAGAAACTGAAATGAAATGGTCCTCTTGACCTAGTCGGAGGGAACCCAATCAAGGCAGAAACTCCATCTGAAACCATACTTGGATATATATGAAATGTCAGCTATGTCATAAGGGATTTCAACCTTAACACATAACATAACCACAAAGAATCCCATAAAACTCCCAAAAATACTCTTCTTATAGTACATGTCCAATGAGGATTCATTCTCATAGATCTAAATTTTATTTCTAATCATGTATCTAATGTTCACACATAAAACCTGAAGAACACACTCAATTTTACAATACATCTAAGATGGAACTCATCTAGATAATACACTCCATCCAGAAGAACCGTATCATTCCAAAGTTTATGTATAAGAGAATGTGATCCATCAGGAACAACATAGAAGGACTACTTATAGTCCCCATCACTAGAGGTCCTATAATAATTACCTTAGGTATAGATCATGATAATGATGAATTTTTTAAGAGGCCAACCCCTCACCAAAAAACATAGTTGAGGGATTGATGCAACATACTATGAACTGCATGTGTCTTATATAGTGAGAGATAGATAATAGAGGCATTCGTTTCCCGCCAATACCCTAATGTTGAAGGTTTACTAGCTCCAATAAAACCTTAAAACCCCAATTTTGTCCATAATGGATTTCCCTACTCCTCAATTCCCTGAGGGAGCACTAATTCTAATTATATTATCCAACATATATAGTAGAGATGTCCAATCATTGTATTTTACATTAAAGACGATGGAAACTAAATAAAATAGAGGATCAACTACCCGTTTCTACTAATAGGCAGAGGTGTGACACTCCGTACAAGGGTACGTACATCCTGGAGCAATATGTGAGTGCATATCAAATGATATAGTATCAGAAGGCAGGTCTAATAGGTGAGTAAAACTCTGTATGTGGGGACCTACACCCAGCTAAGATAGATTATTACACTCAAAGGATAGGGGACTCATCCGATGATGTGGGGAGTACCACTCTGTGGCTAGAGGACATGCACCATTAATTGATAGGGGAGTTCCTCTTTACAAGATTTATATTTATAGGGTAACTATTCGATGAAAATAATTGGGAGTACAGACCCTGGGCTAGAGGACCAGCTCCCTAGAATGAAAAGGGATTACAAACTCTATCAGAAAAAAATATGGAGGTTATGCACCCTAGAATGATAGGGGTGTTCCAACTCCATGTATAGAGGGACTTCTCCATAACCCTGGAGGAGAATAATCACACAATATATATGTCATACAAATGGGGGAACCCCAACATGGCCCTATCAGGGATTATTAACTCCACAGATATATTTCCTGCACCCCAAACTGATATGGGAGTACATACATTGTATTCTAACAAGTTCCATGGGCCCACACGCTAGAACACAAGGAGATCATGATCCAAATACGAAAACATCACTGGGAACCCACAAAATAATTATAGATCCCCTTTAATTACAAAAATTGACATTACATAATATTTTCAAATTTCATAAACATTATACAAATACACTCAAGAAGACCGTACATGTCTATTGCCTTTGAAACATAAAGACATAAACACTGGTACATAAATGAGCTATGTTATATCCCACTAGGTTTTTCTAGAATTTTACCCTTCTTTGACACAATACATACTAAATTTATTCACAAGCTGAGGAAGGTAACATAAAATGGTGTGAGATAAAATGCTCAGTAAGGGTAAACAAGGGAAATATGTAATAATAATGATTAGTGTAAGGGTATGAAAACATGATCATGATGATATAAAAGCATACCGTAAATTTCAAATATTAGATAATAAATCATGGAATAATGATTTTCAATTCATAAGACAAGAATAGTAATGAAATACAGAGCATAAGCCATGAAGTCATTACATATGAACAAGACCTAGAATATTGGAAACACATATGAATATAATATGACTTCCATTGTATCCAAGGCGTCACTGCAAGTACCTTCTTATTGTATAAAATTCTTTACCAAACTGAGGGAACCCCAATTCTAGCCCTGTATTACTGAACTGAGTAAACCCTCATACCAACCATTTATTACTCAACCATGTTAAACTTCATTCTAGCCATGTATTACTTAACTTAGTTACTTCTCATTATGGGGATATATTAAAAAACCATGTAAACCCGTATTCCAACCATTTAATACATTCCCAGGTAATCCCCCATCAAGAAATATATTACGGAACCGAGTAAACCCTCGATCGAGAACTATATTACTGAACCGAGTAAACCCTTATTCAAGTCCTTATTACTAAACCGAGTAAACCCTCATTCTAGTCCTGTATTACCGAATCGAGTAAACCATCCTTCTAGACCATTCTATATCATTAAATAAAAATCATTTCCCAATTCATTGGTGGTAGATATAGTTCAAACCCACCACATAATGAAATCATAAATACATGTTTCAAATGATCATTAAAAAACATACCATAATCCATGAAATGAAATTGGATGATAAACATGTAAACATATAATAATGCATTGAAGGAGACAGGTTTCATATTCATTTCATCATAGACATAACCCAAGAAAAGATGTGGGTTTCAAAATCATATTACCCATTACAGAGAAATGGGGTTCACAAAAATATTACCCATGAATGATAACTGGGTTTTATAGAGACAATGGAATTAAGAATAACTCATTCCCAAAATGGATTTAAAAGAAAAAATTAGATCAATTACAATATTGGAATGAGTAACATTGATAAAAGTCATCATTCATAGATTATAATTTATAAATATACTATAAAAATTTCATGTCAAGAAATTATCATTTATTATATAAAGAAGTACTTTTTACTCATAAAACCATTTGAAAATAATTATCTTAGAAAATATCGTGAAAAATTATAATGAATACATGAATTTATTTTCAAAACCATTATCCTTGAAAAAATTAAAAATATCCTTCAAAAAATTTTAAATTATTTTCATTGAAAATTGTTTAGTACTTTAATTGAAAGCTTGAATGTTTTTTCAATACCACTGGTTTGTAAATACTTTGAAAAAACTATTTACTGATAGAATGCATTTTGAAAATCATTTTTCTTGAAAAATAATAAAACATTATTTAAAATGATTTGAAAACCATTTCATTGAATGCACATTGAAAACATTTAAATAAAACATGAAAACATTTTGAAAATAATTTTATATAAAAACATATAAATAAAGATTGAAACCATCTTTAAAACAATATTCTGTGAAAATAAATTTAAATAATGTTTTTATAAATATTTTCAGTTTTATCAATGAAAAGGGAGATACAGTGAAATGATGTTGGGTAAATCCATACATGTCGTATAGTTCAAAAGAACATTTATTTTTCATGGTAAAAGGGATAGAAAATTGTGTTATTTAGAAAATGTCCAAAAGATTACCTAAAATGGACTGGTGAAAGAAAAAAATTGTATGAATGTATTTTATATATTATTTGGTAATAGTATATTATTATTAGAATCCCTTTGTAGAAATCATATATTTTAGAACAAGGATTGATTAAATTATATCTTTCCCAAAGAAACATTCATAACATTCTTATCTACCAAAGAGTGGAAATTGGAAGCAATAAATTTTTATATCATAAAAAAACTGATGAGATGGAATCGTATGAATATTACGGAGTTATGGATCATACGATTTTCTCAAAGAAACCATGATCATAAAAAATCTCAAAATGAAATGAGATTTTCTCATTAATCACTTATAACATGGTATATTGGGATCATAACCTCCATGTAAGGAAATAAAATTACATGAAGCATAAAATATCATGAAAAGATTGAGATTTATTGTATTTCAAGTAAATTTGATATATATGCACCTCAAAATGATATGAATGGATACTTTTGTCACGACCCATCCTCGAGGCCCGTGCCATGACTACCCCAAGCCCGCCTTCCATAGGCCATGGGTTGGCGACTAGCACCAAAGGCGAAAATCCCAATAACTGGGAAGGCATTGCCTTTATAAAAGTAAACAAAACACCATAAAGTACAAGCGGATGTAAAACACTAAGTACAAAGAAAAGTGCTGAAAGTTAAATGGGCTAGAATATAAACCCAAGTGAATGTACAACTACAACTGAACAAAGTACAATAGAAAAAGACAATAGCGGGAAGAACGGAAGCGGCTCCTGGGTCGTCCTCCTCGAATCCTACATGAAGGGTAGGTACAGATGCTACAGCTCCTGGATCGTCCACCACGGATCCTACCTGAAGGGTAGGTACATATAGCCTCCACAACGCTCTCACCCGTCAACCACCTCCATGTGTCGTCTCGCCGTGAAGTCCACCTCCAGATACTGACTCGCCGTGTAATCCACCTCCAGGTACAGTCCAGTCCTCGAACACTCGGCCTTCGTCAGCACTTCCCGTCGTCTGCAACCAGCACAACGAGGTGCGGGCATATCCCGTGCAGGGGTGAGTATAACGATACTCAGTAAGGACCCCGAGACCCTCAGGGTATCACTAAAACCAACAAGGATAACCACAAAGAAGATCTCAACAGATAACCTCTACTTAGGTATATGCCCATACATATATATAAGTTATCAAGTAACCCATCTCAATCACGAGGAAACACAAAGATCATGAAATCAACGGATAACCACTACCCAAGTATATGCTCATACATAAACCTAAGTTATCAAGTGACCCATCTCAATCAAGAGGTAAACACAAAGGTCAAAAGCCTCACCTCAAACCAGGATTTTCATTATCGAAACAGAAACTGCTGAAGAGCCTCGTCTCTGGAGTTTACAATGGTCCTGTCACGACTCCGAGGTACTGCTCACTAACCTAAGACTGCTGAGGTACTCCTCATATCGAGTACCGCGGGTCAGCCACCCAAACACAGTAGTGCTTCCAGCCAGGGTATGCCACCCAGACACAGTAGTGCAGACCCCCTAGTAGCCTGTTGAGGTACTCTCCGGACGAGTATCGTGGGTCTGCACTGTCACACAGGTAATGCTCCGTCCGCCATGGGTATGCACCTCACAAAGTAGTGCTCCGTCCACTGGGCTAGTTGACTCACTCCAAGTCGAGTCGGTCAAGTAGTCGTCAGGTCTCAGTCGGCTACACGGTCTCCATACTCCGCACGCTCGTCTCTGGGAGGGTCCACTCCATGAGCTACAGGTCGATACTCCAAGTATCTCAATGTCCCATGATGATGTATCTCAAGGTACCGCCTCATCATATGGGTCTCAAACGCAACAGACGGCGCGTCAATCGGACGCCCGGTCTGTGAGTTACTAGCCTTTTTGTCCACGGGGCCCGGTTGGTTTCGTGTGGGAACCAATCCGGTCGTAACTCAACAATACCCCTAACTCTAATATGGTATACTCATAGGGACCGTTTCTCAACGTGATCACCAACGCCGCTGACGGTTCGTCAAACGGACGTCTGATCTGAAAGATATCAGCTTTTCCGTTCCAGGGGCCCGGTTGGATTTCGGGTACAATCCAACCCAGCCACTATCCAACAACAACCAAAACTCGGGCGAAGTATGCCAAAAGTTCCGTCTCATCAAGTGGAAAACAACGAGATAGACGGTGCGTCAATCGGACGCCCGGTCTGTGAGTTATTGGCCTCTTCATTCAAGGGCCCGGTTAGTTTCTTGAGTGAACCAACCCGACCGCACTCTGACGGCATCCAAACCTCAAGCGGAGTAAGCCAAATGATCCGTCTCACTTAGAGGAATCCAACAAAATCGACGGCATGTATTTCAGACGTCTGGATCTCAAGATATAAGCGTTTCCGCTCTGAGGGCCCGGTTGGTTTCGTATCCAAACCAAACCGGCCAAACCCAAAGTATTCCGAAACCTTTAGTGCGATATACTGAAACGACCAACTCGTTCCATGTATCGTTATGCAACTGACGGTGCGTCGATCGGAGGTCCGTAGCCCAATATATGGGCAAAAGACCAAAGTGGGTCTGAAAACGGGGGGTCTAGGCCCGGACCGACCCGGTCCGACCCCCCTGGGTCGGCCCGAAGCGGGGCGACCCGACCCGAGTCTGACCCGGCTGGGCCCGGTCCGGCCGGCTCGGTCTGGCTCGACCGGCCCGCCACGGCTCGGCCAGCGCGGCCGCGCGGAAGCCGCGGGCAGGGTGCGCGGCTCCCGCACCCTCGCTGCTAATTGAGGCCGCCGGCAACGGCCGCCGGCCCTCCGGCGGCGCGCCGGCCGCTGCTGGTCGCCGGCGCCGCCGCGCCGGCGTGGCATGCCGCCACCGCCTTCCGCGGACCACTGGACGTGCTCCGGTGGTCGGTTTCTCCTGCCGTCTTCACCAAAGGTCCTCCCGGGACCCGACCTTCACTGCGAAGGGATTCAAACACCCTAGCGGCCTGCTTCGTCGTCGTCCGTCGATCCACACATTGATAAACAAGCTGCGGAGGGTTGTCGGGACGTGTTTGTTCATCCCGCACCTTTTGTGTTAGGTGTTAACAATTGCCAAACAATAACACATGATTTTAATCATTGACGAGGGTATAATTTATCCAAAATAAATTATACGAACACCTTGCAATCAAAATACCCACGCACGAGGGTTTAAAATTTTTAATGTTGGGCATGACGACGTCGCACATTCTTGCCGCTCGATCCCGCACGGCGTGATGATGTCGCACAACCTTGTCGTTCTTTCCCACGCGGTGTGACGACACCGCGTCACTTTCATTTGGACGTCACGTTTTTCTTGTCATTCTTTCCCACGCGGTGCGACGACACCACATCACTTTCTTTCGAACCGCAATGACAAGAAATAATAAAAACGGAGGAGGATCGGCCGTGTTCGTGCGGTCCGGCCTCCTCCCGTTAAACGATAACAAGGGGTTCTCATTACCTGTAGAACGTCAAAGATAGAATCAAGAACAAAATGAAACGAACCCCTACGTTTGATTCGTCGATTGACGGTGTTGTGGAAAGAAGATGATGAAGTTTGTATTTCGCCGCGTTCGTCACACACTCCCAATCCCGAGCTACGTCAGATGTGGAAGACACTACACGTCGGTAGGATCCGGGGGAGGAAGTAGAAGAAGGTTGTTGACGTTCATCGCTTCCGTCGTTGAAGAGGCGTCGTTCTTCGTTGAAGATGAAGTTCTTCAAAAGAGGGAAGAGCTCTCTTCCAAATTCTCTCACACAACCAAAACTCCCAAAATAAAATAAGGCATCTCCTTATTTTATTATTTTTCCATTCATTTAAACTTACAAAATTCAAAACCTAATTCACTTAATCAATTAAACAATGAGTTGTCTAATTAATTAAGTGATAGGTTGGAAAGAATTTAACAGGGAGAGAGGGGAGAGGAAGAGTTACAAAACTTAAGTGGGGGGTTTAGAGGAGTTAGGGAGTTATGGGAAATTTAAAAAGGTGGGGGCTCGTGTGAGCCCCACCACACATTATCCTCTCATTTATCCTCACATGGGTATTTAGGTGCCACCCCAACTTCCCCGTGTAGGATAAAACTACCTTAGACTTAAGAAATAAAATTGTCTCACAATTTTATTCATTCCTCAATTAAGCCACAAATTTTAACAACTCCTCCGGTGAAAATGGAACTCCGGAATAGGCATTCCTAAGCAAATACTGGCGCTGCGATTCCATCGGTTCCCTCGGAATTTCATTCCGAGCACCAGTTTCAAAGATAGAAATTCATTCTCGTTCGTTCACTGAACGTACCCGAGCCAAACTTCGGAAATTGATTCTGGGCACACCGGGCCTCGGAACCAGGTGCCGTCAGAAACTACGTTCTAGTAAAATCCGAAAGAAAATTATGAAAAAAATTTCCTTGAAATTTCCGGGTCTTTACATTACTCCCACCTCAGGGCTTTACGTCCCCATAAAGCTTCAACACAAACTAGGGTCAGAAAAGCGGTATTGAGAACACATTTGAGCCTTCATCTCCCATGTACTTACCTGGAAGTTCCGTACTACCAAAGAAAGCGCACCCGAGGAATCGACCTTCCTCATAGAATCTGCTCATGTCGATCCTCATTCCCTACTGGAACCTCTGTGGAAGTTACCCCATCACTATCATCCTTCTCCTCATGGTCGATGATACGCGAAGGGGTCGAGCACGTATCTCCTTAGTTGAGATACGTGGAAGTCGTCGTGCACCTGGTGAAACTGCGGTGGATGGGTCAAGCGGAAAATCACCTCACCTACCCACCTGAGGACCTAGAAAGGTCCATTGAACCTCGGAGATAACATGCCGCCTTGGCCACATGTCTGTAAACCTCATCGAGGTGAGACCCGTATAAGGACATGATCATCATCATCGAACTCTAGAGGTCTGGAATTCCTGTTAGAACTAGAAATCAAAATGACTGATGCCACAAGGGTAAGTTGGATCGACTCAAGAGTGATCGGTCGCACCCTCCCGTGAAAGAGTTTATCCTGTGCTGCCTGGGGTTTTCTTTTTTCCGACCAAGGAAAACCCATCCCGACGTTTTCCTAAAACCGTCAATTTGAGTATGAACAGTTATTACCCATTCCATACTCAAACTAACGTTGTAAGGCCTCGACGGTGCCACCAAGATATTCCAACCGGAACTCTCGCTTCGAGGGTCTGACCACACCGTCGGCGTAAGTGTGATTATCGAGTCTACTCCCAAGGTATCTTCAGACGTGAGGGTCAAGTCCACGGCTTACCGGAATCTCTAGGTTTAGAACAATATTTGTGAAAGCAAGGAATGATTCATATCGATGTCTGTTACTACAACGGCTACTAGTGGACACAGACTGTCCCTTGAATCATTTTTTTTAGATCCATTGGGTCACACTCCTTAACTGCATGCAGCCGTACTCTTCCTCCGCCCTCCAGCTCCCTAATACTGGTGGGGATAAATAAGGAGGGTGGTTGTAGCATGTTAAGATGTACACCACCTCATACTGCTCTCATAGCTCTGCCTCCACGTCTGCTGCTTTGCAGACTCATCTCTCCTTAAAGCATCCTCTTATATAAACATTTAACATGCTCGAGTCTCTATGACTGGAGTGAGTTTCCTATTTCTTACTGCACTGTGCAGTCTTCATCTGCTCCTGGATGATCTGCAACTTCTTTGCCTACGATCTGAAGAGATGCCAAAATTTCTCCTTTGCTGAAAAGAGAAACATGGTCTCATCCCCTGGATGGACCTTTCCCATTGCCAAATACAGTCAATCCTGACATGAATGACGCATTCATGCCATGGATCATGTCGTAAGGACTCGACGTAACTACTAAGAGATCCAACTATCACTCTCGCCTCCAAGGGTCGAGTCATACTGTCAGCATCGGTGTGAGGTCACTGGGTCTCCACCAATAGATATCTCGAAAGTGAGGGTCAAGTCAACAGTTTTAACTGGGACCACTCAATATCAACCAAACAAAAGGACAGGAAAGTAAACAAATATAAGTGTCTTTTTATTAATGCATCTCAAAGTACAAAGACATGAAAACAAAAGCAACATGGAACTAGATGTACAAGGGACGTATCCACTAGTTCCGCACCTGTCCACCTACTGACGGAGCTCTACTACCTTGTCCACTGCTCGGATGTTGCTCAATCACTCGTCGCTACTTCTGCCTCGGTGGTTCCTCCAACGCTTGCGGATCAACTATACGAGGAGTCGGACAGTCACGTTCCAGGTGACCCTTCCCGCCACATGAGTAACACTGTCTGTTTCTGGCACGCCAGGCTCTGACCCCACCCCGGGTGCCCCACAACACCGGTACTAAAACCCGAGATCATCCAACTACTGGTCTGGTCCTCCTGGACCTCTACATCATCGGCCTACTGCACACAGATGACTCGGCTACTGATCGAAAAACACGCAGCAAAGGCAGAAGCTCCTGTACACGCTCGGGGTGTAGAGCTGCTGGCATAAACCCCACCCTGAAGAAGGTCTCAAAGTCTTCCAATGCGAAGGTCATCCCATCGAAAAACTAGAACAAGTGGCTCCACCACCTGCCTGCTGCTGCTTAAAGGAGGCTGGCAGCAAAGATCACCATGATGTCTGATGGCGTCCCCAATAGCCTGAAGACTCTAACCACAACCTCTAGCCAAACATCAGCCGCCTACTGCTGGGGCTGGTGGCATCGGTGGCCCAATGTAGGGTAGTACCGCTGGTGCCTCCGCTGGTGCCTCAACTGATAGAGGTACCTATACCGAAGCCTCGTTGCTCGACAGGCTGTCAGTACGCACATCCCTCTGGGCTCTAGCTGGTCGTCCGAGAAAAGGCATCCTGAAAGAAACAAGGTGACACGGTCAAACGATTATACCTGGTGAGCTGACCTGGTTTGAGATGATATTTAAATAAAACTTCTTGAAGCACACACGCAATCAGTGTTTTCATGCACAAAGTCTGAAATCAGTTGTCAGAGTCCTGGTTTATGGATACGTCGGCCGCCCGCACCAAAACTGGACTCCCTGAACTGAAAACCACCCTCGGTACTCTTAATACTATTACTTCACAGAAAGAAAATATCATAGTTATAAGTTCTATGGTAGAACGGACTCCTATTATACCAATTTGTCACGAACCGTCCATGGGGCCCGTGCCGTGACTACCCCAAGCCCGCCCTCCATAGGCCAGGGGCTGGCGACTAGCACCAAAGGTGAAAATCCCGATAACTGGGAAGGCATTGCCTTTAGAAAAGTTAACAGAACACCACAGAGTACAAGCGGAAGTAAAAAACTATGTACAAAGAGAAGTGTTGAAAGGTAAATAGGCCAGAATACAAACCAAAGTGAAACTAAAACTACAACTGAACAAAGTACAACAGAAAAATACAACAGCTGGAAAAACGGAAGCGGCTCCTGGGTCGTCCTCCTCGAATCCTACCTGAAGGGTAGGTATATATGGCGCAGCTCCTGGATCGTCCACCACAGATCCTACCTGAAGGGTAGGAACAGATAGCCTCTGAAACACTCTCGCTCGTCAACCTCCACCGATTGTCGTCTCGCCATGAAGTCTACCTCCAGATACTGACTCGTTGTGTAATACACCTCCAGGTACCGTCCAGTCCTCGAACACTTGGCCTTCGTCAGCACTGCCCATCGTCTGCAACCAACACAACGAGGTGCGGGCATAGCCCGTGTAGGGGTGAGTATAATGATACTCAGTAGGGACCCCGAGACCCTCAAGGTCTCACTAAAACCAACAAGGATAACCACAAATAATATCTCAACAGATAACCTCTACTTAGGTATATGCCCTTACATATATCTAAGTTATCAAGTAACCCATCTCAATCATGAGGAAACACAAAGATCATGAAATCAACGAATAACCACTACCCAAGTATATGCCCATACATATAGCTAAGTTATCTACTGACCCATCTCAATCAAGAGGTAAACACAAAGGTCAAAAGTCTCAGCTCAAACCAGGATTTTCATTATCGAAACTGTAACTGTTGAAGAGCCATGTCTCTAGAGTGTACAGTGGCCCTGTCACGACTCTGAGGTACTGCTCACTAACCTAAGACTGCTGAGATACTCCTCCTGTCTAGTACCGCGGGTCAGCCACCCAAACACAGTAGTGCTTCCCGCTGGGGTATGCCACCCAGACACAGTAGTGCACACCCCCTAGTAGCCTACTGAGGTACTCTCCGGACGAGTACCGCAGGTCTGCACTGTCACACAGGTAGTGCTCGGTCCGCCATGGGTCTGCACCTCAAAAATTAGTGCTCCGTCCACTGGGCTGGTCGACTCACTCCAAGTCGAGTCGGTCAAGCAGTCGTCAGGTCTCAGTCGGCTACACAGTCTCCGTACTCCGCACGCTCGTCTCTGGGAGGGTTCGCTCCACGAGCTACAAGTCGATACTCCAAGTATCTCAAAGTCCCACTATGATGTATCTCAAGGGACCGCCTCGTCAGAGGGGTCTCAATGCAACAGATGGCGCGTCAATCGGACACCCGGTCTGTGAGTTACTAGCCTTTTCGTCCCTGGGGCCCGGTTGGTTTCGTGTGCGACCCAATCCAGCCGTAACTCAACTATACCCAGAACTCTCATAGGGTATACTCATAGGGACCGTTTCTCAACATGATCACCAACGCCACTGACGATTCGTCAAACAGACGTCTAGTCTGAAAGATATCAGTTTTTCCGTTCTAGGGGCCCTGTTGGATTTCGGGTACAATCCAACCCGACCACTATCCCACAGCAACCAAAACTCAGGAGAAGTATTCCAAAAGTTCCATCTCATCAAGAGAAAACAACGAGACAGACGGCACGTCAATCAGATGCCCGGTCTGTGAGTTATTGGTTTTTTCGTTTTAGGGGTCCGGTTGTTTTCGTGAGGGAACCAACCCGACTGCACTCCGACGATATCCAAACCTCGAGCGTAGTAAGCCAAATGATATGTCTCACTTATAGGAATTCAACAAAGACGACGACACGTCTTTCGGACATCCGAAGCTCATGATATAAGTGTTTCCGCTCCGAGGGCCCGGTTGGATTCGTATCCGAACCAACCCGTCTGAACCCAAAGTATTCAGAAACCTTGAGTGCAATATACCGAAACGACTGTCTCGTTCCAGGGATCACAACACAACTAACGGTGCGTTGATCGGAGGTTCGTAGCCCATTATATGGGAAAAAGACCATAGAGGGTCTGAAAACGGGGGTTCTGGGCCCGGACCAACCCGGCCCGACCCCCCTGGGTAGGCCTGAATCGGGGCGACCCGACCCGGGTCCGACCCGGCTGGGCCTGGGCTCAATCTGGCTCGACCGGCCAGCCGCGGCTCAGCCAGCGTGGCCGCGCGGAAGCTGCGGGTGGGGTGCGTGGCTCCCCCACCCTCGCCGCTAATTGAGGCCGGCGCCAACCGCCGCCGCCAGCAATCCGGCAGCGCGCTGCCGCTGCTGGTCGCCGGCGCCGCCGCGCCGGCGGGGCGCACCGCCACTGCCTACCGCGGACCACGGGACGCGCTCTGGTGGTCCGTTTCTCCTGCCGTCTTCACCAAAGGACCTCCTGGGACCCGACCTTCACTAAGAAGGGATTCAAACGCCGTAGAAGCCTACTTCGTCGTCGTCCGTTGATCCGCACATTGATAAACAAGATTCGGAGGGTTATCGGGCCGTGTTTGTTCGGCCTACGCCTTCCGCGATAGGTGTTAACAATTGTAAAACAATAACACATGATTTTAATCATTGACGAGGGTATAATTTATCCAAAATAAATTATACGAACACCTTGCAATCAAAATACCCACGGACGAGGGTTTAAAATTTTGAATGCGCGGCGTGACGACGTCGCGCATTCTTACCGATCGATCCCGCGCTGTGTGATGATGTCGCACATCCTTGCCGTTCTTTCCCAAGCGGTGCGATGACATCGCGTCACTTTCTTTCGGACGTCACGTTTTTCCTGCCGTTCTTTCCCACGCAGTGCGACGACACCACGTCACTTTCTTTCGAACCGCAATGACAAGAAAGAATAAAAACGGACGAGGATCGGCCGTGTTCATGCGGTCCAGCCTCCTCCCGTTAAACGATAACATGGGGTTCTCATTACTCGTTGAATGTCAAAGATAGAATCAAGAACAAAATAAAACGAACCCCTACGTTTGATTCATCGATTGATGTTCGTCGTTCGTTGACAGTGTTGTGGAAAGAAGACGATGAAGTTCGTCTGTCGCCGCGTTCGTTACACACTCCCTATCCCGAGCTACGTCAGCTATGGAATACACTACATGTCGGTAGGATCCGAGGGAGGAATTCGAAGAAGGTTGTTGACGTTCGTCGCTTCCGTCGTTGAAGAGGCGTCATTTTTCATTGAAGATGAAGTTCTTCAAAAGAGGGAAGAGCTCTCTTCCAAATTCTCTCACACAACCAAAACTCCCAAAATAAATTAAGGCCACTCCTTATTTTATTATTTTTCCATGCATTCAAACTTACAAAAATTCAAAACCTAATTCACTTAATCAATTAAACATTGATTTGTCTAATTAATTAAGTGATAGGTTGGGAATAATTTAAGAGGAAGAGTTACACAACTTAAGTGGGGGGTTTAGAGGAGTTAGGGGTTATGGGGAATTTTAAAATGTGTGGGCTCGTGTGGGCCCCAACACACATTATCCTCTCATTTATCCTCACATGGGTAGTTAGGTGCCACCCCAACATCCCCATGTAGGGTAAAACTACCTTAGACTTAAGAAATAAAATTTTCCCACAATTTTATTCATTCCTCAATTAAGCCACAATTTTTAACAACTCATCCTGTGAAAACGCAACTCCGGAATAGGCATTCCTAAGAAAATACCGGCACTGCGATTCCATCAGTGCCCTCGGAATTTGATTCCGAGCACCGGTTTCAAAGATAGAAATTCCTGATCGTTCGTTCACTGAACGTACCCGAGCCAATCTTCAGAATTTGATTCCAGGCACACCGGGCCTCGGAATGAGGTGCCGTCAGAAACTGTGTTCTAGTAAAATCCGAAATAAAATTATGAAAAAATTTTCCTTGAAATTTCCGGGTCTTTACAACTTTAATAAATTTTTTATAAATGAATGTGTAACATCTATAGATGTCTTTTTCGATGGTAAATAATTATGAAAAAAACTCTAAAAACATTTCTTACGGAAAATGTCCTTCCTTGTTTAAAAATTCATTTTTATTACATAAAACCATATGAAAATCAATTACTAATAAAATACATTGAAATCATATAAAGAATACATGAAAACATTTTGAAAACAAATTTCAAAAAAAAATATTAATATGATATTTAAAACATAATAAAAATCATTTTTGTTGCAAATATATAAAAAATATTAATAAAATGATAAAAAATATTAACACCATTTTATTGATTATAATTTGGAAACATATAGTGAAATCCTAAAAATTCTTTTTTTTTGAAAACTATAAATGATGATAGAGAATATTTCGAAAACCATTTATTTCATAAAATAATTAAAACATGTTAGTAACACTTTAAAAAAATTTGAAAACTTTTTTCCATCAAATCCGGTGAAATATGTTTGTATCAATTTGGAATCAATTTTCCTTTATATTTATTTATTAAAAAATTAGTAAATATTAACATTTTTAACAATTAAAAATGTATATTCAATGATATAATGATAGGTAAATATCTACAAGTCATACGAGATCCAAAGAACATTCATTTTTCATAATAAAAATGATAGAAAATTGACATTTCTAAAAGAGACAAGAATATTACGATGTATTTATTGGAAAAAGAAAAAAACTGTAGAACTATTTAGATATTATAGGGGAATGGTATAATATTCCATGAAATCCTTTTTAGAGAACAAAAATTTCATACCGAAGAGATTATAATATAGGGATTTCTTAAAAAATTACATTTTTATCTATCTTAGGTATGAAAGAGTATAAAATGGTTCAAATACATGATTATATCATGAAATAACATAGTATAAGGAATATGATGAATATTATTGAGGTATGGACACAAAATTACCTTAACATAATCATAAACATAAACAATCTTGAATAGAAATGAGATTATCTCAATAAACTCTTATAACATGGTATATTGGGATCATGCCCTCTATGTAAGTAAATAAAATTAAATGAATAATTTAATATCATGAAAATATTTAGATTCAAGTTATTTCATGTAATATATAATTATGTGCAAATCAAAAAATGGTTTAGGTACATAAAATATATGAATCTTATAGAAGTAAAATTGGGACAAAACATTTTTACTGATTCAGTAATTTTTTAAACAAAAACCCCATGATAGAAGGACAATCAAATTATATTTTTATTTCCCAAAAATAATTTAATATATAATTATAATAAAATTAATAGATTTATACAAACCACAAAAAAGTAAAGAGTTGTGAACATACCTTGTATCTCACAGAAATTAAAAGTTTGGTGAAATACTTGTACCTTGTGTCTTGATAATCAATGTACTAGTACGAGATACCTATATGATAAATTTAAGTATATTATGAATATTTTAGAGAATATTATTCTGATATCTATAACCATAAATGATTATATTATGAACATATATTTATCTCTTGTAAACTATCTTATGTTAAGGTTTCACTTTGGAAAAAACTCCATTTGTTCCTCACTTGTGTGTTAATTTGTTATGTCGTGGATCCTTATACTAATATCATGATTCCAGAATATCTAAAATTATATAAATATCATAAATATCCTGTATATTTATATTATAATAATATATATCATAATGATGTATATAATAAATATACCATTCATAGAGTCGCTAAGCTATACATATGAATGAACACTATTTTTTTTCTTATTTATGTATTAACAGAAAGTATGAAAATGACATATGTATATATATATATATACATATATATACCATAATTAAATTATAATTAATATATATAATATATCATATAATTTAATTAATACCATCCTTAATACAATCTATGTGGTGTGTAAATGAATCACATCACTTCGAGGGGGCGGTAGTCAACACTTTCTGAAACGATTTTATCATCTTATCACCATATGGAATGTAAAATTAGGCGTGATTTAAAATGAATAGAAGATCAGAAATACAAAATAACTATAATATATTACTTATATAAATATATTTTCCTTCATAATTTCAACCGTTATTGGTGTTAAAGCTAAAATGAACAATTCTCATTTCTTGAGGCGGTAGTTCACAGTATATAGAAATAGTATATTCAACATCCATTAGATGGATTTGTGCGTAAGTGTAGGTAATAAAAATTTAATAAAAACATCAAATTATATGGATTATAATTGTGGTGTGTATCAATAAAGGAATAATAATAACTTATGTGGTGGAGAAGGAAAATAAGGTAGTTGTGCATGAGAGAAGATGTTACCTCTTAATCAGGTAACTGTTTTTGGTTTATGCCAATAGGATTACTTGAGAATCATTCTTCCCTAAAGGTGGATTAAGGTATGAATGTAGGATTTTTGGGGTTCTACCTAGGAATATATTGGACTATCATAAAAGGATAATGAGGTGTTACGAATATGTAGAGATGGTTTCCATTTATAGTGATGGAAAATGACTCAATTGGAATTTCTAGAAACAAGTTTGGTGTGCATATTTTCTTATGTAAAAAGTCATACCACACCAAAAAAAAATAATATTATAATCATTATGGCCGATTTATGGATAGAAAATGGGTTTTGAACAATTTTCTAGGACATTTAAGCCCTTTATTTTACGGTTTAGTCTCTAATTAAGCATTAAATGGCCTTAACTAGTATGATTAATTTTAATCACATTTTGTAATCATTTTAGTCAAAAATTAACATGGTATTATTAGAAAAAATATATATTAAATAATAAAATGGTTTATGTGAGAATTTTGAAATTATAATCATATATGTGATAGAATTATGATTTGTGCTAATCCCACATATGGTATGAAATAACAAGGATCTAGAGTAGGAAAAAGTTCAAAAATTGTAAAGATTTTATTTTCAATTTCGAAGTGAAATTGATTATAATTAATTAAATTGTTCTAAAAAACATAATAATTATATAATTGGACGTCAAATCATATTTTTATTTTCATTTATAATTACTAATTACATTGAAAAAATAGAAATTGTTATCTAAAAATCAGTATTTTTCACTATTAATCAGAAAATGATGAATATTAGAAAATTAACCTAAATTCACAATGGGATTATTTTCAACATTATAAATTGAAAAATAATGATCATTATATAAAATTAAATTTCTAAATTTTTATGAAAATAATTTTATTATTTAGAATAGATCCATTTATGAATGTAATATTTTAAAATAAAAAGACTACCAAAATATATCATCTGTCATTATCAATAGGTTATATTTATAAAAAAAACAACAATAAATATTTGGAATTTATTTATTACTATTAATATTAATATTATATGTTTTTATTTATAATTATATCATTTAATTAATTATATATATAATTACGTTACATTGAAACTCAGTGTTGTGTGCATCGTGCACAATGTCAGTGTATCCTACAGTGCATGCCATGTTGTTATTTTGTGTAGTGTAAGACAAGTTAAAATTCCCAATGAATGTAATTTATGACTTTTTATATTCATATATATATTTATAACGAACTATTTCAACATTAATTTGAAAGGAATTTTTTTGAAAAGATATATTAATTCAAAAAATAATTATTCTCAAAATCACATTGTGTTATAGTCTACCCCACAAACATAAATTTTACCTCCAAATTCATTTGGGTTATCTAAGGATTAATATTTGGGAGTTTCATTTATAGAAATAAATATAAAAAATGGATATAAAATTCTCTCTTATAAAAATAAATGATGATCTATAACAGTTACACAAAGTAATTAATATCAAAATTTCCATATAACAGAACATATGTTGGGTTAGAAGATTGGACATGGTGTAAAATCATAAATATTTATATGGAGTTATTGATATAATTAATCAAAAACAAGTAAATGATTAATAGAATATTGAGGGCCACAATGTCTTAAATCTGTGAATATTCTTGATTCCACTGGTTCCACAAAAGTTAAGGTATTTGGAAAAAAAATTGTATCACATATAGAACGTTGATTAAATCTTAATAAATTTATGTAAAAAAAATTTATTTCTTGGTTTTTACATTGACCAACTTCTAAGACATCCATTACCTCATGGAATGGATGTATAGAAATTAACATTGATTAATATAGCTCTAAAATACACTTTTATCAAATCTTAAGGCCCATAAAAGAGTAATTATTCTAACTATTTTTCCCTTATAAAAACATGGATTAATATTTAAAACTAAAAAGTATCACAAATAATTATTCCTCTATATTTATTCATAAAAAATAAATATATACTAACTAGGACATATCACAGGCCAGTGGTAGGCATCAGAACCCTTATCGTCTTCGGTCATGGGTTCATGATACGTGGCCCTTCCAGACATGTTTTGTTGTCACCAAACATCCATGATGCCCTTTAAAAAACACTAATATAATATATAAGATAGAAATACATGAAATATAGTTAATCATATAATATCCTTTTATCCATGGTCTTCTAAATCAACTCAGGGCATAAATACATCCACCAAAGAATCACATTAATTTTCGTTAATTCTAATCCTTATGAAACATATAAATGGTGAAAATACAGAACATTATAAATGGAGTCCTAAAATTATCTTAACATTGAATTCCCTATACAACATAATAAATCTGTTGGTTTCCACATTCCAAACATGTGAATACTTGCATGATATATTCTCCTGATACATGGTACCAATATGAATTACAATATATCCTTTTGGAAAACATTCATTCTTCCTCATTTCAATGTATATTGGATTTATTAAATAAATCAAAAAATGTTGTGATCAAAATTAGTGGTGGAATATAACACATATAAACATGTCCGTACATAGTTCCAAGGTAATAAATACTGTCTAATTTACTTATTCATATCACATGTTTCTTTATCCACATGAAATTATCTTATTATAAAAAACACAATAAGGGTTACAATCCCTTAGTCAAAACATTACAATTCATGATATCGCCGTTATATTCAATCATGACCATTAAACTTATTCTTGTAAATACGAAGAAAAACATAAACTGAACAATCCATAAATAATTCACCATTCTTAATTATGGAATTAATATATATAAATACATCAATAGTCCAACATTAATGTTTGGAAATAAATATGTCCTTTGATAGTTTAGTAGAAAATCCTTTTATTTGGGAATTGTGATAGGTAACTCGCACATTCTACATAGATAATACATTGAAATCTATGCCAATTAACCAATCGATGACCATTTTCCTCACTCAAATGACGTCTTCGCCACCATTGGAGGTATTCCTCAATGTTATTAATCCCTTATTATTGAAATGTAGGAAGCCAAATCTTTATTCCACTATGATACTCACCATAAAATTACATATTTCACTTTTCCGACCAATTAGAAATATCAAGAATGCTATCATTGTTAATCAAATACCTTGATAGGTAATTTTTCATAATAACAATATCTTTTTCCCCATTGATCATTCAATTTGATATCTCATCAACAAATCATCCACCACATTCTACAATAATCCAGTTGCTTAAAGTTCTCAACATTGATCAAAACCAGAAACATAGTATTAGAATTACATATCATATAAGAAAACGACATATTCATAAGAAGAATTACTTATATAATTTCTAAATCATGACGACTTACATAATCTATGAAACATAGGGTTTATCCTAGGTTATTAAAAGCTACCTTATATCAAAATCATGCACGATGGTTTTGAAATTTTTTTGAATTCCCAAATCATATCCCTCATGAGCATATAAGATGGTGTATAGTATGGCTCTTAGTCATGTACCATTTTACCCCAAGTCAAGCCCATAACATCTTGTAATATTTGTTACTTTTGGTACATCTGATCCAAAGCCACATCCACTATTATTATCTAGGTATAGATTTATTCCTTAGAAACCAATCACTATAACTTTTCCATAATTCCAGGACATTTTCTAAATGGTTAACTCATCCTTATTCTTATCCTTATATACATCCCTAGAAATATGCTTAGAAATATACCTAAGGATCTCAATAAAATATTATCATCATAGTCTCCAATGGTTTATTAAACTTTTCCCCTAATTCAAACTATATTAACCCTCTTTTAATAAACATTGACATTATATATCATTATCATAACAGTTAATAATTATTAAAATAGACTATAAAAGATTGTACTAGTTTAGTTCCTTTGGAAACATTGATACAAAAACACTACTACATAAAGTACCTACATTATACCCCGTAATGTTCTTCTTGAATAGAACCCTTCATTGACACCTCAATAATAATACATATCTTCTCAACTTGAGGATGGAGACATAAAAAGGGTAGAGCTGAAAATCTAAGTAAGTGTAAAAAATGGAGAAATGTAAGAAAATGATGAATTTAAGGGTAAGAGAACGTGTTTCTGAAGATAAAATATCATACCCCTTATTTCAATTTTCATAACAGAGATCATGGAATAATGATTAATTATTAAAAATACATGAATCATAATGAACTAAAGACCATAGGCCATGAAATCAAGACTTAAGAATAAGAGATGGAATTCTGGAAATAGATAAGAATATAATATGATTTCTATTTTAATCATGGAATCATTAAAAATACCATATTATATGACAATGTTTTATCATGAACTGGGTAAACCCCCATTCTAGCTCAGTATTATTGAACACATATACCCTAATTATAGCCAAATATTAATAAATAGTGTAACCCTCATTTTATCCCTGTATTGCTAAACCGAGTTAACCATCATTCCATCCATGTATTATTGAATCGTGTAAACCCTCATTCCATGCATTATTAATAAACTGAGTAAACCATTATTATAACACTATATTACTGAATTGATTAATCCGTCATATTATCCCAATATAAATGAACCAAGTAAACCCTAATTCCAATCTTATATTACTAAACTTATTAAAGCCTAATTCTAGTCATTTATTACTGAACCGATTAAACCCAAATTCCACCGCTTTCTATCTCAGGTGATATTTATCGTTACCCAATGTATTGGAGATAGTTATGTGTCCCAACTGTCACATAATGAATTCATACATACATGTCCAACACATTCATAAATAAACATATCCCAACCAATGAAATGAAATTGGAATCATAAACTTGTAAACATATCATAAGCTGTGGATAGAGATAGGTTTCATAATTGTTTCATCATAAACAAAACCTATGAAAATACACGGGTTTTAAAAGCATATAACCCATGAATGAGAAAAATTATCCTATAAATACTACTAATTAATAAGATATTATTTTAATAAAGAATAAGACATCAAGAATAACTTTTTAAAAGAAAGGATATGAATGGTACCTTTAAATAATTTCCTATAAATAATTGAGTATCATCAATTTATTTTATATTATATTGAAAATAATTTTGAAATAAACTCCAAAAATGTTTCTTGAGGAAAATATCATTCATTGTTTGAAAAAGGATTTTGAATACATAAAACCATTTGAAAATAATTTTCATACAAAATAATTTAAATACTTATAAATAATACATGAAATCATTTGGAATTCCTTTTTCCATCAAATTTTTTAAAATAATATTTAAAACAATGTAGAAACTTTTTTCTTGGAAAATACTTGAAATGTTTACGGAAATAATAAGCATGTTTTTAAATCCATTTCACTTAAAATTATTTTGGTACATATAATAAAAGATTTAAAACATTTTAAAATAATTTTTCATGAAAACTTATAAAATAATCTTGTTATCCTTTTGAAACCATTTTATTGATAGAACATCGAAAACATTTAATTAATACTTGAAATGAAATTGAAAACTGTTTTCCCTAAAAACATATAAATAAATTTTGAACACATTTTGAAAAAAAATTGTCAATTAAAAATAATTTTAAAATAATTTCATTAAATATTAATTTTTTATGAAATACCAAAGGGAGATTCAATTAAATGTAGGTGGATATATCTTGTATATATATTATGAGATAAAATGAAAACCATTTAAGAGAAAATATATTTTTTACCTATGAGAGAGTAATGTCGGGATTTCCGAAAAACTCACATTCTTAACTATATTATTTAAAAAAGTATAGAATATTGTACCAATACATTAGTATATATTGAAATAACATAATATATGTAATTAAATCAATATTATGGAGATATGGATGATAATATTTCATCAAATAACGTATAAAAATAAACAATATCGAAAAGAAATGAGATTGTATAAATAATATCTAATAACATGGTTTCCTTGGATCATACAATCCATTATGGAAATAAATTACATGAAGAATTAAATATCTTGAAAATATTTATATGCATGATATGTCATGTTAAATTTAACTATATTCTCCTTGAAATAGTTTTTAGGTGTATTAAATACATGAGTATCCAAAAAAAAAATGAGAAAAAAACATTTTTACTGATTTGGTAAATTTTAAAACATAAAAAACATTTAAGAAGTACCATAAAATAGTAATTTTAATGCTAAAAAATTAAGTAAAATATACATTTAATACAATCACATGATATATATATATATATTTCGAATTGAAATAGTGGCGAACATATCTTGTATCTCAAAGAAATTAAAAGGGAGACAAAATCCCCATACCTTGTGTCATGACTCTCTCTGTACTCATACAAGATTCATGTATAATAAATTAATTATTATTGTAAATATTTTAAATAAGAATATTATTATATATATTAACTTACATTCATAGGATATTATTTTATATTACCATCTTGTTAATAATCGTATGTTAATGTTTCTCTTCGGGTAAAATTTTCTTTGTTCTTATCCTTTATCTTAATTTGTTATATCATTGATATTGATACTTATATCATGATTCTAGAATTTATAACATTTTATAAATATCAGGTATATATATAATATTTATATTATAATAATCAATGGCATAATGAAGTATATAATGGAATACATCGTTCATGGAGGTGGTAAGTCATACATATACATGAATGTTGTATTATGTATTCTTCCATATTTAAAGGCTAGTATATAAATGGAATATGTATATATAAGAATGTATATATATATAATATATAAGAATTAATATATCATATATAAAATATATGTTCATTAAACACATCCTCAATACATTTTATGTGGTGTGTGAGTGAGTCACATCACATTGAGGGGGCGGGTAGCGTAACACCCGAGACTTTTATGAGAAATATTTTGTTTTTATGTTATATAAATCATCAAAGGAATCTTTCACTACACACAAAACTAGCTTGGCTTTCTTTACATGCAACTGCGGCCTTCCTCGATAGCTTGCGTCGTACGCAATACCGAGTTTCACTAAACAACGATATGCTATTAAAATATTATTAAAAGTAGCCGTTATGAATAGTAATAACCACTTTTTGAAATTTTGTAAATATTATTTTTCAAAATGGAATTCATTTTTGGATTCGGAATATCGAAATTAGCTTAGGGTGAAATTTTGGTATTTTTCGGATAACTTTTATATTCTGATGAATAGTGAAAATTATTAAATTTTAATTAAAAACAACTTTTTTAATCGAAATAATTAATAGTGATAAATTATTAATTTGAGTGGTTTTAAAGTATATTTAGAATATATTTTTAAAATTTAATACAATTTTGTTCATTGGATGTAATTTCACATTTAAAACAGACATAAACAAGTGTCAATCTTTTGATAGTTGTTATCTCTTAAAAACACGCTATTTGTCTTGATGACGGGAATTAATTTTTAAATCGGTTAATGTAACTGATATGTCATGAATTTGGTAAAATAAACATCATTTTTTGAATTCATAATATCAAATATAGCTTAGGCCTAATTTTTTGTATTTTTCTGGAAACATTTATTTTTTGATGAATAGTGAAACCACTAAGTGGTAGTTAAAAAATACTGAATTTTTTATAAAACATAATTTTACCGCTTCTATGAGTGGAATTTCAAAAATATGAGAGACATAGTTAATACCAGGGACTAAAATGTGGTTCAATGAGATGAAAATAATTTTTGATGAATAGTAACTTTTTACTTTTTTTACCACGGTTAAAAGCAAAAAGGGTAGTTAAGGGTAAAAATGATATTATTATTACCCTAAAACATGTCCTAATTCTATTGGATATGTTTAATTCGACCAAAAACAACCGTAGGAATAATATGTGACCATTTAGGCCCAATTGGATAAGATGAGGACTTTTATTATCAGTTTATTTAAAGAAGGGTTAAAATTGTTAAAATCGTCGTTTAATAACTAAGGCATTTTTAATATAGGGTTATAAACAAGATAAATTAGAATATAAATATTCATTAGAAAGATAAAAATATTTACTAAATAAGGGTATTTTTTTTGTAATTTTTAGACTTAAAATAATTTAATTTCTTTATGATACAATGATGATGCCGTAAATATCTTATTAATGAAATATTGACATAATTGATGTTATAAATACCCAAATAAATTTAATTTGAGACTTTTTACGAATTACAATAATTTTATATGTTAATATGAAAAGTTAGTATTGATTTAATTAATTTTTTTAACTAATAATTCGGTTATGATTTTAAAAAAAATCAATTACCAAATAGTGTCAGAATTGACATAAAATAGTTTTTAAAACAAATACTATATTATTAATTGTTATTTTATTCATTAAAATATAAGGTTCCGCCAAATGACTTATATAAGGTTATATATATTAATAATAAACAACTTGGGGTTCTTTTGGCTTAATATAGTAAGTTTATTAACCTTATATTGTAAGAAAACAAGAAGACACGGTAAAAGTTAAATTATCTAACTTAAAGTTAAATCTAAATGATAAGGTTAAAATTGATACCTAAACTTGTCTAAATTATATTGGATGAGAGGATTTAGACCCATCCCCACCTTATCTTCCAAATATATCAATTTGGAGCTATTAAAAACCGAATTTGACTTTATAATAATATAATATTTTTAGTTATTGTAAAGGTGCCCCTCTCCTCCCTTATAAAAGGGCACCTCCTCCCTCTCTTCCTCACACCACATTGAGCCTTCAATATCATCCATCCCCTACTAATATCTCCTCTCCACTTCCCTAGAAACATCATAGAGGTCCTGGTCTTCTTCAAAGACCAATTTTATTTCCCTAATATGAGGTCTCAAAGAGGCGCTTTAAAGAAGAGGTAATGCCTGTTACCTATTCTTTCATCTTTATTTCTTCTTCCACTTCTTCTTATTTAGTTGTATCATTATGAAGTAATGACATCAGTATTACTCATATACTGATATGTTATTATAATTATGAAACAACCCTATTTCCCCATCTATCCATCCTACGTAAAACAAAATCACCACGCATGCGTACGTTCGGAATACCGTCTCCACGCCATGGTGTAATCTATTTTACACCACCACCTTACTCAGATGGGTATAATGGTGCAAATAATAACTATATATGATTATTTTAAAGTGATATTGATTATGAAATAGTATACATACACTCCAATATAATTCCACGATCATGGGAACAATATCATCGCTTGTGTGTACGTACGGAATACCGTCTCCACGATGTAATGCGACTCGTTATACATGATCTTCATTGCATAATGATTATTTAAATGAATAGAGAGAATGAATATGATATATATTACACTAATACCATTCTGGAAATGAGGTATCTATAACCTAAAAAGAAGAATAAGAATTTATTCGACAAAACGTGCATAAGAACAAAAAGTAATAAACACCCGAATAACAAGTAGTAATGAAATATTAATAATAGTAAGTTAAGAATATGACCATATACGATATCATAAAAATAATTATGATTCTGGAATAAGTCAATAACATTATTTAAATCATTATACAGGAGGTTCTGACACTTACGAAGCAAATCAGAAATAAGGTAAGGGAAAATCTCACAATCTCATTTTATCTGAGATTGTTTATAATTTCGTATTTATTGGGGTGTATTTTATCATCCACATACATGTTTCATAAATATTTAATATTGTTTCCATCCACCTAAAATTGTTTATATCCAATTTTTCCCTTCAGTGTGTTTTTAGTAAATGATATGAAAGTAATCTTTTATTGTTTTTCGTACGAGGTACTTTTTGACTTTTCCGACAAAAGTACGAGAATAATGTTTTTTTAACTTATACGGAATGAATTTATTTTTAAAACATTATTTACATGAAGGTTCCTTTATAAGTTTTCATGTTTATTTTTAATCAACTTCTTATAGTTTAAAATTGAATGACATGTTATTAAAGGAAAATGTTTTTGAAGTAGAAAGGATATTTTCCTCAAGAATGGAGTTCAAGTGTTTTATCAAAATTATTTTCCATCTAAGATAATATAGGATTCTGTTTCAATCCCTATTATTACATTGAGTTGATTGTGTTGTGATGGAATTATTTTTGTGAATTCCTTTATCTTATATGAATTTTTTTATGATGTCATGTTGTTTAAGAATCCCATTTTTATTACATGGGTTATGCAATGATGTATGATTTATGATTTTGTGGCACACATAAGAATGGTATAATTATGAGATGGGTGGGACCTATATCACCCTCCAATGCATTGGTTAAAGATTTTATATCTCATGAGATAGACATGGCTAGAACGACAAGTTAAACCGGTTCAGTGAAACAGGACTGAAACGTGGAGTGAACTTGGTTCAGAAATGGACTTTGTCCAATAAGAGTCTTGTAAATGAGTCTTGACTAATAAGAAATTATTCTCTATGATTATGTGTGTATGCCACAAAGTTTCATGATTTAAGTTATGATTATTGGGATTTCATTTCACTACTATGATTTATCCCATGTTATGAAATTATGCTCTCTTTTGCAGGTTAAGATTTCCAAAATGTTATTTTCTTATGAATAGGATGTGATTGATATTTCTTTTGTTTACCCTTACTGAGCACTTGACCTCACCCTTTTGTATGTTTTCTCTCCCCAGGTTAGGAAGAAGGTTATTAAGTAAGATATTCCAAAATGGACTATAGATATGATGAAATAAATGGGAGACTGTGTAGACGCTTTATGAACCAGTTGTTTATGTTTCCCAGTTTCTAAAGACACTATACCTATACGGTTCTATCATGGTTTTGTTATATGTTGTAATAGGTATGCTTCAATTTTGAAGTAATAACAATGTATGTAAAGTATGGGACATTATAGTTGGTATTAGAGGAAAGGTATAGTCAACCTTTGGTAACTAGGATGTGAAAGCCTTAGTAAGAACCCTAAGGATAAGTCTAAGCATAGAACACAATCTTAGTGTTTTAGAAATGGCCATGAATAACCTATGATAAGACCTTAAGTGTGAAATTTTATTCTTGATTATGTGGTTTTCCTATTATAATTAGTGTTTCTCACACTATTATTCTTGGTTTTAGTCAATGGATTGAAGCCGAAGGAATCGAGTTAATGAGGAATGTGACGAGCAATGCAATGATTGTCCCCCTGAGCAACCAAACGTTATGGGAGATGGAATGAAAAATCTTGTATCCATGCTCACACAACTTTCTCAAGCTATGAATCATGCAGGACTTCCAAACGAGCAAAGGATGGAGCAACATTCTGTTGAATCCTTCATGAGGCAGCATCCAACTTCTTTCAGCGGGTCTACTAATCCATTAGTTGCTGAACAATGGATTAGTACTATTGAAAAGATATTTTCAGTTCTTCAATGTTCTGAACATGATAATGTCATCCTAACAGTGTATCATTTGGAAAGAGATTTCGATCAATGGTGGAATATTATTAAGAATACGAGGAAAAGGTATGAAATTGATTCCATGGAATGGGATGAGTTCAAGAACTTATTTTCCAATAAGTATTTCCCTCGTATTCTCCGAACAAAGATGGAGAAAGATTTTCTTGAACTGAAGAAAAAGGATGATGAATCTGTTGGTACCTATGAGGAAAATTTTACAAGACTTGCAAGGTACGCTTCTGGTGTTATTATCCAGCCTGATAGTAAGATCAATCGAATATTTAGTGTCTTAAAACAAAGTCTTAGAAGGGAATTAGCCATAAGGAACTTCAATAGCTATGAGGAAATCGTTCGATGTTCTCTAAAATTTGAGATGAAGATTGGAGTAACCCAACAGTCATATGGGTTTGATAAGAAGAGGAAAATTGAATTCAAAGGAAAATCTAAAGAGCACACTGAAAAGAACATGATCTTTCCCTTATGCTCAAAGTGTGCAAAGAAACATGGAGGGAGTTGTCTTAAAGGGACAAGTAAATGTTTCCAATGTGGAAAGGAAGGTCATCGGGAATTTGAATGTCGTAATGATGGTAAGAAGATGTATAATGATGCAAACAAAGGAAGGGACACACAGAATGAACCTACTACACTTCAATGTTTTTAGTGCAAGGAGATGGGGAATTATGCCAATAAATGCCCTAATCCAAGGGTTTTTTATGATGATCGACATCAAAAAAATCTTAAGGCTAAAGACAAAGGAAAGTCACATGGAATTAATATCAGCAATGTGGAGTACGATAACGATGTGGTGAAAGGTACACTTACCATCCACTCTAAAGTAGCAAATGTTTTATTTGATTCTGGATCAACCCACTATTTTATTTCTGAATATTATTCTAAGGATATCACCATATTACCTCAACAATTAGATATTGAGTTAGCTGTGACAACACCTTATGGAACAACAGTTGCGTCAAAAGTTTATAATTCATCCCCGATTGAAGATTGTAGGAATGTGCTTCCTACAAATCTTGTTATCCTTCCTATAGTGGAATTTGATGTGATTCTTGGAATGGATTGGCTTTCTTTATATGGATATTATATCAATTGTCAATGAACGGAAGTCACATTTCATATTCCGGATCAATCTATGATATTTCGTCGATGCAAGGATGAACATAACCTTCAAATGTAAATTTCTTCCATATAATGGGTCTTGATTCCACTGAATGATGGTTATTTATCTCAAATGGTTGGTGAGAAACTCATAATTAAGAATATTCCCATTTTACAGGAGTTTAATGATGTATTTCTGAAGGAATTTCTGGGTCTTCCACCAAATCGTGAAGTTGAGTTTTCAATAGAACTCGTACCGGGTGCTTTGCCTATTTCAAAGACACCTTATAGAATGGCCCCAATTGAGTTGCAGGAATTGAAGATGCAACTCCAAGAGAATATTGATAAGGGATTCATACGCCCTAATGCGTCACCTTGGGGAGAACCTGTTCTATTTGTTAAGAAGAAAGATGGATCAATGAGACTCTGCATTGATTATAGAGAACTTAACAAGATCACTATCAAGAACAAATATCCTCTCCCATGCATAGATGACTTATTTGACCAACTATGCGGAGCTCAATACTTTTCCACGATTGATCTTCATTCAGAGTATCATCAATTAAGGGTCAAAAGGGGGGATATACCAATGATGTCTTTCCGTACAAGGTATGTACACAATAAATTTATAGTGATTCCATTTGGTCTGACTAATTCCCCTGTTATCTTCATGGATCTAATGAATAGAGTCTTTAGAGACTATCTTGATCAATTTGTGGTAGTCTTTATAGACGATATTCTTATCAATTCAAAGAGCAAGGAAGAATGAGAAGATCACTTGATAATTATATTGAAGACTGTGAGAAAGGAGAAGCTTTATGCCAAATTTACCAAGTGTGAATTTTGGCTTCAAAAAGTTTCATTTTTGGGTCATATAAGCTCAAAAGAGGGGATATCTGTGGATCCTACAAAAAAAGAGGTTATCGAATGATCGTCGAGACCAAAAATAGTAACCGAGACCCGAGGATTTCTTGGTTTGGCTGGATATTATCGACGTTTTTTGAAATATTTTTCACGATAATCTAATCCACTCACCAGGTTGAATCGGAAAGGAGTTAAGTTTGTTTGGATGAAGGAATGTGAAGTGAATTTCAAGGAGTTGAAAAGAAGGTTATCCAGTGCACCTGTGCTCACACTGCCTTGTAGTGGAGAAAGGTTTGTGATCTACAATGATGCATCCAAGAAGGGGATGTGGTGTGTTCTTATGAAAAATGATATGGTGATAGCTTATGCCTCACGACAGTTAAAAATCCATGGGAAAAATTACCCAACACATGATTTGGAGTTAGCTGCGGAAATCGTTGCATTAAAGATTTGGAGGCATTATCATTATGGAGAAAGGTGTGACATTTATACTGATCATAAAAGTTTAAAGTATATTTTCACACAAAAGGAGCTGAATATGCGCCAAAGAAGATGGTTGGAACTGATTAAGGATTATGACTCCTCAATTCATTACCACCCTGAGAAAGTAAACAAGGTGGCAGATGCATTAAGTCGACAAGACCATGCTAGCTTATCCATGATGAGGATCACAAAAGATCCAATATTTATGGATTTACAAAGGATGGATCTTGGAATTTTAATGGAAGGGGGAAAATCTTAACATTATCAAAAGAATGTTCAACCATCTATAAATGTGAAGATTAAAGAGTCACAGAAAGAAGATGTAGAGTTACAAAAGAAGGTGAGAAATATTCCTGAATTCAACCTTGATTGTAATGGGATAAAAATGTTCAGGAATCGGGTTTGTGTTCCTCCCATCCCAGAATTAAAGAAGGAGCTGCTGGATGAGGCTCATAGTTCTTCAATCTCTATTCATACTGGAAGCACGAAGATGTATAGGGACCTGAAAGAGTACTTCTGGTGGGATGGCATGAAAAGAGATGTTGTTGAATATGTCTCTCATTGCATGGTTTTTCAGCAAGTTAAAGTTGAGAGATAGAAGTATAAATGGATGTTACAACCATTACCCATACCCGAATGGAAATGGGAAAACATCACTATGGACAATGTCATAGGACTTCTTAAAACATCCAAAAGAAATAATATTATCTGGGTCATAGTTGATCGTCTTACAAAGTCTGCACACATCATTTATATTAGAGTGGATTTCTCTCTGGATCAGCTTGTCATGATATATGTAAAGGAAGTGGTAAGATTTCATGGAGTACCACTTTCTATTATATCTGATCGGGATCCGAGATTTACCTCAAAGTTCTGGCGAAGTCTTCAGTATACTCTGGTTATAGAGTTGAGTTTCATCGCTGCTTATCATCCTCAGACAGACGATCAGTCTGAGAGAACAATTCGAACTCTACAAGATATGTTGAGAGCTTTCTCTATGGATTTAAAAGGTGGTTGGGATCAACACCAACCTATGGTGTAATTTTCTTATAATAATAGCTTTCACTCCAGTATTCATATGGATCCTTATTAAGATCTCTAAGGAAAGAAATGCAGGACTCCAACTTGCTGGGATGAAGTTGGGGAAAGAAAGCTATTAGGACCTGAACTTGTTTATGAGATGGCAGAAAAGGTCCGATCTATTCAACAACACATAAGAGCATATTAGAGTCGACAGAAAAGTTATGCCGAAAACCGACGAAAATACCTAGAGTTTGAAGTGGGTGATTAAATGTTCTTATGAATATCTCCCTGGAAGAGGGTCATGAGATTTGGAAAGAAGGGGAATTTGAGCCCTAGATATATCGGTCCTTTCGAAATACTGGATCGTGTTGGAAAGGTAGCTTACTGATTGGAGCTTCCACTAAATCTCTCTCAAGTTCACGATGTGTACCATGTATCTCTCCTGAGAAAGTACATACCTGATCCTTCACATGTAGTCAGCTCAGAAGTTGTACCGCTGGAGCAAGATCTTTCTTATGATGAACAGCCGATAGAGATTCTAGATCGTAGTAAAAAAGTCCTACGGAACAAGACCACTCGCTTGGTGAAAGTTTTATGGAGGAACCACCAATTAGAAGAAGCTACATGGGAGCTTTAGGATATGATGAGGGATAGGTATCCTCATCTTTTTGTTACAAAGTGACAAATTTCGAGGGCGAAATTCATTTTAAAGGGGGTAGAATGTAACACCCGAGAATTTTATGAGAAATATTTTGTTTTTATGTTATATAAATCATCAAATGAATATTTCACTACACACAACACTAGCTTGGATTTCTTTACACGCAACTATGGCCTTCCTCGATAGCTTTCATCGTATGCAATACCGAGTTTCACTAAACAACGATATGCTATTAAAATATTATTAAAACAAGCCGTTATGAATAGTAATAACCATCTTTTAAAATTTTGTAAATTTTATTTTTCAAAATGGACTTCATTTTTGGATTCGGAATATCGAAATCAGATTAGGGTGAAATTTTGGTACTTTTCAGATAACTTTCATATTCTGATGAATAGTGAAAATTACTAAATTTTAATTAAAAACATATTTTGTAATCAAAATAATTAATAGTGATAAATTATTAATTTGAGTGGTTTTAAAGTATATTTAGAATATATTTTTACAATTTAATACAATGTTATTCATTGGATTTAATTTCACATTTAAACCAGACATAAACAAGTGTCAATCTTTTGATAGTTGTTATCTCTTAAAAACACGCTATTTGTCTTAATGATGGGAATTAATTTTTAAATTAGTTAATGTAAATGATATGTTTTGAATTTGGTAAAATAAAAATCATTTTTTGAATTCATAATATCAAATATATCTTAGGCCTAATTTTTGGTATTTTTCTAGAAACACTCATTTTTTGATGAATAGTGAAACCACTAAGTGGTAGTTAAAAAAAACTGAATTTTTCATAAAACATAATTTTACCGCTTCTATGAGTGGAATTTCGAAAATTCGAGACACACGCTTAATATCAAGGACTAAAATGTGGTTCATTGAGATGAAAATATTTTTTTGGTGAATAGTAACTTTTTACTTTTTTTAACCACAGTTAAAAGTAAAAAAGGGTAGTTAAGGGTAAAAATGATATTATTATTACCCTAAAACCTGTACTAATTCTATTGGACAAGTGTAATTCGACCAAAAACAACCTTAGGAATACAATATTACCATTTAGGCCCACATGGATTAGATTAGGACATTTATTATCAATTTATTTAAAGAAGGGTTAAAATTGTTAAAATCAACGTTTTATAACTAAATCATTTTTAATATAGGGTTATACATAAGATAAATTCGTCTATAAATATTCATTAGAAATCTAAAAAAATTTCCTACATAAGGGTATTTTATTTGTAATTTTTAGACTTAAAATAATTTAATTTATTTATAATACAATGATGATGTAGTAATTATCTTATTAATGAAATATTGACATAATTGATGTTATAAATACCCAAATAAATGTAATTTGAGACTTTTTATGAATTAAAATAATTTTATATGTTAATATGACATGTTAGTATTTATTTAATTAAATTTTTTCGAACTAATAATTCTATTATGATTTTCAAAAAAATCAATTACCAAATAGTGTCAAAATTGACATAAAATAGGTTTTAAAACAAATACTATATTATTCATTGTTATTTTATTCCTAAAAATATAAGGTTCGGACAAATGACTTAGATAAGGTTATATATATTAATAATAAACATCTTGGGGTTCGTTTGGCTTTATGTAATAAGTTCATTAACCTTATAGTGTAAGAAAACAAGAAGACACAGTAAAAGTTAAATTATATAACATAAAGTTAAATCTAAATGATAAGGTTAAAATTGATACCTAAACATGTCTAAATTCTATTGGAAGATATTATTTCGACCCATACCCACCTTAGATTCAAAATATATCAATTTTGAGATATTGAAAACCGAATTTGACTTTATAATAAAATAATATTTTTAGTTATTCCAAAGGTGCCCCTCTCCTCCCTTATAAAAGGGCACCTCCTCCCTCTCTTCCTCACACCACTTTGAGCCTTCAAGCTAGAACAAACCCTGAAAATATCTCTTCTCCACTTCCCTAGAAAAAACCTAGAGGTCCTGGTCTTCTTCAAAGACCAATTTTAGTGCCCTAAGAGGAGGTCTCAAAGAGGAGCTTCAAAGAAGAGGTAATGCTCGTTACCTATTCATTCATCTTTATTTCTTCTTCCACTTCTTCTTCTTTAGTTGTTTCATTATGAAGTAATAACATCAGTATCACTCATATAATGATATGTAATTATAATTATGAAACAACCCTATTTCACCATCTATCCATCCTATGGAAAACGAAATCACCACGCGTGCGTACGTACGGAATACTGTCTCCACGTCGTGGTGTAATCTATTTTCCACCACCACCTTACTCGGATGTGTATAATGGTGTAAATAATAACTATATATGATGATGTTAATGTGATATTGATTATGAAATAGTATACATACACTCCAATACAATTCCATGATCATGGGAACGATATCATCGCTCGTGCGTACGTACGGAATACCGTCTTCACGATGTGATGCTACTCGTTATACATGATCTTCATTGCATAATGATTATATAAATTAATTGAGTGAATTATTATGATATATATTACACTAATACCATTCTGGAAATTAGGTATCTATAACCTAAAAAGAAAAATAAGAATTTATTCGGCAAAACGCGAATAAGAACAAAAAGTAATAAACACCCGAATAACAAGTAGTAATGTAATATTACTAATAAGAAGCTAAAACTATGACCATATATGATATCATAATAATATGTATGATTCTGGAATAATTCAATAACATTATTTAATTCATTGTACATGAGGTTTGGACACTTACGAAGTAAATCAGACCTAAGGTAAGGGAAAATATCACAATCTCATTTTATCCGAGATTGTTTATACTTTGGTATTTACTGGGGTGTATTTTATCATCCACATCCATGTTTCCTCAATATGTTATATTGTTTCCAACCACCTAAAATTGTTTAAATCAAATTTTACCCTTCGGTGAGTTTTTAGTGAAAGATATGAAAGGAATCTTTTGTCGTTTTTCGTACGAGGTACTTTTTGACTTTTTCGACAAAAGTACGAGAAGAATGTTTTTTTAACTTATACAGCATGAATGGATTTTTAAAACATTATTTCCAAGAAGCTTCCTTTACAAGTTTTAAAGTTTATTTTTAATCAACTTATTTTAGTTTATAATTGTATGACATGTTAATAATGGAAAATGTTTTTGAAGTAGAAAGGATATTTTCCTCAAGAATGGAGTTCAAGTGTTTTATAAAAATTATTTTCCATCTAATATAATATAGGGTTATGTTTCTATCCATATTATTACATTTATTTGATTATTTTGTGATGGAATTATTTTTATGAATTTCTTTATCTTATATTAATTGTTTTATGATGTCATGTTGTTTAAGAATCCCATTTTAATTACATTGGTTATGCAATGATGTATGATTTATGATTTTGTGGCACACATAAGAATGGTATCATTATGAGATTGGTGGGACCTATATCTCTCTCCAATGCATTGGGTAAAGATTTTATATCTCATGAGATCGACATGGCTGCAACGGCAGGTTAAACCGGTTCAGTGAAACAGGATTGAAACGAGGAGTGAACTCGATTCAGAAATGGACTTTGTCCACTAAGATAGTCTTGGAAATGAGTATTGACTAATAATAAATGATTCTCTATGATTATGTATGTATGCCACATTGTTTAATGTTTTATGTTATGATTATTAGGATTTCATTTCACTCTTATGATTTATCCCATGTTATGAAATTCTGCTCTCTTTTGCAGGTTATGATTTCCAAAATGTTATGTTCTTATGAAAATGATGTGATTGATATTTCTTTTGTTTACCCTTACTGAGCATTTGATCTCACCCTTTTATATGTTTTCTTTCCCCAGGTCAGGAAGAAGGTTATTAAGTAAGATATTCCAAAAGGGACTTTAGATATGATGAAATAAATGAGAGACAGTGTAGACGCTTTATGAACCAGTTGTTTATGTTTCCCAGTTTCTAAAGACACTATACCTATACAGTCCTTTCATGGTTTTGTTATATGTTGTAATATGTATGCTTTAATTTTTAAGTAATAACAATGTATGTAAAGTATTGTTCGTTATAGGTAGTAAGCACTTTCTCAAATTAGATGATCATCCTAACACCAAATGGATGGTAAAAAGAGGTATGTTGTAAAAGAAATACATATTCGTAAATACATAAAAAATATAATAGATTAAATATATAAATTTATTTTCTATCCTAATGGGAATCCTGATTGGTTGTAATGGAGAAATGTACAATCGTTGTTTCATGAGGAACTAGTTCGCCGTAAAGATTAACATTATTTTAAACATCCATTAGATAGAGGTGAGTGTGATTGTATGTTATAAACATTTTATAAAAACACACCATTATTCTTAGTATAATTTATTTGTCGCACAATAATGGGATAAGGAGAGTGAAAGGGTGGGGAAGGAAAATAAATGAATGGAGCTTGATAGATTATTTTACCACTTAATCATGTATCCCATTTTGGTTTATTCCAAAAGATTCCCTTGATAAGATTTATTCCTCATTAATTGATTCAATATATAATGGAGGATTTTTTAGGCCACATGGGATGATCGTGGATGAACCTAAAATGAGTGAGAGGTGTAAGGAATGTATGAACGTGGTTGCCTATTATAGGAAGGGAAAATGACTCATTTGGAATTTCTACAAACAACTTAGGTGTGCACATGTTCATACCTAACAAAATTCATCCAAAAAACCCAAAAAATGGAAGGTTTATTTGTCAAATATTTATATAAAATGGATTTTGGACAAGTTTCTAGGTTATTTGTGTCCTTTATTGTAATTTTCAGTCCCTATTTGTGTTTAATTTGGCCTTATATGATGTGATGAATTTTATTCACATTTTTAATCATTTTGGTCAAAAATTTATAAGGTCTTATTACAATGAAAATATTAGTCTGAATAAAATGTTGAATGTATTATTTTTGTATTTGAAATCATTTATGAAGAAAAATTAATATTAGAGCTAATCTTGATGATGTAACGAAATAATAGGGTCCTAAAGTTGAAAAGGTTCAAAAGATTGTACATATTGTATATATCGTTTCAAAGAGAAATTTATTGTAATGAAATAAATTGTATTAATTGATGTCATAAATATCTAATTTATCCTTAAATCAGAATTATAATATAATTTACCATTAGTAATTAATTAGTAAAAAATTAATTATTTAACTCAAAATTTGTATTTGTTAATATTCATCAAAAAATTAGATTCTCTAAAACATCCCAAAATTCACCATATAATAACGTCAAAACAATGAATTAAAAAATTAATATTAATTTTTATTATTAAATTTCTAAGTGAATATAAAATTAATTTTATTATTAATATCTGATTTATTAATGAAAAAATTAATTTTCACATTAATAAGCATTACTAAAAATCTCATATTTCTATATCGACATGTTTTATTTATATAAAAAAATTATGAAAAATATTTGGAATGTATTTATTACTATTACTATAAATATGTTTAATGGTAATGTTAATAATAAATATTTCAATAAATTATATATATATAAAAATGTTTCATATAAACTCTGTATTGGGTCTATCCTACACCAAGCCAGTGTTGCTTGTAGTGAAATCCAATTTTGTATTACATGTAGTGCATGACCTTTGGGTATTTAATGAGAATGTAATGTTTGACATTATATTTTAATATAAATATATTATGAATAATTTCATGTTTAGTGTAAAATGAATAATATGGAATAGAAAATTAATTTGAAAAGAAAATAATTCACCAAATCTCAGGGTGTTACAATAATCCATAGCGGGAGTAATATCCCCTAAGTAACCACCCTAGCACAACAAATAAATTCCCATGATGTGCGGAGTCCCATAAGAAATTAATAATATATGTAATTGAAACTATCACAATAATAATATGGGGGAGAACTATCCACAACTTCTCTCAGAAAAAAAACCGCACAATCGTGGTGGTTAAGCACAGCTTCACACGAATTTTGATCTATTATATCCACCTTCTATCTATTTTTATTCTACATGGGATATCATCAAATTATAAATGGATATTTAATTAGGAATGGTTTTTCAAAATCCGTAATATGAGTCCTGAAGAATGAGATATGGATGGCAACATATCTTGAGAGTGTCTCAAATGACTATATAGTATGCATTGGGGCACACATGGTGTTTGAGATTTCACTAGAACATTGTCATGTATTGCATTTTCATATCATCATACCCATATAAGGGTACATGACTTGTAGATATAGTACAACCAGGGACCCACTTCACTTGGAACCCAGTCGCGTTCCACTTCTACATAGAACGTCCAACCCTGTCCCTTAGATGATGTGTATCCAATACTACAAGGCTTGATCATGTTAAAAGTCCACCATCCCATGTCATTTTATTACGTGTATGTATTAGATACAATGTATTGTACTTTATAAGTGTATGATTACAAAACCATGTGTTTTCACAAGTCTTAGCAAGCCTTGTCCCGTGGACACACAGATTGGGGTCACTACAGGACCAGTAACCTCTTTACACGGTGTGTTGTCACCAAAGTTCATCTTATCCATACAATAATGGATACATGGAATGTTTCTCTAGAGTAATCACAATGTAGATTATAATTAAAGTCAGTAATTACCCCTAAAAACCACTGATTCTCCACAGTTTACCCTAAAACAAATAGATCTACTTTAAGGGGATATCTAGGAGTTGTATAAGGTATATAAAACCATTAAAAATGAAGTTAATCAAGAATAAAATGAAAGAAAATTACCTAGAGTGAGAAATGATGAATATTTGGTTGATGAATAAAGCATGGATTGTTTAATTTCATGATATAATGTCGATGAACATTAGAAACACGAATTAGCAGCACTGGGCTTCATCGATTTGAATTTGTATCTGTTCATTTACAAATGGTGAGGAAGAGAAGAGGATGGGTTGAATACTATTAATTTTTTCATGTTCAAAATATATTGGGGGTAGGATTAATAAGTTTAAGTTAATTAATTTATAAATTTAACATTTAATTAATTAATCCACAACTTTGGCCTCACCAACTCATCTCCGACCATTCCTCTCTTCATATACAACATTATAAATTTTATAGTGTAAAATGACTTTATAAACTGTACCGTTATCTTATAAATATGATCTTAGTCACTTAATGGTTGTAATTTTACATTTAACATGAAAAGAGGATGGTGTGAAAAAATATATTTATTGTTTTTAAACTCACCACTCTAGGGATTTACATGCCTCAAATCCATGTGCTGGCCTGCTCCAATAGTCAATTTTTTTCAGAAATATTTCAATGTAATACAAGTCAAATAATAAGTGATTATTTTCTACACATAGTTGGTCTTATAATAACTATAAATTGACGTCCTAGGAATATGGGAAGAAACTGAGCTCCCCTCTGGAACTCCCATAATAGCGAGATCTCTAAGGGTTCCATCACTAATTCCATGATTTCATTCCAGGGAAATACCAAGGCTAAACCAGTCTTACATACATATCATACAAGGAGAAGTCATGAAAAAAATATTTACATGTCTCTTCTGGAGCAACAGGTGAAGATAACAATGCCCCATGATCCATCTACAGTAATAGTGTCTATTAGTACACCACCTAAATAACCTGATAGAGATACCAATGTAACCCCACTGTTAATATCATCATGTCCATAAAGTATTTAACAATTTAATTATTTTTGTTGAATTTAAAGATAAATTTAAGAATTTTAGGTTACGCATGAATGAAATAATGTGCCCCAAAAGAAATTATTGGGTCCTAACACTCCGCCTTGTCTGCAAAAATAAAACTATAATACATCTCTAAAAAACCAATCAACATCCACAACCACTAGTGGCATCCAACTATGTATGGATATTAGGAAACCATCCAACACTATGTAAATATTTTGTGGTATAACTCTTACACTAAAGAATAGTTTTATCCATGTATTTTACTTCATCAAGGCTTCCATAAATAAGGGTAATGTAGAAAAGCTTTACTAATTAGTACAATAACTTCTCTGACATTTCATCAAACAAACTCACCATAAACTCATAAGAATAAGGAAATATTCCACCACAATTAATAATTTTACTCTTTAGGTAGAAATAAATCCCTGTTATGTTTTTGGTTGCATAAAAACACATTTAGGTAGGGAATGAGTCCAACTTCCTTGTGATTCCAAATCCATGTTAAACCTCTTCATGATAATCCTCATGATTATCTTTTTCAAAGGTGTCAGTGAGAACATGAGGGTACTAATAAAAAATAATGGTCTTTCCACCCACCCAACTGCTTCTTGTTGGTCCCTCAATAATAAATACCAAACTGAGGATCTAAAAATGTCCTACGTCTCTATAGTTCAACATCTGTAGGATGAAAAAAAATAAAACAACTCCTTGAAATAATGTCTAAAATTTTATAGAAAATAAGGTAGAAAGGACAAAGAGCATACCATTATTCATATTTGGGAAATCGAGGTCAATGGCTGCTACTACCTACATATAGTCTCTCTCGCATCCTCCATCTTCCTAATCATTGTGTGGAAAAGCTAGGGGTGTTGGGTGAAAAACCTAGAACAGCCTTCCACCTCTTACATCTCCACCATATCATCTACCATGCCATCCCTGTTTTTGAACTATGTGGGACATACGATGCCTCTTTAAAGGAATCCAATATTCCACCCACCTCTCAATGGAATGATGGGTAGTAAAATCCATTATAATATTTTCCTAGAAATATCATGCATAACATTGCCTCTCTTGCTATTGACATGATCCCTACTGTGGCTCCAACACCACAAGCCCATGTGCCTGGTTCTTGGAAAATATAGGCCTCCTACGCTATCATTCTGTCACATGTCGTCTACCCTCCATTGCAGATACCTCAACCTCAGGACCATAAATGGAGGATACATCTACACATACCTTATTCTGGAAGCTCTATACTATGAAGGCCCACACTAGAACAACATCATAGGTGGTATTGTAAAAGGGAATAATAGACACTCGGATCCCCCGAAGCAAGCGTTGCTCAAAGGAGTGGGCACTATTAAATGAATCCCCAAACATATGTAAGAAGTATCATGAATGATCTCTGAACCATGCTGAAAACTCACCCATGATACTGAAATCCTACCAAAACTATAGAATATACAATATAAACATTGTTCACAATTTCACTAGGTAAAACCATTCCCTAAAGAGCTGCTCAAACTCCACCAAATTTAGTTTCACCTCGTCAAGGATCTATGTCACTAATATCCCCAACGCCTAACAAAACCATGTAGAAGGATATCCTATAGGACATCAATTTGATTAGAAGGTTTCCCCATGAGGAAGAAACATCATGTGTCTTCCTGGAACCAGTCATCTACTAGCTCAGGGTCTACATCACCCAATTACCCTAGAGGGTTCTGCCTCTATAACAAAAATAACACACTCAACATGTTTGAATCCTCTGCCTAAACTAATAGCACAACCAGCTACTCAACATGTGGTGGCACAACTAGTGACCCCAAATCTAACACCTCAGAGCCAATGCCATGCACTAAAAATGTCGTCCTAGGGTATATTTTAATCACAATCATTCATAAAACCATGATTTTCTATCATCATAAAGGAATACTAAATCATAAATTCTAGACATGTAAAAACCCAAAAATTAAATGTAGTTTTTTTTTATTTTTATGGGAAATTAAGGAGTCCTAAAAAATTGATGGCACATGATTCTGAGGCATGGTGTGCACGTAATAAATTTCTAAAACAAATTCGGGTACGTTCTGTAAACGTGCGTGTGGGTTTTTGTTACTTTTAGACCGATGCATGGAATTGACGCATGGGGACACTATTGAACTCATAACACCGGTATGCACTTAAGGAGACCTTCATGTAGACCACAGTTGGTCGAGGGTGAATGTTAGTTTACGTGTTTTTCATGGAAATAAATATGAAATAAAGAATAACTTGTAATTTTTTTTTATTGAAACCTCTCTACATTTGTTTGGAGGTGGGGACCACCCAATCTAAAAAGCCCAAATTGAATTATAGTGGTTGGGACCACCCGAACCCTCTATAACGGGAGAAAACCATTCAACTCTCCATTTAATTCCTTGATCCAACTAAAATTAATTAAATGTGTCAATATTAAATTGATCCAACTAAAATTAGATAAACGTTTCATTATTTATTTGTTCCAACATAAATTAATCTGTTATACAAATTTTAATATTTATTAGAACCTCTTTACCTTTGAGAGGGTTGGGTTGGCAATGGTGAATGGGAGAACATTGGATAATTGTGGAGGATCATTTTCTCCAATGAAGAACGCACCATCTTCTCTAACGAAGAATGCTCCATAACCAATGAGGGTCGTCTTCAACGACGATGAACTGACGTCCGTCATTCCCTCATCACCAACATCAAAAAATAAAACTTCTCGGATGCGGTGTGATTTCAATTAGTCATCATTAATTTTCATTCACGTTGAATCTCCTCCCATGAGATACTTGCTACCACTCTAATGTGGAGGGTACGAGCCAAACGAATATGGCCCAACCTCTATAAAAATATTTGTGTTTCATGATGTGTTCTTCACGATGGAGGAAGATGGAGAACAACCCCTGTGGGGTTCAGGAATGTAGGACGGCACAATGGTCGATCGCGACGATGGCGGTGGCGCGACCGCACTGCGCGGAGTCGGGACGTGGCCCATCTTCCGTAGCAGTGGAAGGGTGGTGGCCGCCCGAGTCCGACCGCACGAAGGATACTGCGGCATGCATCCATGCCGCCTGGAGCACAAGAGATGTGGACTTATTCCACAATGGAAAAAGGAGGTTGGTTGGAAGACCCAGTATCCAACGACGACTCGGCGCATGACCATGCCGCACAAAGCAGGGGGCGGGCAGCCCGACCGGCCACCGTGGTCCCCCGCATCGTGGGCCGCCGTGGGAAAACACACTGTGGGATTCCGTTCCAGGATCATAGTGGGTTGGCGCACCACGATCGAAGCAGGACGTCACAATGTGGGCCACCACAACGCGGGTCGGGCCACGTCGGCGGGTCGGGACGGGTCAGACCGGACCCAGACCCACATCGACCTATTTTCACACTATCATCCATATCATGAGCTTCTGGAATCCATTTGACGAACATTCTACGGTGCCTAAAAACATGTATCGATTCAGTCCTTCTGATTTTCCCAATATGATTTTTGGATAATGTTGGGGTATGGAGGGGTTGGATCGAACCCGAATCTAATCGGGCCCTCGGGAAAAAAGGGAAACAACATACAAACTGGGCATTCGATTGACACACCGTCTTTTGAATTGAGACCCCTTTTATGTTGCGGTCCATTGGGATACTTGTTAGTGGGACTTTGTTGAAGTTGATGTATCAACCCGGGACATGAGAAGTGGACACTCCCAGAATCAAGTGACCATAGGGAGGGAACCATGTAACTTGTTGTAACATGAGAAAGGGATCATATGTGGGTCTGTGCATGGTATCCATTATGGTTATGTGTTCGAGAGTGTCACCTGGATCCACTCTACGAATCTAGTTTGGACAACTCTAGGATCCTATGTGGGTCTTCTATACTAGCATCCTTTGTGGGACTGATGTTGTACTATGATCCAATGTGGGTCAGATGATGTACTAGATTCCTATGTGGGTCTGATGATTTGGGATCCTACGTGGGACAGCTTCTTAATAGAGTAATATGATTTGATAGTTACATATAATCATCTTTACTATGATACCTATGAAATACCTTGTGAGATCTAAGTCTTTACCTTTTTGGTAATCTTCTGGGTGGCGTACCATTGTTGTACTCTCCTTCATGGGGATACCTTTGAGGAATTATTTTGTGTGGCGTACCTATGTGGTACATTCCTTCTTGGTGATACATTTTTTGGTGTTATTCTATGTGGTGTACCTATATGGTACATACCATTGTGGTGATACATTTCTAGAATTCATCTATGTGGCGTACCTGTGTGGTACTTACATTCGTTCTAATCGTTCCTTCATAAAAAAGTACTACTTTGGCTCAGGAGTTAAGCCTTCTGTTTCCTTATGAATGAGATGTGTAATTTATGATTACATAGGTATATGTATGGGTGTATACCTAAGTAGGGCTTTAACTGGTTTACATGCTTTCAGTTTTATCCTTTTTGGATTTTGTGAGACCTTGAGGGTCTCGGGGACCCTATTGAGTATTGTTATAATCACCTCGGCACAGGCTAAACCCAATCCTTGATGTGTTTGGTGCAGACATTGGACATCGCTGACTGAGAACGAGTGTACCGGGACTAGAGGTAGCTCGGAGCTAGACCTTTGGTGAGACGTCCTACAGAGATGACTGTTTGAGAGATGTACCTACCCTTCAGGTAGGATCCTTGGAGGGTGTTCACCAGAGTAGTTCAGCTTACTTTTAATTTCTTGTATTCTTGTACTTTCCAGTTGGGCTTGTATTCTTTCCCCATTTACTTACATTACACATTGTTTTTACTATTCAGTTTACCCATGTACGTATCATGTTGTGTTCTCGGTTGTGTGAGATCACATGTTATAAAGGCAATGCCTTCCTTGTTTTATGGAATACGCCTTCCCTTCTAGTTTCCAGCTCCTAAACTATAGAAGGTGGGAATGGTGTAGTCAAGGAACGGGCCCCATGGGATGGGTCATGACATATTCGGTATTAGAGGAGTTGGTTCTACAATAGAACAGTGTAATTTGATCTTTCTAATAGAAATAGTGTTAAGTGTAGCGAGTGTGGTTATTAGTTGAGGGAATCCAGTGTTGGTGTAGTGGCCGACGTATCCATACAACAACACCATGAATATTGATTTATGACTCAGTGCACAAAAACACAGATTATGTGGGTGTTTTGAAAATAATTATTTGTGATATCATTGAGTCAGCCTACCAAGTATAACTTACTGACCGTGGGGAACCTGTACCTTTTCAGGAAGCCTCAACGCAAACATCCTGCTAGGTTTCTGGGTATAGTACCCGATGATAGCCCACCAAGCAACGAGGCCTTGGTGAAAGGACCTTTATCGGTAGCGGCACCATTGGAGGCACCTGTGGTACCACTTCCCATTAGGCCACCAATGCAACCAACCACAGTAGTATAGAGTGCACACTTTGTGATACTGTTTCACGAGTTCCAGCACCAGAGGCCACCTAGGATCAGGGGTGAGACAAACCCACAAGTGGCTAAGGATTGGTTGGATGTTGTGGTGGGAGTCTTCCAACTGGCAGGGACACCAACTGATCACATGTTGATCCTTGCTTCAAGTACTCTATAAGCAGAAATAGGCAGATATTGGATCTTGATTCTATAGGCTCACGATGAGGTGACACTTCTCTCAGTAGACTTTGAGAGAATGTTTCGGGCAGAGTTTGTCCCAGCGACTCTGTGTGCAGTTCACATAGATAATATTTTTCATCTACCGTAGGGAAACATGATTGTGGCTCCGTACTCAATGAGGATCACCATCCTCTCTCTCTACTCCACTGATATTGTGCGGGACACATTCATTAGGGCCTGGACCTTTGAGTATGGAATTAGGCGGGAGATCGGGGATTTGATTATTTCTCACAACACCCCAATATAGGCAGGGGTGATAGAGATAGCCCTCTTAGTGGAGGGTATTCTTGCTGACCAGTCACCAATTGTGAGAACCACCACCGGGGGCCACATAGTGGCTTCTTCTGCAGCTGGCAGCAGACAGATGTCACATAGGTCTAAGAGGACCAAACCTACTAGTGGATGACCAGAGGATTCTGGGTCGGTTGTGCAGGGAAGCACAGACAGAGCTAGTCATGTAAGGAGTAAGTAGTATTACACATGTGACAGGCAGGGTCACATGGATCATGACTGTCCGACATGCCGTATGGATGATCAACAGATGGTTGAAGGGCCACTAAGGCAGAGACATAGGTTCAACCGAGGAGGGCCGTAGGGAGCCGATGGATGTGTAAGAATAGTTGTTTGTGTAGATGGCATTGGTAGACGATTCAAGGTGATACCACCACCTCCACTAGGTAGTCCACCCCGACCACATGGAGCAGGTGGATAGAGGCGAGATCAGCTCAAGCAGTAGAGGCCTACAACCTAGACAATCGAGAGATGATACGAGATACGATCTCTGTCTACTCTACCATTACTTTAGTACTTATTCACACAAGTGATAGTCATTATTTTATTTCCAATGCCATCGTTTGGAGCTCGGAGATTCCGACGGAGCTGTTGGCTCCATCTTATGGCAAGACATTCCCACGGGAAAGGATTTGATGATTACGTACTAGTCTTAGCAGTGTGAGATAACTCTAGGAGGCGAGACCCTTGGCTGGGGTCTCCTAGTAGTGGCGTCAAGGCATTACCATTTCATCTTGGATATGGACTGGTTATCTACAGTACATTACTAGATCAAATATTTTATGCACAAATTGTATTGTGTCCACATGGAATGGACTAGGTTTTCCTTCACTGGTGAGAAGGGAGCATTTACAACACAAGATGGACATACCCAGAGGAGAGTGCAGCCGATCACTCATCAATTGGCTAGCCTTACCCTCATAGCGGTTGATCTGGAGAGTCCAAGCTATCATGTAGTGGTGGAAATATACACCGATGTCTTCCCAGAAGATGTTATGGGTCTATCTCCTCATAGATAGGTGGAATTTTACATTGAGGTGTACCCCGAGAAGGAAACGATATCTACACCAGCATATCGGATGGATCCCATGGAGTATTGTGAGTTGCATGTACAACTAGATGACTTACATGGGGGGGGGGGGTTCATCCGGACAAGTGTTTCTCATTGGGTAGCACCGATTCTATTTGAGAAGAAGGAAGAAACAAGATTAAGACATTGTGTTGACAATCGGTGCATGAAATAGGTGACCATGAATAACAAGTACCCACTCTCATGGATTGGTGACCACTTCGATCAGTTAAAGGGAGCATGGCAGTTCTTGAATATATACCATAGATCATGTTATCCCCATATTAGAGTATGAGAAGAGTGTGTGCAGAAGACGACATTCAGATGTCAGAATGGCCATTATGAGTTTATTGTCATTCTGTTTGGCATAACCAATGCTCCAACAGTGTTCATGGGACTCATGAACATGATCTTCCAGAAATACCTTGATCGATTTGTAGTAGTGTTCATCGACGAAATTATGATCTACTGAGATTCTAAGGAAGGGAATTCCTATCATTTCCAGATAGTTCTGGATAGACTCCGAGAGAAATCGCTTTATGGTAATCTCTTGAAGTGCCAGTTCTAGATCTTTGAATTTCACTTTCCAAGAAATGTCATCTCGAGGCTTGAGTTTCAGGGGATCCAGTAATGATTGATGTGGTGCATGCTTGGGAGCCACCTAGAAGTGTGAAAAAGGTATGGAGTTTCATGGGATTGGCCTGATACTACTGAAGATTTGTGCCAGATTTCTCCAGAGTAGCATCACCTTTATCATCATTGAAAAAGTAGGGGAAACCCTTTGTGTGTTAGGATAGATTTCATCAGAGATTTTAAGAGGTGAGGCCAAGGATGACTAGTGCCCCCATATTGAGGTATCCAAAGGAGGGTGTTGGGTATGTAGTCTACTGCGACACATCCGGGAATAGAATTAGATGTGTCCTAATGTAGGACCAAACACTTATCACGTATGGTTCTCGACAGCTGAGAAAACATGAGCAGAACTACGCTACCCATGACCTGTAGTTATCAGAATTTGTCGATCCCTTGAAGATTTTGCCACTTTAGTTGATGGGAGAAGATTTTATAGTCTACTCCGATGAGAAGTGTCTCTTGTATATATTCTCTATGAAGAACCTGAACCTGTGACATCTATGTTTTCTAGAGTTCTCCCAGGACTATGACATCGAGATAGTCAATACTCATGGGATATAGAATGTGGTAGCAGATGCACTCAGCAGAAGATACAGTATATAGCTGCTATGTGAGGTAGCAGAGCAGCAAGCCTATTTGCATATATCCTTTGTGGATTGAGATGGAGTAGTTTTTCTTCAATCTCATACAGTCACTCCCCCACGACTTCAATGAGTCTAGGAAGCGCAACGTCGGGACACTGATTACAAGGCTTGACATGTTCAGATATCCTTAGGAAAGCAACCTAATGGACTTTCTGAAGGTGGGGAGCATGCCATAATTTTTATAAGACGTACCATGGAACCAGTGTCGCTTCGGGAGGAAGTGTTGAGGGACAAACACACATCCCTTCTATTGGAACATCTAGGATTAGAAAAGATGTACCAGGACCTCTGACGACAGAATTGGTGGCTGGGAATGAAGAAAACAGTAATATAGTTTGTCTCTCAGTGCCTCACTAGTCAGCAAGTGAAGGTTGTGCATCAGGTACCAACATGATTTGAATAGCATATAGTGGTCCCATAGTGGAAGTGGGATGGGATATCCATGGTGTTTGTGGCAAGACATCCACGTACATCCAGGGGTCATGATTCTATCTGGGGGATCATCAACCGACTCACAAAGTCGTCCCACTTCTTACTGATCATAGAGAAGGGTTCAGTAGAGATCATGGGACACCTTTATTTGTTAGAGATTGTGTGGGTACATGGAGTACCCTTGATGCTTTTCTGCATTCATGATACATGTTTTACTTCACATCTATGGAAGGGGATGCATGAGGATTTCGGGACACATCATCATTTGAGCACCACCTTCCATCCTCAGATGGATGGCCTGACTGAGCGGACCATTCAGAACCTTGAGGGAATGTTGTTTAGTAGCATCATCAACATCAGTTGTATATGGGTGGATAACATGGCATTGGTGGAGTATTAATAAAACAACATTTGTCATTCCACCATTGGGATTTCAACATTAGAGGCATCGTATGACCGACCTAGCAGATCTCCTTTGTGATGGACTGACCCAGGGGAGTCCGCACACATGGGACCAGATATGGTACGGGCGACCATGGAGAAGGTTCACATCATCTAGGATTGGATAAAAACTACATAGAGTAGGTATAAGGCATATACTGACAGTTGATGGAGACTTCTGTAGTTCGAGAATGGTAACCACGTCTTCCTATGGCTCTCACCACGGGGAGGATTTCTAAGATTTGGTTGGGGAAACAAGTTTTATATATTGTTCATTGGACCCTTCCAGGTCTTAAGCAGAGTTGGCGAGGTGGATTACCGACTAGCACTTCCCCCTCAGTTGCACTAGGTCCACGACATCTTCCATGTATCCCAGGAGAGGAGATATGTACACGACCTGTCTCACATCATTGACCACGACGAGCTGGACATAAATGATGGGGATTCATTTACGGTGGATCTGGTGATGATTGATAATCAACAGGAGAGAGTCCTTAGTGGGAGATCGATACATTTGGTGCTTGTACGTTGGCTCCACTGGATCCTCCAGGAGAGCACATGGGAGCAGGAGGCTCAGATACATGCTTAGTACCCCCACGTGATCCCTTAGTTTGAGTTGTGGATTTTGGGGGCAAAAATACCTAAGGTGGGGGGAATGTAAAGACCTTTAAATTCCAGGTAATTTGATTTATTTATATGGGAATTATGCGAGTCTTAAAAAATTTATGTCACATGATTCTGAGGCCCGGTGTGCCTGGAATGAATTTGTGATGTTTTTTTGGTACGTTCTGGAAATGTGTGAGCGAGTTTTTGAAACATTGGAATCGATGCTCAGAGGTGAAATCTGAGGACAATGTTGAACTCACATCACTGATATTCACTTAAGGAGACCTTCACCTCGACTGCCATTGGTCGAGGGTGAATGTTAGTTTACGTGTTTCTCAAGGATATAAAAATAAAATAATGAATAACTTTTATTTTAATTTTATTGAAACCTCTCTACATGTGTTATGGATGGGGGACCACTCAAACTAAAACCCCCCAAATTGAATTCTAGTTGTGGGGACCACCCGAACTCTCTTTAATGGGTGAAAACATTTCCAATCCCCATTTAAATAATTGTGCCAACAAAAAATAATTAAATTGGTAAAAAATTCAATTGAGACAACTAAAATTAATTGAAACTATAAACATTTAATTGGGCCAACATAAATTAATCGGATAAACATTTTTTAATTTATATTGGCACCTCATTACCTTTGAGATTGTTGGTTTGGAAAAATAAAAGGGGAGAACTTGGGATAATTCAAGAGGATCATTTTCTCCAATGAAGAACACACTATCTTCTCTAACATTGAACATGAAATATCCAATAAGGGATGACTTAAATGACGAAGAACCAATGTCCGTCCTTCCCTCCTCACTGACGTCATCAAAACCTTAGAGGTAGGGTCAGACCAGACCATGAACAACTTCAACTCATTTTCGCTCTATCAGCCATATCTTTAGTTTTTGGCATCCATTTGAGAAACCATCTATGGTGTCAAAAATTTGATCAAGATGGTCCTTTTGGTATACCCCACATGTGTTTTGGATAATTTTGGGGTATGGCCGGGTTGGGTCGAACACGAATCCAACCGGGACCTTGGGACAAAAAAGCCAATAACATAGATATCAGGTGTCCGATTGATGCACCGTCTATTGCATTGAGACCCCTTTTACGTGTCAGTCCATTGGGATACTTCTACTTGGGACTTCTTTGAAGTTAGAGTATCAACCCGGGACATGAGGTGTGGACCCTCCCAGAATCAAGAGAGCTTAGTGTGGGAACCTTGTAGCTGGTTTTAACATAGGAAAGGGATCATATGTGGGTATGTTATTAGGATACTTTGTGGGTCAGTGTTCGAGAGTCTCACTTGGATTTTCTCTAGGAATCCATGCAGGACTACTCTTGGATCCAATGTGGGTCTTTTGTGCTAGGATCCTTTGTGGGTCTGATCCTGTACTAGGATCATATGTGGGTCTCATTATTTATAGGATCCTATGTGGGTCTGATGATTTAGGATCCTATGTGGGTCTACCTTTTAATCCAGTAAGATGATTTAGTAGGTATATCTAATCATCTTTACTACCATACATAATCTATACCTTGTGTGAGATGAATATATACCTTTTCGGTAATCTTTGGGGTGGTGTACAATTTTGGTACTTACCTTCATGGTGATACCTTTGAGGTATTCTTCTGTGTGGCGTACCTGTGTGGTACATACCATCATGGTGATACATTTGTGGTATTCTTATGTGGGTCGTACCTATTGGTTACCTACCTTCGTGGTGATACATTTGTGGTATTCTTCTGTGTGGCGTACATGTGTGGTACATACCATCATTGTAATATTTCCTTCGGGGAATAGCTATACGTTGGCTAAAGTGTTGGGCCTTTTGTTTCCTCATGAATGAGATGAGAAATATTTGATAACATAGGTATATGTATGGGCATATACCTATGTTGGGTTGTCACTAGATTACAAGATTTTTGGTTTATCCATTGCTGATTTTGTGAGACCTCGAGGGTCTCGGGGTCTCCACTGATAATTGTTATACTCACCCCTGTACGGCCTATTCCTGCACCTTGTTGTGTTTGGTGAAGATGATGAACAATGCTTACAGAGAATGAGTGTACCACGTTAGGAGGTCGCTATGAGGTAGACCATAGATGAGTTGTTCTATTGAGACGACCATTCAAGAGCTACCTACCCTTCAGGTAGAGTCCATGGCGGGTGATCATCAGAGATGTTCAATATACATGTACTTTACTGTATTCTTGTACTTTCCAATTGGGCTTTTATCCTGGCAGCTTTTACATACAGTACACACTCTTTTTACTGTTATGTTTTCTCATGTATGTAACTTGTTTTCTCAGTTGTGTGACTATACTGGTTATAAAGGCAATTCCAATCCAGTTTTAGTGAATACACCTTCGATGCTAGTCTCCCACCCATGGAATTTGCAAGGCGGGCATGGGGTAGTCATGGAACAGGGCTTAGGGGACGGGTCATGACAAGACACACCATAATAAGAGATTATATATGTGGAGATGACTCAAAAGGAAAAGGAAAATCCAAAACCCTATCTTACATGATGCATGTACCATTAATTACCCAATGACCAATGTTTTATGTATTGGGTTGAAAATAATGTTATATATGTCTGGTGAATGGATATGTTAATATCTAAACCAATAATAGAACATCTTGTTTGAGATCCAAACTCAAAAAAACTTTGCATTATTGCTATGAATTTTAATCCATGTTCAGAATACTATGTTACCAAAGTTGAACCCCCTATAATACCACTCTATCGAGACCCATCCTGCTAGGGTCAGGCCAAAAATCCCCATGAGTTCTTCTATTAGGCTATAGGCTAGAGAATAGGGAAGAGTAGGAATATCAAATAGATGTGAGTGATTTTCCTAATGTACATTTACGTATTCTCCCACATGGACATCAATAAAAATATCAGAGATATAAAAATCATGAAATGTAAAATTCATTAATACATCAGTCCCATGTTAGAGTACAAATTAAGTTCCAAAAGTGTAATGGTATAATGAAAATCCCATCAAAGAAAACAATAAATTCATCTAACCTAGTCATAAAGAGGAGGTAATTTTCAAATGAAATGGCTAGAAATATTCTCAACCTGACCCTGGTAAACACCTCGGTGGTCCCCACTATCAAAGATCTACATGGCTCGGGTCCTCCATGGACTCAGTCAATATTCCTATGATTTTCTCAAGAAAAAAATTCTTTGGTAAAGTATCATTCAAGGATGAATATAAAAATTCTCTGTAGGCACCCCAAAAAACCCAAAAGAATAATGTAGAAACTAAATGGAAATACTATGATGGACATATTCATAGGGAACCCAATTGAGAGAGAAACTCCATATCAAACCGTCTATAAATTTACATGATTAGTCAACTCAATCTCCATGGGGTTTTAATCCTAGAACATAACAACAACACATGGACTCCCTAAAAACACACAGATATACTCATCTCAAATTCCTAGTATCAAGATGTTCTGAACATATATAGGGTGACATGATTTCTCAGTGAGGACATAATGGTCACACATAAAACCAGAATAACACAGTCCATGTGCTTATCTATCCAGTATGGATCCCGATTGTGAGATACCCTCCATCAATTACAACCCTACCATTACTAATGGTATATCAAAGTGAAATTTATCTATTGGGAAAAACATACTGGGTCCTGAAATAGATTCCAAAACTATATGTCCTCTAATCGTTACCTCACACCTATCTTATTCTAAAGAAAACTACTTGAAGTGTCCCTCCTGACACTACTATACAATGTTGAGGAAGTGATTCTCCAAAAATTTGCACTACATTCATCCATTATAATGAGATATATATATACACTATAGGAAATAAAACCACACCACTATCCCATAATTAAGGGATTACCAACTCCTTACTAATAGGTAAACCCCCACATACTACTGATTGGAGTGTCCCACTCCTCACTATGAAAAGGGAGAACTATGTTTTATTCAAAAATCACACATATCTAGTGGAGGGTTATACTCCTCTCAATGTACTCTACAAATGTGGGTGGACCAATACAATTGAGGACACACTCCACACAACTACTCAGAGTAGTGGGATTGATAAACCATATATAAGGACCATACAAGGTAATGATATGGGAGTGAAAATCATAGGATAGAGGGAATGAACCCTGGTCCAATAGGGGTGTACTACTCTGTAATTTAGGACCTTCACCATTGTACAACATTGGAGTACTAATCAAAGGATACGAGACTTGCACCCATGACAGGGGGAGTACCACTTTGTGGAAAGAGGAACCACACCCTAGAATGATAAGGGATTGAAAATATACTATCTGGATTACTATGGCGGACCTACTCCTAAACACAATAGGGGAGTACAAACTCGGGGCCCGCGGATGATATACACGAAAAATAGGGGAGTAAAAACTCTACCATAAAAACACTTATATAGGACCAACTCACTAGATCGACTAGGGAGTTCCGACTCCTATGATAGATAGCTTGATACTTAACACGTTATGGGAGTTCCCAATCTATTAATATGTCATACTTTTGGAGGACCAATTCCCTATTCCATTATGGTAGTAACAACTCCATTGATAGACGGACCACTCCATAGTATGAAAGTGGTGTTGTTACTCTATATCCTAATGAGTATGAAGGTTGCCCTCCCTTTCATGAGATGAGAGAACTGTTAAATTATGATTCCATAATGGAGAACCCACACACTAATCCATAAGGGGAGTAAAAACCCAAGAGGATCATTCCAACGATATCTTACCTTCACCCATGATGCGGGGTGTCTAATCTCATATCAAGCTGTGAGGTAAGGGAAATCCATACCCTGATCTTATAGTGGTGTACCAGTCCCATCATCCCAATAAATAATCCACATTGAACTACTGTGTTGATTATGCACCACATCACAAAGAACCTTTCTTGATTACATCAAACACATTTATGATTGGAATCTATGTGGCCTCCATCACGTTCTATAGGGAAAACTACTCAGGATAGTTTGTTTGAAATCCAACATCCGATTCCTAGAGATGGATATATGGAAGACAAAAGATTTTTAATGATCTATATTGTGTACATGACATGCTCCTGGGCACAAAAAACGTGTGTTACTACCCAATAACATGGTAGATTATCCCAATACATGGTTTTACAACACATGTATGGGTACATGACATATAGAGGTTGTACATTCTGTGTCCCGCTTAACCCAACCATTGGCCGTGTTTGTCTTCTACATGGATCATCGAACTATGTCCCTTAAATTACATGTATCCCATTCTACATAGCATTTTCAAGATAGATATCCACCTTCCCATGTTGTTTTCTCATGTCCATATACATGAACAATCGTTTTATACTGTGTCTATGTAGTTGAACAAGACAATTTGTTTGCACATGGATTCCCATGCATTCTCCCCAGGTTACTAGAATTGGGGTCCCTACATTTTGTGTGACCCTAGTACAGAATGTGTAGACCCAAAAGATCATCTTCCCCAAATAAGAAGGGCTAAATGGAATGAATATCTAAACAACACACCATGTTGATGGAAATTCTAGTGATGAATTACCTATGTAAATCCTATACTCACCCTGCATAACCCTAAAATCTACCTTCCTGAATGAAGAAATGCCATAGATTTGAATAAATAATGAAGCGTTGATTATGAATCTTCTCAATATGATGACGATCCTCATTAGAAATGAGGATCAGAATAACCTAGCTTCACCAATTTGGATTCATTTCCATTAATCTCCAATTGGAGAGGTGGAGTAGAAGAGGTGAACACTCTTCTTTCTTGTGTCATCCACCCAAGAACAAGGGGACGGAGGGTCATACGTTTTTGATGGATAAATTTATTAAATTATAATTTAATTAATCAATCCACCAATTAACACACTTTCAACTCACCTAAGACCATACCTCCTGGCAGAGATAACATTATTGTGTCTCCTTGGGTTAACAAGACCATCAACAAAACCACAATATCAATAATCTGATCTATCAATCCATTGAGTACTTATTACACAGTTCAAAAGAAACTATTCACCTGTGAAAAAATATATATGACATTTTTAAAATTACCACCCTGAGGATCTTTGGGCCTCAGATTCCTATATCAACTTTGTTCCTGGATTAAAATATATTTTTAATGAATATTAAAAAATAATAATTGTAAAAAACATAGTCATTTTATATCTATCACCATTATTTCCCACAATAAATACATTTCAAATAATTATACATCGTTATACGTCCATCATGAATAAATATTGATGAATATTAAGCCCCATAAAAAAAATCCATCTTCAAATCTGGCTTGGGGGGAACACATGCATGGTTCCAAATCCTTATCATTCCATTATATTAATGTTTAAAATGATGAAAATCACTATATTTATTTGTATTTCCACATTTTCTATCTACTCCTCCTCTATCATCACCTAGATTAAATTTTTAACACCAGTTTTAGAAGGGTAAGAACTTAACCTTCCATCAATATTTCCCTTTAAAATTTATATAATATATTAATATTATATCTTTCATTATAATCAAAATAGATTATAGAGAATGATACATTCAACTCAGTGTATCTCCCTCCGTGTTTTTTCCCAAGGTGGTAATTTATTGACATTTCCAAACCTCTTATCAGCTCCAACAATGTTTTTTTGAAAATATTTATATCATCATATCTAATAATATAATTGAAATATCTATATTACTTTTTTATATATCATTTTTCTCTATAAAGATAAATCCCCAATTTATTTAATGAAAAAGTACATCTATAAACATTGAATTCTGAGTTGGTAAATTTTTCTGATGAATATTCAATTGGAATCAATTTTAAAATATAAAAATGTCATTATAAATATAATCATTACTTTTCCGTTCATTCATGAATCATTTTTTATTAAAACCCATATCCACTAAAAGGATATATGGGGATAGGTTCCCTGAAAAAAATTCACATAAACAACATTAATATATAACCTCATTTATCTATACTGGTTAAAGTTTTTATTTTGATAATTAAAATGGTGTCAACATTAGAAAAATTTGATAAATTCTCCACAATATATAGGTAATAAAAAATAATAAAATATGACTATGCATATATGTCAAAGTGGTTTGTCAATCATGTTATTCGATAGCTTCAATCATTAATGAACCACTAATATAACCTCAATTGAGATTATATTACCCAGTAATGAATCCTTATGAAGACAAAATAAAACACGAAATTTGTTCAAGAAGATTTTCATTAATCAGGGTTTTGTTAACTTTCAAGATGTGATATTCATTATATTCTTTATTCGATTAATATAAACGAATATCATCTATAAAGACAACAGAAAACTGATGGAGGTAATAAAAAAAGAATATAATCACAAAATATATGAAGATAGTGTGTAAATTTGAATGACCAAATGGTTTCACTATAAATTAATTATTTCCAGACCTTTTTTCTATATCATTTTTTATATATTATTTCATGACCATAAATTGAGTATATCTAAATGATGGTTGATCAAAGAAAACCATTGATATTGGAATAACTGATCAATAATGCTATGAAATCATTCTAGATGATACATGTTCTTGATAGTGATATTGTTTTTTTCATGAATATAAATACCGATCCTCATTGATCAATCTTTCTTCTTAAAACAAAGAATGAGACCTCCCCCCTAAGATAATTAAATTGGATGAATGAATATATAGATTAATTAAATTATGTATTAATTAAATTATGTATTAATTAGGGTCTGAATTCTACCGAGAAATCATCCCAGTGATCTGATTGAATACTAGGAAGTTATTATAGAATATAATCCCAAAAGTCAAAAACAAAAGTTATGTATTTGATTTTTAGATTCCCAAAAAAGAACAATTAGAGATATACTATAGACCTTAGATGCATCCACAATACCAATATGTGTATTCCCTACTAAATAAATAAAAATAATGTAATTACAGGACCCTAGAATCCCATTGTCAATGTATTATTACATACCATTGGAGTCATTCATGGAATCATGTCCCGAAAGTCCGATCAGAATTTCAGTCTTCGAAAATATATTATATACATGAATGTTTCATTAAAAATTAAGAAATAAAAAATTCAATGATCCTTTGAAAATGAAATTAGTACCCTAGCATAACCTTGATAATCAATCATAATACACTTCATGGAATCCTAGGAGAATAAATCGTAGAAAGGGGTGATATCTGATGCATAGTAAGGATAAAAATATAGTGGAAATTTTCATAAATAAGAATAATTATTAAGGCAATATATATGACTAAAACAAAATCCTTTATAACCAAAAATTCAGCATAATATGGAAACGATACAATAAAATAATTTCATTTTCTTATTCACATGGATATTATAATAGTCGAATAATCACATGAAATATCAATAGAAACTTTCATAATGATGGAATGCATAATGCGAGAATTCATTACCATATAGCCAAGGCCATGTGCCAAGACTACATATAATATTTTATCATGGGCTTGTGCCAAGACAGTAGATTGTCTCAAGAGACCATCCGATCCATCGAGGAGAAATAGCGGGCTCCACCCATCACTTACTAAGTCAAATGCAATCCTAATATGGAAATACATAAATATAACATAATCATTTTTATTAAAACTACCATACGAAATGTAAATAATTTATCCATAAACCATGAATGATATAAAAAATAACACATCCATAGAAAAAATTATCACAAAACATTCAATACAATATTGAAGATTTGTATAACAATAAATCAAATACAAACAAGTTTAAAATCCAACAAAGGATGTTGAAATTGATGAAAAGGATTAGTAATACACTATAGAGAAATATCCCTTTTTCATTGAAACATTTAAAAGTCAGAAACTTTTTAAAGGAAGACATTTAAATAAATTTTTTAATCAAATTGTCTCATACCACTTTAAATATTTTAAAGTAATTAACAATTTAAAAACATTCATGACTATATAAATATATCCTTAAAAACCATTTTAATAACATGGACATTAATGAGAATGATCTAAAAGAATAACTATTTAAAACATTTAAAATGATGATTTAGTAAAAAAAGTCCCTTACGTAAATAGAACCTTGGATAAAAAAGAGATTATGAAATTAAACATTACCTTGTACTTTCCTTTAGTCAAGGGTATGTTTAACCCCCTGTATAAAGACTGTAGTATGTTAGTAGATTATACCAAAACAATATTAATATTTATGATATCAAACATGATCCATTCATAACATTATACTATACATTTAATAATAATTTCAATGATAAATTGACATTTCGGGTAATAATCGCTTTCTTTATCGCACATATTTAAACATGTTACTATTGATTGTATCAGTTAGATCATGATTTAAATACATCATGAATATCAAAAATCATTTATAAATAATATATATTTATAATATAAATATGTATAATAGACATATATATGAAATGGAAAAAACAATTTATGGAGACGGTAGGTTGTACGTACGCATAAACATTGTTTTGGTTTTCATATCGTCTTTAACATAACTAAGTGGATAAGATATATATAATTAAATATATATATATATATATATCACTAGTAGAAATATTATGTCATATATTAAATACCTATTAGTGATATATATTTTTATAATCATCTTTTAATGGTGAACATGGAAAGGAATCTCATCGCGTCGTGGAGACGGTAATCCATACGTACGCACGAGAGAAAATATCATTTTTTTGATGGTAAAATAATATGTAATTGGATGTTATATCATATATATAGAATAATTAACATGATATATTATTTATTTATATCATTTATACTCATTAGTATACCCTTAAAAATAATGAAGTGTTTGAATAAAAAACTACACCATGACGTTGAGACGGTAATCCATACATATGCACGTATGGTGACTTTTTCATTTGTAGGATGGATAGAGTAATTAAAATGGTTGTACCATTTTTTTAATAACATAAAATTATATATAATATACTAGAGTTATTATTTTATAATGGAAACAAGAAATAAAGATGATGTGGATGAGGAAATGAACATGAAAGAGGTGTTGACATATTTATCACTTCTTGGGGTTCTTCCTTATGATTTTATCAAAAGGGATCCTTAGGATAGCTTTTTGATGACATTAAGGCCTCTAGAATGAAGGGAGGAAAGATGAGAGGATATTTGGTTAGGGTTTTGCCGAGCCAAAAGGATTTGGAGGTGTAAAATTTAGAGAAGGGTTAGCGCCCATTGAAAGAGATGTGAGGGTCACTTTAGGAAAATCTTGAAATATTATTTTATAACAAATTCATTTCTGGTTTCTAATGGATAAAAAATAAATTATTTACTGTATATGGTGGTTATGGGTCTAAAAACTCTCAACCAATATATTTTATACCGGTTATGTCAACATATTAAGATTATCTTTTATATTTAACTCTTAGTTAAATAGTATGACATTAACCTTGTCTCTATGTATTTTTATATTATATGGTTAATAATATAACTACAACAACCCAAGATAACCCCATGTGGTTCATTATTAATATATATAACCTTATCTATGTCCTTTGGCAAATCCTTATATTTTTAGAATGATTATATCAATTAATAATATAACATTGGTTTAAAAAACTCTATTATGTCAATGTTGACCGTATTTAGTATTTTATTTTTTGAAAGGCATAAAAACATTATCAATTAGAATAATATTTTTTTAACACAACCTAACATGTCATATTAACGTATAAAATTAGATTAATTCATTAAAAGTTGAAAATTACTTTTTTTTGGATATTTATAATGTTGATTATTTTAATCATTCATTAATAATGTAATTATTGCATCAATATTATGTCATAAATAAATTAACTTATATAATTTTAAAAAACTATAAATAAAATACCATTATGTTGGAAGTCTTTTTAGCTTTCTAATTTATATTTATAGTTGAATTTATATTACATGTAACCCTATATTAATTTTTTTTTAGTTTTTAAACATTGAAATTAACTCTTCTAACTATTTTTTAAAGAAAATAATGACAAATGTTCTAATCATATAAATGTGGGACAAATGGGTTCCTATTTTATTCTATGTTTTTTGTCGATATATATATATCCAATAGAATTAGAACATGTGTTAGGGTAATTATGATATCATTTTTACCGTTAATTACCCTATTTACTTATTACCGTGTTAAATAAAAGTCAAAAGTTACTATTCACTAAAAATAATTATCATATTATTAAACCAAATTTTACATACTAATATTAAATTCATGTCATGTATTTTTGAAATTCAACTCAAAAAATCCGTAAAATTTTTTTTATCTAAATTTGCTAATTCTCTTAGGAGGTGGGTAAAAGACGGTAAAAAGTTTGATAAAATTTTATATATCTAAAATTATTATAAAAAGACTCCAATGAAATAAATTGAACATATATACGTATTATATATCTATTTTTACTTAAATTTAACTAAAATAAGAAAACTATTTGTTTAAATAAAATGTCTTCTTTAAATAATAACGGAGTGTTTTTAACAATATATAAAAAATTCATTGATTTCAGAAAAATAAAAATACTTACCCTAAGATTATTTTGTTATTTTATGAATTAAAAAATGAGGCTTATTTTACCATATTCAAATCATATAAATTTAAATTTTTTATTTAAAAGAAATTCCCGCTGTCAAAACCAAAAAGTGGGTTTTAAAAATTAAAAACTATCAAAAGAGTGAAATGTATTTATGTCAAATTATAATGAGAAATTACTTATAATGAACTATATTGTATTAAATGATAAAAATATATTCTAATTATACTTACAAACTATTCAAATGTAAAAATTTATCACTAAAAATTATTTATATTAAAAATTTAGTTTTTAATTAAAACATTGTAATTTAAACTATTGATTAAAATTTTAAAGTTATTAGAAAAGTAAAAAAAACTTATCCGGACTATATTTTTATGTCCCTATTATAAAGAATAATTTAATTTCATTAAGTTGAATATTGAAATGTTTCAAATATTGGTTTTAAAAAAAGTTCACCATTAAAAGGTGGTCAAATGGAATTGTTGGAAAAATACATACTTTATCCGAAAAAATGAATTTTTTTTATATTATCTCTAAGAAAAACATAATATGGATTTTAAAATTATATATAGTATATATGATTCAAAATTTAGTTAATACTATTCAAAACTGCTTTTTGGACAGTTATTTTAGTTAGTTTTGGTGCGCTCGAACTCGGTATTACTTGTAGTGCAAGATATTGAATTCCATTAATGTGATAATGTACTATGAAATCAAGGGGTGTTACATTTCCCCCATATTCAATAAATTTCATCCTCACTATTAGAAAATTTTCTTCCAAAATAAATGGTAAAAAATTTAAAAGTATTTTTGAGTAAAATCCACATCAGAAATTGGTTAAATAAAATTTAGTCTTAATATGAGGGAAATAGAAATGAATAATTCACCACTAAATTATGATCTCTGTTAGAAGAACATTGGTGGAAATTAGAGACATATAATTTTCGGAAAAACATAAATATTTTTATTGAGAGATTGAGGTCATCAATCACAAACAAGTGTAAATTTGAGGGCCTCAAATCATCAATCTATGATGATTTAAAATATCATTGTTTCAAAAAAACATAAGGTATTAGGATAAAACATTTCTGGTTTTACGATCTCTTAACATATGTTTAAGAATTAATTTATTCCTAGAATAAATGTTAAAAATACACAATAAAAGTATTTTTTCATCCTTTAACTAATTCCTACCACAAACTCATCTTTCACAAAAAAAGATAATAGAATCCAAATAAAATTCTATTTATCATAATCATAAAAGGTTCGAAAAAAGATAATTGAAAATTTATCTATAAGACCCATTAAAAAGATACATTATACAAACAAGAACATCACATAAGCTAGTGGTAGGTGATGCACCCTTTTCTCTCTTCTATTGTGGGTTCAAATCTCACGGCCATGCCGGATGCGACAGTTTGTCTCCCGATCGCCGAGTTGTTCGTTTTATGACAATCCAAAAATAATCTAAATAAATTATTTAACCATAAAAATAGTATCAACTATCCTGTATAATCAATTCTGACCTTTAGACGTATCCAAAATATTTCCGTCCAAACTCACAATCCAAAATTTATAATGAAGTTAAACACAATGAATATCCTTTTTGCCACATAAAAACATGTGAATACCTTCATCGGGTATTCTTTTAAAACACGTTAACACCCTGAATTACCATAAAGCCTTATTTATTACATTCATGCTCCCTTATTCCTTATAGAATACTGGATATACAATTTAAATCTAAAAATTATTTGAACTCCAAAAATGATGGAATATACAAATCATTAACATGTTTCAAGGTAGTCATGAAAATCCAATATAATATATGTAAATCAATAATATCATATTCCAAAATCACTACCTAAGTATCAGAACCATATTGATGTTTATATTTCCATCAAACATGTGTTTTCCAAAATGATTATCATTCTATTGAATCACTTTTCTTGGCACCACACAATCTCAAATCCTTAATGAAACTGTACTGCAGTACAATCCTTATATATTACATAATTATTATAATGAGTACATTGTTGATACAGCTCTCAAGCGTTATAATTACTTAATATCAACATAAGAGAACTTGTCATTACTCATTATCTATGGTAATATCATAACTTGATTATTATCCAACAACATAATTTGCAGTATACTCTAATGATTGGGACATTGATTAGTGTAGTGTCTCAACTCCTTGTAGATAAAGCATTGTACCATTGAAACCATTTTCTTTACCCATTAAATCACATACTTGGTATCCTTTTTCTCCACACTTAAATCAATCTCTAATTCCCTTCATGCATTAACCAAGGTGATTATTTCCACGATTATAACATATGAGAAAGTCTTTCTTTCATCACTTCTCTTTATCAATGTTTCTGTCTATCATCCTTTTTTTATCTTGTATCCCTTCAAATCCATATGTCTTAGAGAATTCTTTATTTATTTTAATAACACATGATACTATTTATTCATACAATAAGATTACATGGGATACTATTTGCCTTCTAAATTTTGTCTTAATAACATGAAAGATATGTTCCTTCTTACTCTTTGAATCATTGGTATAGATAATGTTCTCATTCCATCTACTGGGAGCCATTTCTAAAAAATGGCATAAACTAAGTTAGTTTATGACTCACAATTCATAATTCAAAACATTTAAAATACCTAACATAACGGTATCCCTTATATAATATTGATAATTGAATGGTTAAAATGTGGAATGAATGGGAATTATGAAAATCTATGTCGTAAATGTAATGATAGTGATGAAAATTAGTGTTGTAGTGTGAGAAATGGTTATACTAATTATGATAAAGTGTCTATAAATTTATTATGAAATGAAATTTTAATTAAATAATAAGATGATTAAGTATAGTTAATGGTTTAAGGATGTTGGTTAAATGCAGTATTTATGTTTTGAAATTACAAGATTATTTTATTGGAATCCTGAATTATATAATTCTTTTTTAGTATGTGTATTTCACAATGGATTTGAAAAAATATGATTAATGATACTGATAAACTAGAAAAATGATTTATTAATAAGGTGATATATTTATGATAACCCTTAATCAGTATCGTAAATTGAGATAATGATGTTCGGATAAATAAATTATTAACTTGGATACTGGAACTAGGATAATACTTAATTCCAGCTAACTGATTAATGATTTGCATACAATTATCCTTATGCTATCATATATGGTGTTTAAAAAAATTGTATTTATGTAATATATCCATTAATAATTTGTTTTTGTATGGTATGAGGAATCATTTTTTTAGATAATTTATTATAGTAATTCTAGTCTCAAAAGTATACACAATGAATGAATTACCATGTTTGTTATGATAAAATTAATATCTAATTTATAGTATTTGGGGGATTTCTGATAAGTTCATTTATAAAATTTAGTGACATCCTTTATAATATTTTTAATTTTAATAATTTGTAATTTTTATAAGGTTAATTACTTATTTTATGGTTTATGATGAACATTAAATTAGGTTTTAGAGAATAATGTATTATTTATCCTTATAAAGGAACATTCACATTAGATAACCTGTGATAACCAATTTTTTCACCAAAATATATATAAGGAATAAATTGTCATTGTTTACGTAAATTGTGAAGCATTGATGATTCAAGAATATACTATTCACTATCATTTAATGGAGTAAGATATGTTGTTGAAATCGATCATGGTAAAACCAAAGGGTGATATTGTTCTTATAAAATTGAATGAAATAATGTATGTATTGTTTCCCATGAAAATTATACTACATTTACAGAATTTTAATGAAATAAAATGGTGAACTATTATAATTTTTTTATGGAATAAATATAATTTTCCATGATTATATTGGATTATGGGTTTTTATTCATCATCTTTGTCTATATCACTGATTGTATTATCATCAATGATTTATATCACTCTGTACAATTATTTATGATCTTCTACAATGTCCAAATCATCATTTGCCAACTATGTACTCGTTTAAGGAGTCATAGTTATGCGTTATTTTAAGTAACCTTTATTGATTCATATATCCATGTTTAATAGGTTTATTATTATTATTTAAATTATATGGCATAATGTGAAGAAATTTCCAAATCTAAGGCATTGATTATTGAGAATCATTTCGAAGATGAAATTCATTTGGGGGTAGAATGTGACACACAAATATATGACGATTTTTTTCAAAAGAATCAAGTATTTTTGATAATTTTTATAATAATTAAAACTAATTATATATTTAATTATAAGAAAGAACAATTAAATAATGTATTACACGTGACATCATGTTTCATCTCTAGCGTGAAACACATGTGATATAATTCATTTACTCTAAAGACCCCGCAATTCCGTGGAAATTATATTCATTAAAACATGAGAATTGTACGAATCTGCAAAAATTGATGGCGTTTCATTCTGAGTCCCGGTGTGTCTAGAATAAATTTCGAGAGCTTTTTTTTGAGTACATTCAATAAATGTATGAGTGGGTTTTTATAACTTTTCAATAGGTGCTCAAAATTCAAATATGAGGGCACCACTGAACTCACAACATAGATATTCTCTTAAGAGGAATTTCTCTTTGATGGTCGTTAGTCAAGAATGAATGATAGTTTTTGGGTTTTTGTGGAAATTAATAAAATAAAGTGAGTATCATATTATTTTTATTTGAGCTACCATGTGGGTGTTTTTTGGTTAGCACATCCTCATAGAAGTTGGAGGAGGGACCACCACACCTTAACCTTCCATGAGAGGTTATGTTTGTGGGGCCCACCCAAACATAACCTCTCGTGTAACACCCCAAGCTTCCATAGTACACTTCTCTTTGAAAAATACAACAGTGTGTGTTGTAAGAAACTTCGATTTCGAACACACACCACAACCAATCGAACTAGCAGTTATGAATAGCAACACCCAATTTTTGAAATTTTATAAATTTGATCTTTTAAAATGGATTTCATTTTTGGATTCAGAATATCAAAATTAGCTTAGGGTTAAATTTTGGTATTTTTCTGAAGACATTCAATTTTTCCTGAATAGTGAAAAAAACTCTGAGTTATATTTTAAAACAGATTTTTTATTTAAATAATTATTTATTTTAATTTAGTTTAATTAAGGTCAAAATAGATACATTATACCTATTTAATTTCAATTTAATTCATTGGAGTGTGTTTATAATAATTTTAGATATATAAAAATTTTATGGAACTTTTCACCGTCTTTTACCCATATCCTAGAAGAATTTGGAAATTCACCAAATACATAATTTTTCCTCTTCTGTGAGTATAATTTTAAAAATACAAGAGTCACAGTTAATATAAAGGAGTAAAATGTGGTTCAATAAGATAAAATTAATTTTTGGTGAATATTAACTTTTTACTTTTATTTACCACTATTAAAATTAAATAGGGTAATTAAGGGTAAAATGATATTAATATTTCCCTAAATCTTGTCCTAATTCTATTATAAAAGTTTATATAGTCCAAAAACAACCTTAGTAATAAATATTATTATTTATTTTTACATGGATTAGATTAATACATTTATTATTATTTAATTCAAAGTAGAGTTAAAAGAGATAAAATCAAAGTTTAATAAATAAAACATTTTTAATATAGGGTTATACATTAGATAAACTAGATTATAAATATTCATTAGAAATATATAACGATTTCCTACATAATGATATTTTATTTATAATTTTTAGACATTATATAATTTAATTTATTTAAAAAAAAATGGTGATGTAGTAATTACATAATTATTGAAATATTAAAATAATTGATATTATAAACATCAAAAGAAATTTAATTTTAAACATTATATGAATTAAACGATTTTTCTAGTTTACTAAGACATATTGGGATTGGTTATATAAATTTTTTTCGAAGTAATAATGCTGTTATGAAATTATCAAAAACAAAAAACCCAATACTGTCAAAATTGACATAAAATTGTTTTTAAAACAAATATTATATTATTAATTTATATTCTATTCCTAAAAATCTATGTTTCTCCCAAAGGACTTATATAATGATAGGAATATCATTAATGGACCACTTGAGGGGTCACTTGGAGGTTTATTGTATGTTTATTAACTATATAATAAAAAAATAAAAGCGACATGGTAAATGTCAAACTATATAACTAAGAGTAAAATATAAATGATAAGGTTAATATAGTGACCCAAACCAGTCTAAAATCTATTGGTTGAAAGGATTTTAACCCATATCCACCTAAAACGTTAAATAATCCACTTTCGAGCCATTATAAACCTAAAATTAATTTATTATAAAATAATATTTCTAGCTTTTCCAAAGGTGCCTCTCATCCCTCTTATAAAAGTTCACTCCCCCTTCTCTCTAATTGAAAAATTAAAATCCTTTTGGCTAGGAAAACCCCTTCTCAAATATTCTATCAGCTTCCCCCAATTCATCCCATAGGCCTTATTTTGATCAGAAACCCAACCTAGGGAGCTCTTTTGATCAAATAAAAAGGAAATACCCGAAGAAGATGTAATGTTTTCACCACCCTCTTTCAAGTTCCTTTCATCTTCAACATCCTCGTTATTTGATATTTCCATTATAAAATAATTACTCTATTATAATTTATATATTGTGATGTTACTATAAATATGGTACAACCATATTGATTATTCTATCCATCCTTTGAATGACAAGTCACCATGTGTGCGTATGTACGACCTATTGTCTCCACATCAAGGTGTAATTGTTATTCAATACATTATTATTTGGATGTGTATAATAATGATGTGTAATTCATGTAAATAATAAATATAACATGATTATTATTCTGTATATATGATATACCATCCAATTATATATTATTTTAATATCAAGACAATGATATTGTCGCTCGTGCGTACGTACGAATTACCGTCTCCACGAACGCGATGAGATTCATTCCCCATCATATCCATGCAATTATAATTCTCATTTGATGATTAAAAATAATGTTTAAGGACTTGATATATTTCTGGATATTAATAAGATACAACCTATCCATAACAAACATGACTTGAATAACAAAATATATAAAAGAAAATGAGCAAGTTGACACCCAAAATGATGATAATACTAAGATATTATTAACAAACAATGTTAATAGATCATATGTGATATCATATTAATGTATATGATTCTTGAATAATTTAATAACAATTATTTCATCATTATATAGGAGGATAAACTTCCCTCAACCAAGTAAAATTACAAGTTAAGGGTTTATTTCACAATCACTTCATTATCCGAGATTTTTTATATGTAATTATCTACTCGGACCATTTTATCATCCACTTCCATGTTTCATAAAATTTTTTTTCAAATCATTATTACTGTTTTACAGACTATGGGTTAAAGTCATTTATACCCTTTTTTTAATTTTTATAATATTTTTATAATGGAATCTTTCCATCATTTTCCAAACATGGTCTTTTTTAACATTTTCGACAGAATTAGGTTAAGAATGGTTTTTTAAACATATACGGCATGTGAGGCTATTTTCTACCATTATAAAATTAAAAAATCTTCCCTTACAAGTTTATAATAATATTATCAATGTAAATATTTTATTTTATAATTATGTGACTTTGAAATGGAGGATACATCTACACATACCTTATTCTGGAAGCTCTATACCTCAACCTTAGGACCATAAATAGAGGATACATCTACACATACCTTATTCTGGAAGCTCTATACTATGAAGGCCCACACTAGAACAACATCATAGGTGGTATTGTAAAAGGGAATAATAGACACTCGGATCCCCCGAAGCAAGCGTTGCTCAAAGGAGTGTGCACTATTAAATTAATCCCCAAACATATGTAAGAAGTATCATGAATGATTTCTGAACCATGCTGAAAACTCACCCATGATACTGAAATCCTACCAAAACTATAGAATATACAATATAAAAATTGTTCACATTTTCACTAGGTAAAACCATTCCCTAAAGATCTGCTCAAACTCCACCCAATTTAGTTTCACCTTGTCATGGATCTATGTCACCAATATCCCCAACTCCTAACAAAACCATGTAGATGGATATCCTATAGGACATCAATTTGATTAGAAGGTTTCCCCATGAGGAAGAAACATCATGTGTCTTCCTGGAACCAGTCATCTACTAGCTCAGGGTCTACATCACCCAATTTCCCTAGAGGGTTCTGCCTCTATAACAAAAATAACACACTCAACATGTTTGAATCCTCTGCCTAAACTAATAGCAGAACCAGCTACTCAACATGTGGTGGCACCACTAGTGCCCCCAAATCTAACACCTCAGAGCCAATGCCATGCACTGAAAATGTCGTCCTAGGGTATATTTTAATCACAATCATTCATAAAACCATGATTTTCTATCATCATAAAGGAATACTAAATCATAAATTCTAGACATGTAAAAACCCAAAAATTAAATGTAGATTTTTTTTATTTTTATGGGAAATTAAGGAGTCCTAAAAAATTGATGGCACATGATTCTGAGGCATGGTGTGCACGTAATAAATTTCTAAAACAAATTCGGGTAAGTTCTGTAAACATGCGTGTGGGTTTTTGTTACTTATAGACCGATGCATGGAATTGAAGCATGGGGACACTATTGAACTCATAACACCGGTATGCACTTAAGGAGACCTTCACGTAGACCACAGTTGGTCGAGGGTGAATGTTAGTTTACGTGTTTTTCATGGAAATAAATATGAAATAAAGAATAACTTGTAATTTTTTTTATTGCAACCTCTCTACATTTGTTTGGAGGTGGGGACCACCCAATCTAAAAAGCCCAAATTGAATTACAGTGGTTGGGACCACCCGAACCCTCTATAACGGGAGAAAACCATTCAACTCTCCATTTAATTCCTTGATCCAACTAAAATTAATTAAATGTGTCAATATTAAATTTATCCAACTAAAATTAGATAAACGTTTCATTATTTATTTGTTACAACATAAATTAATTTGTTATACATATTTTAATATTTATTGGAACCTCTTTACCTTTGAGAGGGTTGGGTTGGAAAAGGTGAATGGGAGAACATTGGATAATTGTGGAGGATCATTTTCTCCAACGAAGAACGCACCATCTTCTCCAACGAAGAATGCTCCATAACCAATGAGGGTCGTCTTCAACGACGATGAACTGACGTCTGTCATTCCCTCCTCACCAACATCAAAAAATAAAACATCTCGGATGCGGTGTGATTTCGATTAGTCATCATTAATTTTCATTCACGTTGAATCTCCTCCCATGAGATACTTGCTACCACTCTAATGTGGGGGGTACGAGCCAAACGAACATGGCCCAACCTCTATGAAAATATTTGTGTTTCATGATGTGTTCTTCACGATGGAGGAAGATGGAGAACAACCCCTGTGGGGTTCAGGAATGTAGGACGGCACAATGGTCGATCGCGACGATGGCGGTGGCGCGACCGCGCTGCGCGGAGTTGGGACGTGGCCCGTCTTCCGTAGTAGTGGAAGGGTGGTGGTCGCCCGAGTCCGGCCGCACGAAGGATACTGCGGCATGCATCCACGCCGCCTGGAGCACAAGAGATGTGGACTTATTCCACAATGGAAAAAGGAGGTTGGTTGGAAGACCCAGTAGCCAACGACGACTCGGCGCATGACCATGCCGCACAAAGCAGGGGGCGGGCAGCCCGACCAGCCACCATGGTCCCCCGCATCGTGGGCCGCCGTGGGAAAACACACTGTGGGATTCCGTTCCAGGATCCTAGTGGGTCGGCGCACCACGATCGAAGCAGGACGTCACAATGTGGGCCACCACAACGCGGGCCGGGCCATGTCGGCGGGTCGGGACGGGTCAGACCGGACCCAGACCCACATCGACCCATTTTCACACTATCATCGATATCATGAGATTCTGGAATCCATTTGAAGAACATTCTACGGTGCCTAAAAACTTGTATCGATTCAGTCCTTTTGATTTTCCCAATATGAGTTTTGGATAATGTTGGGGTATGGAGGGGTTGGATCGAACCCGAATCTAATCGGGCCCTCGGGAAAAAAAGGGAAACAACTTACAAACTGGGCATTCGATTGACACACCGTCTTTTGAATTGAGACCCCTTTTATGTTGCGGTCCATTGGGATACTTGTTAGTGGGACTTTGTTGATGTTGATGTATCAACCCGTGACATGAGAAGTGGACACTCCCAGAATCAAGTGACCATAGGGAGGGAACCATGTAACTTGTTGTAACATGAGAAAGGGATCATATGTGGGTCTGTGCATGGTATCCATCATGGTTATGTGTTCGAGAGTGTCACCTGGATCCACTCTACGAATCTAGATTGGACAACTCTAGGATCCTATGTGGGTCTTCTATACTAGGATCCTTTGTGGGATTGATGTTGTACTACGATCCAATGTGGGTCAGATGATGTACAAGATTCCTATGTGGGTCTGATTATTTGGGATCCTACGTGGGACAGCTTCTTAATAGAGTAATATGATTTGATAGTTACATATAATCATCTTTACTATGATACCTATGAAATACCTTGTGAGATCTAAGTCTTTACCTTTTTGGTAATCTTCTGTGTGGCGTACCATTGTTGTACTCTCCTTCATGGTGATACCTTTGAAGAATTATTTTGTGTGGCGTACCTATGTGGTACATTCCTTCTTGGTGATACATTTTGTGGTGTTATTCTATGTGGTGTACCTATATGGTACATACCATTGTGGTGATACATTTCTAGAATTCATCTATGTGGCGTACCTGTGTGGTACTTACATTCGTTCTAATCGTTCCTTCATGAAAAGTACTACTTTGCCTCAGGAGTTAAGCCTTCTGTTTCCTCATGACTGAGATGTGTAATATATGATTACATAGGTATATGTATGGGTGTATACCTAAGCAGGGCTTTAACTGGTTTACATGCTTTCAATTTTAACCTTTGTGGATTTTGTGAGACCTTGAGGGTCTCGGGGTCCCTATTGAGTATTGTTATAATCACCTCGGCACAGGCTAAACCCAATCCTTGATGTGTTTGGTGCAGACATTGGACATCGCTGACTGAGAACGAGTGTACCGGGACTAGAGGTAGCTCGGAGCTAGACCTTTGGTGAGACGTCCTACAGAGATGACTGTTTGAGAGATGTGCCTACCCTTCAGGTAGGATCCTTGGAGGGTGTTCACCAGAGTAGTTCAGCTTACTTTGAATTTCCTGTTTTCTTGTACTTTCCAGTTGGGCTTGAATTCTTGCCCCATTTACTTACATTACACACTGTTTTTACTATTCAGTTTACCCATGTACGTATCATGTTGTGTTCTCGGTTGTGTGAGATCACATGTTATAAAGGCAATGCCTTCCTTGTTTTAGGGAATACACCTTCTCTTCTAGTTGCCAGCTCCTGGACTATGGAAGGTGGGCATGGTGTAGTCAAGGAACGGGCCCCATGGGATGGGTCATGACATATTCGGTATTAGAGGAGTCGGTTCTACAATAGAACAGTGTAATTTGATCTTTCTAATAGAAATTGTGTTAAGTGTAGCGAGTGTGGTTATTAGTTGAGGGAATCCAGTGTTGGTGTAGTGGCCGACGTATCCATACAACAACACCCTGAATATTGATTTATGACTCAGTGCACAAAAACACAGATTATATGGGTGTTTTGAAAATAATTATTTGTGATATCATTGAGTCAGCCTACCCAGTATAACTTACTGACCGTGGGGAACCTGTACCTTTTCAGGAAGCCTCAACGCAAACATCCTGCTAGGTTTTGTTGAGTCAATAAGGTTTTCCTTATGACTTTTCCATTCCATCTTGTTTTGAAAATCACAAACACCTTATCTTTAAGGAAAATCGCTTTTATAAGGAAAAATGCTTTCTTAAGGAAAATTCCTTTTATAAGGAAAATTTCTTTCTTAAGGAAAATCGCTTTTATAAGAAAAATTATCCTTATCATATTTTTCTTAAGTATGAGATTCAGATTCATTTTCTCGGAATCATTAAAACTTTGATATAAAAGCATTCTGTTTTAGGATTCGGTTCTGAACAAGAACTATAAGGAAGTTTCATTCCGAATTCCGGATATGAATTCTGACTAAGTTCTATTCCAGATTCAGGATTACGAATTCTGAAGAAGAATTCTCATTACGAATTCCAATGAAGAATTCTCATTACGAATTCTAATGAAGAAATTCCATTCCAAATTCTCATTACGAATTCTGAAGAAGAATTCTCATTACGAATTCTAATGACGAATTCTCATTACGAATTCTGATGATGAATTCTCATTACGAATTCTGATGACAAATTCTCATTCCGAATTCCTACTCCGAATTCTCATTTCGAATTCACCTATTAAACAGAATCTGAATATCATTGTTTTATACACTCTGAAATTTATTCACTCCGAACTTTCACTCCGAAATTTCTATTCCGAACCTTTATGTTAGAATTTAAAACGATGTCGTGCATTCTGTTACACTTACTTTGTTATAAAACGATGTCGTCCATTTTGTTATAAACTAAACGTTGTCTAAGTGACACGTGTACAGGTCCCTCCGAACTTTAAGGAAAATATGACCGTTGGAGAAGGAGCCGACCTTACCTATAAATAGGAGCTCATTTGAAAAAGCTCACAACGGATGGATGAACAATTTGGACTTTGTGCATACATGCTCTTGAAGTGATTTCTAGAGAGAGAGTCTCTTATTAACTCTCAAAGCTTCGTGCGACTCCGAATGTTGGTGATTACATTCGAGGGATTCCGGGGATAGGAAGACAGAGGTGCCGACTACCTTAAAGATCGAGGGATTTCTTGCTGAGAAAGACAGAGGTGCCGACTACCTTAAAGATCGAGGGCTTTCTTGCTGAGAAAGACAGAGGTTACCAACTACCTTGAAGTTGAGGGCTTGCGGGGATAGCAAGAAAGAGACTCCGATCTTCGTATCGAGGGCTTACCCTGGTGTGGGTAAGATATACTTGCATGAAAGTATAAATCAAGGGACCTTTATCCAAGGTTGTTGGATACCCTTCTCTTTGGGTTAAAAGACTATTATCTTGTTACTTTTAGTTTAAATACTTGTTCTTTTATTCCGCTGCATTTTGTATCTTAAGGAAAGTATAACTTTCTTATACTTCCTTACTTACTCTGATTCATTTAGATTCTATACGCTTTAAGGTAGAATCTCATATTGTAACTTTTGTTAAGTTTCAATTTCCGGAATCATATTTCCGGAACCTACTTTTGGAATAACTTTCCAAGTTCAGTTCGGTGTTAGAGGTGTTTTGAATTTACTTAGTTTAACTTTGTTAAACTTAGCCCTTTCCTTTTCTTAAGGAAACTTTAGTTATTCATAACTAACTTTAAAGGTTCCAAAGGAATTTTTAAAGTATACAATTCACCCCCCTCTTGTATATTGAGCATCTCATCTTATATTTCGATCCTACAATTGGTATCAGAGGTTGGAAACCTCTTACTCTATACCATTCTTACATTTGGTATCAGAGCCAAGGTTACTGAAATACTTGTACTCACATACAAGTTTTTCTTGCTCACTTTTCTATTCCGAACTTTGTCATTCCGATATATCCATTCCGAACTTTTCTCATTCCGAACTTTTTGATTACGAACTTTTGCTACTAACTAGTTTGTGTGCAAAGTTATTTTCAGTATGGCAGGAATTAATGTTGGTTCGATTGACAATCTGAATCCTACAAGGCCACCAATCTTTGATGGTAATGATTATGAGTACTGGAGAGATCGTATGAAGACTTTTGTTATCAATACTGGAGTAGACAACTTTGTCATGCTTACTGGTGATTATAAAATTCCTGACAAGGAAGTCAGAACCTTTACTAATCAGGAGAAGCAAGAATATCAACTCAACTATAAGGTACGCAACACTTTATTATGTTCAATGACCAGGAATATATATAGCCAAATTTCTTCTTGTGAAGCAGCTAACTGTATATGGAAGAAGTTAGAGGTTACACACTTTGGGACATCTAAGGTGATCGAGACTAGAAGAGCTATGCATAGAGCTGAATATCATGGCTTCAATTTTCCTTATGGAGAACCTATCTGTAAAGTTCAACAAAGATTTATGACCATTGTCAACAGTCTACAGTCTATGGGAGAGAAAGGTTTAGATGATGAAGCTCTTGTGGACAAGATAATTGACATTATGCCCAATGAGTGGGAATCCAAGAGAACAGCTATAGATGAGAACAGGAAAGTTACTCAAATTACTCTTGATGAATTATTTGGAACTCTTCTTCAACATGAAACAAGAATGAAGAGGGATGCTGACAACATTAAGAAGAAGAATGGAAATGGTACTGTTGCTTTTACTACAACTTCGAATCAGATGAAAGCTAAGACTTCTGAGAGAGTAACCAGATCCAAATCGAAGAAAGTCATTTTTCAATCCGAATCTAGTGAAAGTGAAGTTTCAAAAAATGAATTAGCCAATCTTGCTCGAAGGATGAACAAGATAGCTGGGAAAAGAAACTTTAAATCTAAGTATAAGAAGAAGGATAGGAAAGATAAGAAAGATGGAGAATTTACTTGTTATGAATGTAAAAGAGCTGGACATATTAGACCAGATTGCCCTATGCTCAAAAAGAAAGAAAGAAAGGAAAGACATTCAGAAAGAAACAGGAAGAAGTATTACAAAGCCAAAGCTAAGAAAGTTCTGAAATCTAATGACACCTGGAGTGCCAGTGGTGGTGACTCTTCAGATGAATCTTCTGAATATGAATCTTCAGGACAGAAGAATCTTGGTCTTATAGCCAGACTACCTATTTATAATCATTGTCTTATGGCTAAGGTACGAAATGCTGAATCTTTGACCAATGTTTCTTTAAATGCTAATGATAGTAAGTATTATAACTCTTCTGATGAAGAATAATCTTCTGATGAGGAAAATACTTTACCTACTTATGAAGAAGTCTCTAGGTTTGCTGAACTTCTTGAGATTGAGAATTCCAAACTCAAAAAGAAACTTGATAAGGCAAACTCTAGGAATTCTATTCTTACTAAAGAGATATCAGATCTTTCTAAAGATCTTGATAAGAAAAATGCTGATTTTGAAAATATTTCAAAAAATCTTGAGGAAGTAAGTTCTGAGAAGAATAAACTTTCTAAAGATTTAGAAAAAGTAATTTCTAAGAAAAATGTTTTCGAGCCTAACTCTAGTTCAAAAACTAATGATTTTGAGGATAAAAACTTGGTTGTAAAACTCAAGTCCGAAATTTTTTCCTTAAAGAAGTGTTTATCAAACTTTACCCATGGTAAAGAAAATTTTGATAAGATGTATTATCAAATACGACCTTTAAGAAATAAATCCGGATTTGGTTATACCCATGCAAAACCTGTTTTCAGCAATAATTATTTTGTTCCTCAAAGTGCCCCATTTTGTACTAAGTGTCAATGTGGTGGTCACTGGGCAAGAAATTGTTCCTTAAACAAAACCCAATCCTTAGGCTTTCATAAAGCTTATTTTTCTAAGAAAATGTGGGTACCTAAAATTTTATTGTCTGGAAATCTCAGATCCAAACAAGTTTGGATTCCGAAAGTCTAACTTTGTTCTTAATTTCAGGAAAATAAAGAAAGTTCCAGCAACAATACATGGTACATGGATAGTGGATGTTCCCGGCACATGACTGGTAACAAAAGCTTTTTTGAAAAGATTATCAAAACGAAAGGAGGAAAGGTAACTTTCGGAGACAATGCTAAGGGAGAGATTGTTGGTATTGGTAATATTGTTCTTTCAGGTAAAACTTTGATTTCAAATGTTCTTTTTGTTAAAGGTCTTAAGCACAACCTCATTAGCATAAGTCAGTTATGTGATGAAGGTTACCTTGTGAATTTTAGAAATGATAAATGCTTAGTTCACAATTCCAAGGAAGAATTTATTCTCTCAGCCAACACGCAAGAGAATGTTTACACCTTAAACCTAGAAGACCTAAGAAGACAAGATTTACCTTGCCTAAGTGCAATGGAAGATCATTCTTGGTTATGGCATAGAAGATTAGGACACTGTAATCTTAGGAACCTATGTAAACTCTCTAAGAAGAAACTTGTTAAGGATCTACCGAAGCTTAGATTTGATTCTTCTAAAGTTTGTGATCCTTGTCAATATGGCAAGCAACATAAATCTAGTTTTATGTCAATCGGAGAAGTCTCAACAACTGATGCATTACAGTTGGTGCACATGGATCTTTTTGGTCCAACACAAACTGGAAGCATTGGAGGCAAATACTATGTGTTTGTTCTAGTTGATGATTACACTAGATTTACTTGGGTCTATTTTCTAGCAAGGAAATCTGAAGCTTTTTCTTATTTCAAAAGTTTTAGAGCCCAAGTTAAAAATGAGAAAAACCTTCCATTGAAAACTATTCATAGTGATCATGGAGGAGAATTTAAAAATTCAGATTTTGAAACTTTTTGTAGTAAGAAAGGTATTACTCACAATTTTTCAGCACCTAGAACTCCTCAACAGAATGATGTAGTTGAAAGAAGAAATAGAATTCTTCAAGAGATAACTAGAACCATGTTGAGTGAATATTCTATTGCTAGACATTTCTGGGCTGAAGCTGTAAGTACTGCTTGTTATACTATAAATCGAGTTTTGATTAGACCTTTTCTTAATAAAACTCCTTATGAGTTATGGAATGGAAGAAAACCAAGACTTTCCTACTTCAAGGTTTTTGGCTGCAAAGTATTCATTTTGAATACTAAAGATAACTTACATAAATTCGCACCAAAATCAGATGAAGGAATTTTCTTAGGTTATTCCACAACCTCTAAGGCTTATAGAGTTTTTAATAAAAATACATGTACTGTTGAGGAAACAGTACATGTGAAATTTGATGAATCAGACCCTTTTGTTTTTAAACCATCCCAACTTACATCTTCGGATGTGTTTTCAAAAACTGATTATCAACCTTTGATAGAAGAACCTTCTGATAAGGAAATTGTTCTAGAAGATACTTCTGAAACATTTACCCCAGAAGACTTTCTACCCTATGTTGATGAACAGGTTTTACAAAACCCAAATCAGGTGTTTCTTAAGAATCATCCTAGTGATAGTATCATTGGTGATGTAAATTAACCTGTAAGGACTAGAAGTTCCTTAAGAAATGAAGTAGAACATCTAGAATTTATTTCCCATTAGAACCTAAAAGCACTGATGAAGCTTTAGGTGATGATGATTGGATCAAAGTAATGCAAGATGAACTAAATGAATTCGAAAGGAAAAAATCTGGACCTTGGTTGAGAGACCTAAGGAAACATCTGTTATTGGAGTAAAATGGGTTTTCAGAAATAAATGTGATGAAAATGGAGTCATTGTTAGAAATAAAGCTAGACTTGTTGCTAAAGGCTATAATCAACAAGAAGGAATAGACTATGAAGAAACCTATGCTCCAGTAGCTAGACTTGAATCTATCCGTATTCTACTTGCCTTTGCAGCATTCTTTAATTTCAAACTATTTCAAATGGATGTGAAATGTGCTTTTCTTAACGGTTATGTTCAAGAGGAAGTTTTTGTTGAACAACCTCCTGGCTTTGAAGATACAAAACATCCAGACCATGTTTTTAGACTTACCAAAGCTTTGTATGGCCTTAAACAAGCCCCACGAGCATGGTATGATAGACTTACTGGATTTTTGCTTCAAAATAACTATGTTGAGGGAAATGCAGATCCAACCCTTTTTATAATGAAAGATAAGAAAAATGTTTTGATTGTTCAAATTTATGTTGATGACATTATATTTGGTTCAACTCAGCAATCTTTGACTGACTCTTTTGCTAGTCTAATGAAATCTGAGTTTGAAATGAGTATGATGGGTGAGTTAACATTTTTCCTTGGTTTTCAAATTTCTCAAAAACCAGAAGGAACTTACATATCTCAACATAAGTATATTAAATATCTTCTTAAAAATTATGGTTATGACAACACTAAAAGTATAAGTACTCCTATTGGTACCTCAAACTCTTTAGATCTTGATGAAGCTGGGAAACCAGTAGATCAAACATCTTTTAGAGGTATGATTGGAAGTCTACTTTACTTAACAGCTAGTCGACCAGACTTAATGTTTTCAGTATGCTTATGTGCAAGATATCAATCCAATCCTAAGGAATCTCACTTAAAGGCAGTAAAAAAGAATTTTTTGCTACCTTAAGGGAAGCATGGATCTAGGATTATTTTATACTTCTGGAAATGATTTTGTTCGAAAAAGATTTTCTGATGCTGACTTTGGTGGATGTAGAATGGATAGGAAAAGTATATCCGGAACTTGTCATTTCTTAGGAGATTCATTAGTTTCTTGGTCATGCAAGAAGCAACATTCTGTTGCACTCTCCACTGCTGAAGCTGAATATGTAGCAGCTGGAAGTTGTTGTGCACAAGTGTTGTGGATGCAACACACACTCACAGACTATGTCTTGAGTTTTACTAAAACTCAAATTTTGTGTGATAACACATGTGCCATTGCCCTAAGTAAAAACCCTGCACATCACTCTCGTGCAAAACACATAGATATTAGGCATCACTTTCTTAGGGATCATACACTCAAAGGAGATATTATTCTTCAGTTTATCGGAACGCAAGATCAACTTGCTAATATTTTCACAAAATCCTTGCCTTCTGATAGATTTGAATATATTAAACAGAAGCTAGGAATGATAACCGTAAGGTAATCTTCCACAATTAACTTTCTTTTGGAAAAAATCTCCTTACAGTAATAAACTCCTTTTCATAGGGGGAGTACATTTGGTTGTTTATTTAACAAAGTTTTTCAAAATTTGTTTTCAATCTTTTCGGAACGAAAATTTCCGGAATGGAACTTCCGGAACTACCATTTTCCAGAATGGATATTTTCGAACAGAATACTTCTGGAATGAAAGTATTCGTATTAAAAATTTTTCCGGAATGGACAACTTTCGTACTGGGACTTTCATAACCAGATTTTCGTACCAAGTTTTTTTTTCGTATTGAGTTTTTCGTATTTAGTTTTTCGTATTGAGTTTTTCGTATTTAGTTTTTCGTATTGAGTTTTTCGTATTTAATTTTTCGTATTAAGTTTTTCGTAGTCGTCTTTATATATTATCCATTACGAACAACTTTCCTAAGCTAATCCGAAAGGTATGATTTTCTTACCAAAGTTTTTATAATCATATTTTACTTTCTGGCATTTTCTTATAGTTTGTTTTCAGTTTTTGGATTTCTTAATTCTTTACTTTAATAAAAACCTCAAAAAGATCGGATTCAAGCTCTCAACCGTCAGATTTGATCTCAGATCATTCTAAACCGTTAGATCAACCGAGGAAGTTGAACCGTCATCCCAATGCCTATATAAAGGGGATACTATTTTTGAGTCCCACATCGATTTCAAGCTTTTGCGTGCTGAAGCTCTGCCTCTCCGATTTAAGTCTATTCCGAACCACAGTTTTCTCTGTTCCGAACTTCAGTCTTCTTGATTCCGAACTTCTTAGAGATTTCAGATCCGAATGTCTGCAGAGTTAGTTTCTCAAGAAATGTCTTCAACCAAGCCTATTTCTCAGTGGTTAGTCTACAGAGAGAGGTTAGTTCATCCAAATTTCTTCAGAAACTACGATTCTATCATTTCGAAGAATATCAAGTTGAATGGCTGGGAGGATGTTGCGGTATCAAAAACCGACAACCAAGATGAAGTCTACTCAGATTTGCTTGTTGAGTTTTATGAGACAGTTGCTTTCTTCATGGAAGATAGTAGAGAGAAGTTTTCTTTCAAATCGTATGGCAAGACATATAAGCTTTCCTACACCAAGGCTGCAAGCTTGGTAGGGTTAAGTTACGAAGGTGAAGCTGAATTTATTTCCCACGTATTGCCAGACTCTTTGGGTAGTTTCAACAAGGAAAATGCATTAGAAATTCTCGGATTGGATGATGACAAGGCTCCGAAAATTGCAAGCCTATCTACAAACTTCCGGATGCTGGAGTTATGGGTGCAAGGGCTTATTGTACCGAGAAAAGGAGATAAGGACAGTTTGAAGAAGAGTGAGATATACATCTTAGATTTTCTGATAAATCTAAGGAAGTTCAACTTGATGAAGCATATCCTTCTTAATATTGAGAATTTGAAGAAGGGGAATCTGAGAGCTCAGATTGTAATGTACCCAGCAATATTGTCAAAGCTCATAGTTTGGTGCCTTGAGTCCTTCAAGGTAGCTTGTAGTTCCAAACCAAGGGTGTGCAAGATCATGCTGCTTAGTGATGCCACTCTTAAGAGAATGAATATAGCTTTTGACAAGGAGTCAGGGAAGTTTATTGATCTACCTCCTCAAGTAGAAGTGACTCCGAAAGTAGATGATCCGGAATCATCTAAGCCGGTAAGGAAGAGGAAGCTGAAAGAAGTGGTAGTCGAAGCTGAGGAACCCAAGTCTAAGGAAGTCCACTCCGCACCTCCTAAGTCTAAGAAGAAGAAAACCTATACTGATGAGGTTGCAGCAAAGTGGAGAGCTGATAAAGAATCAAGGAAAGAAGGGGATCCGCAGTTCGGATTGGATCCTGCAGAGGCTAAAGCTCTAAAAGAGAAGGCCGCTGATGAGCTTGAGAAGCAAGCAAAGGAGAAGAAGCTGAAGAAGAAAATTTCAGAAGCCGAGGCTGTGCAAGCATTGTTAAAGTTCAACGAAATGGTTTCAGCAACCATTCCCGTTCCGAGAACTTTTTCTCTAGAATCTCTACCTGAGACTCCAGGAAGAAATCTTGTTACTCCGGAAGAGGCTGTTGCTACTGAGGAAGTAGATCAAGTAGAAGAAGTTGAAGAAGCTGCTGAAGGATGTGGTGAGACAGGAGATGTGCTCAAACAAGTAGATGAATACAAAGGAACTCCTTCGGAACACCTCTCGCTCCGAACATCTGAAGCTCAATCTTCAAAGCTTGTTACTCCTGAATTGGAAGAAGAGAAAGGTGAAGAAGAAGTTTCTTTTCTGAGAGAAGAAGAACATCTTTCACTTGATGCTGCTCAGAAGGAAAATGTAGAAGTTGCTGATGAGGAAGATTATATTGTTCAAGTATCTGATATCGAGAAGAAATCTCCGGAACAGGTTTCTATTCCGGAAAAAGATAAGGGGAAACGAATTCTTGCTGATACCTCGAGTTCAGAAAAGAAAGTAAGGAAGGAAGCTGGTAGTTCTTCGAAGAGGAAGTTGAAGCTTATAGAGGATGAAAATTCTCCTAGCAAGATTTCAGATTCGGAGTCATCTTCGTTGGGGCATGATTTTGTTGTCCAATCTTTGAAGAAGTTGGTAGGAACTATTCCGACCTTCTCTAGTATAGACTCCAGATGCCAGATGCTCCAACATGCGCTGAATCAGAAAACCGACTCCGTATCGATGTTTATGGATAAGTGTGTTGAGATTGAAGCCCAGTTCAAAAATTTCTTTATTGGTTACGAAGCTCACAAAAGATCTTGCAAGAGGATGACAAGCTGGTCTAAGATAACTGTGGAAGAGATGAGGTTGCTGGATGAGTTTCAGGATAACGTTAAGGATGCATTTGAAACCGAGGACAAGAAGTTTCATAACCTGACTGCATCGTTCGAAGAGAAATTAACAGAGGAAAAGAACTTTCGGATTCAGGAAGTAAGAGATCTGAATGGAAAGCTCAATTCCGTTAATCAATGTTGGAAATATGAAAGGGATTATCGGATCGAGTTTGAAGAAAGGATGAAGGCTCAGGAAGAGAAGATGAAGGCTCAGGAAGAGAAGTTGAAGGCTCAGGAAGAAGTCATTGAAGCTCAGTCAGCAAGAATAGTCGTCTTAGAGAAACAAGCAGAGGAAGATCACAAAGACTTAAAGAAGATCAAGACGATTCTTAAGGGGCTAATGTCGAAGGAGAAAGATCCGAAATGACCAATCCGATTTTTTTGTTGTAATCTGTTTTTTTGTTGCTGACATTTCAAATCTAATGAAATTCGTACTTGTTGTTTCTATTGTTGTCATTACTAATTTTTCAGGTACTTTGTTATGTTTTTCCATTCCCTCCAATTCGTTTTGAAAATCACAAAGGGGGAGAAGGAAAAGATCCTTAAGAAAAAGAGGAACTCTAATAAGTGTTTATCAAAGGGGGAGAAAGGAAAAATACCTAAGGAAAAAGAACTCTAATAAGAGTTTGTTTAAGGGGGAGTTTTTCTTAAAGAAACATCACTCCGGAAATATGAATACGATCCTTAGAGTTTCAAAGCCTATGGGGGAGTTAGTCGTATTCATCTATATCCTTAAACCAAGGGAGATAAGCTTTAATATGTTTCGTTCTTCTTAGAATAGATTTTTCGTAAGGATGTTTGTGCTTTCCAAAAGGGGGAGATTGTTGAGTCAATAAGGTTTTCCTTATGACTTTTCCATTCCATATTGTTTTGAAAAGCACAAACACCTTATCTTTAAGGAAAATCTCTTTTATAAGGAAAAATGCTTTCTTAAGGAAAATTGCTTTTATAAGGAAAATTGCTTTCTTAAGGAAAATCGCTTTTATAAGAAAAATTATCCTTATCATATTTTCATTCATATTTTTCTTAAGTATGAGATTCAGATTCATTTTCTCTGAATCATTAAATCTTTGATATAAAAGCATTCTGTTTTAGGATTCGGTTCTGAACAAGAACTATAAGGAAGTTTCATTCCGAATTCCGGATATGAATTCTGACTAAGTTCTATTCCAGATTCAGGATTACGAATTCTGAAGTAGAATTCTCATTACGAATTCCAATGAAGAATTCTCATTACGAATTCTAATGAAGAAATTCCATTCCGAATTCTCATTACGAATTCTGAAGAAGAATTCTCATTACGAATTCTGTTGACGAATTCTCATTACGAATTCTGATGATGAATTCTCATTACGAATTCTGATGACAAATTCTCATTCCGAATTCCTACTCCGAATTCTCATTCCGAATTAACCTATTAAACAGAATCTGAATATCGTTGTTTTATACACTCTGAAATTTATTCACTCCGAACTTTCACTCCGAAATTTCTATTCCGAACCTTTATGTTAGAATTTAAAACGATGTCATGCATTCTGTTACACTTACTTTGTTATAAAACGATGTCGTCCATTTTGCTATAAACTAACCGTTGTCTAAGTGACACGTGTACAGGTCCCTCCGAACTTTAAGGAAAATATGACCGTTGGAGAAGGAGCCGACCTTACCTATAAATAGGAGCTCATTTGAAAAAGCTCACAACGGATGGATGAACAATTTGGACTTTGTGCATACATGCTGTTGAAGTGATTTCTAGAGAGAGAGTCTCTTATAAACTCTCAAAGCTTCGTGCGACTCCAAATGTTGGTGATTACATTCGAGGGCTTCCGGGGATAGGAAGACAGAGGTGCCGACTACCTTAAAGATCGAGGGCTTTCTTGCTGAGAAAGACAGAGGTGCCGACTACCTTAAAGACCGAGGGCTTTCTTGCTGAGAAAGACAGAGGTTACCAACTACCTTGAAGTTGAGGGCTTGCGGGGATAGCAAGACAGAGACTCTGATCTTCGTATCGAGGGCTTACCCTGGTGTGGGTAAGACAAACTTGCTTGAAAGTATAAATCAAGGGACCTTTATCCAAGGTTGTTGGATACCCTTCTCTTTGGGTTAAAAGACTATTATCTTGTTACTTTTAGTTTAACTACTTGTTCTTTTATTCCGCTGCATTTTGTATCTTAAGGAAAGTATAACTTTCTTATACTTCCTTACTTACTCTGATTCATTTAGATTCTATACGCTTTAAGGTAGAATCTCATATTGTAACTTTTGTTAAGTTTCAATTTCCGGAATCATATTTCCGAAACCTACTTTTGGAATCACTTTCCAAGTTCAGTTCGATGTTAGAGGTGTTGTGAATTTACTGAGTTTAACTTTGTTAAACATAGCCCTTTCCTTTTCTTAAGGAAACTTTAGTTATTCATAACTAACTTTAAAGGTTCCAAAGGAATTTTTAAAGTATACAATTCACCCCCCCTCTTGTATATTGAGCATCTCATCTTATATTTCGATCCTACAATTGGTATCAGAGGTTGGAAACCTCTTACTCTATACCATTCTTACAGGTTTCTGGGTATAGTACCTGATGATAGCCCACCAAGCAACGAGGCCTTGGTGAAAGGACCTTTATCGGTAGCAGCACCATTGGAGGCACCTGTGGTACCACTTCCCATTAGGCCACCAATGCAACCAACCACAGTAGTATAGAGTGCACACTTTGTGATACTGTTTCACGAGTTCCAGCACCATAGGCCACCTAGGATCAGGGGTGAGACAAACCCACAAGTGGCTAAGGATTGGTTGGATGTTGTGGTGAGAGTCTTCCAACTGGCAGGGACACCAACTGATCACATGTTGATCCTTGCTTCAAGTACTCTATAAGCAGAAATAGGCAGATAGTGGAGCTTGATTCTATAGGCTCATGATGAGGTGACACTTCTCTCAGTAGACTTTGAGAGAATGTTTCGGGCAGAGTTTGTCCCAGCGACTCTGTGTGCAGTTCACATAGATAATATTTTTTGTCTACCGTAGGGAAACATGATTGTGGCTCCGTACTCAATGAGGATCACCATTCTCTCGCTCTACTCCACTGATATTGTGCGGGACACATTCATTAGGGCCTGGACCTTCGAGTAGGGAATTAGGCGGGAGATCGGGGATTCGATTATTTCTCTCAACACCCCAATATAGGCAGGGGTGATAGAGATAGCCCTCTTAGTGGAGGGTATTCTTGCTGAGCAGTCACCAATAGTGAGACCCACCACCGGGGGCCACATAGTGGCTTCTTCTGCAGCTGGGAGCAGACAGATGTCACATAGGTCTAAGAGGACCATACCTACTAGTGGATGACCAGAGGATTCTGGGTCAGTTGTGCAGGGAAGCAGAGACAGAGCTAGTCATGTAAGGTGTAAGTAGTATTACACATGTGACAGGCAGGGTCACATGGATCATGACTGTCCGACATGCCGTATGGATGATCAACAGATGGTTGAAGGGCCACTAAGGCAGAGACATAGGTTCAACCGAGGAGGGCCGTAAGGAGTCGATGGATGTGTAAGAATAGTTGTTTGTGTAGATGGAATTGGTAGACTATTCAAGGTGATACCACCACCTCCACTAGGTAGTCCACCACGACCACATGGAGCAGGTGGATAGAGGCGAGCTCAGCTCAAGCAATAGACGCCTACAACCTAGACAATCGAGAGATGATACGAGATACGATCTCTGTCTACTCTACCATTACTTTAGTACTTATTCACACAAGTGATAATCATTATTTTATTTCCAATGCCATCGTTTGGAGCTCGGAGATTCCGACGGAGATGTTGGCTCCATCTTATGGCAAGACATTCCCATGGGAAAGGATTTGATGATTACGTACTAGTCTTAGCAGTGTGAGATAACTCTAGGAGGCGAGACCCTCGGCTGGGATCTCCTAGTAGTGGCGTCAAGGCGTTACCATTTCATCTTGGATATGGACTGGTTATCAACAATACATTACTAGATCGAATATTTTATGCACAAATTGTAGTGTGTCCACATGGAATGGACTAGGTTTTCCTTCACTGGTGAGAAGGGAGCATTTACAGCACAAGATGGACATACCCAGAGGAGAGTGCAGCCGATCACTCATCAATTGGCTAGCCTTACCCTCGTAGCGGTTGATCTGGAGAGTCCAAGCTATCATGTAGTGGTGGAAATGTACCCCGATGTCTTCCCAAAAGATGTTATGGGTCTACCTCCTCATAGATAGGTGTAATTTTACCTTGAGGTGTACCCCGAGAAGGAAACGATATCTACACCAGCATATCGGATGGATCCCATGGAGTATTGTGAGTTTCATGTACAACTGGATGACTTACATGGGGGGGGGGGGGGGGGGGTTCATCCGGACAAGTGTTTCTCATTGGGTAGCACCGATTCTATTTTCCAAGAAGGAAGAAACAAGATTAAGACATTGTGTTGACAATCGGCGCATGAAATAGGTGACCATGAATAATAAGTACCCACTCTCAGGGATTGGTGACCACTTCGATCAGTTAAAGGGAGCATGGTGGTTCTTGAATATATACCATAGATCATGTTATCCCCATATTAGAGTATGAGAAGAGTGTGTGCAGAAGACGACATTCAGATGTCAGAATGGCCATTATGAGTTTATTGTCATTCTGTTTTTCATAACCAATGCTCCAACAGTGTTCATGGGACTCATGAACATGATCTTCCAGAAATACCTTGATCGATTTGTAGTAGTGTTCATCGAATAAATTATGATCTACTGAGATTCTAAGGAAGATAATTCCTATCATTTCCAGATAGTTCTGGACAGACTCCGAGAGAAATCGCTTTATGGTAATCTATTGAAGTGGCAGTTCTAGATCTTTGAATTTCACTTTCCAAGACATGTCATCTCGAGGCTTGAGTTTCAGGGGATCCAGTAATGATTGATGTGGTACATGCTTGGGAGCCACCTAGAAGTGTGAAAAAGGTGTCGAGTTTCATGGGATTGGCCTAATACTACTGAAGATTTGTGCCAGATTTCTCCAGAGTAGCATCACCTTTATCATCATTGAAAAAGTAGGGGAAACCCTTTGTGTGTTAGGATAGATTTCATCAGAATTTTAGGAGGTGAGGCCAAGGATGACTAGTGCCCCCATATTGAGGTATCCAAAGGAGGGTGTTGGGTATGTAGTCTACTGCGACGCATCCGGGAATAGAATTAGATGTGTCCTAATGTAGGACCAAACACTTATCACGTATGGTTCTCGACAGCTGAGAAAACATGAGCAGAACTACGCTACCCATGACCTGTAGTTATCAGAATTTGTCGATCCCTTGAAGATTTTTCCACTTTAGTTGATGGGAGAAGATTTTATAGTCTACTCCGATGAGAAGTGTCTCTTGTATATATTCTCTATGAAGAACCTGAACCTGTGACATCTATGTTTTCTAGAGTTCTCCCAGGAATATGACATCGAGATTGTCAATACTCATGGGATATAGAATGTGGTAGCAGATGAACTCAACAGAAGATACAGTATATAGCTGCTATGTGAGGTAGTAGAGCAGCAAGCCTATTTGCATATATCCTTTGTGGATTGAGATGGAGTAGTTTTTCTTCAATCTCATACAGTCACTCCCCCACAACTTTAATGAGTCTAGGAAGCGCAACGTGGGGACACTGATTACAAGGCTTGACATGTTCAGATAACCTTAGGAAAGCAACCTAATGGAATTTCTGAAGGTGGGGAGCATGCCATAATTTTTATAAGACGTACCATGGAACCAGTGTCGCTTCGGGAGGAAGTGTTGAGGGACAAACACACATCCCTTCTATTGGAACATCTAGGATTAGAAAAGATGTACCAGGACCTCTGACGAAAGAATTGGTGGCTGGGAATGAAGAAAACAGTAATATAGTTTGTCTCTCAGTGCCTCACTAGTCAGCAATTGAAGGTTGTGCATCAGGTACCAACATGCTTTGAATAGCATATAGTGGTCCCATAGTGTAAGTGGGATGGGATATCCATGGTGTTTGTGGCAAGACATCCACGTACATCCAGGGGTCATGATTCTATATGGGGGATCATCAACCGACTCACAAAGTTGTCCCACTTCTTACTGATCATAGAGAAGGGTTCAGTAGAGATCATGGGACACCTTTATTTGTTAGAGATTGTGCGGCTACATGGAGTACCCTTGATGCTTTTCTGAAATTTTGATACATGTTTTACTTCCCATCTATGGAAGTGGATGCATGAGGATTTCGGGACACATCATCATTTGAGCACCACCTTCCATCCTCAGACGGATGGCCTGACTGAGCGGACCATTCAGAACCTTGAGGGAATGTTGTTTGGTAGCATCATCAACATCAGTTGTATATCGGTGGATAACATGGCATTGGTGGAGTATTCATACAACAACATCTGTCATTCCACCATTGGGATTTCAACATTAGAGGCATCGTACGACCGACCTAGCAGATCTCCTTTGTGATGGACTGACCTAGGGGAGTCCGCACACATGGGACCAGATATGGTACTGGCGACCATGGAGAAGGTTCAGATCATCTAGGATTGGATAAAAACTACATAGAGTAGGTATAAGGCTTATACCGAAAGTTGATGGAGACTTATGTAGTTCGATAATGGTAACCACGTCTTCCTAAGGCTCTCACCACGAGGAGGATTTCTAAGATTTGGCTGTGGAAACAAGTTGTATCTATTGTTCATTGGACCCTTCCATGTCCTAAGCAGAGTTGGCGAGGTGGATTACCAACTATCACTTCCCCCTAAGTTGCACTAGGTCCACGACATCTTCCACGTATCTCAGGAGAGGAGATATGTACACGACCTGTCTCACATCATTGACCACAACGAGCTGGACAAAAATGACGGGGATACATTTACGGTGGATCCGGTGATGATTGATAATCAACAGGAGAGAGTCCTTAGTGGGAGATCGATACCTTTGGCGCTTGTACGTTGGCTCCACTGGATCCTCCAGGAGAGCACATGGGAGCAGGAGGCTCAGATACATGCTTAGTACCCCCACGTGATCCCTTAGTTTGAGTTGTGGATTTTGGGGGCAAAAATCCCTATGGTGGGGGGAATGTAAAGACCTTTAAATTCCAGGTAATTTGATTTATTTATATGGGAGTTATGCGAGTCTTAAAAAATTTATGTCACATGATTATGAGGCCCGGTGTGCCCGGAATAAATTTGTGAAGTTTTTTTGGTACGTTCCGGAAATGTGTGAGAGAGTTTTTGAAACATTGGAATCGATGCTCAGAGTTGAAATCTGAGGACAATGTTGAACTCACATCACTGATATTCACTTAAGGAGACCTTCACCTCGACTGCCATTGGTCGAGGGTGAATGTTAGTTTACGTGTTTCTCAAGGATATAAAAATAAAATAATGAATAACATTTATTTTAATTTCATTGAACCCTTTCTACATGTGTTATGGAGGGGGGACCACTCAAACTAAAAACCCCCAAATTGAATTCTAGTTGTGGGGACCACCCGAACTCTTTTTAATGGGTGAAAACATTTCCAATCCCCATTTAAATAATTGTGCCAACAAAAAATAATTAAATTGGTAAAAAATTCAATTGAGACAACTAAAATTAATTGAAACTATAAACATTTAATTGGGCCAACATAAATTAATCGGATAAACATTTTTTAATTTATATTGGCACCTCATTACCTTTGAGATTGTTTGTTTGGAAAAATAAAAGGGGAGAACTTGGGATAATTCTAGAGGATCATTTTCTCCAATGAAGAACACGCTATCTTCTCTAACATTGAACATGACATATCCAATAAGGGATGACTTAAATGACGAAGAACCAATGTACGTCCTTCCCTCCTCACTGACGTCATCAAAACCTTAGAGGTAGGGTCAGACCGGACCATGAACAACTTCAACTCATTTTTGCTTTATCAGCCATATCTTTAGTTTTTGGCATCCATTTGAGAAACCATCTATGGTGTCAAAACATTGATCAAGATGGTTCTTTTTGGTATACCCCACATGTGTTTTGGATAATATTGGGGTATGTCCGGGTTGGGTCGAACACGAATCCAACCGGGACCTTGGGACAAAAAATCCAATAACATAGATATCAGGTGTCCGATTGATGCACCTTTTGTTGCATTGAGACCCCTTTTACGTGTCAGTCCATTGGTATACTTCTACTTGGGACTTCGTTGAAGTTAGAGTATCAACCCGGTACATGAGGTGTGGACCCTCCCAGAATCAAGCGAGCTTAGTGTGGGAACCTTGTAGCTGGTTTTAACATAGGAAAGGGATCATATGTGGGTATGTTCTTGGGATACTTTGTGGGTCGGTGTTCGAGAGTCTCACTTGGATTTGCTCTAGGAATCCATGCAGGACTACTCTTGGATCCAATGTGGGTCTTTTGTGCTAGGATCCTATGTGGGTCTGATCCTGTACTAGGATCATATGTGGGTCTCATTATTTATAGGATCCTATGTGGGTCTGATGATTTAGCATCCTATGTGGGTCTACCTTTTAATCCAGTAAGATTATTTAGTAGGTATATCTAATCATCTTTACTACCATACCTAATCTATACCTGGTGTGATATGAATATTTACCTTTTCGGTAATCTTTGGGGTGGCGTACAATTTTGGTACTTACCTTCATGGTGATACCTTTGAGGTATTCTTCTGTGTGGCGTACCTATGTGGTACATACCATCATGGTGATACATTTTTGGTATTCTTATGTGGGTCATACCTATTGGTTACCTACCTTCGTGGTGATACATTTGTGGTATTCTTCTGTGTGGCGTACCTGTTTGGTACATACCATCATTGTAATATTTCCTTCGGGGAATAACTATACGTTGGATAAAGTGTTGGGCCTTTTGTTTCCTCATGAATGAGATGAGAAATATTTGATAACATAGGTATATGTATGGGCATATACCTATGTTGGGTTGTCACTAGATTACAAGATTTTTGGTTTATCCATTGTGGATTTTGTGAGACCTAGAGGGTCTCGGGGTCTCCACTGATAATTGTTATACTCACCCCTGTACGGCCTATGCCTGCACCTTGTTGTGTTTGGTGAAGATGACGAACAATGCTTACAGAGAATGAGTGTACCACGTTAGTAGGTCGCTATGAGGTGGACCATAGATGAGTTGTACTATTGAGACGACCATTCAAGAGCTACCTACCCTTCAGGTAGAGTCCATGGCGGGTGATCATCATAGATGTTCAATATACTTGTACTTTACTGTATTTATGTACTTTCCAATTGGGATTTTATCCTGGCAGCTTTTACATACAGTACACACTCTTTTTACTGTTATGTTTTCTCATGTATGTAACTTGTTTTCTTAGTTGTGTGACTATACTGGTTATAAAGGCAATTCCAATCCAGTTTTAGTGAATACACCTTCGATGCTAGTCTCCCACCCATGGAATTTGCAAGGCGGGCATGGGGTAGTCATGGAACAGGGCTTAGGGGACGGGTAATGACAAGACACACCATAATAAGAGATTATATATGTGGAGATGACTCAAAAGGAAAAGGAAAAATCCAAAACCCTATCTTACATGATGCATGTACCATTAATTACCCAATGACCAATGTTTTATGTATTGGGTTGAAAATAATGTTATATATGTCTGGTGAATGGATATGTTAATATCTAAACCAATAATAGAACATCTTGTTTGAGATCCAAACTCAAAAAACCTTCGCATTATTGCTATGAATTTTAATCCATGTTCACAATACTATGTAACCAAAGTTGAACCCCCTATAATACCACTCTATCGAGACCCATCCTGCTAGGGATCAGGCCAAAAATCCCCATGAGTTCTTCTATTAGGCTATAGGCTAGAGAATAGGGAAGAGTTGGAATATAAAATAGATGTGAGTGATTTTCCTAATGTACATTTTCGTATTCTCCCACATGGACATCAATAAAAATATCAGAGATATAAAAATCATGAAATGTAAAATTCATTAATACATCAATCCCATGTTAGAGTACAAATTAAGTACCAATAGTGTAATGGTATAATGAAAATCCCATCAAAGAAAACAATAAATTCATCTAACCTATTCATAAAGAGGAGATAATTTTCAAATGAAATGGCTAGAAATATTCTCAACCTGACCCCGGTAAACATCTCGGTGGTCCCCACAATCAAAGATCTACATGGATCGGGTCCTCCATGGACTCATTCAATATTCCTATGAATTTCTCAAGAAAAAACATCTTTGGTAAAGTATCATTCAAGGATGAATATAAAAATTCTCTGTAGGCACCCCAAAAAACCCAAAAGAATAATGTAGAAACTAAATGGAAATACTATGATGGACATATTCATAGGGATCCCAATTGAGAGAGAAACTCCATATCAAACCGTCTATAAATTCACATGATTAGTCAACTCAATCTCCATGGGGTTTTAATCCTAGCACATAACAACAACACATGGACTCCCTAAAAACACACAGATATTCTCATCTCAAATTCCTAGTATCAATATGTTCTGAACATATATAGGGTGACATGATTTCTCAGTGAGGACATAATGGTCACACATAAAACCATAATAACACAGTCCATGTGCTTATCTATCTAGTATGGATCCCGATTGTGAGATACCCTCCATCAATTACAACCCAACCATTACTAATGGTATATCAAAGTGAAATTTATCTATTGGGAAAAACATACTGGGTCCTGAAATAGATTCCAAAACTATATGTCCTCTAATCGTTACCTCACACCTATCTTATTCTAAAGAAAACTACTTGAAGTGTCCCTCCTGACACTACTATACAAAGTTGAGGAAGTGATTCTCCAAAAATATGCACTATATTCATCCATTATAATGAGATATATATATACACTATAGGAAATAAAACCACACCACTATCCCATAATTGAGGGATTACCAACTCCTTACTAATAGGTAAACCCCACATACTACTGATTGGAGTGTCCCACTCCTCACTATGAAAAGGGAGAACTATGTTTTATTCAAAAATCACACATATCTAGTGGAGGGTTATACTCCTCTCAATGTACTCTACAAATGTGGGTGGACCAATACAATTGAGGACACACTCCACACAACTACTCAGAGTAGTGGGATTGATAAACCATATATAAGGACCACACAAGGTAATGATATGGGAGTGAAAATCATAGGATAGAGGGAATTAACCCTGGTCCAATAGGGGTGTACTACTCTGTAATTTAGGACCTTCACCATTGTACAACAGTGGAGTACTAATCAAAGGATACGAGACTTGCACCCATGACAGGGGGAGTACCACTTTGTGGAAAGAGGAACCACACCCAAGAATGATAAGGGATTGAAAATATAATATCTGGATTACTATGGCGGACCTACTCCTAAACAGAATAGGGGAGTACAAACTCGGGGCCCGCGGATGATATACACGAAAAAATAGGGGAGTAAAAACTCTACCATAAAAACACGTATAGAGGACCAACTCACTAGAACGACTAGGGAGTTCCGACTCCTAGGATAGATAGCTTGATACTTAACACGTTATGGGAGTTCCCAATCTATTAATATGTCATACTTCTGGAGGACCAATTCCCTATTCCATTATGGTAGTAACAACTCCATTGATAGACGGACCACACCATAGTATGAAAGTGGTGTTGTTACTCTATATCCTAATGAGTATGAAGGTCGCCCTCCCTTTCATGAGATGAGAGAACTGTTAAATTATGATTCCATCATGGAGAACCCACACACTAATCCATAAGGGGATTAAAAACCCAAGAGGATCATTCCAACGATATCTTACCTTCACCCATGATACGGGGTGTCTAATCTCATCTCAAGCTGTGAGGTACGAGAAATCCATACCCTGATCTTATAGTGGTGTACCAGTCCCATCATCCCATTAAATAATCCACATTGAACTACTGTGTTGATTATGCACCACATCACAAAGAACCTTTCTTGATTACATCAAACACATTTATGATTGGAATCTATGTGGCCTCCATCACGTTCTATAGGGAAAACTACTCAGGATAGTTTGATTGAAATCCAACATCCGAGTCCTAGAGAAGGATATATGGAAGACAAAAGATTTTTAATGATCTATATTGTGTACAAGACATGCTCTTGGGCACACAAAACGTGTGTTCCTACCCAATAACATGGTAGATTATCCCAATACATGGTTTTACAACACATGTATGGGTACATGACATATAGAGGTTGTACATTCTGTGTCCCGCTTAACCCAACCATTGGCCGTGTTTGTCTTCTACATGGATAATCGAACTATGTCCCTTAAATTACATGTATCCCATTATACATAGCATGTTCAAGATAGACATCCACCTTCCCATGTTGTTTTCTCATGTCCATGTACATGAACAATCGTTTTATATTATGTCTATGTAGTTGAACAAGACAATTTGTTTGCACATGGATTCCCAAGCATTCTCCCCAGGTTACTAGAATTGGGGTCCCTATATTTTGTGTGACCCTAGTACAGAATGTGTAGACCCAAAATATCATCTTCTCCAAATAAGAAGGGCTAAATAGAATGAATATCTAAACAACACACCATGTTGATGGAAATTCTAGTGATGAATTACCTATGTAAATCCTATACTCACCCTGCATATCCCTAAAATCTACCTTCCTGAATGAAGAAATTCCATAGATTTGAATAAATAATGAATCATTGATTATGAATCTTCTCAATATGATGACGATCCTCATTAGAAATGAGGATCAAAAGAACCTAGCTTCACCCATTTGGATTCATTTCCATTCATCTCCAATTGGAGAGGTGGAGTAGAAGAGGTGGGCACTCTTCTTTCTTGTGTCATCCTCCCAAGAACAAGGGGATGGAGGGTCATACGTTTTTGATTGATAAATTTATTAAATTATAATTTAATTAATCAATCCACCAATTAACACACTTTCAACTCACCTAAGACCATACCTCCTGGCACAGATAACATTATTGTGTCTCCTTGGGTTAACAAGACCATCAACAAAACCACAATATCAATAATCTGATCTATCAATCCATTGAGTACTTATTACACAGTTCAAAAGAAACTATTCACCTGTGAAAAAATATATATGACATTTTTAAAATTACCACCCTGAGGATCTTTGGGCCCCGGATTCCTATATCGACTTTGTTCCTGGATTAAAAAATATTTTTAATGAATATTAAAAAATAATAATTGTAAAAAACATAGTCATTTTATATCTATCACCATTATTTCCCACAATAAATACATTTCAAATAATTATACATCGTTATACGTCCAGGATGAATAAATATTGATGAATATTAAGCCCCATCAAAAAAATCCATCTTCAAATCTGGCTTGGGGGGAACACATGCATGGTTCCAAATCCTTATCATTCAACTATATTAATGTTTAAAATGATGAAAATCACTATATTTATTTGTATTTCCACATTTTCTATCTACTCCTCCTCTATCATCACCTAGATTAAATTTTTAACACCAGTTTTAGAAGGGTAAGAACATAACCTTCCATCAATATTTCCCTTTAAAATTTATATAATATATTAATATTATATCTTTCATTATAATCAAAATAGATTATAGAGAATGATACATTCAACTCAGTGTATCTCCCTCCTTGTTTTTCCCAAGGTGGTAATTTATTGACATTTCAAAACCTCTTATCAGCTCCAACAATGTTTTTTTTAAAATATTAATATCATCATATCTAATAATATAATTGAAATATCTATATTACTTTTCTATATATCATTTTTCTCTATAAAGATAAATCCCCAATTTATTTAATGAAAAAGTACATCTATAAACATTGAATTCTGAGTTGGTAAATTTTTCTGATGAATATTCAATTGGAATCAATTTTAAAATATAAAAATGTCATCATAAATATAATCATTACTTTTCCGTTCATTCATGAATCATTTTTTATTAAAACCCATATCCACTAAATGGATATATGGGGATAAGTTCCCTGAAAAAAATTCACATAAACAATATTAATATATAACCTCATTTATCTATACTGGTTAAAGTTTTTATTTTGATAATTAAAATGGTGTCAACATTAGAAAAATTTGATAAATTCTCCACAATATATAGGTAATAAAAAATAATAAAATATGACTATGCATATATGTCAAAGTGGTTTGTTAATCATGTTATTCGATAGCTTCAATCCTTAATGAACCACTAATATAACCTCAATTGAGATTATATTACCTAGTAATGAATCCTTATGAACACAAAATAAAACACGAAATTTGTTCAAGAAGATTTTCATTAATCATGGTTTTGTTAACTTTCAAGATGTGATATTCATTATATTCTTTATTCCTTTAATATAAAAGAATATCATCTATAAAGACAACAGAAAACTGATGGAGGTAATAAAAAAAGAATATAATCACAAAATATATGAAGATAGTGTGTGAATTTGAATGACCAAATGGTTTCACTATAAATTAATTATTTCCAGACCTTTTTTCTATATCATTTTTTATATATTATTTCATGACCATAAATTGAGTATATCTAAATGAAGGTTGATCAAAGAAAACCATTGATATTGGAATAACTGATCAATAATGCTATGAAATCATTCCAGATGATACATGTTCTTGATAGTGATATTGTTTTTTTCATGAACATAAATACCGATCCTCATTGATCAATCTTTCTTCTTAAAACAAAGAATGAGACCTCCCCCCTAAGATAATTAAATTGGATGAATTAATATATGTATTAATTAAATTATGTATTAATTAAATTATGTATTAATTAGGGTCTGAATTCTACCGAGAAATCATCCCAGTGATCTGATTGAATACTAGGAAGTTATTAAAGAATACAATCCCAAAAGTCATAAACAAAAGTTATGTATTTGATTTTTAGATTCCCCAAAAAGAACAATTAGAGATATACAATAGACCTTAGATGCATCCACAATACCAATATGTGTATTCCCTACTAAATAAATAACAAATAATGTAATTACAGGACCCTAGAATCCCATTGTCAATGTATTATTACATACCATTGGAGTCATTCATGGAATCATGTCCCGAAAGGCCGATCAGAATTACAGTCTTCGAAAATATATTATATACCTGAATGTTTCATTAAAAATTAGAAAATAAAAAAATCAATGATCCTTTGAAAATGACATTAATCCCCTAGCATAAACTTGATAATCAATCATAATACACTTCATGGAATCCTAGGAGAATAAATCGTAGAAACGGGTGATCTCTGATGCATAGTAAGGATAAACATATAGTGGAAATTTTCATAAATAAGAATAATCATTAAGGCAATATATATAACTAAAACAAAATCCTTTATAACATAAAATTCAGCATAATATGGAAACGATACAATATAATAATGTCATTTTCTTATTCACATGGATATTATAATAGTCGAATAATCACATGAAATATCAATAGAAACTTTCATAATGATGGAATGCATAATGCCAGAATTCATTACCATATAGCCATGGCCTTGTGCCAAGACTACATATAATATTTTATCATGGGCTTGTGCCAAGACAGTAGATTGTCTCAAGAGACCATCCGATCCATCGAGGAGAAATAGCGGGCTCCACCCATCACTTACTAAGTCAAATGCAATTCTAATATGGAAATACTTAAAGATAACATAATCATTTTTATTAAAACTACCATACGAAATGTAAATAATTTATCCATAAACCATGAATGATATAAAAAATAACACATCCATAGAAAAAATTATCACAAAACATTCAATACAATATGGAAGATTTGTATAACAATAAATCAAATACAAACAAGTTTAAAATCCAACAAAGGATGTTGAAATTGATGAAAAGGATTAGTAATACACTATAGGGAAATATCCCTTTTTCATTGAAACATTTAATAGTCAGACACTTTTTAAAGGAAGACGTTTAAATAAATTTTTTAATCAAATTGTCTCATACCACTTTAAATATTTTAAAGTAATTAACAATTTAAAAACATTCATGACTCTATAAATATATCCTTAAAAACCATTTTAATAACATGGACATTAATGATAATGATCTAAAAGAATAACTATTTAAAACATTTAAAATTATGATTTAGTAACAAAAGTCCCTTACGTAAATAGAACCTTTGATAAAAAAGAGATTGCGAAATTAAACATTACCTTGTACTTTCCTTTAGTCAAGGGTATGTTTAACCCCCTGTATAAAGACTGTAGTATGTTAGTAGATTATACCAAAACAATATTAATATTTATGATATCAAACATGATCCATTCATAACATTATACTATACATTTAATAATAATTTCAATGATAAATTGACATTTCGGGTAATAATCGCTTTCTTTATCGCACACATTTAAACATGTTACTATTGATTGTATCAGTTAGATCATGATTTAAATACATCATGAATATCAAAAATCATTTATAAATAATATATATTTATAATATAAATATGTATAATAGACATATATATGAAATGGAAAAAACAATTTATGGAGACGGTAGGTTGTACGTACGCAAAAACATTGTTTTGGTTTTCATATCGTCTTTAACATAACTAAGTGGATAAGATATATATAATTAAATATATATATATATATATATATATATATCACTAGTAGAAATATTATGTCATATATTAAATACCTATTAGTGATATATATTTTTATAATCATCTTTTAACGGTGAACATGGAAAGGAATCTCATCGCGTCGTGGAGACGGTAATCCATACGTACGCATGAGAGAAAATATCATTTTTTTGATGGTAAAATAATATGTAATTGGATGTTATATCATATATATAGAATAATTAACATGCTATTTTATTTTTTTAATATCATTTATACTCATTAGTATACCCATAAAAATAATGAAGTGTTTGAATAAAAAACTACACCACGACGTTGAGACGGTAATCCATACATACGCACGTATGGTGACTTTTTCATTTGTAGGATGGATAGAGTAATTAAAATGGTTGTACCATTTTTTTAATAACATAAAATTATATATAATATACTAGAGTTATTATTTTATAATGGAAACAAGAAATAAAGATGATGTGGATGAGGAAATGAACATGAAAGAGGTGTTGACATATTTATCTCTTCTTGGGGTTCTTCCTTATGATTTTATCAAAAGGGATCCTTAGGATAGCTTTTTGATGAAATTAAGGCCTCTAGAATGAAGGGAGGAAAGATGAGAGGATATTTGGTTAGGTTTTTGCCGAGCCAAAAGGCTTTGTAGGTGTAAAATTTAGAGAAGGGTTAGCGCCCATTGAAAGAGATGTGAGGGTCACTTTAGGAAAATCATGAAATATTATTTTATAACAAATTCATTTATGGTTTCTAATGGATAAAAAATAAATTATTTACTGGATATGGTGGTTATGGGTCTAAAAACTCTCAACCAATATATTTTATACCGGTTATGTCAACATATTAAGATTATCTTTTAGATTTAACTCTTAGTTAAATAGTTTGACATTTACCTTGTCTCTATGTATTTTTATATTATATGGTTAATAATATAACTACAACAACCCAAGAGAACCCCATGTGGTTCATTATTAATATATATAACCTTATCTATGTCCTTTGGAAAATCCTTATATTTTTAGGAAGATTATATCAATTAATAATATAACATTGGTTTAAAAAACTCTATTATGTCAATGTTGACAGTATTTAGTATTTTATTTTTTGAAAGGCATAAAAACATTATCAATTAGAATAATATTTTTTTAACCCAACCTAACATGTCATATTAACGTATAAAATTAGATTAATTCATTAAAAGTTGAAAATTACATTTTTTTGGATATTTATAATGTTGATTATTTTAATCATTCATTAATAATGTAATTATTGCATCAATATTATGTCATTAATAAATTAACTTATATAATTTTAAAAAACTATAAATAAAATACCATTATGTTGGAAGTATTTTTATATTTCTAATTTATATTTATAGTTGAATTTATATTACATGTAACCCTATATTAATTTTTTTTAGTTTTTAAACATTGAAATTAACTCTTCTAACTATTTTTTAAAGAAAATAATGACAAATGTTCTAATCATATAAATGTGGGGAAAATGGGTTCCTATTTTATTATAAATTTTTTTGTCGATATATATATATCCAATAGAATTAGAACATGTGTTAGGGTAATTATGATATCATTTTTACTGTTAATTACCCTATTTACTTATTACCGTGTTAAATAAAAGTCAAAAGTTACTATTCACTAAAAATAATTATCATATTATTAAACCAAATTTTACATACTAATATTAAATTCATGTCATGGATTTTTGAAATTCAACTCAAAAAATCCATAAATTTTTTTTTATCTAAATTTGCTAATTCTCTTAGGAGGTGGGTAAAAGACGGTAAAAAGTTTGATAAAATTTTATATATCTAAAATTATTATAAAAAGACTCCAATGAAATACATTGAACATATATACGTATTATATATCTATTTTTACTTAAATTTAACTAAAATAAGAAAACTATTTGTTTGAATAAAATGTCTTCTTTAAATAATAACGGAGTGTTTTTCACAATATATAAAAAATTCATTGATTTCAGAAAAATAAAAATACTTACCCTAAGATTATTTTGTTATTTTACAAATTAAAAAATTAGGCTTATTTTGCCATATTCAAATCATAGAAATTTAAATTTTTTATTTAAAAGAAATTCCCGCTGTCAAAACCAAAAAGTGGGTTTTAAAAATTAAAAACTATCAAAAGAGTGAAATGTATTTATGTCAAATTATAATGTGAAATTACTTATAATGAACTATATTGTATTAAATGATAAAAATATATTCTAATTATACTTACAAACTATTCAAATGCCAAAATTTATCACTAAAAATTATTTATATTAAACATTTAGTTTTTAATTAAAACATTGTAATTTAAACTATTGATTAAAATTTTAAATTTTTTAGAAAAGTAACAAAAACTTATCCGGACTATATTTTTATGTCCCTATTATAAAAAATAATTTAATTTCATTAAGTTGAATATTGAAAAGTTTCAAATATTGGTTTTAAAAAAAGTTCACCATTAAAAGGTGGTCAAATGGAATTGTTGGAAAAATACATACTTTATCCGAAAAAATGAATTTTTTTTATATTATCTCTAAGAAAAACATAATATGGATTTTAAAATTATATATAGTATATATGATTCAAAATTTAGTTAATACTATTCAAAACTGCTTTTTGGACAGTTATTTTAGTTAGTTTTGGTGCGCTCGAACTCGGTATTACTTGTAGTGCAAGATATTGAATTCCATTAATGTGATAATGTACTATGAAATCATGGGGTGTTACATTCCCCCCATATTCATTAAATTTCATCCTCACCATTAGAAAATTTTCTTCCAAAATAAATGGTCAAAAATTTAAAAGTATTTTTGAGTAAAATCCACATCGGAAATTGGTTCAATAAAATTTAGTCTTAATAAGAGGGAAATAGAAATGAATAATTCACCACTAAATTATGATCTCTGTTAGAAGAACATTGGTGGAAATTAGAGACATATAATTTTTGGAAAAACATAAATATTTTTATTGAGAGATTGAGGTCATCAATCACAAACAAGTGTAAAATTGAGGGCCTCAAATCATCAATCTATGATGATTTAAAATATCATTGGTTAAAAAAACATAAGGTATTAGGATAAAACATTTCTGGTTTTATGATCTCTTAACATATTTTTAAGAATTAATTTATTCCTAGAATAAATTAAAAAAATATACAATAAAAGTATTTTTTCATCCTTTAACTAATTCCTACCACAAACTCATCCTTCACAAAAAAAGATAATAGAATCCAAATAAAATTCTATTTATCATAATCATAAATGGTTCGAAAAAAAATAATTGAAAATTTATCTATAAGACCCATTAAAAAGATACATTATACATACAAGAACATCACATAAGCTAGTGGTAGGTGATGCACCCTTTTCTCTCTTCTATTATGGGTTCAAATCTCACGGCCATGCCAGATGCGACAGTTTGTCGCCCGACCGCCGGGTTGTTCGTTTTATGAAAATCTAAAAATAATCTAAATAAATTATTTAACCATAAAAATAGTATCAACTATCCTGTATAATCAATTCTGACTTTTAGACGTATCCAAAATATTTCCGTCCAAACTCACAATCCAAAATTTATAATGAAGTTAAACACAATGAAGATCCTTTTTTCCACATAAAAACATGTGAATACCTTCATCGTGTATTCTTTTAAAACACGTTAACACCCTGAATTACCATAAAGCCTTATTTATTACATTCATTCTCCCATATTCCTTATAGAATACTGGATATACAATGTAAATATAAAAATTATTTGAACTCCAACAATGATGGAATATACAAATCATTAACATGTTTCAAGGTAGTCATGAAAATCCAATATAATATATGTAAATCAATCATATCTTTTTCCAAAATCACTACTTAAGTATCAGAACCATATTGATGTTTATATTTCCATCAAACATGTGTTTTCCAAAATGATTAACATTCTATTGAATCACTTTTCTTGGCACCACACAATCTCAAATCCTTAATGAAACTGTACTGCAGTACAATCCTTATATATTACATAATTATTATAATGAGTACATTGTTGATACAGCTCTCAAGCGTTATAATTACTTAATATCAACATAAGAAAACATGTCATTACTCATTATCTATGGTAATATCATAACTTGATTATTATCCAACAACATAATTTTCAGTATACTCTAATGATTGGGACATTGATTAGTGTAGTGTCTCAACTCCTTGTAGATAAAGCATTGTACCATTGAAACCATTTTCTTTACCCATTAAATCACATACTTGGTATCCTTTTTCTCCACACTTAAATCAATCTCTAATTCCCTTCATGAATTAACCAAGGTGATTATTTCCACAATTATAACATATGAGAAAGTCTTTCTTTCAACACTTCTCTTTATTAATGTTTCTGTCTATCATCCTTTTCTTCTCTTGTATCCCTTCAAATCCATATGTCTTAGATAATTCTTTATTTATTTTAATAACACATGATACTATTTATTCATACAATAAGATTACATGGGATACTATTTCCCTTCTAAATTTTGGCTTAATATCATGAAAGATATGTTCCTTCTTACTCTTTGAATCATTGGTATAGATAATGTTCTCATTCCATCTACTGGGCGCCATTTCTAAAAAATGGCATAAACTAGGTTAGTTTATGACTCACAATGCATAATTCAAAACATGTAAAATACCTAACATAACAGTATCCATTATATAATATTGATAATTGAATGGTTAAAATGTGGAATGAATGGGAATTATGAAAATCTATGTTGTAAATGTAATGATAGTGATGAAAATTAGTGTTGTAGTGTGAGAAATGGTTATACTAATGATGATAAAGTGTCTATAAATTTATTATGAAATGAAATTTTAAGTAAATAATAAGATGATTAAGTATAGTTAATGGTTTAAGGATGTTGGTTGAATGCATTATTTATGTTTTGAAATTACAAGATTATTTTATTGGAATCCTGAATTATATAATTCTTTTTTAGTATGTGTATTTCACAATGGATTTGAAAAAATATTATTAATGATACTGATGAACTAGAAAAATGATTTATTAATAAGGTGATATATTTATGATAACCCTTAATCAGTATCGTAAATTGAGATAATGATGTTCGGATAAATAAATTATTAACTTGGATACTGGAACTAGGATAATACTTAATTCCAGCTAACTGATTAATGATTTGCATAAAATTATCCTTATGCTATCATATATGGTGTTTAAAAAAATTGTATTTATGTAATATATCCATTAATAATTTGTTTTTGTATGGTATGAGGAATCATTTTTTTAGATAATGTATTATAGTAATTGTAGTCTCAAAAGTATACACAATGAATGAATTACCATGTTTGTTATGATAAAATTAATATCTAATTTATAGTATTTGGGGGATTTATGATAACTTCATTTATAAAATTTAGTGACATCCTTTATAATATTTTTAATTTTAATAATTTGTAATTTGTATAAGGTTAATTACTTATTTTATGGTTTATGATGAACATTAAATTAGGTTTTAGAGAATAATGTATTATTTATCCTTATAAAGGAACATTCATATTAGATAACCTGTGATAACCAATTTTTTCACCAAAATATATATAAGGAATAAATTGTCACTGTTTACGTAAATTATGAAGCATTGATGATTCAAGAATATACTATTCACTATCATTTAATGGAGTAATATATGTTGTTGAAATCGATCATGGTAAAACCAAAGGGTGATACTGTTCTTATAAAATTGAATGAAATAATGTATGTATTGTTTCCCATGAAAATTATACTACATTTACAGAATTTTAATGAAATAAAATGGTGAACTATTATAATTTTTTTATGGAATCAATATAATTTTCCATGATTATATTGGATTATGGGTTTTTATTCATCAACTTTGTCTATATCACTGATTGTATTATCATCAATGATTTATATCACTCTTTACCATTATTTATGATCTTCTATAATGTCCAAATCATCATTTCCCAACTATGTACTCGTTTAAGGAGTCATAGTTATGAGTTATTTTAAGTAACCTTTATTGATTCATATATCCCTGTTTAATAGGTTTTTTATTATTATTTAAATTATATGGCATAATGTGAAGAAATTTCCAAATCTAAGGCATTGATTATTGAGAATCATTTCGAAGATGAAATTCATTTGGGGGTAGAATGTGACAGACAAATATATGACGATTTTTTTCAAAAGAATCAAGTATTTTTGATATTTTTTATAATAATTAACACTAATTATATATTTAATTATAAGAAAGAACAATTAAATAATGTATTACACGTGACATCATGTTTCATCTATAGCTTGAAACACATGTGATATAATTCATTTACTCTAAAGACCCCGCAATTCCGTGGAAATTATATTCATTAAAACATGAGAATTGTACGAATATGCAAAAATTGATGGCATTTCATTCTGAGTCCCGGTGTGTCCAGAATAAATTTAGAGAGCTTTTTTTGAGTACATTCAATAAATGTACGAGTGGGTTTTTATAACTTTTGAATAGTGCTCAAGATTCAAATATGAGGGCACCATTGAACTCACAACACAGATATTATCTTAAGAGGAATTTCTCTTTGATGGTCGTTAGTCGAGAATGAATGATAGTTTTTGGGTTTGTATGGAAATTAATAAAATAAAGTGTGTATCATATTATTTTTATTTGAGCTACCATGTGGGTGTTTTTTGGTTAACACATCCTCATAGAAATTGGAGGAGGGACCACCACACCTTAACCTTCCATGAGAGGTTATGTTTTTGGGGCCCACCCAAACATAACCTCCCGTGTAACACCCCAAGCTTCCACAGTACACTTTTCTTTGAAAAATACAAAAGTGTGTGTTGTAAGAAACTTCGAGTTCGAACACACACCACAACCAATCGAACTAGCAGTTATGAATAGTAACACCCAATTTTTGAAATTTTATAAATTTGATCTTTTAAAATGGATTACATTTTTGGATTCAGAATATCGAAATTAGCTTAGGGTTAAATTTTGGTATTTTTCTGAAAACATTCAATTTTTCCTGAATAGTGAAAAAAACTCTGAGTTATATTTTAAAACAGAATTTTTATTTAAATAATTATTTATTTTAATTCAGTTTAATTAAGGTAAAAATAGATACATTATACCTATTTAATTTCAATTTAATTAATTGGAGTATGTTTATAATAATTTTAGATATATAAAAATTTTATGGAACTTTTCACCGTCTTTTACCCATATCCTAGAAGAATTTGGAAATTCACCAAAAACATAATTTTACCTCTTCTGTGAGTATAATTTTAGAAATATAAGAGTCACATTTAATATAAAGGATTAAAATGTGGTTCAATAAGATAAAACTAATTTTTGGTGAATATTAACTTTTTACTTTTATTTACCACTATTAAAATTAAATAGGGTAATTAAGGGTAAAAATGATATTAATATTTCACTAAATCTTGTCCTAATTCTATTATAAAAGTTTATATAGACCAAAAACAACCTTAGTAATAAATATTATTATTTATTTTTACATGGATTAGATTAATACATTTATTATTATTTAATTCAAAGTAGAGTTAAAAGAGATAAAATCAAAGTTTAATAAATAAAACATTTTTAATATAGGGTTATACATTAGATAAACTAGATTATAAATATTCATTAGAAATATATAAAAATTTCCTACATAATGATATTTTATTTATAATTTTTAGACATTATATAATTTAATTTATTTAAGAAAAAATGGTGATGTAGTAATTACATAATTAATGAAATATTAAAATAATTGATATTATAAACATCAAAAGAAATTTAATTTTAAACATTATATGAATTAAACGATTTTTCTAGTTTACTAAGACATATTGGGTTTGGTTATATAAATGTTTTTCGAAGTAATAATGCTGTTATGAAATTATCAAAAACAAAAAACCCAATACTGTCAAAATTGACATAAAATTGTTTTTAAAACAAATATTATATTATTAATTTATATTCTATTCCTAAAAATCTATGTTTCTCCCAAAGGACTTATATAATGATAGGAATATCATTAATAGACCACTTGAGGGGTCACTTGGAGGTTTATTGTATGTTTATTAACTATATAATAAAAAAATAAAAGAGACATGGTAAATGTCAAACTATATAACTAAGAGTGAAATATAAATGATAAGGTTAATATAGTGACCCAAACCAGTCTAAAATATATTGGTTGAAAGGATTTTAAGCCATATCCACCTAAAACGTTAAATAATCCACTTTTGAGCCATTATAAACCTAAAATTAATTTATTATAAAATAATATTTCTAGCTTTTCCAAAGGTGCCTCTCATCCCTCTTATAAAAGTTCACTCCCCATTCTATCTAATTGAAAAATTAAAATACTTTTGGCTAGGAAAACCCCTTCTCGAATATTCTATCAGCTTCCCCCAATTCATCCCATAGGCCTTATTTTGATCAGAAAGCCAACCTAAGGAGCTCTTTTGATCAAATAAAAAGGAAATACCCGAAGAAGATGTAATGTTTTCACCACCCTCTTTCAAGTTCCTTTCATCTTCAACATCCTCGTTATTTGATATTTCCATTATAAAATAATAACTCTCTTATAATTTATATATTGTGATGTTACTATAAATATGGTACAACCATATTCATTATTCTATCCATCCTTTGAATGACAAGTCACCATGTGTGCGTACATACGACCTATTGTCTCCACATCAAGGTGTAATTGTTATTCAATACATTATTATTTGGATGTGTATAATAATGATGTGTAATTCATGTAAATAATAAATATAACATGATTTTTATTCTGTATATATGATATACCATCCAATTATATATTATTTTAATATCAAGACAATGATATTGTTTCTCGTGCGTACATACGAATTACCGTCTCCATGAACGCGATGAGATTCATTCCCCATCATATCCATGCAATTATAATTCTCATTTGATGATTAAAAATAATGTTTAAGGACTTGATATATTTCTGGATATTAATAAGATACAACCTATCCATAACAAACAAGACTTGAATAACAAAATATATAAAAGAAAATGAGCAAGTTAACACCCAAAATGATGATAATACTAAGATATTATTAACAAACAATGTTAATAGATGATATGTGATATCATATTAATGTATATGATTCTTGAATAATTTAATAACAATTATTTCATCATTATATAGGAGGATAACCTTCCCTCAACCAAGTAAAATTACAAGTTAAGGGTTTATTTCACAATCTCTTCATTATCCGAGATTTTTTATACGTAATTATCTACTCGGACCATTTTATCATCCACTTCCATGTTTCATAAAAATGTTTTTCAAATCATTATTACTGTTTTACAGACTATGGGTTAATGTCATTTATACCCTTTTTTTAATTTTTATAATATTTTTATAATGGAATCTTTCCATCATTTTCCAAACACGGTCTTTTTTAACATTTTTGACAGAATTAGGTTAAGAATGGTTTTTTAAACATATACGGCGTGTGAGGCTATTTTCTACCATTATAAAATTAAAAAATCTTCCCTTACAAGTTTATAATAATATTATCAATGTAAATATTTTATTTTATAATTATGTGACTTTGAAATGATAAAAAAAAAAGATATTTCTCTCAAATAGTTTTGACTTCATCTATGTCAACATCCTTTGATGGATTTTTAGCTTATTAGAAGTTGATTTATTATGATACAAAAATTCCATATGGTATTTAAGGTTTTGTGATATGCTTGACCGTGGATGTGTTATTTTAATACCATTCATGCTTTATAGAGAATGTATTGACATTATGTATGCTAGTTTTAATACGAAGGATTATGTTATGTTTAAACCTCTTCATATGAGGAAGGGATTGGACTTAATATGTGACGGGTGGAGCTCACAATAGCTCCTAGATGAATCGGTAGGTCTAATTAGAAAATTTAGTGTCTTGGCACAAGGCATTGACAAAATATTATATGTATTTTTGGCCCAAGGCCTTGGCTATGTGGTTATGATAGTCTAGCATTATGCATTCCATCATTATGAAAGTGTTTATTTAAATTTCATTTGATTATTAGATTAGTGTAATATCAATGTGAATAAGTATATATAATTATTTCATTTTGTTTCTCCCATATTATGCTGAAGTTCAAGTTTAAAAGGATTTTGTTTTAGTTATACATTTGCTTAAATGTTTATCCATATTTATGAAATTTCTGCTATATTGTTATCCGTACTGGGCATCTAAGCTCACCCCTTTCTTTGTTTTATCTGTCCCAGGATGTGAAGAAGTATTTTATGAATGACCTGCAGGGATTGTATAAGGGGATATGAGTGTGGAGACAAGATGTTGGTGTAGTTTTCACTTTATGATGTAATTTAACCTTTATGAATGTATCTAGTGATTCCAAGGCTACTAAACTAATCGGTCATTTGAAACTTGATCATTTGGGATCAAACCAATGTTATGTAATAATGCACCGAATCTGGGTAACTTGGGTCAGGGCGTTACAGTTGGTATCAGAGGAAGTTTAGTACAAACCTTTGGAGCTAGATTTAGATAAACTCTAATTAGAGCACATAGAACTTAGATGGACTTTGACTATTAGTAAAGGATAATTTCCTAGAATTTTGGTATTATAGAGATTTTGTGTGTTTTTCAAGAAATACATCCTAGTCTAAATACAAGTAGGTAGAAGCAGCTATAGAACAGATGTACCTAGGGGTAAAACCTGAATACACCGCTTTGAGCTAGACTCGAATGGGAACGGGTGCACGATAATAGGCCTTTCTTTAGTCTTGGTTACGACACATCTGGGCAATATACATAGGATAATTCTCATTTTATTTACAAACCGTTATGAAGGGTTTATGAGTGTATACATCTTCAAAGAAAACGTTTTTATGGTTTTGGATTATATCCATAAAATGTTCAATTAATGTTAAGTGTTTTAAATGTTTTGATTTATGTATTGGGATTCATAAACAAATCTAGTGTATAACATTGATTAGAAGAGGCTCCTAGTGGAAGAATTGGAAACTATATCAATGCACACACTCCATGTAGGGATTTCAATCCTACTCAATATAATTATAGTGGAGCTGGTGATGCAACTGGTGCTGATCAACAAATCACCATACTGGGACAACTCACTCAGGTTATGAATAATAACCTTACACGTATGGAGCACCCTGATCCGCCTCGTGGAGGATCAATGATAGAATGCTTCATGTGGAAACAACCACCAACATTAAATGTGGGTAATATCCTATAGTATCTGGGAAATGTATAAATTCCTTAGAGAAAATATTCTATTTCTTGGGGTGTAGTGAAAGGGAAAATGTTATCATGGCAGTTTACCTCCTCACTGCAGATGCTGATCAATGGAGGTCATTTATTCAAAACAAAGAGAAATATGATGAATTAACAAATATTGAATGAGGGATTTAAAATGTATTTTCATATAAAAGTACTTTCCTCATGACAATCAAGCAGATATGGAAAGGTAATTCCTATGTCTGAGACAAAAGGAGGATGAGAATGTCACAAAATATCAGACTAACTTTAAAAGGATAGCAAGGTATATTGGAGATTATATAAGTGACCTAAGAAGTAAGATTGATCATTTCATTGATGGGTTAAAACCATTTGTTTTTTGAGCAATAGTTTCACAATCCTTCTTGTCGTACGATGATATTGTCTCATGTGCTATCAAGACAGAAAATGAATTCTCTAAGTCTTACAATTTTAAAGAAATGTAATAGAAGAAGAGATATGATGATCACTTTGGAAATGGAAATAAAGGGAAGAAGGTAAAAGATGACTATCCATCCTATAGTAAATGTGGGAATAAACCCACTGGTACTTGCATGAAAGGAATGGGAGTCTGTTACATGTGTGGTGAAAAAGGACACCAAGCTCGTTGTTGTAAGGGGAAGAAAGAAGCTACCGATGTTCAATGCTATAACTGCAGAGAGATGGGACATTATGAAAATTAATGTCCAAAGCATCAGGGAAACATACCTCAGAAAAGGACAAGGGATCAAGTCCAAGATTATGTTATCAGTACTGCTGAGGTAGAAGCTCTAAAAGACGTGGTGGAAGGCAATTTAATGGATTCCTCAAGTTTAGAAAATTCATTATTTGATACTGGATCATCACATTGTTTCATAATTTCCCAGTTTTCAATGAAAATTACATATTTCCAATTTGATTTAACAAGGTAGTTTTCAGTTAACACTCCAAAGGTAATTATCATTGCAATCCTGTTTTGTGAATCAATCCCTATTAAAGCACATAAATTTTCTTTATCTACTGATCTCATTGTCATACCTATGATTGAGTTTGATATAATCCTGGGTATGAATTGGATTTCGGTCCATAATGTGAAGATTTATTCTAAGAAGAAGGAGGTTACAATTTTTTATTATGATGATAAAGAACACCTTATATTTAGAGCAGAATCGTCACCACCTGATTCTTACCTACATCCACCCTCAATAGCAGAACTAAATTCCATTATTGAGGAGGAAGAGAATGAAATAACTGTGGTTAAGGAATGGAATGTTCAAATAGAGGATGTACCTATTATGAGAGAATATGTTGATGTGTTTCCTAAAAATTTACTAGGACATCCTCTAGAATGAGAAATTGGGTTTTCCATTGATTTAATTCCTAGATCAAGGCCCATATCGAAGACCCCTTATAGAATGGCCACTGTGGAATTAGTGGAACTAAAGAAACAACTAGAGGAATTGGGTAATAAGGGATGTATTTTTCCTAGTTTTTCTCTATGGGGAGCCCCTGTCCTTTTTTAAGATTATTAATGGATCTATGAGGTTTTGTATCAACTACAGGGAGATCAATTCTATAACAATAAAGAACAAGTATCCCCTACCTCGCATTGATGATTTATTTGACCAACTTCATGGATCTCAATACTTTTCAATGATTGACATTTCAATTGGATTCCAACATTTTTTGTGTGAAGAAGGAAGCCATTCCGAAAACAACATTTCAAACTAGTTACGAGCATTACGAGTTTACAGTGATGCCTTTTGGGTATAATAATTCACCCTCTGTTTTCATAGATCTAATGTACAGTGTTTTCGAGGAATATCTCTATGATTTTGTAGTGGTATTTATCGATGATATATTGGTATATTCCAAATGCTACGAAGACCATGAAAATAACATGTTCATTATCTTGAAGACTCTTAGATGAAATGAATATTATGGGAAGTTTAGAAAGTGTGAATTCTGGCCTCAGGAGTTCTCTTTTTCTTGTCCATATTGTCTCTAAAGATGGAATCTTTGTTGATCCTTTTGTGTCAAAGGCAATCCATGAATTGCCACCCTGATGAGTATAACAGAGTTACAAAGTTTTATTGGTTTAGTTTGTTATTATCAGCATTTCATCCAGAATTTTTCCCAATTGGAAAACCCATTAATGAAGCTCACATGTAAAAGGGTTAAATTTGTTTTAAAAAAACTGTTTGGAGATTTTTTTTGAATAACTCTAGATAAGATTAGTCAATTCTCCTATATTGACTCTATCATCGGGGAATGATGGGTTCTTTATTTACAGTGATTCATCAAAGAAAGGACTTGGTTGTGTTTTTATGCAGAATGATAGAGTTATAGAATATGCATTACGATAGCTGAAAATTAATGAGCAATACTATCCTACTCATGATCTTGAGTTAGCTGCAGTAATATTTACTTTGAAGATATGGAGACATTATATCTATGGTGAAAAATGTGAGATTTATACTGATCACAAGAGTTTGAAGTATATTTTTTCAATGAAAGAACACAACATGAGGCAATGGAGATGGATTGAACTACTCATGGATTATGATTGCACGATACAGGACCACCCGAGGGAGGAAAATTAGGTGGTAGATTCTTAGAGTAGAAAAGATCATGGAGTTTTGAACAAGATGAGAGTTTAGAGAGATCCTATTTTCATGGATCTAGTAATGTTGGATATGGGAATAACCATGGAAGGTGAAACATCAATGATTTTTCAAATGGTTTCAAAACCATCATTACTAGAAAAGATAAAGAGTTATCAGACCGATGATGAGGAGTTTCAAAATAAAATTAAAGCTGTGAAAGATGGGAGATTGAGTGACTTTGTGTATAAATATGGAATTTTTGAAATTTGGGAGTAGACATTGTGTTCTTGATATACCTGATCTAAAAAGGGAATTTTTGGATGATGCTCAAAGTTAAAATTTCTCTATACACCCTGGGAGCACCAAAATGTATAGGGATTTGAAGGAACATTTTTGGTGGGACAACATGAAGAGGGAGATTGCTGATTTTTTTTCCAAGATGTATGGTTTTCCAACAAGTGAAAGCTGGAAAGAAATGACCTGTAGAAGTCATGCAACCTCTTCCCATACCTGAGTGTAAATGGGATAATATCATGATGGACTTTGTCATGGGATTACCAAATACTCCTAGACGGAACGATACAATATGGTTCATTGTCGACCGTCTTACCAAGTCAGCACATTTTCATTCTATAATGGAAGATTTAACACTTGAATTCATAGAAACTCTATATATTAATGTTGTTGTGAGACTTCATGGAGTACCCCTATCGATTGTTTCTGATCATGATCCCCATTTTACATCATGATTCTGGAAGTGTCTTCAGAAAGCCTTGGATACAGAGCTTTGTTTGAGCACTGCCAACCACCCTCAAACAGATGGAAAATTAGAAGAGACTATTCAAACCTTAGAAGACATTTTGATATCTTTTTCACAAGAATTTCAGGGTATGTGGGATCAATATTTACCTCTGGTAGAATTTTCTTATAACAATTGCTTCCATTCAAGTATTCGGATGGAACCATATGATGTGTTATACAGAAAGAGATGTCGCACACCAACCTGTTGGGATGGTATTGGTGAAAGAAAACATATAGGCCCAGAACTGGTGGAGGAAATGATGGAAAATGTAATGGTAATCCAAAACCACATCAAAGCAGCTCAAAGTAGGCAGAATTGCTATGTTGATAACTGAAGAAATGATTTGGAATTTCAGGTAGGAGATCATGTTTTTTTGAAGGTATCTCCATGGAAGGGAGTTATATGTTTTGGTATGAAGGGTAACTTGAGTCCCAGTTACATCAGACCCTTCAAAATTCTAGAAAGAATTGGGGATGTGGCTTACCGTTTGGCAATGCCGCCAAGTCCCTCCAAAGTTCATGATGTGTTCCATGTATCACTGTTGAGAAAATACATGCCTGACCCAACGCATGTACTCACTTATGAGGAATTACAACTGGAACCTGAAATGTATTAATGCGAAGCACCTGTCAGGATTCATGATATAAGAGAACAAGTTCTGATAAACTGGATGACTAATCTAGTAAAAGTTTTATGGAGAAACCATATGATGGAAGAGGCAACGTGGGAACCCGAGGAACTTATGATGAAGAACCACCCGAGTCATTTCATGTGTTAGTATTCAAGAAATTTCGAGGATGGAATTATTTTAAGGAGGGTAAAATATAACACCCCAAGCATCCACGGTATCCTTCTCTTTGAATTATACAGTAGAGTGTTTTGTACGTAACTTCAAGTTCTAACACACACCACATCCAATAAAACTAGCTGTTATGAATAGTAATACCAACTTTTTTAAATTTTATAAATTTTATCTTTCCCAATGGATTTCATTTTTGGATTTGGAATATCAAAATTAGCTTAGGGTGATTTTTTGTTATTTTTATGAAAATATTCAATTTTTGATGAATAGTGACAACAAACGCTGAGTTATAGTTTAAAACCAAGTTTTTAATTAAATAATTATTTTTATTATTTAAATTTAATTAAGGTCAACATAGATACATAATACCTATATAGGTTCAATGTAATTTATTAGAGTTAGTTTAGAATAATTTAGGATATATAAAAATTTTATGAAACTTTTCACCATCTTTTACCCACCTCCTAAAAGAATTTAGAAATTCACATACAACATAATTTTACCACTTCTATGAGTGGAATTTAGAAAATCCGAGAGACACAGTTAATATCAAGGAGTAAAATGTGGTATAGTAAGATACAAATAATTTTTAGTAAATAGTAACTTTTTTACTTTTATTTTCCACTATTAAAAGTAAATTGGGTTATTAAGGGTAAAAATGATATTAATATTACCCTAACACATGTCATAATTCTATTGGAAAATAGTATCTTGACAAAAACCAACCTTAGTAATAAAATATTATCATTCAGGTCTACTTGGATTAGATTAGGACATTTATTATTATTTAATTCAAAGTAGAGTTAAAAGAGATAAAATCAATTTTTAATAACTAAAACATTTTTAATATAGGGTTATACATAAGATAAATTCTATTATAAATATTAATTTGAAAGCTAAAAATATTTCCTACATAATGGTATTTTATTTATAATTTTTAGACATTAAATAATTTAATTTATTTATGACATAATGGTGATGCAGTAATTACATAATTAATGAAATATTAAAATAATTGATATTATAAATATAAAAATATATGTAATTTGAGAATTTTAATGAATTAAACTAATATTCAAGGTTAATATGACATATTAGGATTTTTTACATAAATTTTTATCGAATTAATAATGCTGTTATAAAATTATCAAAAAAAAAATAACCAATCATGTCAAAATTGACATAAAAGAGTTTTTAAAACAAATATTATATTATTAATTGATATCCTATTCCTTAAAATCTATTTTTCTACCAAAGAACTTATATGATGATATTTTTATAATTAATGGACCAATTGGGGGTCTCTAGAAGGTATATATTATATTTATTAACTATAAATTATAAAAATACAATGAGACATTATAAATGTCAAACTATTTAACTAAGAGTTAAATATAAATGATATGGTTAATATAGTGATACAAACCTGTCTAAAATCTATTGGTTGAAAGTATTTAGACCCATCCCGACCTTAACTTTTATATAATCCACTTTGGAGCCATTATAAACCGAATATGAATTTATTATAAAATAATATTTCTAGCTTTTCCAAAGTTTCCCCTCACTCCTCTTATAAAAGGGAGCTCCCCCTTCTCTCTAATTCACACTTTAAAAGCCTTTTGGATGAGACAAAACCTGCTCAAATATTCTCTAAACTTACCTCAAATAATCATAGAGGCCTTATTTTTATCAGAAAGCCATCCTATGGAGCCTTTTTTAGCAAATCAATGGAAGAACCTTAAGAAGATGTGATGTTTTCACCACCCACCTTCATGTTCCGTACTTCTTCAACATACAATTTCTTTGTTATTTCCTTTGTAAAATAATAACTCCAGTATCTTTAATATATTTTAATTTTATTATAAATATGGTACAACCATATTCAGTATTCTATCCATCCTTTGAATGACATGTCACCATACGTGCGTACGTACATCGTACCGTCTCCACGTCGTGGTGTAATTGATATTCAATAAAATATTATTTGGATGGGTATAATAATGATGTGTAACTCTTGTAAATAATAAATATAACATTATAATGATTCTTTATATGTGATATACAATCCAATTAGATATTATTTTAATATCAAAATAATGATATTGTCGCTCGTGCGTACGTACGGATTACCGTCTCCACGAACGCGATGAGATTCATTCCCCATCGTATCAATTCAAGTATAATTCCCATTTGATGATTAAAAATATTGTTTATGTACATGATATAATTCTGGATATGAATATGATAAACCCTATCAATAACAGACACAACTTATGCAACAAAACATATAAAATAAAATGAGTAAGTTAACACCCGAAATGACGATAATACGATGATATTATTTACAAATCAATGTTAAAAGATCATATATGATATCATATTAATGTATATGATTCTTGTATAATTTAATAAAGATTATTTCACCATTATACAGGAGGTTAATCTACCCTCAACCATGGAAATGTAAACAGAAAGAGATTATTTCACAATCTCTTCATTATCCGAGGTTGTTTACACGTAATTATCTACCAGGACCTCTTAATGATCAACTTCCATGTTTCTTAAAAATGTATTTCAAATCATTCTTACAATTTTACATACTATTGGATAAACTCATTTATACCCTTTATTAAATATTTATATGATGTTTATAAAGGAATCTTTTCATCATTTTCCAAACAAAGTCCTTTTTAACCTTTTCGACGGAATTAAGGTATGAATGATTATTTAAACATATACGGCGTCTTCGTCTATTTTCTGCCATTATAAAATCATTGAAGCTTCCCAAAAAATATTATAAAAATATTTTAAATGTAAATATTTTCTTGTATAATTATGTGACTTTTAAATGATTTAAAAAATTATTTTTCTCTCAAATAGTTTTGATTTCATCTATGTCAACATCCTTTAATAGATTTCAAGCTTATTTGATGCTGATTTATTATGATACAAAACGTCCATATTATATTGAAGGTTTTGTGATATGTTTGACTATGGATGTGTTATTTTTATACCATTCATGGTTTATGGATATATTATTGAAATTTCATATGAAAATTTTAATACGAATGTTTATGTTATGTTTAAACCTGTTCATATGAGGAATGAATTGGGCATAATATGTTATGGGTGGAGCCTGCTATAGCTCCATGATGAATCGGTAGGTCTAATGATACAAACTTGTTTCTTTGCACAAGGCCTTTAGAAAATATTATTTGTAGTCTTGGAACATGGCCTTGGATATGTGGCTTTGATTGGATGGCATTATGCATTCCATCATTGTGAAAGTGGTTATCGATATTGCATGTGATTATTTGATTAGTAGAATATCCATGCGAATAAGTAAATGGAATTATTTCATTTTATTTCTACCATATTATGCTGATGTACAAGGTTAAAAGGATTTTGTTTTAGTTTTAAATTGACTTAAATGTTTATGCTTATTTATTAATGTTTCCACTATATTGTTATCCTTACTGGGCATCTGAGCTCACCCCTTTCTATGTTTTATTATTCCCAGGATGCGAAGTAGTATTTTATGAATGACCTGCATGGATATTATAAGGGGATATGTGTGTGAAAATAATATTTTGATGTATTTTTCACTTTATGATGTAATGTAACCATGATGAATGTATCTAGTGATTCTAAGGCTAATAAACTAATCGGTCTTTCAGGACATGATCTTTTATGATCATGAGAATGTTATGTAATAATGAACCAACTATGGGTAACTAGGGTCGAGGCGTTACATCCCATGATAGGATACGAAATTGGGACCACACGAGGCTTAACCCCTATTGATGGAGGACATTCAAACCTCCCAACTCTCCCTAATTAATGAGGGAGAGACTCTTCAACTACCATAATTAATTCCTTATGCCAACCCCTTGAATTAATTTAGGGGAGCCTAACTAATTAATCAGTCCAATTTGATTATCATTCCATCAAATTAATAGGTTTTTTTAATCTATTATTTCCTTTTCATATTCATTTTGGTGGAAGATTTGAGATGAGGATTATTGGGAGAAAGGTCACAACGAATAACTCCATCTCCCAACGGGGAATAAAGAACGAAGAAAGCCGACCTTATTCAAATTCTTCCTTGAAGATTCAACCGTTGTGAGATATCTTCAATGACCGACTTCCGCATCTTCATCAATAAGCCGATGCATCTCGGGTTTGGAAGTGTGTTGCGGATGCGACGAACGACAATATTCTTCGTCTACTTTCCGTGACACCATCAACAAACGACGAACGACGATCAAAGGTAGGGTTTTTTTTGTCTAACCTTCCTTTTATTTTTTCTTCGTGGAAGTTGGAGCATTGACTAGTAGATTGTGGAGTAGATTTCCAAAGACGAGCGAGGTTTTGTGCGGGATCCTAGTAGCTGGTTGAGACCTAACAGTTGCTAACCATTTGACGTGGAGTGATTCTTCTTGCCCAGTTGGGAGCACCATGGTGACGTAACAGACCCATAGTGGGGAGCACCTTGCTGTCGCAGCAGACCCATGGTACTCGACAAGGGGAGTACCTCAGAAAGCTATGATGGGAAGAACCTCTTTGTGACGTGGCAGACCCATGTTGGGGACTGCCTCTGTGTGATGCCGCAGACCCACAATACTCGATAGGGGGAGTACCTCAGTTGTCCAAAGTTAGTGGGAAGTTCCTTTGTGTGACGCAACAAGCCCACTGTACTCGATAGATGAGGATTTCTCCCGTATCCAAGGGATCAGTTTGATACTACCCCTAGAATAAAATCACGTTTTGAGCTGAGTCAGTAACTTTTGTGTTTTTATCATGATTACGATGGATTACTTGATAACTTAGGTATATGTATGGGAATATACTTAAGTGGGGTTAACTGTTGATTTCATTTTTTTTATCCTTGTTGGTTCTATGAGACCTTGAGGATCTCTGGGTCCCTGCTGAGTATTGTTACACTCACCCCTGCATGGGTTATGACCGTACCTCATTGTGTTGGTTGCAGATGACAGACAATGCTGATCGAGGCTGAGTGTTCTAGGACATGACGGTTCCTGAAGGTGGACCACACGACGTGACAATACACGGAGGAAACAGATAGACTTGGAGTGTTGTGGAGGCCATTTGTAACTACCCTTCAGATAGCTAATACCGATAGACGACCCAGAAGTTGTTTTACCATTTTCTAGTTGTACTTTTACTTTATTATTGGGCTTGTATTCTGGCCCCTCTACTTTCAACACTCTTTTGTATATAGTTTTACTTAGTGTTTTTCTTCCAGCTGGTACTCTGTTGTGAGCATTTTCATGTTATAAAGGAAATGAATTCCCTATTTGATTTATGCCTTTGGTGATAGTTTCCAACCCCTGGACTATAGAAGGCGGGCATGGGGTAGTCACGACACGGGCCCTAGGGGACGGGTCATGACATTTACGAATAATGGAATAATATTATTATAAACCATCTATTAATTTGGAAATTATGAATATTATTGTGACATCTATGATATATATAGATATATATTAAGGTCAATATAAATTTACTAATAAATTCTTAGTTAATAATTAATCTAGTTTTTGTATTATAAATATATTCGTCAAGGCAATGTTCTCAACAATAAAAAAATATTTACTTTAAAAAAAATATAATTAAATTTTATATGATTTTAAAACTTTTATTTTATATAATAAAAATCATTTTATGAAATCATCAAATAAAAAAGCTATTGTGAAATTATCGCATTTTTTTGAAACTATTTATTTTTATATTAATATTGAAAAATACAATTTTTTTAAAACTGTCATTAAATTTCAAAATGTTAAGTTTTTAAATGAAATATTGTGTTTTAATGCATACCAATTATTACTTATTAAATCATAGTAATGATAATTAATTTCTAATACACAATAAATTTTTTTGTATAAGTATATTGTTGGGGATAAAAATTTATTTGTTTTTATAAAAACTATTTTAAACAGAGTAATGCCTCTCAATTTTCAACAATCAACATAATATATAATTAGGAATAATATAAATGTAGTTTAGAGAATATATATCAATAAAATTTATTTTTAATTTTTAATAATTTTAATATTTGAGGTAATGTTAATTTAAAATCAACGTATTTGTGAAAAAAACACACATCTTGAAAAAAATCAATTTTTCATCATGAGAAATGGTTTTGTTTTGAATTTTTAATTAAAAAATTCCAAAATATATCATATAATGTAAACCTTATATTTTAATTCATCAAGTTGAGAATAATTTTAGGGCTATCATTTTTTCTGCAAAGTATCATCTTTAATCCAATAGTAAAAAACCAATAATTTGAATTAGAAAATGTAGTTTCTTTTAATTAATTTTGTTTATTAAAGTATATTTTAAATTGGCTTTTATGTGAAATTATTTAGATTATATAACCATTAATAAAATATTCATCATTTTAATATTTTTCAATAAAAAATGTTATACAAAAGCATCATACAAAATTAACATTTTCCCTATTAATACTCGTTTGCTCATCGCTTCTCTGGTAATAACATTAAATTAAATAATTCCAAATATGTGAATGTAATTTAGAAAAATGGATAGATTATTTATAGTCTGAATAATTTATATTATATAACATGGTCTTCAAATTTTTTCTCTAAAAATTATAGTCAAAACACTATAAATATAGTGGTTTAGGTAAAAATGAGCTTGCAGGGAGCTAACTAATAAGAAAATAATAAAAATAAAAAAATAACCACAAGAGAAATTTTGTTTCTATATATAGAACATATTATATATAGAATAAATAATGACATTTTTGGGGGCACAATAAGCAGATAAAATCACTATTTTAGTTTATCTTTTAATAAAATTTCTAGTACGCCCCTCGACTCACATATAAAAGGCCAACCCCTCTCTTATCGTAATAAACATGTAAACCATTTTGTTTTCGGAAAATACCAAAAAAATAAATTATCAGATTACCTAATATTATCTAATATTCCCTATTTTTTATATAATACAATTCTAGAAATTCTTTTTGAGCTAACCTATGGATAATAGCTGAAGAAGTGGTGATGTTCATCAATGAGAATTATTAATTATACTCCTTACTTAATCTACTATATTTATTTTTATAATGTGATGATAAAATATAAATAGTATCCAAAACTTAATTATATCTGTTTATTTTATTTTCAGAACTGAAAAGTATATCCAATTATATTAAAAGGGTTATGAAATCTCCATTTGTGTATACAACTGAATGCTACCTCATGAACCGATGTCATCCATGTTTACATTACCAACTTCTAATGATGGATAAAACAGTGGATTTATTATTTATATATTATATATGATGTTATTATGATATTGGAATTATTATATCACATATAACTTTATAAAATCAATTTTCTTGGAATATGAAATGTTGCATGTGTGTATGGAAAACTACCATCCCCTTAAGAGATGTGATCCATTTATGAATTACATGGAATGCATTAAGGATGGGTTTAACAAAAATCTGATATATGTGACATAAAAATTATTGTGGAGTGACAGTATATGTAATTATCTTTTCATTATATCAATCCAACAAGAAAATGGAAACAACATTCATACAAACATGTGACATACCTTCTTCATGAATGATGCATTACATTTTCATTCACGAAATATTGTGGACTACTCTAAATACATATACAATGAATATATATTATAATTGTATTAGATGTAATATGTTGTAAATGGTGAAACCATGATCAATTCTATAGGACAAAAAATAAGAGATCAAATCATATATGAAAAACAAAGTGGTTGTTTTAAGAAACATGACATTAATATGAATTGTTAACAAATCGGTAACAAAATATCATAATAAATTATAATATGGTATTATATTTGTGAATATAGATCATTAATAGATTTATAATAAATAATCTATAATTATTTTCCAATATGTTTTAATTATTCTAATGAAGTGATGATTTGAGTTAATGGTTTTTTTCTCAACTAGCTTTCTTTGAGACATATGTTATGGAATTCACCTATATTACATTACGAGGTGAGTAGAAATCACCATTGAAAAGTAACATTATGGATTTTTTTATCCTCAATATATTTTTTTCATTTCATTCAATCCATTCTTATGGTCTATGATTCAAGATGACCGAATTATTAATTATTTAATCTTACAATCTCATATTTTATTAGGATTTATTATGATTATATACCAAATGATAAAATATTGTGGAAAACTCTAATGAATCTCCTAAATTTACATTAACTATTTTTATTCAAAATATTTTCAAGTATTAGATTTTTTTTCCACTCATTAGGTCATAACATTGCTGAGAAAATGTTTTACACAAATATGACTCAATTTATCTCTTTATTATGAAATCATTTTCATCACAAACCATGATATCTAGGTATTTTTCCATTTTAATATTACTTCCTATTATTATTTGAAATAATTTTCACCATATTTTATTTTTAACAAAAATATTTTAAAACAATACACCTTCCATTTTTCAAAACATTACTGACAATATTTTATAAAAAATGATAATGGAGTTTTAGTATTAAGATGTATAAAAAGAAAAATAATTCTAAACATCCAAACCAATCATTTCGTTGATGAATACATTATATTTTTTGATAATAATTTTAGAATAATGTTATTTTAAAAATATTTATTTTCTAAAAATTTATTTTACTATGGAACAGATATTTTAAAACGCAAATATTTTATTTTATTATTGAATATATATATATATTTTTTAACTATATTTTCAATAAATATTATTTTCTGAATGTTTTATTTTTAGAAATTTTTTTTCACAGAGGAATTCATATTTTCCATATGAAATTTATTTATTTATTTTTGATGATTCATTTAAAATATTTATTAGTAATTTATAGTTAAAATTATTTTCATAATATTTCAATATATAAAAGTTATTTTCAATTCATAATAGACTTTTTTTTCATGAAATGTTATAAATGATTTTTAATGATTCTTTTATATGTTTTAAATTTCATTTTTAATGATATTTTCAAAATATGTGAATCTTTAAAATGTGTTTTTCATTAATTGTTTTATATTTTCTGAAACAAAATGTTTCAAATGATCTTTCAAAAAGGTTTTCCATATAACATTAAATCCATTGATGTTACATATTCCTTACTAGGGATTTGACCAAAGGAAACAATTCATGTTCATTCTCAGAATAGTTTATTTTAATGATGGATTGATGTTTGTGAATCATGTTTCTCTTCTACGGGTTATACCATGTGGAAATGTTTATGAAAACTACTTAATTTTATTGATTTTTAATGTTGAATTTATTATGAAACTGTTCCCTCTTCCATAGGGTATTATATGATTAAATGATTATGAAACACTTTTCATTTCATTGGTTATGGTATGATGAATACATATAATATCTCATAACACATAAATACGGATTTATTTATGGTATTTTTGGGACCAATTTCTTCATCTAATTAATTGGGTAATGATTTATATCTCTTGAGATAGACATGACAAGAACATGATCTGAACATGGTTCAGTAGGGGTAAATTGTTCTCTATGATGGTATTGGGAAATAACCATGTCAACAGTAATTTTTTTTGGGAGTGAACCCATTCAACATTTATTCCCTCAAAATTCAGAATTTACTGATATGGAAATGATTTTATGCTCCTATGTATATTCCAAAATTAAATATCATATTCTAATGTCTTTATATCATGGTTCATGTTATTTTTTTACCTTATAAATCATATCATAAGAACTACTCACAATTATCCACTAACACAATATTATATTCTTTTATATTCAGGGTTTTGTTTTAATTGATATTGTCACATTTTCATACATTTATGTTCATGTTATTAATAGATATCTCCTTTTTTAATGTTACTAAGAATCTGAAATCACCCATTCTTATATTTCCTTTCATAAGGCTATGAATAATAGATATAAGTAGGATATGTTTCTTAGGATTACAAAAGCGATTGGTCATTATAGGGGAAATTTAATATATTCCATGAATTACGAATGTTATATTTTATGTTTCCAAAGGCAATAAAATATTATTGTTTTTAGTTGTGTGTTTTTTAACGTATTGAATATTTTCATAAAAACATATAATATCCATGTATTAAAATCACGGGTCACTATATATGACATTTTCATTCTTGTAATGAACATCAGTGGTTTTGATAACATGATATTTCACTTCACTTTTTTATATGGAATGGTTTTAGGATGATCTTCAAAAACATTTGGATTTTTAAACTAATTTTCATAATTCAAATTATCTATAAAATTAATACATTGGATCATGGTTGGTTCAATTGTTGCTCCCATCCATTTTTCTTTTTTATCAAATGGGTTTTTACACCAGGCGTCATCTTTCAGTGTTACTATGACTAGCCGTCCCACATCTAAAACTCTTACCTATTTAACTTAATAAATTCCCCTGATCATTCTTCCAAAACTTCTTAATTATAGCATACACGAATGTAATTAAAATATTTATGTAATAAAAATTCACATAAGAAAATATATTTATTTTCTTATGATAGAATTTTGACTTTGTTGATTCTTCAATTTCTATTTATACCGTGGGTGAACGTTGTTATAATCCTCCATTGATACTAAATTACCTTATAGTAAATGCCATTTGGTGATATGGTTTTATGCCACTAAATAATAATTTAATTTTTATTTCGTATAATATTATTAAATTAAATGTATTCCAATCATTTATTATAAAATAAGCTTCATAACTACCACAACAATCATCAACCATTTTCTTGAACTCATTAAATTACATCATCAATCTTATACACATAACATGTCAAAATTAGATACTGAATATTATTCTATAAATATCATCCAATTAAATGTATCAAATGTTTTCACTTTGGCTAGTATTCATAATAATGTTCCACCATTAACCGGAATGAATTTTTAAATAATGAACTATTAGGATAAAATTTTCATGTTCACAGAGTTAGAGTATATAGGTTGTTTTATCAATGGTTGAAATTCATCTCGTTTCCAACATTTTATCTGAATAATTACTAATATATGGTGTCTGTTTCAGTATAAAATATTCTACATTACATTTTTCCATCGATTGACCACTTAGAAATTTGGCATGATACGTTGATTGAGAATATTTAATGATATTTGTAATAATATTCTATAATCCACATCCAAAATCAATTTGTCACTCTAGTTTACCATCATTAAATTTCCCTTACATTTTCCCAATCCACTAGGGTATTGGGTGATGATAATAGATGGAGAATTATTCAAATTGAGACAATCTATAATATTTGAGTCGTGGAAAAACAAATGTGTGTCTTGAAATTGGTTTGGCCATCTTGCATTGGAATGTCGTAGTAGGTCAGTGATCTAGAAGATGCATGAGTGGAGGAAGGTGGAATCTACTACTTCTTTTGGAATTTCATTGGATTATGAGAAGGATCTGGTTTGCAATGTCTTTGGTTAATGTACCAGCTTGGAGAAGGTAATTTCTACATGGATGATGTTGTGAGGATGAAACACCTGAAGGTGATATCTAATGATACAAGGGATAAGGAAATTTATAACATGTTGAAATATCACATATATTCAGGTAGACACTCATTGGTAGTTTTGATTTAGGGATTTGTGGATACATTAGTTGATAGTCATGGAGGAGCATAAGATACCACAAATCATTTTAATTCTCTTCATAATTGTCCACTTGGGGACCCTTCAATTCTTGAGGGTACCCAGGGTGGCTGTGGGTATAATTATGAAATTGAGTCTCCTAAGGTGGGTGAGGGAGGTATCTCTACATCCTTGTGTTCTACATATATAATAATCTTAGGGGACTCTAAATAACACCATGAGAATATTTCTACATGATTCAAGACCAGTCCTCGAAAGTAGGTGACATCAATTTAGATTGGAAATCTCATTGAGTGATTGCATAACAAGGATCTAGTTAAAGAGTTTGAGGATGATCTGATTAGTCCCTATATGGATGGGTGGAATATATCAATGAATGTATCCATTAATGAAACATATGTAGATTATTTAGACAATACCATTTATGATTGTAATATCCCATGGCCAAGGAGAAGTTAAATCCAATGTGGCACATGAAAAGAGTGAAGAGACTACTCATATTTTCCATCTCCAATGAAGACACATTCTATGAAGAGGTAAGAAAAAATAAGATTTCCCAAATTGATGGTGGTCAAAAATGGAAACTGCTTGAGGAGATTTTTCACTTAATGGATATACTTATGAGCTCAGAAGAAGAAGTGGTTGAATAGGTTTTATCACTTATTTCTTATAAAGATGAAGCCACAGATATGATGTGGTTGTCTTTGATGGTGACTATAAATGAGGAACAATATACATGGATCAAAAATAAGGACATGATTATTTTTTGGGGATTCAAAAATGGTAAGATCAACCATGAGGAATAAATTAAATCTCTGGACAAGCTATACTTTCAGTACGATGGCCTCATATTGGATGAACCAAACAACTATGTAAACATTCTTTTTTGGAAGTTATTTTGGGAGAGTAAATATGGTAAGATCAAACTATCGATTAATGGATATTTTCATTATTATTGTGGTTCAATTTCAGGTTTCTCACTTTTTTCAGTAATTTTTTTTTTCATTATATAAATTTAATATTCAGTCAGTAGAATTGAATGAAACCAGATAATCTTGTTTAACATTATTATTTAAATATGACCATTATAACTTATCAATTAAAATGGAGGGTATGAATAATGAAAACTAAATTAGAAACATTATATGTTATAGACATGTTTAATATAAATAAAAATATATCTATATATTCATTTAATATAAAAACCCTTTTAATGAGGGAGAAATGTTTTTTGAAACGCTATATTTTTGTAATAGGTGGAATATTTGTGCTTTTCATATTCAATTTTAATTTAATTATTACCAAATCTATATAACATATTTTATATAATCAAACTTAATTTTAAAAATATAAATGACAATATTATATTTGGGTGAAATGTTCATAACAATTTGAAAATGATAGTATATTAATGAATAGTGAATAATATTGATTTTTATGGAAACTTATTTTTTGTTTAAATTATTTTAAAAGGATAAATTATATTTTAAATTTTGTGGAATGTAAGATTATATCAATTATATTATAGTTTAAAATTTTTATTTAATTTTAATCAATTTAATAATTATTTTGTATATGGAATCATGTTATACTTATTAGAATTTTCTCTTTGGAAAACCACTTTATGTCCCTTCTATAGTATATAAATAAATTGAAATCAACCACATCATTGGGGTGAATTTTTTTTAAAAAAATAATCCATATCTTCAATAAAATAGTATATATTATATGATATGTTCAACTATACATTTTATCATAAGGAATAGATAATAGAGTTAAAATTAATTACTGCTGTAAAGGTAAAAACTAGGTTAACCATATGGGTTAAACTATGTTGATTGGGTACACAAATAACCAATAAAATTTCCAAAACCCCTAGTCAACCCATATATCGAGCCTATAATCTATAATTTTCATTAATTTTTTATTATTGAGTCCTCTAACTTGAGAAAAACATGAAAAACAAATAATATTTTAAAAAACATGAAAAACAAATATTTTAAATGCCCACCCAATCGACCCATTTAAAATATCCCAGACCAATTGGATTGTCCAAGAACATACCAAGTAACTACTTTAATTCCTTACCCCATCTTAAAGGCTTTATTTTTATTTATAATACCTCCAATGAAGGATTGAAAAATAATGTTAAAGACTCACTCTAGAGAAGAGATAATGTTCTAAATGTCATGAAGTGAATCTGGTCACCGCCAAAACCAGTACAAAACCCGACCCGTGGCATGGCCCATTGGGTGTTCCTGATCCCAATGCGTAGGAACAATTTCTGGGTTATCATAAAATTTTTTTTAATGATTTAACAAAAATTTATATACTTAAAACAAAAAATTAATAGATTAAGATGAATATGGATTTTCAAACCAAAAATTCATTTAAAAAAATTCAGAACTGAATTACATAGTTTAAAATAACTCACAAAGACTATAAAAATGGTAAAAACCCAAAATTAAACTTCCCATGAACCCTCATGGCATGATGCACCGCCCTCAAGCCAAGACATCACCACTAAGAACTTGCTAGAAACCCGAACCACTTATACAATAAACTGTACCCAACCTGCGACATCCAAAAAACCAAATCCACTTACACCCCAAGGTGTAATTAGGTTGTGATATAAATCCCATTAGGATACCACAAAAAATATATTCCATGAGATAAACATTCAAAGACAAAAAGCATGTATGTTTTCCAAAATATATAATTTCTAGTTACAATTTCTAAAAGATTTAACATAAAAAATCACTTTTCAATTTCGGAAATTTGCGGAAATGAAACATTTATAATAAAATATAAATATAATGAATTTTACAGCCAAATATAACATATACTGACATTAATTATAAAGGATATAATGCGCACATGAAATAGAAAATAACCCCTAGGCACTAGCTGGCTGTGGGTCCCAGGTTCCTCATATCTTGGTGATAGTAACCATCACAAATATATGTTATCATGAACGAGCCACTATTAAGGAACATAACCATAACAAAGTGGTCCCCAATCATCATCATCATAGTTTTGAAAGAGTTGTAAGAATCAATCTTGCTAAGTGAAACTGAGGACAAACCCCACAGATTCAGTATCACACTAGTACACGTCCACCCACATAGATAACTGAGTTTTCCCCTCATGCTCAAACAAGTTCAAAAAGTCATGAAATATACTTTTCAGATGAAAATATCATTTAAAAATCAAATATTCACAAAACATGCCACATGTATACCAAAAAAGTAAAAGAAACTCCACTTTTCATTCTAATTGATTTTGAAATCTGACTCACACCAAAATAGCCCACAACAACTTTAACTTTTCTTTCACAATTCCACAGAACCATTTAACAATTTTATAAAACCATTCCAATATATTCCAACTCACATTAAATCCCACTTACATGTTACATAATACGCTATTCATAAACAAAATCCATTTTTCTCATCACACTCACACAAAACATCCCACATCACTTTCACATCTATTATACACATTAGTAAATCCTTCAAACATTTATATAAAACATTTACAAGATGAAACACCACCCAAAACAGAACCTTTTGTATTTATAATTCACCATTTCAAAATATATACACTACCAAATAGTTTTCCAATATTGTTTCACCTCTTTCAAAAATAATTAAATCATTAAAATTTTTTATAAAACATTTCTGAAGAGTATACCTAAACTTTTTACATAAAACCCATTTCATAACCATATTTCAATGGTAGAACAACATGAAAACACAACCAATGTATAATTGGCACCCCTAGAGACATTTCTAAAACAACTTTCTTGTGTAAAAAAATCACCCTGAATAATACCGCTAATGATTCAAATGAAAACAAATATTTTCATAAAATGATCTCCAGAAGTATAACAATGTTTTACACACCAAAAATATTTCAAAAACCCCCGTCCAAGGTCCACATGAAAATAAGCAATTAAAAAAACATAATTTTCATCCACATTCAAAAACTAATAAATCAATTAGATATTTTATAAAACTACCACAAAAGATTCCACATGTGTTACATTAAATAAGTTCACAACTTCAACAAAAATGAAATTATAAAATTAAATGCACAACCAAATCCAACATAAACGGTTTTCAGACCAAACACATCATATGGGGGACATAAAAAACCAGTAAAAATCTAACTATCTCTCTGAGGAATGGTTAACCATTGAATCACCTAACTTTTGAGTCGAGACCCTCAAATCATGGTGTGAAACATCTAACAAACCACTTTAGAAATATAAGGAAGCTAATCCAAACATAAATCCACAATATTTCACCAAATATACACAAAATGAAAACCTAGGTTCGATCCCTATCTTCTAGAAATAAGGAAACTTAATGAAAGGTGGATGAATCCATAATAAAATGGAAAACATCAAATATTGAAACACTTACATGAAGATAAGTAGAATAAATCACCCCAAATCACACAAATTTTTAATCTTAATGCCACAAAACCTGATATTAATTCTCTACTGAGAGTGTGTAGGTTATTTGGGTACTGTAATGAGGGAAAAAGAGTGAAATATTATATATTTATGAAGGAAGCAATTACCCTCTCCAATCTAGTGGTTTGAAAAGAACTAAAAATATTGGCCCAAATTCACAGTTCAAATGAGGTCCAAAATGTGAAACAGATAATGGGAGTGATCCTAGTGATATTGTATTAGAGTTGGTGGTAGAATCACTAAAAACAAATTAAACATTAATGAGATATTAATTAATTAAAAGAAACATTTAAAGTAGAAAATGGGCTTATGGGAAGGCCCAATACATTAAATAAATACCCATATACCCAATGATTATGGATTTTAAAGGATCCAAATTGACATGTTTCTGTTAATAGTTCAGAGGAGGCCACATCAGAATTGAAATGGGTAAAAAATGTTGAAAAATTAAGGAGTTATAAAAGAATAAAAATTTGTATTTAAATATCGAAATGGACTCATGGTTCGTCCTAAATTTTGAAAACTCATCATTTCCACCAAATTCATACGAAAAGCCTAAAAAGGAAGAATGAAAATGAAATTAAAAATAAATTTAAAATAAGTCATGTATGGGACAATCCTTCCCACCATAAATGTTTTATCCCTTAGAAAGCCACAATAATTCAAAAAGAAATAACCAAACCGAACTGAAAGCCCGAAATGGACACCATTGACAAGATTCCACCCACAAAGGCCAAAACACCTCAAGTGATCAATTAGGGAAATGATACATCACAACCAAAACAGACTCCAGTTTACTAAAACAATCATACACATTTAGGATTTATCACAAAATAAAACTCCTCAAACACTATCCAAACTAGGATTATGCAATTTACACAAAAAAAATAACTACATCAAACGTGGTTACACTTACATTGATATAACTGAACCATTGGGAACCCCCCAATCCAAATGTTTACCCAAAGAAGATGTAGGAATTTAGATAGATTTGAACAAGACTACCCACTTTTATGCCAAGGAAATGGACAAAACTGAGTTACTGGTACGAGAAGACACAAATGGGCTCCCCACCAGAAGAGACAACTCAAAATTTTCCCAAGACTAAATCGGGACGCAACAGGGTGAGGCACGAACAGACACCCTAGTACAAGGAGTAGAATTCCATTAGAAATTTCCAAAAGAATATACATGAGGCGCATGGTGGGTCTCCCCATCATAGGAACAAACCATCTTAACCGACCAGCATGGGCCAACATAGAAAAACCCCAAAACTCAAAGAGTTGGGAAGGCCACAAGGTTAGTCTGCACAGTTTGGGAAATTCTTCACTAACCATGGGGATCCTTATATTTCAATGTTTTCTAGGTCATAGTTACCATTTACCATGTGAATACCGTGCGCTCAGCCTGTCTACCTATATATTAAACCTTTCTCAAAAAAATTAATGGAAACCAAAGGGGGATGGAAAGTCATTAGGAAAAAAACATGGGCATGTGGCCCTCGACCTCTTTCAATCGAACATGAATATTGTAAAAAATTGGAAAACACTAGAGGTTTAAACTCTTCCTATCATTAATACTGAGGGAAGGAATTGTAAAAGGGTGTAAACAACCCTCATATTTCCCATGACTACATTCCATCATCTCTCCAGAACCTATGGCTAGAGCTCAAAAGATTCAAGAATCATTAGCCTCGTAGTTATTCTTTGGAAACCCCATATGGATTTTCATATTTAGATGCCACAAACATCTACACCTCACTCCCCAATGGGTTCACTAATACATAACACAATCTAGAACTAATTTTACCAAAACCAAACATTTCACTGATACAAGGGATCCTAATATTCAAATATATCACACCTTGTTTATTCAGGTGAGAAACAACAGAAGGAGATGATTCATATAAACACCTTCCTCTTTGATAGAGGATTTGAGGTTTCTTCCAATTGGACATACTCCCAACATATCAAAGACCCTCAGAGGATTGTAGGACATTATAATTTATAGTAAAATTAGCACATGACATCCCAAGGCATCACCGAACATGACCAATGTGATTGACAGAAACAATACATTGAAAGGGACCATATTCCAAGTCCCCAAACAATACACAATTCTAGAAGTTTTCCATAATGGACACTCAAGGGTAGATATACCTCATTGGTGGTTTAACCTGAAATCATACATCATAAAAACTATGAAGGACCCAGAGGCCCTCTTAAACTCCATCCAGACACTCATCCACAGTACCAACCACGAACCACTTCCTCCTTTGAAGAATTAAGTAACTTAAGAATCTATGGTCTCTTTAAAACTTCAACGAGAACACTCCCGCTATAAGAGTATCCAAAAAACCAAAAATGAAATTTTTTAGACTCATTATACAATGATCGAGAAATGATTCTATACAGAGATCAACTAGAGGATTTTACAATGGCTAAACAATCAACATTGCACATCAGTTGTTCCCTAACCCATGATGGGGGCTTACCAAATCCAATGATAGAAACTAAAGTCACAGCCAACCAGGTAAAATGGTTAAGAAATACCGCAAAAAAATCCAAATAAATGATGTGAACCACCATAATGTCATCCCAAACATTTCACAAAAGAGACCACAAACCATTCCTTCAACCTAGCTTATAGTCCAAGAACAAACCCAAAACATCGTTCCAACAAGTGGGGTTCAAGGACATAAAATTGTCCATAACATAATGATTTTCAAACACACATAATACACCTCATCCCAATCCATATAACAAAACAAAATTTTTTCCACTAAAAACAATTATTGTAAAAAAAATTGTTCAGCGGTTAGCTTATCAACCTATGGTACCCCAAGGGCCTCATACGTGCATGTTTCATTGCCACAATGGGCATCACCCTCATATCCATCCTAAACTCCATCCATAAATGCCATAAACCATCCATCATACCATATAACCCCAAGTATGTGGTCGCTCACCGAAATACCTATGGTTAAATCAAAAGTTATTTCCACTTTTCAAAACTATAACAGTCAACCAATACCTCTTTTTCTCAAAACTGCTAATCACACAATCAAAGCCAAATTAAAGCTTACCAAACAAATTTTGAAAGGAAAAATGATTCAAATGAAAACCCAATTTTAATCCATTGACAAAAAATTCAAAACATATTATCCCATTAACACACCTTTTAGTATTTTATAATACTCTCTTGGAAGAACTTTTTCAAAACCAAACATTACTTAGTTCTTGATTTCAGAAGAGGTTCAGTCACACCATTTTCCATTCAAATAAAATTATTAAAATTCAATTATCCCAATTAAAAAATCTATCCATTACCTCTTTATTAGATAATCATTTCAAAAAAACATTATACTTCTTAAAACATAGTAATTTGTTTCTTCAAAACTGAACTTACAAGAATTCAAAACTATAGGACACAAGACAATGAAATAGGAAACTTGTTATAGTGGGTGACATGAAAATATGGTTGGTGGCTATATGCCATTCGCATAACCATCACTGAGAGTGTTCTAGGGAAAGAATACATTCTTCATATGTCTTGCCAAGCCTTGTGAGATATGTGATACCATTAACCCAACTCTCTTTTCATTTACCATTGTCATCATCAAACCAAGAAAACCAAAAGACTTAGATAAATCCAGACTTCCCATGGTGACTTGATTCCCATCATGATAGTTGGTAATGACACAAACTACCCATAATTGGAATTCCATGTCCCGAAAATACTATCTCCGCTCTATCCTGGTTGTTCCCCAAATAACACGACCAAAAAAATTAACAAAAACCTACTCTAATGCACTTTTTTCATGAACCAAATCTGGTCGCTTCCATAAACAGCAACAAACCTGGCCTGCGACATGTCCCAAATGGTGTTTCTGATCCTTACGTGCTGTAAGATGTTCCCGGGTATCATACACTAAATATTGTGAATGATTTACCTAATTTTATAATCTTAAAACAAAAAATGAATCCAATAAAACCAATATGGATTTTTCAAACCAAAAAAATCATTTATAAAAATTTAGAACATAATTACATAGTTTAAAATAACTCAAAAATACAATAACAAATGTACAAACTCAAAAATAAATTTCCCATGAACCCTCATGGCAAGAGGCACCGCCCTCAAGCCATTACCACAAGACATCATCACAATGACCCTGCTAGAAACCCGAACCACCGGAACTATAAACTGTATCCAGCCTACAACATCAAAAAAACAAGTCTATTTACTCTTAAAGGTGTAAGTAGGGTTTGATCCAAATCCCTTTAGGATACCATAACTATGACATTCTAAGAGATAAAAATTCAAAGATGAAAACCATGCATTTTTTCAAAAACATATATTTTCTATTTACAATTTCTTAAAGATGAAACAATAAAAAATCCATTTTCAAGTGGGAAAAATTAAAGAATGAAAACTTCTAAAATAAATAATGAAACTAATGATTTTTCAAAAAACATATTCCTTATGATGATGGTAAATATAAATTATCTAATTAGCACACACAATTGGAAAAAACTCCTAGGCAGTAGCTAGATGTGGGTCCCATGTACCACATATCTCGGTGTGAGTAACCATCACAAATATATGTTTTCATGCACGCTCCACTAGTAGGGAACATACCCATAACCTAGTGGTCCCAAATAATAATCATAATAGATATTTAGTGTTTTAAGTGTCAATCTTTCTAAGTGAAATGGAGGCCAATCCCCAGAGATTCACTTTCATACTAGTACACATCAACCCACCTATATACCCGGGTTTCCTGTTGCGCTCAAACAAGGTAAACAAGTCATGAAATATACTTTTAACATGAAATTATCATTTCCACATCACAAATTCACTAAACATACCACTTGTATACCAGAAAAGTCAAAAATTTAAACTTTTCATTCAAATTTGATTTTGAAATCTTATTCACACCCAAATATCCCATAACAATTTTCACATTTTTTAACACTTCCAAAAAAAACATTATTTTTTTAAAACCATTCCAAGACATTAAAACTCACATAACATCCCAATAATATGTTACATAAAACCATTTTCATAACCAAAATCCATTTTTCACATCACAGACTCCCAAGACATCCCACATCAATTTAACATCTCTTATACACATTATAAAATCCTTAAAAACATTTTTAAAAATTATTTCCAAGACGGAACAGATAAAAAAATAGAACCTTTCACATTTCAACTATACCATTTCCAAATATACACACTCCAAAATTGTTTTCCAATATGGTTTCCCCCTTTACATAAATCATTAATTCATTAAAATATTTCATAAATCAATTCTAAAGAGTATACCGAAACTTTTCTCATAAAACCCAATCAAAAACATAATTAATTTAAAAATCTACATAAAATCACTAAAAAAGTATAATTGGAAGCCCTAGAGGCATTTTTAAAACCACATTCTAGTGTTATAAAATCAACTTGAATAATACCACGAAAGATACAGAGGAAAACACCCCTTTTTCATAAAATGATCTCAAGACGTATAACAATGTTTTACACACCAAATCTATTTCAAAAACCACTATAAAAGTCCAAAATGACACTAAGGCATTATACAAATATAATTTTCATCTGCTTTCAACAAATTATAAAACAATTTCCTATTTTATAAAACCACCAAAAAAGATACCTCATGTGTCACATTCGAAAAGTTCCCAACTTCAACAAAAATGAAATAGAAAATTAAATGCTTAACCAAATCCCTAAAAACGGTTTTTTTCACCACAAAAAACATATGGGGAACATGAAAAACCTTTAATACAAGTAAAATAATTCATCAAAGAATGATTAACCAAGGAATCACTTACCTTTTTAGTCAAAACCCTGAAATCCTGGTGTGAAAAATCATGTACAACACCACCACACCACAAGGAAGATAAAACCAACCTAATTCCATAATATTTATCCATAAATACAAAAATAATAATCCTCGGTTAGAACCATCACATATAGATATAAGGGAACTTTATGAAAGGGAGATGAAACCCAAATGAAAGGGATTAAATCAAATATAGAAACACTTACATGAAGAAAAATTTAAGAAATCACCCCAAATAAACATAATGTTTAATCTCCAAGAAACAAAACCAAATATAGAGGCTAGAATGAGTCTGAGGAGGTCATGTGGGGACTGAAATGGAGGAATAATAGTGAAAAAATAATGATTTATGAAGGATGCATTTTACCCTCTCAAATATATATAGTTTGAGAAACCCTAAAAAACATCTCCATAATTCGAGGTATAAATGAGCTCCAAAAATGTGAAACCAATAATGTGGGTGATCTAAGGGATATTGTATTAGAGGTGGAGGTAGAATCAATGATAAAACACAAAACATGAAATTGATATTACAGAATAAAAAAACATTTAAAGTAGAAAATCAGATTAGGGGAATTCCCAATACCATAAATAAAAAAACAAATAAACCATGATTATTGATTTATAAAGGATCCTAATTGACATGGTGGAGTTAATAGTTCAGGGGAGTCTATATTGAATTACAATGGATGAAAAATTTTGAAAAAAGAAGGAGATATTAATGTAATTAAATTGGATTTTAAATCTGGAAATGAGCTCACAGTTTGGCCAACAATTTTGAAACCCACCATTTCAACCAAATTCATGAGAAAACCCGAAAACAAAGCAATAATGACAATTAATTTTAAATTTATTTTTTAAAAAATTCATTTATGTGACAAAAAATGTGTATATTTGTTTATTTATTCTTCAATATCATAAATAATTTAAATAATGATAATATAATGATAAAATTATGTCTCATATAATTTTTTGATGTAATAATAATTGAATAACACATTTTTTCTCCACTCACAGAATATATTATGAAACTATGAATCATGTTATGATGAACTATAGCCTCAAAAAACGATGTAAGTCATTTTTCATCACCATATTTCTAATATAAACAAAGTGAATAATTTTTCATATTTATATGATATTTAAGGAATAAACATATTTATCAAATTATTTCATGGAATATAACATATTAACTTTCATTTTGGGGGGATATGACGACATCCCTCATTTGTATCGTAGAATAACACTCCATACCAATCGATGTGGTCTATTTTCACTTACGCTTTTCATGAAACATAGTGATGTAAAATTTAATGAATATTCATGATATTTGTGATTTACCCTAATAATTTAAATATAATATATCATATGTCTTCTTGAATTCAAATCCATTAGGAAATAACAATTTGGCTCATGTGAACGTGTGGAATAACGACTCCACATAACAATGTGAACTATTTTTCATTTTATTATTAAATATATAGTAATAAGGATGTATTTTAATAATAAGAATATAATATATGAATTAATATTTATTCTATAATATATTAAATAATATTTATTTTCCTTTAATTCCATAATTAATGAAACTTTAAAACAACTTTCACGCATATATATTGCTACCATATATATGAAGTGTGTAATCGATTTTCTATTACAAACATTATTAGATGACAATAAATACATATATAATGAATATAGGGGATATTTTTATAATTATTAAAATTATATATATTACATATCCATTAACACATTTTATGTTCAAAATATAATAAAATAAAACATATATGAAAAAGAATCAATTATCACCTAAAACAAGGATTTTATCAATGAATTGAAAATAAACAGGTTGTAAAAGAATATAAGTCAATAACATATTGTATTCCTTATATGATTATTATTATATAATATATTATTAACAAACCTAAATTTTTTATATATGAGGATTTGAAACATAAAAATAAGGGTAGTCCAAAGTTGAGGTTTTTTTGTCTCGTTTTTACATCCATTAGACATATAACACATTCACCACATAGTCCACTTTTATATTGCATATACATACCCTTCGATATGTTATATAAATAATCTCTTTATATTATAGGTATATAATATTTTATTTTATGATATTTTTTAGGGGTTAAAAAATTAAAATTTTACGAAAGTGGTATGTATTTATTTCACAATCTATGAATTATTCGGGATTGTTTATGTTGATGTATACCTTAAGGAAAATATAAGTAATTACTATCAGAATAAAATTATTTTTTCATAACCTATAGTAATTGAAAAACATTTCATGTAAAAGTACCATTTTCTTACTATTTTTTACATAATATTATGACGATTTTTTACAAAAATGAGATGCCATTTCAAATTTTGGTCGAAAATTATAATTCATGCAAAACAACATTTTCGAAGAAAAAAATAAAACTTTTTCTACCATTAAAAATATTATTTTTTATAGAAATTTTGAACCATGATTAACTTTTTTTTATAATATCATTCAAATTTATGCATCAAGTCATTTTCCATCTTTTTTGAAATTGGATTTTACTAAAAATTTGTATGGAATCTTTGTTTAAACTTTTATGACACGAACATACTTTTCCACCATATTTGCAAATCAATTTTTTATTTAATATTTTAAAAAATTAAAGTATTATTATAAATGAAAATAATTTTACAAATATATATATATATATTATAAATTAACTATTTTCTATGTGAAAAAGGATATTTCCCTCTAGAATGATTTTTGTTATATATTTATTGATTTTTTAGTCATCGGTGACATCAAACATTTATAGTAATTTTTATAAAGTTTGGATATTTAATATTGATATGGTCATTATTATATCAACTAATATTATATGATATGTTTGATTAAGGACGTATAATTTTATTTCCATTAACAATATTGTTCTGGATGGTCTAGATCATATATATTTTATTGGGTCAGTATTAATATTTCGTATGTTTTTTTTTCAATAATAACATTTATGATGATTATATTTCACCATTTACATATAATTAATGAATTATAATTATGATGTGAGTATTTATGAATGATTATATTGATATATATCCTCTATGGATTGATAAGTCTGATGACACCAATTATTCGGAAAAATTATACAATTTTCTACCCATAGATTTGAGCACACTTTTGACGGGTTTCAAAAGTTTATTATTGTTATATGAAATTAAAAAATTATTATTTATGATCATAGCTATTTATTGCCTTGTAATTATATCATTTGTTATATTATCCTTGGATATGTTTCAATCTCAAATGATTATTTATAATTTCCATTTGATAATCAATTATTTCTTCTATATTAATGGTACTCTATTGGTAAAATGGAATGTGATTCAGCTATTCATGTTGCAATATTTATGAGATTAATTTATTATTGAAATATTCTAATATATTCTTACTCTTCATTAAAATCATAGATCACTAATTTCATATGTTTAATTTTGCCAGCATATCTAGAAGTATTTTGAAATTCAAATGAATGAATACACAATGAGGAATCAAGTAAATAAAAAAAGTAAAAACATTGTGATTTTTATTGTTTCAATTGTAATTTTATTTCTTTAGTATGTATATATTTTTACAAGAACACTAAAATATTTTGTATTCCTAGATGATATCTCTTGTATCTTATTCCAATTAAAAAATGTAACCCCATGCTCTGGGAAACTGGGGTATTGCCCCGTACATTTTATTTTTGAAGATTTTATGTAGAAAACTTTTGAACATAATTTCATAAATTATTGATTATTGATTATTATACATTAAAATACATTAATTATAGTCTAGGTATATTATAAAATTCTAGTGTTTTTTATGATTTATATTTATTTATTTTTATAATGAAAACTTCCTCAAATAAATCCATGTGGAAGTGTATTGACAATATATGTACATACGTGTTATAAAACCATTGAATGGATATCCTAATTGACTAGATTATTTACTATAATATAATAATGGCCATTATAATGAACCTATTCAAGAACTCCAATTGTATTTAGATATTTTAATTTCCATTTTCCAACAAAAAAAATATTGTATTTGGAAATAATATTTTTATCCAATATCCATCCATTGGAAACCATGATTATTATAATGAGAATATATATGCATATTTTTTTCTATTTATGTTATTATTTTCCCTATTATTGGGATTAAAAATTTTTTTTATTAATTTAATGATGCAGTTATATTTATAGAATTGTTACTAAATGGTGTCAAGTGGAATTAATGGGATATATATCAATTATCATACCCCATGTAGGTATCTCCCTCTAAAAAATGAAGATATATCTATATATGCTTCTAAGAATGAAGAAATTAGAGCTATATTGGGGTTGATGACTCATATTATGAGAAATAACCTCTCATAAATGGATAATACTATTAGTCTGCCATTTTGTATAACAATGATAGACCCCATTATGTGTTAGATATTCCAATCATTTAATGAGACTAAAATTGATTTTTTTATTGGGCAATGGATATGGTACTACAAGAATATATTTATATAGATGGGATGAAATAAAATGTGGACTATTTTCAGGGAGGTTTATCATATCTCAGATGATATATATCAATAGTGGAAATTCATTCAAAACACTATGGATGAAGAAGAACAAAAACACGTAATAGAAGTATTTTTTGGTGTTATTTCTGGAAATGTACTTTCCTCCTGATAAATGATCAAACATGCAGTGAAATTTACAATGTCTTTAAAAAATGGATAATGATAATGTTTCTATGAATGATGCCACTATTATAAGGTTGGGATTTAATTCCATAGATTATGTTCATAATACAAGTGACTGATAGGTTTTTTATTTGATTGGTTAAATATAATCCTTAAAAGGAATTAGTCTCGCAAAATTTACATCATTAGATTAAATAGTTTTATTTTAAATGAATATATAGAAATAAATATCCCTGACTTATGGATTTCATTGATTCCAAGATAATTAGTTGATCATAGAGAAAAATATTGATAAATGGAAGTTGGGAATGAGGCTTTTCTCATATGTAATGATTTTTTTAATGAAAACTGCATGTACATTATTGATGGGAATGGGAGTTCTCTACATGTTTTGAGTGAAAAGCATCCATGATCATGATTTCAATGTAATGGAAAAAGTTTCTAAAGTTCAATGATTCAACTATAATTTGATAGGGTACTAGAAAAACGATTTCACTAATTATCATTGGAATATGACTCACAAGAAGCTAAGGGATCCTGGTTATGTTTATGCTATCAATAAAAATTAAGTGAAATGATTATTTTTATTTTTATTGGATTCAGGAATTATTTCCGAGGAATATTATTATTAATTAAAAAATAGTTATATTAATTATGAAATGGATTAGAATTTTATTCAGTTCTTTTTCATTATGTATTTTGGAGGATATATCCATGGGAACTAATGAACAAGAAATATTTATTTAGTGTCCTATATAAAATCATGTAAAATTATTTATGAATGGAATATATCCATTAATATGGTCTCTATGATGATTTAATATTGATACAGAGATGTTTATATAATAATATTATAGACACTATAATCAGTTCTTTATTTGATTATTCATTTAATATATAATAGAGTTTACTATATGTGTATATTTATCGAATATAATTGGAAACCTAATTTTTTTTAAGAATGAATGTTTTCATAATGTTTTAATGTTCATAATGGAATTCAGATATACGTTATGTGACATTAAGAGTTATATATGTTTTTCTGTGAATATAATGATAAGATGATTTTTGAAACATAGTGATCATCCTTTATAAAATATTCAATCAAATTTTACCTTGTAATAAAAATAAAAATTAATAAAATGGAATAAGTTGACCTTTCAGAGTATATATTATTCTACTAGATATTAATGTAATATATTTAACTACTAGTGATAATAATTTTAAATCTAATGATGAAATAAGGAATAACTATTTAGTCTTATGTATCTTAAGAACCTTTAGATTTATATTGTAGTGAATCAATAATAATGAAATCATATTGGATATTAATTTGTTGGAGTAATAAATTAGGTGTAACCAAAGGATCATATTATTCTTAAATCTTTATTATGTAAGGTCATTTTTTGTCGTAAGCTTTCATTAATCTAAAATAATTCCTCAACACTATTAAAATTATCATGAAAACATGTAATTATAATACACAAATTTCAGAAGAACTGAAAGTCATTTCACAGATTAATTATATATTGAAATGTGGTCATTAACATTATCTAGATAACACAAATTCTTATTATAAATTTTCTCTATCAATCTCTATAATTATTTACCCCTTTCTTCAATTTTCATATCTACACATCCCACTTATGTAATCATACTTGGATATCTAGTTATGGTATTAATCCAGATTAGCTCCATATTTTCCTTTAAATCCATTCAAGAGTATGATTCATTTACTTCCCTCAGGATGTCAGATTTTAATAAATGTATGATAAATTTTCAAACCCATAAATTCAGTGATTAGTATTATATTTTTTGGAGTAAATTAATTTATATACTGTATAATATTGCACTCCATTAATTTAAAAGAGGAACATGAAAATAAATAGAATACATGATAAGAGAAATAAATATTTTATGACAATTTAACAAACCTAAAAAAATATGAAAAAATTATTTCTAAATAATTTTATTCTATTCAATATATTTCAACGCACACAACACATGGTTTTAATGATACAAATTAAACTATTAGAATATTTTTAATTAAAAATTCCAATTAAATCCTAGCCATAATGATGCAACATATGAATATTAAAAAATAAGATATTTATTTTGTTTTTTTATACCAGATAAAATTATATTATATGGAAATCTAGTTATTTGAAATTTAAAAACAAAATTTTGAATGAAAATGAATTATTTCTAGAATAACAATATTTTTATGTAACATAGTTTATTTTCACTTTTAACACAAAATAAAAAATTAATTTCTACTAATATTTTTAAATTTATTTCAAAATATTAAATTAGATTTTTTAAATCTACATGTAAAATTTATCAATTGGTAAATTTTTGAAGAATTTATAATAATAATTTTTTATGAATAGTTAAAAAAAAATTATTGAAAGATATTGGTTCATTAAAATTATTTAAATAATAAAATTTTTTTATATATTATTATTAAAATAAAATAATTACAATTTTTTATTATATAACTAGTTTCCTTCTTTTGAATAAATTTAATATTCAATTTTTATATTAAATAATTTTTCATTTATGGTATTTATCTCTTTAAAAAATGGCAATTTTATCATGTCTATGATCTAATTTTAAATTTAATTCTACCATTACTGTGATTTTAAATTATAAAAATTTATTCCATATTTTTAATTATCAAAATTTATTTTATTTTATATGGTCAAATTAATTTTATATAATCATGAATCATGAATACAGTAAAATTTAATTAACACAGATGAGGTTGAAACATGGTTTACTAGAGGTACCATAATGAAAATGTGATTAAAAAACGATTTGAAACATGGACGAAAAATTATATGTTAAATTTATGATGATATAATCTCAATCATTCCATAATGATGCATTTTGTTGGAATTTTGAATGAGAATAATTTGGGTCTCACATTATCTATTCAAATATTCCATGGGAGTCCTCTCCCCCACTTATAAATTGCCAAACTATTTCATCCCATTTCACGCAAAAAAATATTTGGTTTATTGATTACCTAACCATATAAATTTCCATCTTACATAGAGACAAACTAGATTTGTAATTATTTTTAATTTTCCATCATAAGAATACATTAGTTTTAATCCTAAAGAGGATCTATAAAGAAGAGTAATTTTTTTAAAACAATTATATTATTATATGTATCATGAAACTCGAAAAATTATTAAAAATGTCATATAAAATAATTTAATGTTAATATTTTAATTTTGTGAACCTGATTCATTACAATATCCATAAATTTGAATATGAAACAGTCGATTGTGTGAAGGGATGACTGTTGCCTTCAAAACTGATGTAATTTATTTCTAATCACCACCTTCAGAGGATGGATATAATAATGGAATAAATATATTTATATTATTTTTATGAAATTATAAAACATTTATAAATATTATATTTCTTATAACTTCTTATATTCTATTCGGTGGGGGTTTTGATATTATCCCTCATGTGTACACTGGACTACTGCCAAGCGAAGCCATGTGATTCATTTTTCACATACACCTTACATAAAGGGTGATATATTTAACCCCAATGAAAAAATATTTCACATATAATTACACACTACTTATGGAAAAATAATATCTCATATACATTTTTTCATTGAAATCTATTCGAATGCAATGATGTAAATTTTCAGTTGGTGTGGTCTGTCACCTTCATGTAGTAATATGAAATATTTTTCATTTTATTTTCACATAGAGGATCCTAAATACTTATTTGATAAATATAAATTATATATATGAAATAATAACATTTCTATATTTTTGAAATAATATTTTTTTCTTTTCATCACATCTATAGAGAATAATTTGAACCACGCATAAACCAACATACAACCTACCATCTCCATGAACGGTGTAATCCATTTTCTACAAATAAAATAATAGGATACTAGAAATAAATATTTCACAAATAAAAATTATATTTATGTAATTTTTTACATTATTTATATGTATTTATAGTTATAAAAATAAAAAGTAAAAGTATTCGAAATTAAAACATACATGAAAAATCAATTATTCAATAATATAGTGATTTAAAAATGAATTGTTAATAAATTGTGGATAAAAGATAATAATTATATCATATATAGAGTGATATGAATATATATATGTGTCTCTGTGTGTATTATTCTATAATATATTTATAATAAACAATTCTTTTTTGTACAGGAGATTTAGAATCCTACCAACAATGTTAAACAAGAGATATGGGTATCTCGTCTCACTTTTTAATTCATGATACATATGCCATATTCACGACTTATTCATTTTTAGTATATATGACACATATAAGATATTAAATATATTTAATATCTTTATATTAATGGTTTTAAAAGAATCATTTTATGTTTTTTCTTTTATATGATTTATGATTTTTATCTAACCAAAGTGGAAAGAGAATATTTTGCAATATCATCATTATTCAGGATTATTTATGTTTACATACACATTTGTGGAATTATTTTGTATAATTATTTTATAAAATATTAATTTATAGCCTCTTTTTTTATATAATACTTTCAGATAATACTACACTTTTCAACAATTTTTTACATAAAATTATTGTGAAAATATTTATAGGAAAATCTGACCTCATTTCTCTATATGGATATAAATAATTCTTATTTGAAACCCATATTTTCTAAAATTGAATTAAATTTTTTTTCATAAATTATAATTATTTTCTATTGAATAATTTATTAAAAATTTTTAATATTATTTAAAATTATTTTTACATGGATAATTATTTTATTTTCCTAAAAAATATTTTTTTTATTTTACCAAAAATATGAACTGAATCAATGGTTTATCATTTACAATAAAAACATAATTTTCCATAATAATAAGTAATTAATGTTTTAATGGTTATTAGAAATAATTTAATAGTTTATTTTCAATGAAAATGGCACTACAATATTTTTTAATATTTCTATTGTCATTTAAAAAGTGAAAAGGATATTTTATTCAAGAATGTGTTCACTTAACTTTTATTGTATTTTTTATCGAAAAAATCAAAATTTTATTTAATATATTAGAATGTAGGAATATGTTTCATAAATATGATACATATATTTCCATTGGGAATTTTATGATCATTTGGACCGAGGATGTAATATTTTAATACTTTTCACCATATTATTCTATATTGTTTGTGATTCTTTTTTTTATTTGGTAATGTATTAGTATTTTATATGTTTTTATATCAGGTTTTAATTATGTATAAATTATATTATAGGTGTAATTCATTAGAAATAATATGTTATGGGTTTTTTATGTATTATATATATCCCCTAGAAGAATTGACGTGTCTCATGAGACAAATGATTTGGACAAATTTGACAGTTTTCCCTGACATATTTAAACCATATTGTGAATGGTATTGAGAGTATGTTTCAGATGTTTTACATTATGAATACCATCATTATGAAATAATTTATTAATTTATTTGAAATTCTTATACTATTTATAATATCCATGGATATGTTTCAAAATCATGTTATCTATAAAATTGATTTATTTGATCATCCTTTATTTCATCCTTACCTTGATTAGATTAATGACGAACATAAATGTTGATTTGTTATTTAGATTAACATATTTATTATTCTAAATTATCCATGAGAAAATAAATTTTATAAATACCCTTAAAATTCATTTGTACTCTCCCCATTACAATGTTTTGTTTCTGTAGAATACCATGATGTGTTTTGCGATTGATAAACAGTTATATAATATGAAGAATAATGGTGTTATCAATGAAAAAAAATTATATTATGTTTTCAATTTTAATATAAATTTCATGTCTGTGTCAAGTATAAAATGAATTTTAAAAAATTAAGGTATTTAGTATGACATTCCTAGTAACTTATTTCAATGTTATAATGTAACCACTTTCTCTAGGCTACTTAGTTCAGGGATGTTAGTCCAATGATATCCACTAATTTTTTATAATCTGATTTTCAAAAAGAAAAATAATCCTTCAATAAATACCACTTATAATTACTCATAACTTCCATACACATATATTATATCATTGTATATGATTATTCATTATATAAATTTCCAATCCATGATAGAAATGTATAATTCTACTATAATTGTAATTATGGTAAAATAAAAAAAAATTCTATAAGTGTCTCCAATTATTTTCTAAATAACAATAAAACTTCTTTGAAATATCTTACATAAAACCATTAGTCATAAATTTGGTAAAAAGAAAATAATAAATGGGGAGTTAGGATTCATATTAACAAAAAATATCTATTATATCAATGTTCATATAGACTATATATGATCCTATGGGTGTGGGAATATAAGAATATAATTTTGCAAACATACCCAGTATATAAATTACCGTAATCATTATTCATGAAATAATCCTAGATTGATTATAAGATATGAATCATAATAGAGTCAATGAACCTGAGACATTAGATCATAAAGTTGTAATAAGACATTGAATTACAGAGTAATCATAAAAAATTAATTCCATAGTATTAATGGATCATTTCCAAGACCAAAATAGTTCATTTGTGTCACTCCCCATTGCATCATATTAATCATGTTTCACTCTCAAGACAATCATAATTGTAAAGTACCTTACTTAATTTTGTTCATTCCCAATTCTAGTCCAATTTTTCTCATGACATTTAATGAATTAGACATGGAATTGGTGGACTATATAATTACAGTTCCAACCAACTACTATTATAATGTATCCACTATCATCAGTTATAATGTTAACATAATCCTTTTTTATAACATAACAACCTCCCATTGTTTATAAGGTATCCAACCATCACATGATGAATATCAGACATATGTGTTTCCTAGGATCATAAAACATTCATCATAAAGTCACATAATAATTCATGCAATGAAAATCAATAAATTTTTTTCATTTCATCATAGTATAAACCGTGTAATAATTTTTTTTATAAACATCTCATCAACAAAAAAATAAACCATAAAGTGAAATAATTAGAATGTTATCATTATTTAATATCCAATTTTAAACATAAGTAACAATAAAAGATGTTATCATATCTTAATATTCTATTTAAATATATCTGATTTTTTTTTGAGGAAAATTATTATTCCACATTGATAATAAAATGTATAATTTTAATATTTCTAAAATATTATTGAAATTCATTTCGTTAAATAAAAATATGGTAACATGTAGAGGAAGAATAAATAAATTTATTATTCATGACAGTTGTAATTTATGTTCATACCGAATAAGATATAAGAAATCATTTTATTCACACTTTTGGTGAAAAGTAATAATGTACCTCATCAAAAAGATTAAAAACAGATTCCTTTAATATATTTTTGAAATAATTAAATCATCTGTAAATATATCATTAAAAAATAAAAAGATAATAAAAATCAATAATGAAATATTATTTAATGTCGTGGATATAAAATATAAATTTTCATAAAAAAATTGTGAAACATAGTGGAGTTTCATTAAAAATGTTCATTTTTATATTAAATATTTAGATATGGGGAAAGGAATGAGAATCATTTCATATTTATAAATAACCAAAGGATAGCACAAATTAAAATGATCTATTAGATAAGTATTGTATACTTTTCTCCAATGGGCATTAAACTATCAGCATTCCATTTTAATATAGGTATAAATCATAAATCCCTTACCTTAGGTTTGACATCTTACATACGTTTTCCATCATCCAACATAATAAAAAATTATTTATGAAAAATATTTTAACCTACCATAATAATATATATCATATTTTATAATATTTACTTATATCCTTTTACCAACCATTCATTAAAAATTATTTTTCAAAATACCTATTTTGGGTGTAAATAGCTTTATAATTCATATGGGTATTTGGTTACTAGTCTTTACACTTTTACACTGATCCAAATTCCAAAATATCAAGATTTTTTATAATTAATTAAATATTTTATGTTATCATTTCATAAATATTTATGATCATCAATAAAATTTTGACATAGAAATAATGTATTGCACCATTAATGGGGATAGTTGGCCATACATACAATGAAAGCTATTTACATTTTTCAAATTATAGAAATTAATAAAATAAAATTATTACTCACCTCTCTAGATAAATTATTATATTATATATATATTCACACATATATTATTCATTATATTAATATTTATTACCTTACAATAAAAATATAAATAAAAATCAAATCGCAATGATTCATAGAGGTGGTAGTTCACACATACGAAAAATACATTATCAATATCCAGTGGTTAGGAAGATGAGATGGTATAAATGACATTATAATTATATAAAAATAATAATTTACTAAAAATATAATAGAAAGAATAAAACTTTCAAAATTAATATCTGTGAAATATAGTGATTGAAATTGAATTGTTTCTCCATGAGGAGATGGTAAGCATTGATTTCGACGAACCAATAATTATGATTCCATTTGAAAGAAAGAGAGTACATAATGGTTGTTAATTAATAATTAAAAAAATTATTATATTTATTATACAAAATATATTATTTGGGAAAGAATATAATAGATTTATTGTAATAAAAATAATAATTAATAATAATGTGATTTGTTAATGTGATTACCACATCATTGAAAACAATATATTAAATATCATAATAATGGATCTGGGGTTGGATATTTAGACAGAATAGAACATATAGAATGTGTCTCAGTGAGAGTATAATATAAAATGGTTGGGTTTTCTCAATATATGTGTCTTAATGTGGTGTGATGAAGAGAAATACATGATTATCATTTATTATTTATGGGTGGTAAACTCCTTGAAATTATCAAAATTTTAAAATATATTGAATTCACTATCAAAAAAGGACCCTAGTGGGATAAATATGTTAATTTTACGACATTTTAGAATTTATTTTTGCCCCTGTATCATTTTAATATTTTTACAATTTTTATATAATATTATACAATATTCTATTCATAAAATTTCATTATTTATAATTTAGATAATACTCATTTATTTTGAATATGAAGTAAAAAAATGTTCTCATTAGAATATAATTATTTAACCTAATTATAATATTTCATATCAATGTAAAAAATGTCCACCACAACTTAAATAACAAAATATGTATTGGTCATTCTAATTTTAATACTATTTATTATTTCATTATTAATTGTTAAAATACTGCATCATTGTATCATAATTATTGAAGGGAATTATATAAATACCAAAAATTATAAAAAAATAATCATTTATATAATTTTATTAATCTAAAAATTGAAACTAATATCCATTCATTAGATTCATTCATCCATATGTGAACACATTAGAGTAAATCAGAACTAAGAATGTGAAATTTTGTGACTATTATTTATTAAAATATTGTATATATCATTTTTACAAACATCTTTCATTTATATAATTAAATTTTTAGGATATGGTGATTGTTTTATAACATCATTCATCAAATAACAATTATAATGATAAAATATAGCCTTATTACAAAGTTATAAACTAGGTGATCACAATTTAACCATTACTATTTTGATAAAAAAAAATAAGTTACTATATATATTAACAAAAAATAATAAGCTATTATCTATCAAATCATGAAAACGTAATTAAAAAAAAGTAATTATTTCTATTAAAATAAATTAATGTAGATTTATGAATGAAATTTTAAAATATAAATGCAACACCTAACAAAAACCATATTTCTATAAACATTATGTTTTTGAAAATTAAACATTATCTTATTTTTATTCCAAAAAAATTCGTGTATTACATGAATATCAATAAATTTGAATAAGATTATAATATATAAATTTTATTATAATAATTCTGTACAATTTATTATTTAATTTAATTTGACAATCGTTTTGGGGAATATAAAAAATGTTTTTAATTAAATTATCACATTTAGGTAAAAATAATTTTGATGATACATATAATAAATGTGTAGCCATTTATATTATTTTTTATATGAATATCCCATAAATGTTTCATAATTTATTTTTAATTATCCATACCCACCAACAATCGTTTATAAAATATTATATTATTTATTTAACGTTGAAGAAATTATGAAAGTAGTGGGTGATGGAAAATCATCATTAATTACTCATCTAAAAAAGTTCCACCATTAATCACAATAAATGAAATAATTATACTGGAAAACACCTTATAAATATTGTATTCATGTATTCCAATTTGGATTAGATCACATGGAATCATTACCACTATCAATTTATTAACTTCCTTTAATACCATAATGTGGCATTTTTCCATGACATAGTTGAATGTCCCCAGATGTAATATACTATATACACCATATATCAACACTATCAATACATTAATTAACTATCCATATAAATATAACTTTCCTCATGTTGATTTTTAATGCCCCAAGGGAATATTCATAAATTCTGCTATGTTTCATATTATATTATTTTGCAAAATAATTCAGAATTTGGGATCAATATTCTATATGGGAGAATATGAAATAATTAAAAAATATATAAATTTGTTACAAAGAAAATATTAAAACATTAAAATAATTACAAAGGATTCTCACATTAATTATAATAAATAATACACTAAAATTTTGTCACCCTTCTCTATCATAATATTTTTCCATTAATTGATTATTTATAGATTTTACTATCAAATTATTAAATAAAATATTCATCATTATCAATTCATGAATATATATTTCTATAATCACAGATTTTGTTATTTCACTAAATTACAAATATTTCGTTTTAACTATATTTCAATTTCAATATATTCTAATATATTTCATAAATTAATTCTATATCAATTATTCATATAAAATAGTTATTCTATAAATCACATATTCAAAATGTGCAATTTTATTCAATATAATAAAAATTATCCAGAATACATATGACTTATGTACAAATTATAAAAAGGCATATTTATGTTTGATTCCATATTATTAATTAATGTGATAATAATTAATGTAACCAGACTTTATTCTATGTTAACCATCAATCAACTTTTATTAAAAATTATTCATCTTTTATCTATTCTATATTCAATAATTTATCAAAACGTTCACACCACTTTATTATCAAAAATAATGATAGAATATATGGTAAATTATCATAAAGGTAATATTTATAAAATTAGAGTTAATATAGTACTTATTCCCTAAAATTCCCTATCATAATAACCAATAATTATGAAACATTGTCATCACTAAAAAATATTACATCATTTATGATTATAATTATATATATCTTATGAAAAATAAATTTCTAGAACCAAAAATTTTTAGTATATTTTGAGTCGATATATATATATTCATCATTCTATATGAATGATATTCAACTTCAACCATAATATCCTCTATAGAATAGATCATTTATATTAATCCCTGACATTAAACTATTTTAACTATGATGGGTAAATAAAAGATAATTGGTTAATTCAGAAGACATGTATTTTTAACCCTTGTATTTTGTCATCGATGATCATATGAGAGAATCAGTAATAATTGAGGGAATGTTAAAATTATCAAAACATTAGAAATAATACAAAAAAATCATATATCATATAAAATTTTCCATGCAATTATAGGTTTTTGTAATTATAGAAATAATTCATAAGAGTAAGGAATAATAAATAATCAATAATTTGACACTATAGAAAATATGAAATATAAGAAACAAATTATTAGTATAAACATTTTATGAAATCATAATCCTATAAATCCATTTCCTTAATCAATTATCACAGTCAGTACTATAATTGTTGATAATGTCCCCTTATACACTGGTTTATGTGTGATCTAGTGTATTAATGGTACATACCTCCTTAATATTTTCATTGAAACTATTTTGATTGGATTTTCCATCATATTGGATCATTGGTAGTCGAGTTCATTTTAAGGATGTAAGGACATTACAATGGAGAATTTATCAATGTTTTGTGATGTATAGTTTTGTTAATAATATAGTATATGTTTAAGGGTATTAAATGGATTACATGCGTCTTATATCATATGAAATGAATCAAATGTGGTTTTGGGTTTATGTATTGAAGATTGTCCAGGAATTTCCTTTTAGACAATTACACATTGTGAACAAGTTACAATGTGTTCCAATATTTCTAAAAAGACATCATGACTATGATCAAGATGGTAAATTGTAACATATTGTGAAACCAGTTCATGATGTGAAATGATCAGTCATGGTTATTTTATCCCAAGGGGATGCATTGATTTCTGTAACTCTAAAATTTATAAATAAACTTGAAATGTTCCATGAAATTAATTTATAATACCCAATATTTTTAAATGACAATACTTATAGAATTTATTTCTCATCAGTGTGGAAATCCTCTCTACTGAACCCATGGTTGAATCATGGGTATTTTGGTATTATTTAAACCTATCCATATGTCTCTATTAAGTGTCTTATTTCATCTCATATTTCATTATTTTTGATCCACCTCTATAAATTTTTTTTAATATTTTGTGGGCTGTATCATTTTGATCACTATGGAATCATGAGTTGATGTAGTCTTATGTTATCTATTATATTATTGAAATCCTATTCATCTTTTTTCTTATTAGTGATACCTATTTGAATAATTTCATTGATCTATTTTTAAGGATAGGTGCTCTATAAGTAAATCAGAATTTTATTGACATTTTTTAAAAAATATGAAATATTGTGTGAATGTCCTGAAAACAATTTGAGCATTAATTAATAGAATAATTGGTACAGAAGATCATCTATTTAGGATACTCCTTAGATAACATTTGAACCAATACTATCGAGACTGGGAATTTAGATTCACATTTTGTTAGAAAATCATTGATTGATTAAAAATTGTTTAATGAATAAAATTATTTTTTCATGTCATGGGACTTTATGATATTTCTTATAAAATATTATCCATGGAAAATTCCTTAATTTTTTATTGAAATGGGTGATGATGATTTAAAATTAATGGGCCTGGAAATTTTCAATTAAAGATACGTTGATATTATTTAAAAAATGACCCTTTTAATTTGAATAAAAATGGGAATTGAATGAATTAACCATTGTGTGTTGTGTAATCACGATGGGTTATTCCTGCCACTATGACAAGTGATGTGATTGATGATGATATTATTTGAAGAGGTATATTGTTATTGATGATGTTAGGTATATTAAACGTCCTAGGACTAGATGATGATGTGGTTATCTAAATGTCATGGACGAGATGATGAAATGCTTATATAAAGTGCTTTAACAAAAGAAAATGAATTTATTATATAAATAACTTTTTAGGTTATTCTTAATTTCAAACTCATCTTCACATGTTAATGTGATTGTACTATAGAACTGTGGTTGTGGTTCAAATGGTTTTACTATAATCCTGGACACATTCAACTATAGTCTAAAATTAGGCTTATTACTTTATTATATTAATTAGCTAATTAGAATGTCGGGTTGACACTGTATTGATTACACAAATAATCATATTGGTTTTGTTAGGACATGATATTTTTAATCTAATAATTATTAGTCACACTCTATGTTGGCTGCCATTTTTTTTCTTAAAAACATCATATGGAGAGAGGTTTTGAAATGTGATATAGACTAATTAGTTTATTGTTTCATTAATTTTTGGGTCAGATCATTGATAGTGGATGAACATGGATTTCATTAGTATGGTCTATGGTGTTTATTAGTGTTATTTTATTTTTTAAATTTTATTAAATTCAGTTTGAAATTTAGTCACATTACAACAAGATATTACATTGTTTATTATTTGATTTTCTTGGTTTTACCATTTCCTTCATGTTTTCTATATTCTATTTTTTCAATATCCATAACTCAAATATCTCATTATGCCTATTATTTCATAACTATATAGAAGGGGTTAGCCTCCCCACTATATTCAATACATATCCACTTGTAGATGGAAGCCTCTACAATATATGGATTTTTTTGAGGTCTAACAACAAACCTGGTTTGGGGAAGTGAGAGAGTGAATGATTGTGGAGCATTATAAAGTGGCATCAGAGGAGAATTTTTCTAATATTATGATTCATTAATGTTTTGGAACATAAAAAGTTGTCTAGGATATGTTGGTACTTGATAATGAACCAATTTATAAGTGTATCTAACCCTTGTATGGGAGAAAATCTGAGATATTCATGTCGAGATTGTTGTTTATGTTGATTTTTGATACAGATGATTTTATTTCTCCTTGGGTGATTCACTTGATAGGTGATATTATTGTTTAATGGCATTTAATATCAGGAGATAGTATTACACAAGTTGAATATTAATGATTCATGATAGGGACAATAGAATATATCATGATTTTCTTTATTCATGATAGGTATATATTTATTTCATGTCATATATTTACCATTATGAACTGGGAAATTATATCTGCATTATGTTTTTTATATGAAAATTAATTAACACTAACTCCATGATAATTCACTCATTAAATCATTTTTATAGAATCCATGGGTGTTGGTACTTTGTTGTTATCAACTATTTTGGTTGTCCATATTTCTATATAGTCTTATAAAGAGTGTTTTCCACCTTGAGGGAATAATCATCATCGGTTTCTGGAAATTGATTATCAGGCGAGTAAAAATCCACAAGATCCTAATATAGATAAGCATTATATTCTTATAGAACTTGAATATAATATGGATTTTAATCATATAGAAAATATCATAAGGGTCACATAAACAATGATAGGATCGATTGTTTGTACTATACCTTCGATGTTAGAGGTGATTATAGTGTTTTAGATCTTTCAACCAATTTTTCTCTTTAAAGACATAGGCACTATATAGGTGAATTTGGGAAGGAGTTCACCAATAATATCTTCAAGTACATAAAGAAATCCATATATTCGACAACGAGGGTTTTTTCAAATCATTTTTTGTGGACTCGGTGATAATTGGAGGGATGTTATAGAGCATGATAGACATTAATCGAATTTATCATAAAAGGATATTGATGTAATGTTCTAGATCCCACTCAATCTTCAGATATTGAGGAAATTGAAGGCTCTAGAGGTCATATAATAGACCCATGAATTCATGTTATTTAAGGAATACTCTTGAAATTTCGCTATATTAATACTCTTTGTGTCATCATGAGATTCTACTGATAAATCTTGGGTGAGATGATTCTATGATAGAATTTCTATGAAAATTAGTCATGGGTAATCATTTTTTAAATTCATTATATTTGAAGACATTATGAATTAGTCTATCATTCTGGAATATAATACAAGATTACATGAGAGGAACCCACGATGATTCATCTGGGTGAAATATGATCTCTTATTCTCTTGAAAAGAAGCACTTCTACAACAGTTATCACTAAGGAAAAAACAGGAAGAGTATCCAAGGATGTGGGTAGCCTATAAGGCCATGACCTTATCAAATACATAATCTAGATTAATGTCAAAAATTCAGATTGAAGATATTTTTAGGATTATAGTTTTACAAAATTAGGACATAACTATTACAATACATCTCAAAAATTACAAAGTAGACATTTCTACATAGTTTCTATTTTTTCATAAAAGAAAAACTAAAAAAAATAATCATGTCTAGTTCCATGTTTTAGAAAGCATGACATTTCCTTGATCCAATCCATGACACTATTCAACATTTTGCCAGGGAAAAAATTTCAAACATGGGATGCGAAAAAAATCTCAGTATGGATTATAAAATAATGAAATAAAACATTAGTTCATCAATATATAAAAACTCAAGCTCTTTAACATATCTCATGAAATCATCAGATGTATGAATAACATATAGTAATCATAAATCATAAAGGTAACATGTAGAATCCATATCAAACATACATTTTAGATTACCCAGATTCGTATGGAGTTACGTTGGGAATACCGATCATAGTATATACACTAAATCTCTAATTATAAACATTAACATTTACCTATGTCAAATTATCCAATGTATTGGAGAGAGATCTCGAGATCACCCATCCATGGTTAATCACATAACTACCCATATATGTAAACAATTTCCAAGAACCATAACATATTCTTAATACATTAAACAGACATAATGAAAATATAACATTTCCACATTCCAATCACATTATATCATTTCTAGATATTGACATAATTAATGCATTATCATACCATTTTCCAAACCATGAAAAACATTTAATAATGAGATTTCTAAATCTATGTGTTGTGAACAACATTGATTTTCTAAATTAATTAACATTTTAAAATATTAATTTTCATATAAATAATACCATAAGACTATTTTAAAACATAGTCATTAATGAGAAATACTTAGAAAAATTAATCTCTAAAAAATATAAAACAATTTTTTTATTTATATATTTCTTTACCACATGATAAAATACATTATTAAAAATAATTTTAGAATACCATTAAAGAATACATATAACATAATGATAATACAGTGATTCATGATATAATATGTCAAATAATAATGAAATTGTATTAACGAAAAAAGAAAACAATATAGGAAAAAATAAAAAAAAAGCAACACCAAACAACCATAATGTATGATTATGGTAAAAGAGATCAAAAACTAAAGAAAAAAAAGAAACATCCATTGAAATAAGGTGAGTTGTGAATGTGAAACAGAATAACATCATTTCTATCCAAATCAGAAGGACCACTCCAAGAAAATCAATCCAAAAAAAACAATGATGCAATCCTCTACATGATGAGAGAATGGATCTCCATAAAGTACAAATAGATGGAAGAGGCATGCTCATTTAAAAGCCAGAAACAATCCATCTATAGAAACACAACCACTCTCATGACCTCCTGTGAAGGGAATCAGCCACTTCATGTGCTCATAGGTTCCTCGAAAAAAACATCTTGGATATCCCATGAAATCAGATGATGGCATTTAAGAAGAAGCATATGAATTCTAATAACAAAATTTCACAATGAAGATAAAAAATAGGCTTCTACATACAAGACAACATCAAAATGAAAAGGGGATTCATGAAATGAATAAGAATATCACCACAAGAGTCCCCATCCAAGACAAAAACTGAAATGCAATCAAGTAGATACACCTTGAAAAACAGTGAAGAAATTAATAGAGAACTGTAGACCAGCAACTTCATTCCTGTAGAATAACATAGAATGAAACCACTCCAAAGAATAATAATGAATGAAACTAAAAAAATAGACCCCAGATAAACAAAAAAACTAAAAAATGTAAAAATATTACAAAACATCCTCAAATAGAGATAAGAGACAACTTACATGTCTCTAAAAATGGGAGACTTGTCACAATCCCTTTTATGATAAGGAAGAAGATCATCGTGAACAAGATCATACCAAATAAAATCAACTCCATTAACATAATTATTTCCAAGAACATCAGCAACAAAATTGGCTTCCTTATAAATGTTTGTGATAATATGATTCATGGAAAATATAGTATATAAACAATTAGTCAAACAGATAGTTAGCTTCCATGACATGTGAGAAAGACCCATCCTTATAGTATAAATGACAATAGTAGAGTCACTATATATCCATAAATTATCCCAACCTTACATCACAGCTGGATCCATAGTAACGATAATGCCAAGCATTTCAACCACAAGTTAAGAGGAAAAGCCACAAGGACCATGAAAACAACCATGGACATCCACTTTAGGATTTCTAAAAATAGCATGATAGCTATAAATCCCTGGATTACCTCTATAAGAACTATCAGAAATAACTATTATCCAACCAACAAAAGGTTCCTTCCAAAGAACATCAAAAGTACCATACAGAGTCTTGAAGATCCCATTAACACCTATCCATTTTAGAATGGTCAAATCAGGAACCGAGTTGAAGAAAAAATGATTCCATGGTATATCTACCTTACACATATGAGAATGAATATCTGATAAAACCTCACTAACCGAGAAGGAAAATATATCATGAATCACCTTTTTCTAGGAATACCAAATAATATGAAGGATTTCAGTAGCATCGACCCTAATAAGATCCATGAATTGTGGTGAATACGAATTAGAATTCCATCCTTGAAGGAAATGATGGATTGAAAACATATCAGGCATATGGATTTCAAAAATACCATTAACAACCTTCCAAATTGATGAGGCAGTAACACCACTAAGAAATAAATGATAAATATCTTCCCTATGTTGATGGAAAAACACACATGAGGAATAGAGAGAAATGACACATTTTTTAAAGAAACAATCAGTAGGAACCATCCCATGAGCCAGTCTCCAGGAAAATGATGTCCCAGAAGGCCTAATAAAGTACATATAATGATCCACCATCCACTTATACCCTATATTGCTAGATAGATAATGTCTATAATTTTTTTTTGATTTCATCATGAAATTTATTGCAGGATCCCAAGACCAAAAATCATCTCTGTTAGAGAAGCAGTAACTATTGATTATATTAAAAATATGATCTGGGAGAACCCCATATTATCATGCTAATCCCTAATCGTAGAATCCGGATGAACATTACAATCATCATCATCAAGGCATCAACTAGGGGAAATCCAGTCCCGTTGGCATTCCAAAATGATAATGATGAGTTCCTTGAATCAATCCATCTGGCATGAGAGTCAATGGAAGGAAAAATGGTTTCAAAAGTAGGGAAAACAAAAGAATACAAATGATTAAAAACACAATTTTTGAGCCTATCCTTGAATTTATTACAGAGATAGTCAAGACACTCTGAATTACAATTGACAAACCTCTAAATGAATGAAGCCTATAATGACTCATTAAACAGCTCATGATTTTTACTACCATGACCCCCTACATCATAGGATTTAAAACAACTATTCCAAGAGATCGTAGATAATTTACACTCCAAAACATTACCGCTCCAAATTAAATTTTTAATAGAAACATTAATAATCTTAATAAGTGAGACTGGCCACTTATAGACCATAGAAGAATAAAAAATAATTTGAATAATCACATCTTCAACCAAGAAAACCTGTCCCTCCAAGGAGAGGGACTTACCCTTCAAACTAGAAAGATGCCTTTTTATTTTACAAATAATATCAGATAAATAACATGCTTTAGGCCTCCCCCAAAACATAGGAACACCCAAATATGTAAAGTGGAGAACTCCTTCATGAATACCCAAATACCTGATAGTACCTGTCTTCCTAGAAATTTGAATATTGCTACCAAAGTTAACAAAGGATTTACTCCAACTAATCTTTTTCCCATAGACTTTTTCATAATGAAATTGGGCATGCTTAATATTTTTAATATTTCTCTTATCCCCTTTTGTTAATAGAATAATATCATCAACATAAAACAAGTGAGTGGGTGGAACAAAACCTTTAACAACACTAATAGATTACAGTTTCCCATTTCCATAAATAATGGAAAGTAATCTACTTTGATAATCCTCTGTAATGGAGAAAATAATGGCAGAGAGAGGGTCACCATGTATAACACCTCACGAACAAGCAAACATTCCCTTTGGGGAACCATTAACAAGGACAAAGACACAACCTGACTGAAAAATTAATTTAACCCAATTAATGAAAACATCATCAAATCCAAAAAAAACACATAACCCTATAAATGAAATTCCAACTTATAGTATCAAAAGCATTACTAACATCCAATGTGAGGTAAATATTACCATCACTTCTGAATTGCTTAATAATGTTAACAAATTTTTAGGCAATAATAAGACAATATTGAAAAGACCTATCCTTAATAATTCGAAACTAATTAGGAGAAACAATATTACTAGAAATATAGGACAAAATCATGGCCATGATTCCATGAATAATTTAAAAAAAATTATTGATCTTGGAATCTGTTCTGAAAAATGGAATCTCAATAGAATTATCTATCATTGGAATGACGGCAAGGAACTGAGCATTCAAACCTTGAGTAAGAGTCTCACCTTAAAAAACGTGTAACCAACCTACCATCATCATCATTAATGACATCCCATTATTTCTGAATTAAAAAATTCCCAAAACCATCTTGACCAGGGGAGCTATCATAAATTAGACTAAAGGCTGATTTCTTGATTTTAAAGTCCAAAGGCATTGATCTAAGGTTAGAAATATCCTCTTGATTGAAAAGAGTCGGAATAATAACCTCCACTGAATCAGAAAGAGGGACATGAAAAGTAAAGAGATGCCTAATATAAGTAACAACATGCTCAGAATGATCCATTCTATTTTCAATGTCATTATTTATATTTCTATCGAAACAATGGGGCCTTGAGACATTCCTAATTCACTGAAATGTGTAGAAAAATATAGAATTTCTATACCCATCTCTCTACCAATTAGCATTGAAATTTCCTATTTTCAAAGAATCATTGAGATTCAAAAAATTATTAATCTCGGATTCTAGATGAGTATCACCCAAAAGGAAAAAGTGTAAAAATTAACATGAATGTCACGGGAATGAAAATTGAGATTAGAACCCCTTAACTCATGTCTAACTTGACTCGTTTGTTCCTTTTTTTTCCATAATAATAAACATAATTTATTTTTTACATTAATTAGATCTTTTTTCATTTTTTTTATTCCTTTACTTCACTTATTACCTTACTCTATCAATTATTAATTATTTTTGTTCATATCAAACATTTTGTCGATGTTTGGAAGATGAGTAAAAAAATGAACTTCTTATAATTACCAATTGTCCATTTGGTCAAAAGAACATTATGTATAGATTTATATTCATGATTTAGATATCATATAAATCATATTTATCCATTATATATGTATTTATAATTTTCTTTATTATTTGTATTGTGATATGAAATGCATCGTTCATGGAGATGGTACATCATACGTACGCATGAATGCTACATTTATTTCACTTTTTTTAAAGGAATGAAAACTAAATGATAAATATATATATATTAGAATTAAAATATAAAATATATGTTATATATGTAACATATGTTCATAAATTCTATCCTTTATACATTCCATGTATATCATGAATGAGTCATATCACTTTGAGGTGGAGGTTGTCCTCACATCCTCAAATGCAATTATCGTATTTACCAAATATGGAAACCATAATGGTATTCTATAAAAGAAAAATATAGAATCATAAATACAACATAAATATAATATATATCACATAAAAATATATTTCTATCATAATGGCCACCATGAGAGGTGGTATGAGATAATTTATCAATCATCATTTCATGAGGTAGTTGTTCGTCGTCCACAGAAATAGTATGTTCGTATTCATTTGATGTAGGTGTGTTGATATGTAGTTCAAATAAATATAATAAAAACCCTAGTATATTGGGGATACTATTGGAGTCATGTAACCAAAAAATAATTATAGCATAGGGATTGAATAAGTAAAATGAAAGAAGAGAACATGAGGGAAGACATTACCTTTAAATCGGGTAACTCCCTTTGGTTTGAACCAAAGGGATTTATTTTAGTGCCTTCTTCTTAAGTTATTTATTCTAGGGGGAATGGATTGTTGTATGGATCTTCATGGAGTAGAGGTTGGATGAGACAAGATGCTTGAGTGGTGTGAGTAAGGGTTAGAGTTTATCTCTGTTTATAAATTGAGGGAGGGTGTATTTAAGAATGTTTAAAAGTATTATTTTATAATAAAATTATATTCAGATTAAAAAGAACCAACACTTATTTAATTTTAGAACAGGGTGAATATGAGTTGAAATAAAATCATACATTAAAAATTGGATAGGTTTTTGTTAATTTTTGGATACTTATCTTTTTAATTTAACTATTTGTTAACATATTTAACCTTTACCATGTCCTCTTATATATTCATACTATATAGTTAATATATTTAATTTTAAATTACAAGAGACCAAAAAAGGATCATTAATGTCATTTTTAATATTATAGATGTCATTTTTCCAAATCATATACTTTTAGGACTGTATTATCATTAATAAAATAATAATTGTTTTAAAATCTGATTTACGTAAATTTATTAACTTTTCATATCAAGCCATTCAACAAATCTATAAAAAAAATATTATTCAGAACAAACATCATTTATTTAAAAATAAAAAATCATTATTATCCATAAAATTCGTGGATGGACTAAAAAGGATAAAAAAATAATTTGACTATATATAATAAGATTTATTTGAATCATTTATTAATGATTCAATTAATACATCACCGTTCTGTCATATTTAAATTTATTTATTTAATGTATAAAAATTATAAATAAAATACCATGTTGTAAGAAATATTTTTATATTTCAAATTAATCTGGATTTTTGAAGTGATCGCTTATATAACCACATATAAAAATTGATTTACTAAAATATATATGTTTATGTAAATTTTGTCCTTACTTTAAATTAATTAATATAAAGTGTCATTATCACTCAAATGTGGAAGTATGGGGCCCCAAAATCGACCCAATGATTCCATGGTCTGAAAAATCTGATCCAATAGGGTTAGGATACGTATAAGTGTAATTTAATATTATTGTAATAATATTATAATATTATTTTTACCCTTATTTAGCATATTTACCCTTCAACCATGGTAAATAAAATATTTAATAAAATAAATATTCATAATGTCAGAAAATAAAAGATAACTTTTTACACAATTTGTACCTCTTAATTTCTAATATTAAATCCATTTTCCCAAATTCAAATCACCGAATTTGTAGAAATTAATTTAAAATTATTTACCATTGTCAAAACAAAAAGCGAGTTTTTAAGAGATAATAACTATAAAAAGATTAAAACTGATATATATCCAATTTCCAATTGAAATTAATTTCAATGGCCAACATTGGATTAAATGGTACAAATATAATCTAATTAATCATTAAAAACAATTAAAAAGATTATCTATCCACATAAATTATTTAGATTAAAAGGAATTTTGAATTAAAATACATTATTTTCCACTATTCATTAAAAATGAACATTATCAGAAAAATAACAAAATTTCATCCAATGTAAATTTTCTTGCCTCAATTATAAATATGAATTTTATATTGAGTAAGATAGAATATAAAATTGAAAAAAACTACATTTAAAAAGGGTTCTCTATAAAAAAGGTGGAATAACATACCTTTAAATAATATAAGAATATTTATGCTTAAAATTGGATTCATTCACATTTTAAGCCCCTAAATTTTATTGGATAAATGTAAAATCATTTAACAAAAATTTGAAATCATATTGTAGTTTGTTCTATTCATTAATGCCAATACAACGGCTAGGCATTAACAACCATTTAAAATAATATTATATTATTATTTTTCAATATGACTGCCTTATATGAAACTTGTGATTTTCAGAGAAACCCATTATTTCATGTCAGGTACGCCATCAAACATATCAAAACCTTTAATGTAAATATAATAGTTAATTTACAAACATTAATAAATATGAAAATATCATATTCCTTATTTAACTAGGATGTTACATCCATCCCCCTTTTAGGAATTGTGTCCCCACAATTCTATTCACTTATCGAATAAGTGGGGGTATTTATCCCTCGTGGAATTTTAATATTCACTTGTGCCCTCTTCAACCATATGGTATTTCAAAAAAACATTTACCTGATGAATTAACTTATTATTTAAAATATTTTCTCTATGGTCATTAATCTTGTTAGGTAGTTCCTCATAATAAAAGATTCACATCCAATTAAACTACCTCTAGACCCAAAACATTAGATAGATATGGCATAAACATAGACAACATTAAAACATGAAATACTTTGTTTACCTGGGATAATCATGGTTGTAAAAAACTCTGTAGGCAAATTATCCAACAATCTATAATATTTCATAAGGTCTAATGGGCCTCAAACTCAGCATTTCCTTCTTACAAAAACACATAAGACTATTCAATGGTAAAACATTGAGAGGTACCTAATCACCTACCTCAAAATATAGATCCTTCATTTCATTTTCCGTATTAATATTCTACCTACCCCATTCTATTCTTATGTTCTTCTGATTCAACTGAAATTTTCCATCCATATATTCTACCAATTCTGGTCCCATCAACTTCCATTTACATACCTCATCCTATAATCAACAGTTAAAAAATGCTTCCTATATAATTATTCAAATTGAATATTCTGTATATTGGAATAAAAAATGTTATATTATGAAAATTTAAGAAAATATTGATTTTTATCCCAACATCTTTGAAAATCTATTGAGCAAGCATGTAGCCTATCTTCAAAAGTTTTAATTGTTTGTTCTGACTGCCCATATAATTGAGGATGAAGAGCTATAAAAAATATAATTCAGTACACAATGACTTTTGAAGGGAATTCCAAAAGTTATATGTAAACCTGGGATCTCAATTAGATACAATGGAGATGAGAACACCATAAAACACTGACAATCTCTTTAAAAAACAACTGAGAAAGTTGTTCTAGAGGAAATATATATCGAATAGGAATGAAATGAATTTATTCAATCAATCAACAATAATCCGGATTGTATTATTAAATAGAGAAGTGTATGTTAATCCCACGATGAAATCCAGGGACACATTTTCCAATTTCCAATGTGGCACCGGTAAAGGATGAGTAATCCTTTTTTGTTACTGTCTCTCTGTTTTAACCTGTTGACAAGTCAAACAATTCACAGTAAAGTAAGCAATATAGGTTTTCATTGTATCCCACTAGTAATACTCCTGAAGATCTCTATACATCTTAGTTATTTCGGGATGAAGTGAAAACTGAGAACTATGAGTTTCACATAACAACTCATTCTTTAACTGTGAATCATATGGAACAGATAATCTCTTCTCAAATCTCAAAATAAAATCATTATCAATTTTAAAATCAGTCAACTTACCCATCTGAACCAACACAACCAATTTCAGCAACTCACTGTCTTCCTTATACGCTTTTTTAAATCATTCTGATATAGATGATCTCCATGAAACATAAAACAAAACAGAGGAATCTCCTTCACTAATAACTTATATTCTAATTTTTATCAAATTGTTAATCAATGTTTCTTGTCCAAAATGTATCATGGTTAATGTAGCATTACTTTTTCGACTCAATTCATAAGGATCATTATTTTCCTTTACCAGATTGTAATGGATCATGTAATACTAATGCTTGATTAATTATATCCATCTCATTCATCTTAGGTTAAATTATATCAATGTATATATATATATATACTTCACACATTTATTGTCGGTATAAATATCAAATCATACTCTATACAGATGATACCTCCAAATTTTTAGAGAAAAAACAACAGCTAATAATTCCAAATCATATGTAGGGTAATTTAACTCATTAGGTTTCAACTAAGATGAAGCATACGAAATTACCTAATAATCTGCATACGGAAACAGCCAGGTCCTTCCATTGAAGCATCACTGTAGATAAAAAACTCACAGTTTTTGGAAGGCAGTGCCAAAACTGAACCATTGAACAATTATTTTTTCCTTTCTGCAAAAAATAATTAAATAATTTTGTCCAAATAAAGTAACACATTTTTAGTTAATTTAGTAAGTGGGATAGATAACCATGATAAAATTTCAACAAACCACTCAAAATAACATGATAATCCAAGAAATTTATTGATATTGATAATATTTGCTGATCATGGAAATTATTCAACAAATTCTGATTTATCATGATCAATAGTAATTCAATCAATTTAAACAATGTAACCATGGAATGAAATTTGGTGCAAATAAAATTCATTATTAGTAAATATTCCATATAGTTTCATTTCTTTTAATGTTTTCAAAATAATCCTTAAGTTATACTAATTATCTACAATACTTTAATTATTTACCAATATATCATCTATAAACACAACCACCATTTACCACAGAATTCAACTGAGCAATCACTATAAAAAAATATTCCATTCTGATTTTGGCCATCTCAGGATGCTGATTTGGAATGTCATTTACCTTAGTTTTCCTTCCCAGTATATATGTCATATTTCCTCTAGAAAAAACCCTTTTGTACATAGAAATATCATAGGCGAAGAAACATGGTGATCTGTAAATGATATATCATTTCAATAATACCATAAATTAATTTATAGATATTAATATTACAATATACTAACTCATAAATCTATCTAAACTGACCATTCATACAAATTATTGGACCCTGACTATAAATATTACAAAATCTTGATATAATTAAGGAATTCACATAGTGTTTCTTTACAGGTTCAATGTTTTTGAGAAATATGACATAACTATTACATTACATCTCAATAATTTCAAAGTAGGCACTTCTACTCAGTTTCTTTTTTTTCATAAAATATATTCTGTAAAAAACATGTCTAGTTCAATGTTTTAGATAGAATGACTTTTCCTTGATCTCATCCTTGACCAAATTCATCTTTAAGTATTGTGAAAAACATTCCAAACATGTGATGTGCATAAAAAGATCATTAATTAATATAAAATAAATAATGAAAACATTACTTCATCAATACATATAAAACATAATCTCTTTAACATAACTCGTGAAATCATATGACTTATGAATAACATATAGTAATCACAAATCATAAAGGTAAATTATGGCATTCGTATCAAACATAAATTATAGCTCTCAGAGATATGTGGGGAGTCATGTTAGGAATACCCATAATAGTATATTGCATATATTTCATATGAGAAACATTAATGTTTTCCTCCATCACGTCACCCAATGCATTTGACTGCTATCTTAGGATCACCCGCCATAGGTTTATCACAGAATGACCCGTATACGTAAAAAATTCCCAATAAACATAAAATATTAGTAACATATAAAACAAAAATAATAGAAGGATAACATTTCCACATTTATATCAAATTATTTCATTTCACGATATTTAAAAAATCAATGCATTATCAAACTATTTTGAAAACCAATTAAAACATTTAATTAAGTGATTTTTGAATCAGTGTGTCTCATTCAAATTTGAAGCATTTAAGGGAATTAACATTTTAAAAAATTAACGTCCATATTAATAAATCCTTAAAAATATTTTGAAAACACTGTCACTAATGAGAAATATGAAGACGAATAAATCACTGAAACATTTAAAATAATATTTTAGTTAAATAGTCCTTTACCATTAGATAAAATACTTGAATAAATATAATTACATAATAACATTAAACAATGCTTATAATATCATTAGAATAAGGATATTAATGATATAATATGTCAAAGGGATGTATATACACCATATAAAAGTGAATTGGTATATAGGAAAAAATAAGTATAAATGGAATGTAAATTGAGACAAAGCCCATTACAAAGATTGAATCCTTAGATTAAGGATGAATCAATGACATAATTTTGTGTGAATAATATGAATAAACCTAATATAAGTGGATATTATGTATAAATAAATCATAGGTCAATCACATATAATCATAGCACTAAATAATCATTAAGTATAAGTATAACCAAAAGAATTTAAATTGGATTAGAATGTTCTCTTAGAGAAATTTGACAGCCTAAGGGTGTCGCTTTAAAATTCGGAAAATGAGTGGATGAGAGATAAAAGTGTCTCCCATCACATGGACATTAAATGTACATAAATAAGGATATAAAAGAACATATCCTGACATAAGAAAATGGTAATTAAAAAATTGACATAAAAGAAGTATTTGACTAAATGATTACGGTGTAAGGTTTCATTATTGATTTGGTAACATACGAAACATACACCCCATGACGGAAGTATCATATAATGAAGATGTAAATACCCATAAAATAAATTATATTACAAATATAATAAAATAATGGGATGTACATACACCTCACAAAAGGTAATAGAATAAAATATAACATTAATCTAACGAGAATAAAATTTTAGATGAAAACCCCTTACCTCGGGTCAAAATTGAATCATTAGTTACATATTCTTCTTGAATAATAAAATTAAGTTAATTTATAATTTCTTCATAAAATTTTTAAATTTTATTATTCCTTTTATATAACTTATTACATTAATATAACAATTATTAATTATTTGAGTTCATATAAGACATTTTTGGATGTTCAGAACTTGGGAAAAAATGACCTTTTTATAATTACAAATTGTCCATGTGGTCAGAAGTAAAATATATCCAAAATGATATACATGATATATATATAATATATATAATATATATATATATCCTGTATTAATATATATATATATTGAATATTACATAACATTTGGAAATATGAAATGAAATGCACTGTTCATGGAGACGGTAAGTTGTACGTAAGCATGAACACTACATTAATTTCTGTTTTCCATTTTTAATGGAATGAAAACTAAATGATAAATAGATATATTATAATTAGACTATAATATATATTTAATATAAGTTACATTGGTTCATAAATTCAATGTTTTATACATTTCACGTATATCATTAACAAGTCATATCATTTGGAGGGGGCGGTAGTCCACACATCCTCAAATGAAATTATCATATTTACCTGTTATGTAAATTATAAAGGTATTTTATAAATAAAAAATACTAAATCGTAGGGAAAATATAAATATAATATATATCATATTTAAATATTTTTACCCAATATTTTTTACCATGAGATGTGGTAGAAGATAATTGAACAATCATCATTTTGTGAGGTAGTAGTTCTCCATCCACTGAAATAGTATTTTTTTTATCCAGTATATGGAGGTGTGTGGATGTGTAGTTCAAATAATTCATAGAAAAACAAAGTATATAGAGGATACTGGTGGCTTTATTTAAAAAATGAATAATAAATTCCAAGTGATTGAAGAATTAAAATAAATGAAGAGGACATGAGGGATGATGTTACCATTAAATCGGGTAATTGTCTTTGGATTGATCCAAAAGACTATCTCGAAGTGGATTCTCCATATGGTAAGGCTTCTAGGTGGAATATATGGATGTTGGTAGATTCTTGGAGATGAGTTTGGATGATCTAATAATCATGAGAGGTGTGAGTAAGGGTTAACATTGAATGCTTTTTATAAGTTGGAGGAGGGGCACTATAGGAAATATTGAAAGTATTTTTTTCTTATAAAATGAGTATCAGATTCCAAAAGGAAAAATCATTTTTAATTAAAATATAATATGCATATAAGTTGAAATAAAATCGCCCAATAAGAATTGGATTGGTTTTAGATAATTTTTAAGCCATATCTTTTTCATTTAACCCTCTGTTAACTTATTTAACCATCACCATTTCCTCTTATATAATATTAATATATGGTTAATATATTTACATTAAAATTCAAAGATACCAAAAAATTATCATTAATGATATTTTAATTTTATATAGGTAATTTTAATGAATCTTATATTTTTAGGACTATTTTATCATTTAATAAAATATTAATTCTTCTAAAAACTCATTTATGTCAATTTATAGACTATTAATATCATGACTTTTATAATTTCTATAATAAAATTATATTTTTGAATAAATATTCATTTATGAAAAAGATAAAAAAGTCATTATTATACCTAAAATTCATTGATGACATAAATAGTTTCAAAATAAAATTATTTGTATAATTATAATATAATTTATATGATTCCTTCATTAATAAAGAAATTATTGCATCGCCATTGTGTCACAATTAAATTTATTTATTTAATGTCCAAAATTTATAAATAAAATACCATGATGTAGTAAATATTTTTATATTTTTAGTTATTATTTATAGTTGAATATATCATTTATATAACAACGTATAAAAATTGATTTTCTAAAAGATATATGTTTGTGTTACTTTTGTCCTGACTTTGAATTAATTAATATAATGTGTTATTATAACTCCCATGTTGCTCCATGGGGTTCTAAAATCGACCCAATGATTCCTATGGTCTAAAAAATATCATAAAATAGGGTTAGGACAACTGTATATGTAATTTAATATTTTAATATTATTATTTTTACCCTTATTTACTAGATTTACCCTTTAACCATGGTAAATAAAATATTTATCAATGTAAATATTCATAATTTATAAAAATAAAAGTTATCTATGTACACATTTTGGATATCCGGATTCCAAATATAGAATCCAATTTTCCAAATTCCAAAAACAGAAGTTGAGGAAATTAATTTAAAATTAATTGTTGTTTTCGAAACAATTAGCGTGTTTTTAAGAGATAATAACTATGAAAAGATTGAAGCTTTTTTATGTCAGAGGTCAAAGTGAAATTACATAAAATAACCAATATTGGATTAAATGGTCAAAATATAATATAATTAATCATTAAAATCCATTAAAATTAAAATCTATCCATATAAATTTGTTAGATTAAATGGCATCTTTGAAATAAAATGCAGTATTTCCATTATTCATTAAAAAATGAACATTATCTGAAAAATATCAAAATTTCTTCCAATGTAAATATTTATGACCCGATTCTAAAGAATAATATTATTTTGAGATATATAACATATTAAAGCAACAAAAAATAGTTTAGAAAAGGGTTCCCCATCCAATTGCGGTTAATGGACCATTTAATAAATATTAGAGTATTTCTGGTTAAAATTGAATTCATTCACATTTTTAGCCTCTAACTTTTATTTGATAAATGTAAAAACATTTAAAAAACATATGATTTCATAGTTTAACCTCCAATACAATGTCCAGGAGTTATCTACAATTTAAAATAATTTGTTTTTATTATTTTTCAATATGACTCATCCTAAAATGCAACATGAGATTTTTGGAGAAACTCGTTCTTGTGTGTTGGGTATGGAATTGAAAGTAGAACCCCCTTTATATTATAATTAATATTTAATTTAAAAATATTAATAAATATGAAAATATCATATAATTTATTTACCTGGGATTTTACATGTCCATCCTAAGACCATATTTCTATGTAGTTCTAATATTATGGCATGTTCTTCCATAAGCAGCATCAATGTCTATAAACTACTACATAGTTCCATTATTGAGGTAGTCTTGGAATCCTATAGAGGTTATTTAGTGGAATTTAGTAGCATAATGGTTGGAGATGATTTGGAAATGTTCTAATTTCTTGAATAGACAAAGCTACTTTTTATAAAACATTTAGATGGAGTACTATGAGATATTATGGTAGAGGTAGGGGAAATGGTACCCAAGTTATGGAATAGTGGTACATGGATGAGGGAATTGGATTTAGGAGTCATAATGGAGCATATGGTATAAGGGCATGTTATCTTTATGAAATTCAGTCTACTCTGACTAGCTAGAATGCAAGAACATACACCGTTAGAGGTATCATCCGTGTATTGTATACCGTTGTGTGTATATTATGATATGGGAGTAAGCCATTACCTTATATTTTCTATTTTTTATAATAGGATCATCTTAATTTTGGAATGTTTTCATAGTTTATTGTTTATAGAAACACCCTGGGGAGTGAGGTTTTAAAATATCAAAGGATTAAAATTCTGTTGTCTAGAAATTTTATATTACCATTTTAAGGAAACCATGTATACATGAAATTATATGTTTCAATTTTATTTTTTGTATATATTATAATGTTAAATATTAGTATCATACTAGCTATTACCATTGTATTTTTACCATTCTATGTTTATAAGTTGGTGTCCAATTTCACCTAGGTGATGGGATCTTGAAGCTGATCATAGAGGAACAATATAGTGCATATTGGATTGTCTCACTGTTCAAATATCAGGAAGTTATCTCGATGATGATAAAATATATTAGGATCATTTTCACATATTGGGTGTCCATTTTTAGGATGTCTTTCTTAATGAGTTATGTGGCTTAACAGTCAAGAAAAAAATCCAGTTCATTATCGAGTTGTTTTTGGAAACATAGCATGTTTTTATTCCACCTTATAGTATTTCAGCAATTGATCATCTGAACATGAATATACAAATGGATTATATATAGGAAAATGGATTTATACATCCTATTAAATTATCTAATGGTTCTTTAGTTGATTTCACCAACAAGGATATTGGAAATTTTTTATTATCTGTGAATTTTTATTTAATGAACAATACGACATACATGAACTGGACTCCCCTTCATTGAATGAATAATATCATTGATCATTTTATATGTGATATGTTGGTATCCATGATTGATTTTAATTTAGGATACCACCAATTGAGATTTATTATATCAATCATACTTCAGACTGGTTTTAGGGAAAGGTATGGATTTTATGGGTTCATGGGGATGTCGTGTGGTTTTAAAAATGTTCTGGAAGTATTAATGGCCAAAAATATTATTATATTTCATCATTTTATGGATTATTTTTGTTTTTTTATTTATTTCATACTACTGTATTACTAGTTAGTATATTATCATGCACAAAATCATAACATCCCCTTGTGTATATTGGGTGATAATATGGTTAACGCAAATCTAACAAAGTGATTCTTATTGATTAATATTTTTTAATTCCAGGGACATATAATATTAGATGATGGAGTATAGGATAAAATAGAGAAGTTGATATAAGGTATATTTGGAGAGGCCTAAATGTTTCTTAGAATTTAGGGATTTCTTGATTTTAATTTCTATTTTCAGCATTTTATGTAGGGATTTTTCTGTTGAAATCACTGATATTTAGGCTGAAAAAGAAATGGGTAATGGTTTTTTGTCCAAATATTTTTATATGGATATTTAGGAATTGAAGGTTATGATGGAATCAGTAATAATACTCACTTTTCCAATATCAGTAACGGAGAATACCCATTATATTGATGAATCATGAGTTGGATTCATATCCGTTATGATGAAGGAGGACAGAGTGGTTGCTTATATCTCCAGAATGATGGGAACACATGATAGAAATTATCATACTCATAATATACAGGTAATTGTTCTAATACTTGTCTACTTATGATGGAGGCATTATCATTTTGCTGATAGGATTGTGGTGTACATGAACTATTTGAAACATAGGTATGTCTTTTTTCCAAAATACCTAATCCTTCCACATAGGTGGTTGGTGAAATATATACCATAATTTAAAAACAATATTTACTATAAAATAGAAATGGTAAATGTAACTACAGAAAATTCGAGATAAAAGGTGTAGAACGATTTAGTGATAGAGATATCTGATGAGTGGGAAATGATGGCACTATTTGCATACATTCATCTAGATGTTTCAGATTGATATAGACAAGAGACATTGCCTTCGACATATGTTAAAAATGTTCTTCATAGTTAGATCAATAGTAAATGAAAACTAATATGGATTTCATAGCTCTGACAGACATCTTATCTAGTGGGGATCAACCATTTGGACAACCATTAGGTTTCATAAATTGTATTCTTTTATCTGAATGATTCAGGGTTCCTATATGCATGTGAGAAGAGATTATGGGATTTAATAATTCTTTAATATGGTTGTTACATCAATTTATGAAATATATTCATCCAGATCATTGAATAAAATATTTTCTTCTAGGAATTTAGAAGGATGTAGTGAGCATTAGGGTGATATGTTTCATCAATCAGCTTGTGAAATCCATCCATAAGTGGCAAGACCAGTTGTTGTAGTCTATTCTCATTCGAGATTAGAAATTGGGTGAAGTCACTATGTAATTTGTTAATGTATTACCATGCGAACATATTATGAATGATTTATTTTGGGAAATAATAGATAAAATAACAAAGGTTTCTTACTATTTTTCTATCAAGGAGGCATTCATTCTTGATGATATGGGTAGTCATTAAATTCCTTATATAGTGGGTTTAATAGTGTTATGAGGAGTATTATTTTTGGTAGAGTTCCCCATTTCATGCCTTAAAAATGGACTTTTGTTTAGAAATCCTTTGGATCCGATGTATTTCTGAGAATAAACTTTCTTCTTCTAATTAATTTCTACTATGAATGGAAAATTCTTCTTTTGGATCATATGTTTCATGCGTGTGTTTTGAATTTAAATGTTTAATTGTAGGTTGATTTAAAACTCATGGTCACTTCTTAATAACTACTCCCAAACTTCAATAAAAAAGGTTCATTTTTAAGGCTCGATTTGGATGGACATGCCATTCTCTTATTTATTGGTCATAATTAACTGAGACATGTTTTATAGGACCTAGTCTCATATTGGAGAAGTTTGAGAATGATCAATTGATCTGGAGGTTGTCGTTCACTATATAGAGTTTGTAGAAACGATATATTGTCTAGCGATGATGATATCTAGAGTTATGGTTGGACTTCATGTTTTCAATTGGATTTCATCTGGGTTTGAGAAACATCATATATGGATACAATTAATTATAGAACCCAGGATTGATATTTTATTTGATATTGTAGAAATGGGTACCCAGGTGTTATGACAATTGGACCTTCCACACCATTGTAGTTCAATGCATTTATTTTTTTCGTTTTCCACGACATCAAATATTCAAAACCTAATCATGTGGTGGAAATTGATTAAACTAAACATGATTTAGATTCATTCAATAAGGAGAATATGATATTAATATTTTTACACAATGAGATGTATCATTGGGGAAAGACAATAAATTTAGTTTGAGTGCAGTGGAAGCATCTAAATGATAATGAGGAGACATTTGGAAGGGATTATAATATACAATCAAAATATTTATAATTTTTTAAGAAATCCCATAATTAATATTGGTGTTTATCGATAATGAGTTGTTTTATAGAGGGGATGTTTTAATGTCTTATCATTTCCTAGGTACGTTCCTCTATGAGTTTTTCATTGAACTCTCTTTGTTACGGTTTTCATTTTTCATAAAAACATTGATGTTGAGTTCCTTTTGATGATGGAGGGAATCTTTTGGGTAAAATGACCTTATGTTTGGGGATATATGATTTTAAAAATTTATGGAGTCAATAAATTTGAGTTTCAATGAGACAAGGAGGTTTTTTTGTGCTATAAGGGCCTCCACGTTGGACCAATTTTTTTATATATATTTTGGGCGGAGTGTTATATATGGGAAATTTTCATGCCATTAAATTATTGTATGATGTATAAATGTTTCTAGGTATATTCTATGAATAGTATTATGATGTTACATGGTTGATCATGGTAATTTTATTCTATGGTGACATGTTTTTAGAATAACTCATAAAATATGATTAATTGATTTTAAAGGGTTTCATTACATTAGTTTCTCAGACCTTGAATTTTAAAAACTCACCAAATGATCTTTTTATTTCACAACTACATGTAGCTCCTCCCTCTTAGGACCTACATAGTCTCTAAGTGATTATGTAGACTATTCTTCCCTTCATGATGTCTCATAAAAGCATCCAATTTCATGTTATGTTTTTTAACACTATTCAATTTGTACTTAATTATCATGATATAAAATTTGACCACTATGGATTTAGGTGTGTATATAGGACTTGTGTGACCAAGGATCTTCTTGTGACCTTATATTGCATCATTATTATTGGTGTCGCCTATTAGAAGCTATAATTTTATCACCAGTAAAATGTAGGTGGTCGAAAGCAAAATCCTATTGCCAATTTCAAAATTCTTATACATGTTAAATATTGTGTTATTTGACCATCATAAAATTATCATTAATTAAAACAATAATGAGTAACAATAATCATGTATTTGGACTACTCCTTGGATCCCATTAGACCCAATAATAATGATATGTAGCATTATATTAACAATATGGTGTGTATAACCTAGATTGATAATAAACTATAGAATGGTTTTAAATATGTATAGAGATAAATGATACATCATGTGTTTTCATGTAAGATATTATTATTGGGAATGACATAATTAATTATTAAAATTGACGATGTTGATGATTTCATATTAATGGGTTTTCAAATTTGAAATTTAACATCATAATATTAAATTTATCCGTAGAAGGCTTAATTTAAATAAAAATGGTAATTTGATGAATTAGAAAATATAGATTGTGTTTTTATGATGTCATATTCATGTCTTTACGACTTGTTTTGTGATTGTTGTTTAGGTTCTTATGTAGTGGGATTTTTCCAATGAAGTTGAAGTTATTATATAAATATGTTATCATGGATGCTAAAATTATTATACAAAGGGACTGTCCCAAGTGATGTAATGAATCTAAAAATGGATTTTTTGGGTTATTCTAAAATGATAATATAATGGGATTTTCCTAGTTATAGTATAATTATTATGGGGATTTATATGTTTAGTAGATTGTAATATGAAGTTGTTGTAATTTACATAATGTTTTTGCTATATTATAATATAAATTCATCCATGGTTCAAAATAATATTTATTATTTTCTTTATATTATTTGATTAATTAATACACATATTTATAAATTCATAGATATCACTTTTTATCATACTATTTTTTCTTACACATGGTTGTGTATACCTATTTATTTGTACTGATAACATATTACAGAAAATGATATGTACTTGAGCACATTTTATAGATTTAGGCTTGGAAAAGGAATGAGGAACTAGAAGTTTTTTTCATTCATTATTATTCAACTATAATGGATGAATTTGAAATGGGGTTTAGAACATGTGTATTTTGATATTATTCATCTCATCTACACATTTTAATTACATTACATTTAGATTGACAATTGGATACATTATATCCTATAAATACATTCCTTATTATTTGATTATCATGGTTCATCCATTATCTTCCTTTTCAATTTTTTGTTGTTTCATATCATACCATTTTTGTGATAAATTTTTATTTCCTCCATTTTATAAGAATTTACAAGGGGGTATAGTTTCCCCAATATATTCTTAGCATTGTGGCTTCTAGTTTGTAACCTATTGCATATGGGGAGGCACACTGGAGGTCTAATAACCAACTACATTTGTCTACATGAGAGAGTACCATATTAGGGGACGCTACATTTAGGCATCCCATTCCCATTAAAATTTATATTACTTTTCAAGGCCAAAAACCATGACACCAATCACAAATTTTGTTTAGAATGAATTATTTTATACCATTTTTCAATTGGGAATACAACTTTGTTACCAACTCATTCTTAGCCTAATCACTCATATAACAACTTTCTCGTAGGACAACCTCTCATATACCCTTGGGATTGGGAAGCCTTCTAATGTATCCTTTTGAGCGTATAATATTTAAAAACATATGAAATGAAATTTTTTAATATAGTGGACTCACTAATCTTATAATAATAATTCATTAATATATATATATATATATATATGTGATAAGACTATATGTGTATTCTTCATTGCTTCATAGTTTATTTATATGTGGGAAAGAAAATGGATTCATGAAACATCATAAAAGTATTATCATCATAATACATAAAAATAAATGAATTGGAATTAATAATTAGATTATATTCCTAATAACGTATATATATTATCTAATGGTGTTCATATAGATGAAAAATTAATTTATAAAAGTATTAGATATATTGTTTTAAAATCATGAGAATATATCATTTCATTTTTATAACATTTAAAAATTTAAAAAAATATATGATGAACAAGAATAATTTTATAACGGAAAAAACAATAACATATAATATAATCATGATAACGTACAAATATCATCACATTTAAAAATCATCGTTCCTCCATAATTATAAAAAACATTATTTTTGTACCTATTTATTATTTCTTGATAGTGTTTTATGAATAATATTTGAGAAATAATTTTTTAAAAATTTTAATGATATTACTATATAGTAGTAAAATACCTTTAACAATAACATAAAATTAGGGGAGAGAATTCATAAATATAATATTAATAACATGGATATATAAGATATTGAATCTTGAAAATAATGTTTTGGAACTAGATTGGATATAATTAAAAATAGATTTTTTTATTTTTTGAGTACTAAATAGAGGAAAATCATTGTAATACTCTAAAACCATAAAAATATATTGACAAAAATAAAAATGATGAAATTTTAGAGATAATGAAAATAAGATGTCATGATATGTAATTTCAATGAAAAACATTCCCATGAAAATGATAGATTATAACATACAATATTACCATCTATCACATCAGAAATTATAAAATATCCAACCTCATTTATTAAAAAGGAATATTATTTATAAATCTATGTATAATATCTATAAAATTAATATTACTATATATAATCTCATTAAAACTAATAATCTGAAATTTTTTGTCCATTCTTAAAAAATCCAATATTTGTGTTTTAGCAATTCTGTTTTCCACATCTATTCACAAATTGTGATCTATACTCAGAAGGTGCAGAACTAGGCCTAATGCCCAGTCCCGTGAAAATTTATTAATAAAAAGAGAAAGTACAAAGATCAGAGGAGAAAAAGAAATATTATAGCGTACCACACAACCTTTCAACCTCATACCTTAGAAAACATCAAACCCATCCTCACCACCACCTTCAGAGAACTCATCCGGATCCGCCGACTCCCATTCAGATTGAGGAGCGTGTTGATTGAGCATTCGGATATACTGCTCCCTCAGACGTAACTTTGCTGGAGACATTGGCTCTTTATTCTGTCGTCCCTTCTTCTGCTCCGGATCTTTCAGCTTTCCATTTTTGGTAGATGACCTGGTGGATATGGTCCTCAACGTGTTGGAGTAGTCTTTTATGGGCTTCCTCTTTGGTGGAGCAGCGGAAGCCCCATTACTCTCATCCCTCTTCTCCTCTTTCCTAAGAATGTCACTATATGATTCCTTCATAGAACTCTTTGATCCTCCTCCTTGATTTTATTTCCCCTCATCCAGCCTTGGAGATCCTTCATGCACCAAGGAGGATGCAATCCTGGAAGACTTCTTGTTAACATCTATGGGTGTCAGACACGGATAATGGTCCCTGCTAACCTGATTTTTGCAACTTGCCTCCAGAACATCCTGTCTGTTCGGCGATTTCTCCCTGACATTCTGCTTCTCTGGGTTGGCATAATCATTCAGCCCCCCCTCCAAGCTGTTTCCAACAACACCCACATGAATTCCCTACACCATGTTCAAAACAACACTCTCTTGTGGCTCACCACAGCCCTCAAGCGGCTCCTCCTGTACCATGAGAGCAGGATCGCCAACAGCCTCTCCAACATTTCCATTCCCAATTTTCTCAGATAAATCAGCACCAGTAGTATCTGTATCCTGCTGTGATAAGGGTGCTTCCTGCTCATTTAAAACTAGATCATTCAAGCATGCAAAACTATTACCCAGAGGCACATCACTGCCTTGCTTCAAAGCATTCCCACAGCCTCTCTTATTCAGCATCCAATTGCCACCAACAACATCTGGACAGACCTTTGCCCTTCTTGATTCAGCACCAGCCCCATACATTAGATCATGTTGCAGCCTTTTAAAAACATCCCCAACCGAGGGATTGACAGACAAGTTGGTTTTCTCCTTCTGAACAGGATCAGGAACATTGTCACTTGGCATGCTGATATTCTCCTTCTGGACAACAGTAGGAGCAGTGGCACTCGGGATCTCTGTGCTTGCACCCTTATCAGATGCAGTGACAGCGAGCTCCAGTGACCCCCCTGTCACCGGCAGCGAACCATGACCAGAAATCTCATCACAAACCACAGCAACATCCTTCCTACAGAAAGCCTTACGACGACACTGAGTATCCGAGTGACCAAGTCGACAGAAAATCGCACAATACGGAGTCCATGATTCAAACAAAACAGGCTGATGCCATTTAATCTCCCCTTCCACTTCAACACAAACCGAATCAACTGCTTCCTTCGAGACATCCACTTCAACACAGATGCGCGGGGCAACAGGATGACATGCAACACGGGTTCTCATGTCCATACACAGGAAACGCCCAATCAAATTGCCAATGACACGGAGGATTGCAGGATTTTGAAACGGTAAAGCCAGACCAGGTAGCGTGACCCAAATCGCAGTGGTAGGAGGATCGCGATGAAGATGGAAATCAATGGACCAACTAAAAAGAGAAAATCTGGACTCATTAACCACCCTCGACGCAGAAGACCAAGCATAGACTAAATCATCTTCACAGGAGAAACGGATTTGGAAATGCCTCGAATCTAAAATCCCGACGACCGCCTGTTCTTGAAGCAACCAGGTAGAGGAAACAAACCTGTGAAAGCTATCCACTGAAGGTCGAGACTTGCCAAACCTTGCGACAAGGATGAGATCCAACCGCGACACTGCTTGCACGAACTCCGAAGAAGAAATCGGAACCGAGAGCTCACCATTCACCCGATTCGGCACCTTAGGGCAAACGTCAATCTCCGGGAAGTCTGGGAAGGAAGAGGGATCCACTCGCCATGAAAGAGGAGAGTCATTGCCCCCATCTGGCCGAGGCGTAGAGGGGGCACGCCGCCACGAAGTCATGCTACGCCATCAAGGGTTCTCCGAAGATCGCCACTGCGGGAGCTCAAACCTCCTTTTTCACATATTTTGATCTAATTACATGTATTTTAATCATGCTATCATACTATTAAAAATTTTAATAACTTAATAAATATATATTTTATTAATTATATATCCATTTATAACCAATCACCTATAATGTTTATGAGAAACGAATTACATAACAATGTGGACATCGTAGTCCATATATACACATGATTGATGTTGTACTTTTTATATATAAAATAAAAGGATGATATATAATAATTTATCATTATAGATAAATAATATTATCATAAATAACGTTTTTGTTCCTTATATCCATCGATATAACCACTATGTGTGGTTACGATGATAAAAGAAACACATTTTTTTGTGCATTCAAAAGTTTTTATGTACACATCCTAAACACCATAATTTTTTATTTGATAGATTGATGATAACTAGATATTATACAATTAATATAACTATATAATTTATAGAAAAATTGATTATTATTTTTATTATTGTGGACAAATAATATTTAGTTGAGGATTCCAGATAAAGATAATTGAAAATGATTGATACAAACATATACCACTATAATGTTTAATCTCCATTGATAAATACATTTTATTGTTTTCTTGGTTTGATATGTTGGGAAGACACGATTTTATAGGACTTGTGAATGATAGATAAAAAGGTATTAGAAAGATATTGGTTTTGATGAGGTTCAAAATATTTTTAGAGTATTGAAAGAGGAATATCATTTTTATTGCCGAGTGAGGAAAACCATTGTAAATAATAAGATATTTAAAATATTATAATATCACCTTCATTGGAATGTGGTCCCAAAACATCCAATATTCAAATATAATTTTATTGTTTTTAAAATCCAAAATAATAATGAAATTAAATATCTAGTATAGTTATATGTTTAAGACATATGCAATTATTTTAATCTAATTAAATTATTTTTATCTTTTTTATTCTGACTAAATTTTTACAAAGGTTACTTTCTCGAATCAAAAATGATTTTTAAAATATAATAAAATTACATTCTTATTTATAATATGAAAAAATATGATAATATTACACTTATATAGGTGTTATAAATTTACTCTCTTTATCATAAATATTTATATAATTTTCCACAAGTGTTAAATTAAAAAATAAACCACTCGACGAGTAAAATTGACAATAGAAAATAATTATGGTGACTTTCAGTAATGGAGACCGATAGTGTCCAATATAATGACACTGTTACCCTAAGGAGGCATGGTCACCATGTTGGCAAGGAAGATAATCATTGTATTCTAATTCCCCATTAATGATTGAATATATGCTACATTATTACATTCCAACTAGGAGTGAATGATAATCATCTAGATATTTAGTAAACCTTTAAATCACCTAATGATGTATGAAATATACCAAGGAGGAATACTGAATCCATGTACTGATTTTTATAGAATTATATAATCTGTTTTAGTTTTCGCTGGAGTGATGTTTTCTTTTCTGGATATATGAAGGTGCATATTCAGTGCTTTGGATATAGCCTGAAGAGAAGCCCCTCTCCCAAAGAAGGTAGTGAAATAATGGATGAACATTCCCTGAGGGTCCCAAGACACCCTGTCTCCAATCATAGATTTTTATAAAAAGGAACCATATGTATTCGATATAATACAAGATATTGGAGGGAACCATCTGATCAACTTTCCTTGGTTGAAATGATATCCCTACTCAATGAAGGATTAACAAGAAGCTAGTATCTTGAGGGAAGTCAGATCCATCAATTTATTAATGATTTTTATAAAATCAACTATGAGGTTATGGGTTTTGGTTATTAGCATCCTCCTTGAGAAAGATACACCTTCAAAAAGAATGTTGTTTCAGGCATGACAATGAATCCAATAGCTTATGGAGAGAACAATTTCAATTTATTTCTTCGTCGGACCTAGAACCCCACACCATGTACCATTTATCAAATAAAAAAATCCCCCAGAATGCTGAAGAATAAATATCAGTGAATTCCCAATATGTTTTCCATAGTATGTGATCATAGTATCTTTCGAAAAATAGATATATCAAACATTCCCCATGATGTTCATCACAATAGAGACATTAGAAAACTATGTTATTCCTAGAGGTGTTTACATTGTCAACCATAAGAAACATACTATTTTGGATTATCTAGATAAAGAAGTTAATCTTTGGAGGAAAATCTATACAATAAAGCACCCAACTCTGATTGTCAACATGCCTAACCGAAGCCCAATTTCTATGGAAATATATCTCTGAGAAGTTACCCAATGAGGACATAATAAAAACTCGTATATCCGGTATTCTATTATGGTTCATGGGGAAAAAAGGTATATGTAGTTTCCCAACAAGAATAATGCAAATAATGCATGCTTTTTTCTTGCTTGATTGTAGGAGATATCAGGTACAAGTCATCTAGAGAAACCTATAAATGAGCTGTACATTTTTGGGTTCTTAAAAGAGGTTTCACCTCTATCCACAATCGAACTAGAATTATTTTGGTTTGTGGGGTATTATTTTTTATTAAATACAAAATTGAATAGGAACTGCCTCTATACAAGGATGGATTTGTAGTGATATTTTTAGCCCTAAACCTACCCAAAAGTGTCCTATCCTCATCAAATTACCATGACAATTTATCATGCATACATAGAAGAATATCTGAGAGATTTATGATGTTAATGTATCCATCCTCAATCGGATGATCCATTATATTCCATGATAAACAATGGTGCTTAAATTCCATATTAGCTTTTGAGATAAATGATTCCATAATCGTATAAATATAATAAATCACCAAGTTTGGAATCCATTGGGATTATAGTGTGTATACTGGGATAGAGGATAAGAAACTATTTAACAGTGTAATACCACCACTAACTTATTAGATTAGGTTATTCTGATTCATATTAATCCCTATAATCTTGCCCACAATTTTATTGAAGTGGTGAATATGGGGCCATGTAGATGATATGGTGTCACGATTATATTCCATAGGAAATGTCATTCGTTTCATGTCATGATTGTTTGTCAAGGAGGAGACACAGTCATCGAGAAATATCATAGATATTTAGATGAAAATTTTCACCTTGTTGATAGTATGACCTATCCATTTGGAATATTCTCCAGGAATTTTTATGGTACCATAGATAGACCATTTACTGGAATTCAGATATATAATGGTATCATCATAAAACATTTGATGAGAAAAAGAACATGATTACAATTTTCATTTAAAACTCACCACATTTACCCACAATATGCTTCTATTTTTTATATGACTAACACATCTTAGATCAAAATGAAACCGATTTGGGATAATGGATCTCCTTGAAAAATCCCACATACCACCTCGAATAAACAATAAATTTTACCCATAAAAATATATATATATAGGAAGAAATATAACTCTAGAATAGGATATCAATGACCTGAAGTAAAAATCTCAACTTCTCTAAGACATTAATAATATATTTCCCTCAAACAAGGTAATAGTATTTTACATATCCAATTTGATTTCCATATTAGAGCCTGTGACATTTTGATTAACTTTAATACTAATTTATTAATCCAAAGTGATCATCCCCTGGATTCACCTTCCTTTAGAAAATCCATGATGCATATCCGAGATCTAGCTAGGGAGGTAGGAAAAAATTGTATATTAAGCACACTATAAAGTACCTTTATGGGTAGTTAAACATACTTATCATATGGTAGTTCTACAGAGATGATGGATTATTGAGTTTGGGGATTAACACCGGTGTTCTCCCAATTCCACACAAGGAAGAAAACAACCTTGGAAGAAGTATTGAATCACAACCACGAGGTCACTCATGATGATATCCCAAGAGGCCCAATATGAAGACAATGGAAAACATCCTACTCCATAGAACTATCTAAATTAAGGCGACAAGGTCCCCCAAAAATATTCTACTCAAATGGTAAAGCTTCAAAAATATAATTGGACAAGGATGAAACAACATAAGAAAATACATCAAGGAGATTCTCAAAGACACTCAAGTATCTTCAAATCCTGTTGGGATTGGGGTCTATAATAATACGTTAAATGTTAGACTCATCCAGGACTCTAATAACCTCTATATAATCAGAATATGTCAAGTTCTAAACCATTATGATGGGTTTGATAAAACCTTTTTTTTAAATTTATTTCTGGCCAGAAAAAATGTAGAATTCTAGTAAGCCTCTATCAGCCACATGATTCTTTCCATATCTAACAATATGTGATCGTGCCTCAGAAGTGTACCAGCTAGCTCGTTCATCTTGTGATTAAGATCACATAATATGGAATCATATTGAATATTATAAGTCTTATTTTGAATTGATCTATGTCCTTCTTCATTGAATCAACATTCTTGACTTCAAGGTTGATAGATCTTGTCCAAAAATTTTAAGTCACATTTATGCCTATTCACTTTCATATGTAGACTGATCCCTGCATTCCAAAAAGAACATTTATTCTAGGAGTTCCTAATAACATCATGAAACCCCTATCAGTCATCCCACAACAACGAGAATGAGAAACGACCTCCAATTTTTTGTATGGAGGATAACACCACCTAGAGTATCAGTGATTATAATTTCTCCTCAAAATATGACTATCCATCACATCAGGAAAGGTGGATATGGCCTAACAATAAGGTAGGCATCCATCAAGACGACCCAGAAAATAACGTTCTCCCTTCTGATTTAGTCCTCAAAAAAGAGTCACCAAAATACCACAAATCCAACAACACCAAGCGCGACAGAAACTCAACAATGTCCTTGTTTTTTGGGGTAAATAAACTCTATATTTATTCTCCTTTGGATTGGAAATGATATTTATATCATCTCCTACAAACCACAACAACTCCCCCTGGTTGAACAAACATAAACCGTACCCTAATGAAACCATTGCTTAAGTAACCTATCCTCCATAAATAATAGTGATAATGATTTATTTGTTATATTTATATGTTTTATGGTGATATAATGGTCATTGGATTCAATATGTTCCATTGAATGGCTGAAATTTTAGAAAATCGATATGTGATTATTTTTTGGGGTAGAATGCAGGAAGCTATGTAGTTTGACTCTATGTGCATAATCATCTATTTTGGAGGAGCGCATCATAGTCATGGGCATGGTGAGTAATGATGCACTATTGGGATGGATTTAATTGGATATATAATTCGTCCTTATATGATAACCAGGGCCTCGATATTTCGAAATTATTAATGTATTCATTGAAACATAGTTTTTATAGATTTGGACCTAAACAATTTGACACATCTAATAAGAATACAATGATGGTTTATCAAAAGATTGGACTGAGAGTGACTGAATATACCAATGGGTTGTACTGGGGAGGATGTAGGAGTATATGAAACAATATCCTATGTTCCAGTAAAATCACTCTTCATAACTCTGTATGGAGTTGGTGAATAATCTCATGTTTGTTTATAGTTTATAGGAAACTCTAACAACTATTTAAATGAGATGAGTGAAAAAATCCTTGAGATGGGATAGGACAAATAGAATCTGATTCGGAGGGCCTAGGGATTGTGGGAGGGAATTTAAGGGATCTCATAAAAGAGAAGCCACTTTCCTGATATGAGAAGCATACGTTTTTGAATGGACATCGCCTGATTGATTTAGGAAGAGATCATGGGGATATATTTCAAGGGGTGGTGTATTCAATATTTAAAATCATAGAATCAAGGAAAGAATCACAGAAAACACTTATATAATATAATTCCGCATTTGGATCCATATAAGGTTAATATGATAGAAAGGGATCTTTGGAAAAATAGAAAAGGGATATGATCCTTTTAACTGAACCAGAGTGAGGCTCGTGTCCAATGCACTAGTGGGATCATTAATAATTGAGATCCAATTGTTTGTGTCTTAATATCACCTGCATAAGAGAGATAAGTAGGATCAGAGGATGAAGTTCCATGATCCATCCACAGAAGATCTATGATAGACCAACCTGAACATTATAAATGACGATACTAAGAGTCCCGAAGAATAAATCGATACACTCGTTGATTAGTATTCCTAAAAACTATAAACGAATAACCATGAAGATAATAGAAGGAGAAAAACTTGTGAACTTCTAAATAAACTAATGATTGAATCCATTCTTGATCATCCTTAATGCACAAGATGATTTGATCCAGAAGAGGGAGAGAAATATAAATCCCCCCACAAATTATAGAAATAGATGATTCCTCCATATTTCCGGTCTGATCATCTATACAAAGGTAAAACCACAGGGAGGTTTTAATCACTCATAGAATGAATACATTCATAGAAAGAAGGGGTAAACCCAGAGGGGAATCCTAGACTTCCGAATGTAAGGGATCCCAACCCTGTTGAAATTACAATGCACAACTAAAGAGGCTAAAACAATAAATCCCAATGATTAACGGTGATTTTCACCAGGATTGGATAAAATCCGCCTTCAACACTAAAGTAAAGAAAAATGATATGTGGGTGAGGGGGAAAACATAATCTAATAATGTCATGCCCAACATGTTGACAATGGTTTGAATCAATGGAAGTGGTGGATTCTCAACACAAAATCTATCCATGAGAGTCCACATGAGATTTTTCATTACTTCTTCAATGTAAATTGATGGAAATACCACAAAACGATTGAATCCACACCTATACTTAACTAGAATATCCTGATGCTCCTCCAGAGAACTAGGGGGATGGGAATCCAAATAATGACACTAAAGATCTTCCTTGAATGAAATTTCTTCACGAAGAACAACTTCTGAGGATCAACACACACCGTGGTCCATACGAGATATGATCAACAACTGGATTAATCCCTTCCAACATTTAGCTTCAAAGAGTATGCATGAATAATACCTTATGGTGTTTGAATAGTCCCCTAACACTTTCCATCTCTCTAAAATTATATAAAGTGTTCAATAAAATAACAATATTTAACTCTTGTTGGTGACTTCTCCATCATGTCATGATAATCCCATGATATCAAATTAGAAAATATTTTGAGTGATATTACATGAATCCTTACCACCTCACTAATGTATATCTAGATTACTTGGTGGTGTATTATACCAAACCTAATAATAATGAATTGTGCCGCCTTCATTAGGTTATTGTATAGAACCTAAATGGTATTATGGTGATTAGATATCTTGAGGAATCCCATGATGAAATACTTGGTGATGTTTTCCTATATCCATATAGGTATGGGTAATAGTTTCATAATCCAACTACACATAATAATGTCTTTAATAACTTTTTGACATAATGGGAATCATTATACATACTATTAAATAACCCTATTCTTGATAGCATACAAAAAATAATCATTGAGATCACCACACATCTTTATGCTTATAGGATGGATAGAAAATTAGGAGATATGTGCTTCATTCTAAATATCATTATCCCATTCTGGTATTGAATACTCAAATATATATTTAATAAATTATATAATTTTTATATATCCAAAATTGATCTCTGTGAAATTTCATTAATTCTTCTGTAGTTCATATTAATTATTATATTCCTCTTTAATATTAAAATTTATCCTTGCTAGAATATTTATTCGAGAAGGATCTGTTTTCACCACTTCCTATAGGATTTCGAGATCCATGAACTATATCACAATAAGAAATGTATATATTTTAATCCTAATAAGGGAAAAAATTACATGGTATTTTTAAAAAATAGCATATTTTACATTTTTTACCATCACATGATCATAATTTATAGAGTAATAATAATCAATAACCACCACAAACCATAGGATTTTATACATGCTAAAAAGTATCATTGATAATATATAATATATTATTTTATCAAAATAATATATAGCACACAATTCTCAGTAGAAATAATAGCACAGTTTCTTCTAATAAAGATTAACTACTTCGAGATCTAAATGATTAAATGGGTAACTTTTCTCATTGACCATAATATTGAGTATGAAATATTCTAAAACAATTTAAGTGCCAAAAATAAATCATCCAATTAAATTTTCTGATGAATCACTATATATCACATACCATTATTCACTACAACAATGTGGGAGTATTTGTTCACTAAAAAACCTTCTATTTTGACGATTAAAATTATCTTCATATTCATATTTTCATTGGTAATGACGCCCTTACATGAAAACATGGTTATTGACTTTGATATAATTGATAAATTTACAAAAAATCCTATATATTTTTTATTGAAATTCTAGAAACAATTATTCTTAATCATTGTGATTTGGATAGAAAAATTTCTTAGTAACTACTATAATTTAGGGATCCATCTGTGTACCCTCTCATGTAATTAGAATATTTTATACTATTATATTCATTATCATTAATTAAACAAGTATTTATTGGATGAGATATTCACATCTCTAGTTGTATTTAGAAATAACTTCAATGATCATAATCTCATCTTATATCATAGAATATATAATTATATAATCAATAATGACTACTAAAACAAATTAATGTAATACAAAACACTATTAACTGGATGCACGAAGATATTGTGAGAATATTTAAGTATAAATGGAATCAATTTAATGTCATGGTGTTTATACATTATAAAAACTGATCTATAGCACTAGAACTCTATTTTGACTATTATGTGATGATATCCAAATAGATTGTTTATCTTGGAAAAGTTTAGATATACTCACACTTGATTAAATAAATAATTATCACATGTTATAAGATAAATATTATTTATCATGAACATATTATGTTATTGAGAATAAATGAGCAGATTGAATGATCCATATTTCATGTTATTGTGAAGAATATGTGCACACAATGGATATGCACATCGTCAAATGAATTGCATATCCGGATTCACCAAGGGATACATTTTATAGTTCAAAGAAATAAATGATGAAAATTATATATGGATGATTTGAAATAAGTGTGACATTAAAAATGATTTCTATTGTTGAATAAACTTCTTGAATAATGAATTATATGGAAACTCTATGAAATAAATCATCATATTTCAGAGAAAATAGGCATCTCCTTAATTTTTATATTATCCCAAACCATGTGATCTTTATAAACCTAAGGAATAGGTAGTTGGACCATATAGTGCATGTAATTTTATTTGGAGTGTCATGTTTAGAAAGGTAGTAATAGAAATTCTACGGTTGGTTCAGAATATCATACTTTAATCCCTTCCACTTTTTTGGGATCTATATATGATGATCCAATCCATTACCAAAATAACATATCAATCAACTAGAGTTAGAATAATATAATTTTATGAAAAAATTTAACCATATTGAGATATATACATAATATTTTATTATCATTACATTGCAATTCTTCACTAATAATTCATCATATTATTATTGAGATGATGATGTGATAATAATATATAATTTATCCTTCATAATTATTTGGTTAATTTTGAATCAACTAGGACATCAATATTTATAGAGTTGATAATAATTTTCCCTTTCACCAATTCTTTTCAATACCTACATAAATATGTTTGATCCTTTTAGATTTTACATCCCTGTTGGATTTAGATGTTGATGAGACATATATTTTTAAAATCCCTTATTTTCGTTCACTTTTTATTATGATTCTTATACTCTATAATGTGGAATCATTAAACTGTGGGTGGTTTTTTCATTATATTATTCTCAACATTTAGATCATTGACTAGCCTCTTTGAACACCTTGAATATTAATTTTTTATATATAATAAATTTCAAAACCTAAAACAAATACCTTTACCCTTAGGAAAATTTCCCCACCTTCCGTCATCACATTTGATATGAATGAATATTAATAATCATTCCTCAATGGTTCTTCTAAACAAGAACATGGATAAACTCCATTTTTTATTTTTTGTCCTCAAAACCATTAGAATAAGTATTGTCTATAGTATCAATATCTACATTGATATCACATTATATGAATAATTCATAGTAATCAACATCTCTTAAAAATTACATTTATGAGATGTGGTAGGAAACTAAATATTAATTGAAATATCTGTTTTATTTTAAATGTATGTACTAGAATAATAATTTTAAAATGTAGGGATATTTTTCCCCTTGATACTCATGGATTCATCTCCCATATACTATATCTCTATGATTTAAATACCCATTTTTATGAACTGTTTTCATGTAATTTGGTTTAAAAAAATAAACAATAAAAAACCTACCATTCCAAGGATTGAATTTCCTTATCTGGTATAATATTATTAATAATCAAACACTATAAATTCAGTTCTCTTTCCAACTGATACAAATGAGTATTATTTTTTGTCATTATCTAAGGACTATATGTAATATAAATTTTATCTATGATACTAATACATTGCTAGATAGTTAGTGGATTGGACGACCAACTGACTGAAGGTTGATGTTTCTTGATGACCGACTCAATGTTATATCACCCTTCATATTATTGTTTGGAGTGTTAGAGGGGTTCATGGATTGAGATAGATGTGTTATAATAAAAATAAATGTTTCTCTCAAAACCCCATATTATTTGTATTATCATGTTTAAGAAAATTACATTTTCACACCCCTTTCATCGTTAAAATGATATCTCACAATTGAAGCCATTGACCTTAAAAAAATCATATTGTATGAATAAAAAGTCATATACTAAAATAATCACATATATAATGAAGAAAATAAAATCAAAGGTGTAATTAATTATCAACCCTAGATGTGGAATAGTTAAAATTTACATTCTCCTATATAACACTATTTAATAATAGGTTTTAGAGTATCGCATTGAACATACATTTAAAATAATGTAATATTTACCTAATTGACTCTTGGGTTACCTTAGATTGTAACTCAATAGGGTCAAATTATAATAATTATGAAAAAAATAATACAGATAAAAATATAAATTAAAACATAATTACTTACCTAAAGTCCCATTTATCATTGTACCATCTTTAACCTCATTTGTAGTTAATTTATAATTTTTTAAAATATAAATCAAAGTCATAATAAATCTTATCTAACTATTTATATTTCTTTTATAATCTCCAATCACCAATTTATTAACAATTCATCATGGAAATCAATATTCAGGTGTTTGTTGTTTTGATTTCCATGAATGTTTAGATTATGTGATTATAGTCCATGAACATTATAATGGATTAATAAGCTCAAAAATGTTAATCATATCAAAAAATCCATATTCATTTATTATATAATTTTTTGGATAAACCCTTGTATGTTAGTGATGAAAAATATATGATATAACTTTTTTGTAATTGAAGTTTGTATTTTTTCACGAGGGATGTTTTCATTTTTGTAATAAATGAAAAAGGTAATAAATAATATTAAATTTAAAAAAATTACTTAAGTCACAAATATAATATATAGTCATTATAGCTATCATATTAACCATACATTTCATGTATTCATTAAAAATAGAACGTGTTGCTTCATTGAGTTTTTAGTTTGTAAATATACATAAGAAAAGTTTTTATTTTGTATCTGTCGAAAAACAGCATGACATTTTTTACAAATATATAATAACATCATCTATGTATATTAAACGTATTTATATTATTATATTATTATGTTATATATTATTTTATTGTACTTTTTGATCAAATAATCAAGATGAAGGTCAACACTACAATATATTTCTTTCGATCATAATCTTTATTAATAAACTCAATATGGTTTTATGGATGGGTCTTCTGAGAATAAAATAAATATTAGTATATTAGACGGTTGATTAAGAATGTATTTGGGAAGAGAAGTTGATATTATGTTACAATGTGTTGTGGGATATTTAGAGGAGTGGGTTTCATTTTATAAGTGCCTTGATTGGATCAATATAAATTATCAAGAACATTAAAATATAATTAAAACACTCTCCTATGAATGATTTTAAATAATAATATTTTCTATAAAATGTGATCCTGGTTGAAATGCATTCAACATATTAAATTAAATTTATATTTTAGTGTTTCCTTCGACAATAATACCTTTATTATATTCAAATTTTACCACTATAAAGGTGATAGAATTTCTAAAAAGGACATATAATTTTGACTAAAAATAAAATTGAAAATATAACCTAATTTCAAAATGATGACTCTATATAACAAATTAATTTTTAAAAATTAAATTAACAATAGTGATATAATTTAATTTAAATATACATAATAAAACACCTAAAACTAATTTTGTTTTAAATCTATTATTAATAATTAAAATAATTATATTCAAATTTATTATATAGTAATAACCACAAGATTAATATTAATTTTCAATATTTGAATAAATTATCTAAATATTTCATTAAAATAATTCATCACAAATTAATGTGTAAGTATAATAACATAATAATTAATTGGAGTCCTAAATAAAATATTCATAAAATTATATATTTTTCACCTTCATAATATTTTATCTTCAATTATAAATATTTCATAATCAATGTAAAAATTATCAATAAATTTTCTGAATGTGTGAATAATAAATTAACATAAGATAAACATAAATAATAGAAATTATTTTTAAAATAAATAAATATAATAAAATTAAGTTTTTAGGCCAATGATTATTCCTTATCCAAGAACTAATACACTTTCATTCAGTAAAAATTTTCTTCTGTATCTAAAATATCTTTAGAATAATGAAATTTTTTATATTTGTAATTTTTTTTGTAAATTAACTAAATTATTTTAATTTATATTTTCATTCGGATTTATACACATTTATATATTCTTCTAACCTCATAGGATAAAAAAATCATCTAATTTATAAGAAGTTAATATTTTCTAAAATATAGTGGTGTAAGAGTGATTTTAGACTATTTTATTTCACAGTCTATTTTTCACACTTATTTATGTATCATATTTTTATCCCCATGATAAATATTTTGACTTTTCATTCCATATTTACAATAAAATATATTTATATTGTATTCTTGTAAAATTCAACATTGTCACACCCACATGAAATACTCTATCTTACAATAAAAGAACAGTTTTTTAAAATATTTGAGAATTGAAAATTAATTAAAAAAATAAAAAATGTTAAATTTTATTAAATTAAACCACATATGAGTATTTAAAAAAATCACATGATCTAAATTAATGTAAACTTCTTATTATTATATATCTCATTATTAATCAAACTATGAATTATAATTTCATTGAAACATAATTAAGTATATTATTTAACCCTTCAAAAAACTAAATCCAAAAAATTAAAAAAACCCAAATGTTGTATTATAATTTATTTACATGACACACCCAATTTAAGATTTTTAATCCTTGAATTTATTTATTCATATTAATTTGTGTATACCGATTATTTAAAAAACCTATTTACCTTATCATTTGTTGTTATAATTAAATTTAAAATACATGTGTGATATAAATAAATCAAGACAATGAAACATGTTATCCACGCATATTTAATTCCTTATACATTGATTTATTCTAAATATAAACATGTAGATAAAGATATATCATGAATATAATATCATATCTTCTAATGTATTTATCTCTATAATAATAAATATTTAATGGATACTCCAGAAAATTCAAATCCACCTTAATATTAAAATATGTCAAATCAATCACAAGTAAAGTATCATGATAATAATTTTGAATTATATACATGTGGAATATTAATTGAATCCATCATATATATGAATAATGTTTTAACCAACATTCTACCAATCTATCTCCCTCGATAATATTGTAAGGGAAATTAAAACTATGTTAAAACTCTATAGATATTATAGATGTTCATTTTTCATACCAATGTGAGTCTTTTATGATTATAGAGTAACTAATTAAAAAAATATGATAGCCGCCCAAAATAATCAATGGTTTTTTTCCCACATGAATGTAGACTTCTTGTAATCTCGAATAATAATTACATTTTATTTTATATCTAACAACATCATCATCGCGTCTATAACTACCACACCGTTCATAATCAAATATCTTATAGAATTAAATGAACCCTCATAAAAATATATATATTATTGAATATTATTGATGGAATTATATCTATTTATATGAAAAAATATGACCAAATAAATTAGATTATTCAATGACTCTAGGTAAACATGGATGCATATCTTTGAAATATCCTATTTGGTAAAGATTATCCACTACATTTGTGCATCATCGTGTGTATATAATGATGATTTGATGAACACATTCATATTCAACTAATAATATAATTTCATATATGTTTGTGATATTAATCATGCATATTTTTTTTACATGCATTTTTCATTAGAACATTCTCATCTTCCAATGCCTCCACATTATAAATCATTGAAAAATTATAAAATAATTCTGCCTAATTAACTATAAATATGTCATATTAAATAATTTAAAAAATCAATCATACAAATTATAACATAAAATCATCTATGAAAATTGGGTATACCCATAAAATTCCTTATAAATTTCACCCCCATCATTTAAAAATATACTATTGGATGATACAATCATCCACTAAAAAAATGATATATTAATACCCACTAATATAAAAGAAAACCAGAATGAAAACAAATGAAAATTTTATATATTTCATTTAAAATAATATAACTCTTCAATGTGAGACAAATATTTTAAAATTTTAAAATTAAATATATATACAAATATAGCCTATGAATATTTCTCAAAACCAATATCCATATACTCTTAAGAAATAGTAAAACCCCATGTAATAGTAAAATATATTCCTTATACATGGTATCACCATTATGAAAATAACTATTCAGAATCATATATCTTTACTCCGCCACTTTGGAATGTCTAAACATAGAGTTGTTGGTTTTCTCCACCAATGTCTTTTTCACTACTGATATATATTGGAATGATAGATGAAAATTGTCCTCTATTTTATAATGAAATGATGAATAACATTATTAATTTTAATTCATGACCCATGAGCTAAGAATATCACCATTAGTATTATGAATAAATGAATAGTCAAATATAATATCCAATCTAGGGGTATATGTGATCATTCTCACCTATACAATGAAACATTAACCCGATATTAATTCAATGATATTCCAATACCTTTGAGAAATGTAATATCTCAATGTCTAATTAATAATATTAAATTAAAAATATATTAGTTAGATTTATTACATCAAAACATAAGTGTAAAACCCCACATAAATTCTCCAAATTATCATTAACATATTTATATTCATGATGATGAATTTTTTTTAAACCATAAGAAATTAGTTTACGCCCTCACATTGATACACATCCTCACTCAAAATTATATGATTAAAATTTAAATAAAAAATAATAAATATAAACATTAGGTAACTGAAGAACTAGAGAGATCATAATATTCTCCATTACATATTCAAAATAATCTAAAATCTCCTATGTCCAATAAAATACATCCCATTTCATACAAAAATTTTATAATGGTATTTCAATTTTGGATTACATTTAGATGAATCTCTTAAAGACTCAATACAAATATATGAAACTAATTTGTTTTTAAAAAAATATTTTGTGTAATTCACCAAAAAATATCCTTGGTCATCACTAGGTTCACTGAAAAACTATTATCTAAAATATAATAAATTGGAAACATACCTATCACATATGGAATAAAAAAAATTCATTTTTCTATTAAAATTTATATTACTTTAGTAACTCTAAAACAATCATAATATTATTTATATTATAATTTTATATAGTAAAATAGACCAATATATCACCCATGACTTCTAAAAAAGTAATAATGTTAATGTTGAAATACAATATTAATAAACCCAATAAAAGATAAAGCATAATCACAACTCAAATATTCAATAATAAAACCTCAAAATACATTTAATTTCAAATGTTTATATCAATGAGAAATATTATTCCTCAAACAATTTTTTTTATTTAGATCATAAATAAATTATCATAAAACATATATACTCTTTTACCTGATGTAAAAATATATTAATTTTAGCAAGAGGATTGAAATATTTTACAATAACCTTATTATATTATAAATAACCTATACTAAATCTGACCCTTCCACCCACAAACATTTTAGTGAAGTCATATGTGTCCAATGAGGACAAAAAATTGCAAATGAATCAATTTCACAATAACATAGACATATTAATCCTATAATTCTATAGTATGATATGTTGATGTAATAAATATATATAAAAACAATCTAGAATAACCCTATCCTAATATAACTATATCACCATAGAGGTGGAATCCTAGCCACTTATAAAATCAAACCTGTATAATACCTCATAAATCATTGAAATAACTCAACCTTTATATTTTATTAAAAAATTGTCAATATCACTAGATAAGAGATAAAATCATTTGATGTAACAATTCGCTTTGAAAGCTGTAATCCACTGTCTATATTAATTACTACAAGATCACAATTCAATTTATAGAAAATCACAATCCAGTTATATAATCTAAACCAACAGTGAATGGATTAAAAATAATAAATAACATTGTAAACAACATACGAGAGTTTTCATAATTAAAACGGGTTGGAATAAAAATGACCTCAACCTACAACATAATAACAACAAAAAACCCCTGTAAGAATCATTCTACTACCCACTAAATCTGTCATCTCAAGTGGACTTAATTAATTATCCTCTATAATCTATAAAACATAATATTGGAATGGGGTTATTAATTAATATAATGTCATTGAAATAGTAATCAAATGTTATTTTCAGAAAAATTAGACCACAAACCCTATTTTATCCACTTACACATGAGCATATATAACATTATGTAATATGTTTTTGGTATCCAAGAAGAATAAAACATATTAATGATATCTAACTCATCTAATGTTTTATCATTATCCCTAGGGATGATGGGATTCTTCATGAATTCTTTCTCCCATGAAACCAACTATTTTTTTATTTTTTTATATGTAGAGAATAGGGTAGAATATAATCATGAGGACATTGATGAATCCAACAAGTCTATCAATGTGTAACTAAATTCATCACAAAAATTTCCATTCCTATTAAATAACGTATTAATATATCATGTATTCTCTTTATTAAAATATAACATAAATATACAAATCTATATATCCAACAATTTAATTATGCACTACTTACTCCTATGATAATATATCATTCATGAAATTGTATATATTTTCCCCACTTTATCCATTATTATATACATTATAAATTTCATTAAACCATAGCTCTACCCTATGAAATACAATTCTAAGAACCCTCTAAGGCAAAACTCTTAATTTTCACAAAAATTACTATGATCATTATTTTTTTAATATCCAAACAATTAGACAAAGAAAAAAAAAATTCCAATCCATAATATGATCTCATTCATTGAATTTACAGGAATTTGATGGTATCTTAAATTATCATCAGTTATAATATAATAATAATAATGAATCAAATACAAAAGAACACAAAAAATTATTCATTTAAGGAAATTAAATTCTATATAAAAAATATATCAAATTTCAATTCAAGTAATTTTTTTCATTAATATAAATCTTCATATAGATATCAAGAGTCTATGTCTTCTTGATCATAGTAATATCACTACCACATATGAATAGAATTTGACGTTGTAATAATATACACCCAAAAAATGTACTGATAAATTATCAAAGTCCCCATATAGTTATTTATTTGTTGATAAACAATTAAATCAATATGAATCAAATTTATATTTTAATAAATAGTGATAATTAAATTATTCATTATAATATTATACTTATAAAACACAGTTAATGTTATATTTGAGAAATATCTAGACATTGTATCAACATAATGAGTCAGAGCCTCAGTACATATTATAAATCCTCCAAATTATCCTTTAGATTATGTCTCACCACTATAATAACTATAAATTGGGAAATTAAATACTGTAATAGATATAAATGACTATTTTCAAACAATACAAACACATCATTGACCTCAATATATATCATAACTTAAAACATTTAATAATGAATCATTATTATCAAAAACATCACGACTCATTAATCCAAACTTATTAAGTTACTATGCAATCAATGTGGTATTTTCAATATACATATCATTAGTTTAAAGGTTGTAAATTATTTAATAGGGTTACATGTATAATAATCTTGTTTATTAGGTATATTTTACAATCCAGGTTTATATAACATTGATTACTTGTTAACCCTGAAATCCCTAGCATTCCATATAATAAATTCAATCCCTAAACCCAAAATTGTGTTATATTTTATGATCATTTTGTCCATTTAATATTCCACATGAGTTGAAAATAATTTTGTTTTTTAAGAAAATTTCTTATTTCAAATCAAATATGTTGGAATCAAAAACCATTGGTATATCATAGAACTAATACAGAATTAATAAACCTCAAAAATTTAAATATTTTGAAAAATACTCATAATTACATATTTTACAATGTATAAGTTGGTAGAATTTAAATAAAATTAAATTGGTGTTTATCATACTATTCCACATGTATATCAATTGTTAAACACCTTTACTCAAAAATAAATAAATTTATCTCTCAAATAAAATACTTTGTCTATGGAGTAAAGGATACTCAAATATTCTTTAAAATATATAGAAATAAAGCATTAAAATATTATATTAGAAATTAATCAATGATTTTAAATTTAATTAATATGTTTCCCAATATAACAACCATGTTTTTGTAAAATGACAATGATTGTTTTTCCATTTATTCTGTTAAAAATAAGTCAACAAATAAATCATCTATCATTGAAAACAAACCAATCCATGACAATTTCACACCTTCAAATCCACACAAACATTCCATTATAGATTATATCAAGTAAATTACATTATGAAAACATAATTCTAATCATACACCAAAATTCTAGGTATCAACCTCTCATAACGATGAATACCATTTCCTAGGTAGTAATTAATAAAATATTTCATTCATTCCACATATCCAATAAAGTCCACCAAAATGTTTTTCATATTGGTAAATTTCTTGAATTATTAACATTACTCATATCCTTTTTATAAAAATTAATATAATATCATTAGTATTTTATATTAATTTGAAAAAACCCATATATACATCTAACAAAACCTCAACACGTATCCACCTTCATAGCATATTCAATACACATAAATTAGGTTTATCTAGGGGATTAAAAGAGATTGGAGTAAAATCACCTTCTTCAATTCTTGAAAAAACACATTCCAATAACCACATAAAAATAGACAAACATGATGGACATCCAATTCTAAATTTAAAATAACCCCATTATGATTAGGCAGGACCCATATAGAATATACACCTCTGATGTTTTAATCATTGTTAAATTTATATTAATGAAATATTGTTGAATATACCATTAAAAACATACATATCCCCCATTAACATCATACAACATAATATTACACCATTTTTATAATGGAAATATGTTTCTTGATAAAAAATACCCCATACTTATTTTCAATGACCCATTCTAAAATACAAAAATACAACTCACTCACCACATAGAATAATTTCAATAATGTTTCATTCATATAGCCCCAAAATTCAATATGGGGACTGATAAAATAAATTATTTATATTCCTAAATAATAATCCACGTATATATCATTATAAAAACACACAATTTTATTCTAACATTAATGGTATGTAATAACTTCCTTTAAATAAATTATATTTAAATATATATATAGTTTCCACTTAATTAAATATTTTATTAATTCTCAATCCTAAAATAAAATATACTAGAAATTTCTCCCATTACAGGTTAATAAATTAATATTTATAAATATTTTATTTATTCTAGTAATAATTTAATACTTCATTTCCACCACTTTTTATTTCCCATTTTAGAACACCTTTTAATAGATAATATCTATTTTAATTTTTTATAGACATTAATTAAAAAAAATTAAATATTCCAATTAATTATGTATTAACTAAAAACATAGAAAATAAAATTCAAAAATATTATTCAATGATATTGTAGTTTTTTTTCACTGCACTATATTAGATGTTGAATATTTTTCCACTACCATCGTTAATGATCCATTATTTTTTTAATCATTTTACACCTTTTATAATGAAAATTTCTAGATCATTTCAACATATAATAAATAGAAAAGAGAAAAAGGGTGAATTGATCTTTATGAAAAGTAATTAAAATGTGCATCATATATCTAATTCATCCATTAATTAAAATTTCATTATTCTCCTAACATTCCACTAGTAGCATTATGTCACAATATGCTCCTTTATAAATCAATTCAACAATTAATACCCGTTATTAATTCTATTAATATGAAATTATAACATGTTTGATTAATTTTTTCTCTAAAATTGAACATTATGAGCAACTAATAAATTAACATGTTTAATGTAGAACACCTTATTTTTTTAATTGAAATTATTAATTTAATTAAATTTACTTTTATTAAAATTTATTTCAACCACCATATAAAATATTCAAAAATTATATAATAACCAGAAAAAAATTGAAATATATAAAATACTTGTAGGAGTCAAATTTTCTTACTATAATTTAATTAAATAATTCCTCTTGAGAATGGTAAAATTTACACATCATTAATTAATGTTAAAAAAGTCCCCAAAATTTAAATAACTCATACACATTAGATATATTGGTCTGTGTAAAAATGAAATTTCATATTTTTTTATCATGGAAAATACACATATTTTTGAAATCAATCCGCAATATGAAAACTAATTTTTGAAAAGTGAAGATATGAAATAAAAATAAACAATATATTAAATAAATCATATAATTGATTTTGTTAAAGTATTTGAAGGAAATATTATTTAAATTCTATTGAAAAAATTTGTTACATCATCAAAATCACTATAAAGTGATTATCAGTCACCAATTTTGAAGCAACATTCATCAAGAACGTACATTGAGACATTGTATTCTTAGTAGATAATATATTAGGGTAATAATTCTCTCAACAAATATCCAACTAAAAGGCGGTGTATAAAAGGAACCTAGTAGAAATTACATTAGACCCAACATATTTCCACAAACTATAATTATATTTTTTGTATCATATCACTATTTATATCAAAAAAATACTCATAAATGTTCTATAAATTCAAATTGTCATTCTATTTGAATTATACATGAAAAATACTAATTGATTAAAATATAAATTATTAAATTTAAAAAAGAGGATATAGATGTTAGAGATACTTAATAAGGACAATTGGTGAGTTAATAAAGAGGGATTAAATTTTTTATTTAATTAACAATGATTATTAAATCAGAATTTTTAATAATTAGTCAATATTTTAAAAAATATACAGTATGTTTTTTTGATATAGATTATAAAAAAATAGAATATATATATATATATATATTATTGAGTGTATTATTTTTCATATTAATTTCATTATATAATAATTTTTTGGGAAACAAAAAAAATTAGTTGAACTTTTCTATTGTAGTTTGTTGGATATTCTATTAAATTATTATTTTTTAGGATAATAAATTTTAAAATTTCATCACTAAGAGTGATCCATAAATCTAATGAAGCAACCAATGTCATCATATATTTAAAATCTTGAAAGTATTTATATTATTCTTTTTTTTAAATTTTATTCCTTATGTTTGTATGGAATGTTTCTGAACATTTTTCCATGCTAACTGATAGGGAATTTTGATTATGGAATATTATGAATAAATTTAAAAGATATATCACTATTTTATGACCCTATGTATTTATTTATCAATAACCACATAAAAAATCTGATAAATATGATAAAATATTATTTTCAATTTTAAGGATTTTATATAGTAACTGAATTCCCATATATTCTTCATATTATCAATGTTAAATCAATATTATTGGAAATAATCCATAAATACACTTTTTGATGAACAACAAGGACCTCTTTTCAAAGTATAAAAAACATTCCTAGAAATAATTTCAATTATATTCAAATATATTTCATGAAACTAACTTAAACATATAACATATTTATCATAAAATATAATAAAATATGGAATGCTAGGGAATTACTCAAATTTAACCCATATTATATCTCACTCAAAGGGAACCATTAAACCAATTTTTATGAATTACTTCATATATTTATAATGATTGTACGTTGGGAATTAATGACCATATAACATTTATATTTTATATTATTACTTTACCATTTCCAACTAATTAATGATGAATTGTAAATAATGTAATTATATATCATAATATTTATATTTTAACCAAAATAATCATTACAGATCATGTTATATTGGTGAGTTATTGTATTGTGTGACACCATAGAATAATTTTATTGGGAATGGCTTACATATATAGTGGTATTATAATGTAAAATATCCATTAAAATAAATTTATGGATTTGGTCCCTTATTAATCATTACACAATCAAGCCTCGCAAAAATGAAATAATAGATAAGAACTAATATATTTTCACAATTTAATCACTTTATGAGTGAAAATAAAAAAATGATAATTTTTTATCTTTACTTTTCAGAATTATATAAATCTATAAATTAAATGAAAATAAAATCATTTAATATAACTTATTAAACATGAAAATCTACTGAATTCAATATCTAAAATAGAAAATCTACGAATTTTTTAAAAATATTTATGACTATATACATGTTAATGTAAAATATTCAAATATACTAAACCCATAATAATTATTAATTGTTTAAATATATATTTATGTAAATATTTTAAAAAATTATATATTCTATGATTTTAATAAATTTACCATTAAGATGTAATTTTTTTAAAAAAATACTTATATGACACTTAAATGGCCTATAGACATGTGATATGTTCTTTTTATCACACTTTTACAACTAAAAGTATATATATGTACCAATTCCCGATTTACCAAAAGAAACACATCTATAAATATTTCACTATGATGTAATCAATGTAAAGCTAAAATACCTCCTGAAAATGGTCATTATACGTTAAAATCAAAAATTTATTCTCAATTCTGTAATTTATAAAGGTATTCATAAAATATTATAAGTAATTCATTGTGAGTATAAAAAAAATATGAGAAATATTTGAAATGAGATTAATTATTTTGAATTTACCATTCATGTATATAATAACTATCTTGGTTAAATTAAAATCATTTACCCTTATATATCATATATAAGGAGAAATAATTACTTAATAACTTACCAATACATATAAAATTTATCATTCAATATATGTGACCAAATGATTTAGAATAATATATAATGATTCATGAAATATTCATCCTCATTAAATGATGAAATAAAAATATAATAGATAAATATTAAAAAAATTTGGTTAGGATATGGTTGTAATGTATAATTAATAAAGGTCATAAATACTACTAGATTATTGAAATTCTAAAACATAATGAATAGAAACTCATAATGCTAACAAAATATTAAAATTTTAATTTTTTAATCCTCCAATTACACACAATGAATAATAATCTTAACCTAAAATTTAATTTTCTAAAATATTGTATCCTATCATGAGAAATTACATAACTTGTTTACATTATTCAAGGGTTATAATTTTTTATTACAAACTAATGTATTCACTAACGTGGAAAAAAACTATAAAATATAGTCATAATTCATGGATATTAATAAATGGCCTCACAATGGGGTTTTACTCTATAATATTAATCCCCTATTACATAATGTTTTTCCTCTAAATCATTATTACCTATTTTCCCTATATTTATGATTTATATAGATATATGTAAATATAAAATGTTAGTATGACTCAACCAAAATGTTCCCACACACCCTAAAATATGTGGAAAATATGGGGAAATTGATTTTTATACCATAATATCTTATCATCATGTTAATGAGAACTAAAAAAAATACCAACCAATCATATCTCATAAGTAAATATTTTTAAGTGAAATTACATTAGGATTTCACATTACATTCCTTACTAGGCGGAATCAATGTAGTTTGAACACATAATGGAATTAGTATATAATAAATCACAAAAAAATATAGATATTGATTATAATTAATTTTGTATCAGTTAAGTAGTAATATTAATATTGAAAAATAGTAATACATCTCTACACACCATATTGTGAAATTTTTATCAAAGGATCTAAAATACTATTAAAATGACTGAATAAAGGTATGTCCATAATTAAATTTCAACATATGGGTTTCCCTTTATAACTAAAATCATTTTATTAATATCAATGTATTTCTCTAAAATTTAAATTAACATCTAATGTATTTATATATCATTACATATTAATTATTCATATTTAGAAAAAGATGAATAACTTATCTATATTTTTACTTGTTTTGTATGCCTTATATTTGGAAATAGTAAACTTTTTAAGATGTATCATCAGAATCTATTTCTATTCGTCGAATATTTGAAACTTGTTAAAGGGTTATTAAAATTGTCCTTATTTTTTGAGTCAAAAATATTAGTTATTTATAATAAATTATAATTTTTGAAAGAGGTAATAAATTATATATTTCTTTAAAATATCCAAAACAATAGAATCGCATCTACCCAAACTTATTTGGATTAAGTTTCTTCTCTTATTTATATAACATAATTCATGAATTTCCACAATCATAATTAATGTTTCTTGTTTTTTTATGTTTATATTAAATATCTAACCCTCACCATGGTCATTTCTCATATTCAACAGAGTTTGTTTTTTGAAAATAGTTATCATTTAATAATATCAACAGGTTAATGGATATAAAATTTGAATTTATTTGAACATAATACTACAATTCCAATAACAATATTTAAATATATTGTTATCCTTATAAAATAATTAAAAGATCATATTTTTATAGAAATTTTATAAATAAAAAATCCATATCATTACCATAATTATGATGTGGATATTCCATATATTATTTTTTTATAAACATTTTAAAAAAATATATTTTTAAATAATGAAAACAATGAAAATAATTGTATATTCAACAATATAGTGCATATAACAAAGATAAAATTGGTCTCATAGTCATATATTTCTGTTTCTGGTATTACCGATTATTATTATTGAACTATTGTTGATATATAAATAATTTTCTTCATTTTTTATGTATTTCAATGATTTAATCCAATCCAATTTATCAATTTTATTTACTTTCATTGATTTGGGAGTTATAGTGTATCTTGGGTTTAAATGTGAAAATTACATAAATAAAAAATATGGATAGATTTTAATCACTTCGGTAATTTGATCAAAACATTTATTATGTATATCCAATTAATGTGATTAAATTTTGTTTTTATTCCTTGATTAATTTTAATCATCTTATTATTTATGATTCGAAGATAATATTGTAATCCAAGGGACTAAAAAAGTTAAACAATTTGGATAATAAATTTGGATGACCTTGTGGACCATACCTAACTAAATTAATCATAAATAACCCTAAGGACCTCCAATTTATGTGATTACAATTTTATTTTAAAGAATATTTTTGTGTTATTAGTATGATGAATATATTGATGATTTGGTTCCATTACGCCGGCCATTGGACACTCTAAATTTGTGGAATGAAAAGGATACATTTAACCAGAATAAAATTTGGGAATTAATTGGCCATATATCTTTCTACATAGGGATGGTCATGATGAAATTTTTTGATGTAACATACAAGATATTTATAAACATCATTCAATAAGACAATATTCCATTATTCAACCACTAAATTTGATTATAATTATCAATAGATTGGTGGAAATACTCTAGAGGAAATCCATATGAGAGATTTAGAAGATCATAAATTTGAAGACCCATGGATGGAACCCCCATGTCCTATATAAGGATGATTTCACCCATGTTGAAGGAGAGTCAAACACCAGTAATGGAGAGTATGATGTGGAACTATGATTTCTATAGGCACTCGAGATTTCACATCACTAAATAAAATAATTTTAATTCATGAATGTGATCTCAGAATCGAATTATCCAACTTAATTTAAACACCATCAAAGAGATTTTTGGATCCCACAACCTGAACCAGAAATTCCAATTCCTTTTTTTATTGATTTCAATTTTTCATTACATGTTAGTTCTTACAATTATTTAATTTAAATTACCTGAAATTCAATGAATAAATAAAAACAAAGAAAATAATTAGATTAGTTGATATATAATATGTAGGTAAACTACTTAGAAAGATCCTCAAGTGAGATTTCATTGGTAAGCCTATGTGATAAATTAGTAAAATTAGATGTCTTTTTCTATGCCTTATGATAGGAATATCTCAAAATTGGAATCTCTACTGGGAAGTTAATTAGTAGTTTATTTAATTTTGAAATTTTCACATTGTATATATAATTTTCTATTTTTTTTAAAAACCCATTAAATGATTTCTTCCATGATGTTTTCAAGTGATAATTTTTTCAATGCCTAGGAAAATTACTCACATGTGCATGATGATGAAACAAACTACACTGAGGAGGACCTCCAATGGAGGGAATATGTGCTTATAATATAGGTAATGAATATGAAAAGATTTATAGAAACACAGATCTCGCCTAATTATTTTAGGGCCATGGTCATTATGATAGGAAGTAAGATACAAATAATCATTTCTAAGAAGGAAATGTCATAGGTTTTCCCCAATTCAACTAAACAAATCCAAGATGATGATGCCAATATTGAGGAATATCAACAGCCCAACAATTTTAGGATCCCTATTCATGATGACCATAATGAACATGAGTGTAACCATAAGGAGGAAGACGTTTCCTATGAACTATGTGGGGGAGATCAACAAGATATGGATAAATTCTGGAATGAGTATGAGTTACAACATGATCTCTTCGATACTTATAATGTAAAAGAGCTGGTATCATTGCATGTAACTCTATCCATGGAAGAGGAGAATGTAACCCCCCCCCCCCGAGATTTAATGAGAATCATTATTTTTAATTTTTTTGATGTGTATTGTTGTACGATTCACCAAGATTAGATTGCACTATATGCAACACTAAATTATCTTGTAGTATATGCAACACTATTATGGGCTTCTGATGCACACAATTTCAAGTTATTTCGAATAACATTCATTTTACACAACACCAAGTATAGATATTGATTAATGTATAACTGAACTATATTTCGAGTATGTTATATGTAACACCAAATGAAGCTTTCCCTACACACAACCCTAACTTTCCTTTCATTACACACAAGAGCGACCTTCATTGATAGCTTGTGTTGTAAGCAATACCGAGTTTCACTAAACAAATTATATGTTATTGAAATATTATATAAACTAGCTGTCATGAATAGTTATAACTAATTTTTTAAATATTATAAATTTTATCTTTCAAAATGGACTACATTTTTTGATTTGGAATATCGAAATTAACTTAGGGTGAGTTTTTTGGTATTTTCCTGAAAACATTCAGTTCTTGATGAATAGTGAAAACACTGAGTTATTGGTTAAAATTGAATTTTTATATAAATAAAAATTTATATTATTTAATATTATTTTAGGAAAACTTTGATACATAATACCTATATAAGTTCAATGTAATTCATTGGAGTAATTTTATAATAATTTTTTATATATAAAATTTTTATTTTTATTTTTACTTTATTTTACCCACCTCCTAGGAGAATGTTCAAATTTACATAAAACAAAATTTTAGCACTTCTGTTAGTTTAATTTAGAAAATCCGAGAGACATGATTAATAATAAGGAGTAAAATGTGGTGCAATAAGGCAAAAATAATTTTTGGTGAATAGAAACGTTGAACTTTTATTTACCGCGGTTAAAAGTAAATAGGGTAATTAAGGGTAAAAATGATATTATTATTACCCTAACACATGTCCGAATTCTATTTCATAAGTTTAATTCGGCCGGAAACAACCTTAGGTGTAAAATATTTCCCTTTAAGTCCACATGGATTAGATTAAGACATTTATTATTATTTTATTTAATGAAGAGTTAAAATAGTTAAAATAAATGTTTAATAAATAAATGTAGTCTCATACAGAAGATAGATTTTACAATAAAAATTCATTATAAAGATATTTTTTTTACATAATGGTATTTTATTTATATTTTTTAGACTTTAAACAATTTAATTTATTTATGACACAATGATGATGTAGTAATTAATTTTTTAATGAAATATTAAAGTAATTGATATTATAAATACAAAAATAAATGTAATTTGAGTCTTTTTATGAGTTACACTAAATTTATAGGTTAATATATCATATTAGGGTTGGTTAGATGAAGTTTTTTCTAAGTAATAATGCTGTTATGAATTTAGAAAAAACAAAATACCAAATAGTGTCAAAATTGACATAAAAGAGTTTTTAAAAGAAATATTATATTATTAATTGATATAATGCTCCTAAAAATCTAAGGATAGAGGAAAAGACTTATATAATAATATATACGACATTGATGAACCAATTAGTGTTCTATTGGCAGTTTATAGTACGTTTATTATCCATATAGTGAAACAATAGATGAAGACAAAGTAAAAGTAAAATAATACAACTTAGAGTTAAATCTAAATGATAAGGATCAAATGGTAACCTAAACATGTATAAAACCAATTGGTTGAATGGTTTTAAACCAATCTCGACCCTATCCTCAATATAAGATAGTTTGGAGCCATTATAAACCAAATATGAATTTATTATAAAATAATATTTTTTGTTTTTCCTATGGTGCCCCTTACCCCTATTATAAAAGGGCACTCCCCCTTCTCTCTAATTAAAACCTCCAAAGCCATTTGGCTTAGACAACCCCTGACCAACTACCCTCTCAAATATCCTCCCTTCATCCTAGAGGCATTAAATTAGTTATAAAGCCATCCTATGGAGCCCTTTTGATGAAATCAAAAAGATGAACCCGGAGAGGTGGTAAATATCTCACCACCTATTTCAAGAACCATTATTTTTCCACTTCCTCATTAATTGTAATTTCCATTCTAAAATAATAACTGCAGTATATTATATATAATTTTATTTTAATATTAAAATTTTACAACCATATTAGTTATATTATCCCTCAAATGAATGAAAAAGTCACCACACATGCATATGTACGTCTTACCGTCTCCACATTGTGGTGTAGTTTGTTATTCAATCGTTTCATCATTTGGATGTGTATAATATTGAGTATAAATGATATACATTATAAATATAACATTATTATGATTCTTTATATATGATATACCATCCAATTATACAATTTTAATATCAAAAGAATGATATTGTTGCTCGTGTGTACATACTGACTACCGTCTCCACGAACACGATGAGATTCATTTTCCCTAAGTAACCATTCAAGTGTGGTTATAAAGTATATATAATCAGTAATAAAGAATGATATTACATAATAATGATACTGGATTTATTTACATGTATGATTCATTTACTAAATTCCATTCAATTCAATAAGGAAACGAAAATAGCATTCATGCGTACGTACGACCTACTGTCACCATGAACGGTGTATTTCATTCCATTTATTGATATATCGTATATATTTATATGATGAATATATATTATATATATATCACGTTTTACATTCTGGAATTAAGTAAATCAGGATATAAGTGATAATATCAAGCACAACAAGTCGAAACAGATACGATAAATGAAACGATTTTACCCAAAACGCTGCTCTAACAAGGAATTGACAAATGAATGGGTAATATAAAGTCATAAGTGAATCATATATGATTTCATAAAGATTAATCTGGTTCTGTTATAAGTTAATAATATGTTTTAACCCACTATACTAGAGTCTCAGACACATAAGGTAGAAATTGGACTTAAGGTATGGGATAATTTTCCAATCTCATTTTTTTCCTAGATTGCTTATACATAAGTATTTACTGGGTTATATTTTTCATCCATGACCATAAAAATGTTTTTCATAAAGTTTTTAATATTATTATATGTATGTTTAATGTCATGTTTACCCTCTTTAAATTTTACTTTTTGTTATGGAAGTAATCCTTCTTTTTTTCACAATACGTGGTACTTTTTGACTTTTCCGTTAACAGTACTGGGAGATTGTTTTTTTAACTTATACAACATGAACGGTATTTTATGGTTTCATAACGCCTTATTTTCATGAATCTTACTCTACATGATTTCATGAATATTTTCAAAAAAATCCTTTTCTTTTAAAATTTCATGGCATTTTTTGAAAAGAAAATGATTTTGATGAAGAAAGGATATTTTCCTCAAGAATTCATTTCAAGGGTTTTATCAAAACCATTTTCCATCAATGATGAAATTATTACATATGTGTATGTTTCATTTATAACATGGTTTTACTTTTCTTATGATTAAATTATATCCATTTGATTTATATGGATTGTGTTATGATGGCATGATGTTTATGAAACCCATTTTATTCTTTGGGTTATGATGAATGATTTATGTTTATGTTGTGGAACACGTGAGAATGATTTCATTTTGAGATCAGTGGGACCTATATATCCCTCCAATTAATTGGGTAATGACTTATATCTCATGAGATAGACATGGTTGTGGGAGTGAGTAAATTTGATATAGTAATATCTGGCTGGAACAGCAGGTAAACATGATTCAGTAATGGACTTTGTCTGCTATGATGGTCTTGGCAGCAATGCCATGGCTACTATGGAAATCATATCATGTTCTGAAAGGTTTTCCACAATTACATGCTTTATTCATATGCTATATAATCATTATTGAAGTTCCATTATGATCGATTCCTTACGTACTACCATGTTTAGTGTCATTTCTCTTGATTTTGATGTTTAAACATTATGTTCATGTTTTTATGTTCAAATGTATATGGGTTGTTTTATTTTCTCCAGGATTACCATTACAATGCATTTGATCCCACCCTTTTTATGTTTAATTTTCCCCCAGGATATAAAGTAGAGTTTTAGGTATGAAAAAAAGGAATATCTTTATGGGAGATGTTGAAGATCTTTAACCATGATTAGATTATTATGTTCCGAGTTTCCAAAGACACTAAATGAATATGGTAATTGAGAGATTGTTTTGTAATGTATTAAGTATTCTGAAAAATATATGTAATTTCTATGTATTTCAATATTTTTGTCTCTATAGTTTTTATTAGAGCAAAGGTTTAGTCAACATTTAGAAACTAGGATACGAAAACATTAGTGAGATTCCTAGAGATATTTCTACGACATTTATAGGGATGTATCTAAGAATATTATATGTAAAGGTTATAGTCCTAGAATTACACTAAAGATCATATAATTAAACATAAGATGTAATATATTAAAGGTACCCTTCCTTTATTATGTCATTTTCCAAGCATGATTTTTTCTTCTTACACTATTCTGTTTGGGTTTTAGAGGATGGCTGGAACCCGAAGGAACCATGTTGATCAATGTAATGGTCAATGTAATGATTTTCCTCCTGAATAAACCAATGTTACGGGAGATGGAGTGGAAAATTTTATTTCTATAATTACACAAACCATGAATCATTCTAGGAATCTGAATGAGCAGATAAGGGAACAATATTCTATTGAGTCCTTAATGAGGAAACATCCACCTTCTTTTAGTGGGTCTTCTGATGTAGTTGTTGTTGAACAATGGATTAGTACCATTGAAGAGATATATTCCGTACTTAGATGTTTGTAGCATGAAAAATTAATTCTGGATGATTACCTTTTAAAAGGTGAAGCAGACCGGTGGTGGACTATAATTAAGAATACAAGGCACCAAAGTGAAATTGAAAACATGTAATGGGACGATTTCAAGAACATATTTTTCTATAAGTACTTCCCCCAGATTATTCGATCAAAATTGGAAAAGGATTTCCTTGAGATTGAGAAAAAGGATGATGAATTTGTTGTTATATAGGAGGAATATTTTAAAAGGATTTCATGGTACACATCTAACATTATCATCCAACCTGAAAGTAAAGTTGACCGATTCTTCAGTGGCTTAAAACCAAGTCTTCAAAGGGAATTAGTTATTATAACCTTCAGCAGCTGTGAGGAAATTGTGTTTTGTTCTATCAAGGTAGAACTGGATGTTGGTGTTACATATACATCTCATGTTTTTGACAAGAAATGAATGATTGAGTTCAAGGAAAAATCTCAAAAGAATGCTGAAAAGAAGACGAATGTATCTTTATGCTCAATGTTTGGATAGGAGCATGGTGGAGATTTTATTAATGGTACTAGAATATGTTCTATGTGTGGAAACGAATTTCATCGAGCAGTTGTGTGTCTACGTAATGGGGAAAGGGTAGCTAATGATGTGAATAGATAAAATACTATATAGAACACACCACCAACACTTCAAGGATACCAGTGCATGAAAATGGGGCATTATTCTAATCAATGCCCTAATCCAATGGTTAATGATGATTGACATCAACAACCACTTAAGGAAAAGGACAAAGGGACATCACATGTGATCACTATTGGTGATGTTGAATATGATAAATATGTGGTGGAATGATTAAGTTTTTATGTAATGGGATTCCAAAATAATGTTGTATATAGTATCATGGAATATTGGAATATTTATGTATTGGTCTATTGTGGTTTGCAATAATTTTATTGTACCGGTAACCCTGAAAAGTGATTTACATATTTCTGGAAAGCAGTTGATATGCACATAATGAAGGGATAAGGAGAAAATGAAATTTTTGATAGTATTCATGAGCTCATGAATGAAATAAGGTAAAAGTGATATCATGTTTTGAGTATATAGAAATTTTGGGATTTCGGTATGTGGTAAGAGTTAACTTTTGATAGCATTTCTGTTTTCAATAAGGTTATATGGTAATTCATGTCTCAAAAGAATACTTGATTAAGGTATTCACATGTTTGTAATTTGACAAACAAGATATATCTTATGATATATGGGGGATAAATGATGGTATTCATGTGCTTTCTTTGTGGCCTTTCAAGTAATCATTTTCTATATAATATGAGCTAGGACCAATGTATTTTGGATTAGACTAAAGATTGGAATGAATTAAGTTATACATAAGATAGTATTGTTTAAGGCTAGAACTTGTTTCGATATAATTGCAGGAATTTTATAATAATGTAGTTTTTGAAAATTGGACAACTTGCAGGACGTGTGACAACCCGTCGCGTTAGATAAGGTTACAGGAATCGAACCAACAACTGAAGTGCGACATGCCTTTATCGCATACTATTAGCCAACATGATGTCCCTATATAGTAGAAACTAGTTATATTTTATTAAGAGGTATGATAGAAGAATTATAAGTCCACTTTAAGAACCATATACGACTAATCTCAGCATAGATAGACTTATGCAAATAACATTTGGCTAACCTTAAGTTTGAGACAGATGGAATGACCTATCATTCAATCGCATCATCTTCTGACACTTCATGGAAGAAAAATTTAACTTCATTTCATTAAGAGATGATATCGAAGTTGTTCAAGGCACATACAACAGTGATATTGTACCAAAATCAAGTACGTATTTCTTTTAATTAAAATATTCTTCCACATTAGGGAAATGATCTTGAAAACCAAAAATGTTGTCCCAGTGCCCTCATATCTAATTAATCAGATGGTACCTTAGATCTTCACAAATTTATGGCATTGTAAATGTTTGATTTTTCAGTGCCATTTTCTCTACCAATGTTCATCGAAACATGATTTAGATATTTCTCTTCCATATCCATAATTTCACCTATATACTCCTATGTGGAAACACAGTGATGAGTTACATTGGGTATCCATTATGTTTCTAACGATTCTTTTAAAAATTAGGACTTAGTATTCCTTTTTACGATGTGGTTTTATATTAAAGAAACTTTCATGTAGAAAACCATTTATATCCCTATCAAATTTCATGGGAGAAATTCATTTTAATGGGGGTAGAATGTAACACCCTGAGATTTTTTGAGAATTATTATTTTTAATTTCATGGAAGTCTTTGGTTGTACGCTTCACCAATATTATCTTCCCCTATATGCATCACCGTTTTTTCTTGTAGTATACGCAACACTATTCTTGGCTTGTGATGCACACAATTCCAATTTCTTTCGAATAACATTCATTTTAGACAACCCCATGTATAGATTTTGATCAATGTATAAATGAACTATATTTTAGTATGTTATACACAAGACCAAAAGAATCTATCCCTACATGAAACCCTAACTTTCCTTTCATTACACGCAAGAGCGACCTTCCTCGATAGCTTGCGTTGTACGCAACACCGAGTTTCACTAAACAACGATATGTTATAAAATATTATGTAAACTAGCCGTTATGAATATTAATACCCACCTTTTGAAATTTTATATATTTTATCTTTCATAATGGACTTCATTTTTGGATTCAGAATATCAAAATTAGCTTAGGGTGAATTTTTTGTTATTTTTCTGAAAATTTTCAATTTTTGATGAAGAGTAAAAACACTGAGTTATTGGTTAAAACTACCTTTCTATTTAAATAATCAATTATTATATTTAAATTTATTTTAGGTCAAAATAGATACATAATACCAATATTTGTTAAATGTAATTCATTGGAGCCATTTTTAATAAATTTAGATATATAGAATTTTTATAGAACATTTTACCCTCTTTTACCCACCTCCTAAGGGAATTTTCAAATTTACATAAAACATAATTTTACCGCTTCTATGAGTTGATTTTCAAAATTCCAAGACACACTATTACTATCAAGGAGTAAAATCTTGTTCAATAAGGAAAAAATATTTTTTGGTGAATAGTAACTTTTACCTTTTATTTACCACGGTTAAAAGTAAATAGGGTAATTAAGGGTAAAGATGATATTATTATCAACCTAACACATTTATTAATTCTATTGTATAAGTGTAATTCGACCAACAACAACCTTAGGAGTTAAATATTACCCTTTAGGTCCACTTGATTAGATTAGGACATTTATTATTAATTAATATAAAGAATAGTTAAAATAGTTAAAATCAGAGTCTAATAACTAAAACATTTTTAATATAGGGTTATCAATAAGATAAATTCAAATATAAATATTCATTATAAATATAAAAAAATTTCCTACCTAATGGTATTTGATTTATACTTTTTAGTAATTAAATAAATTAATTTATTTATGACACAATGATGATGCAATAATTACATCATTAATGAAATATTAACATAATTGATATTATAAATACCCAACTAATTTTAATTTCAGACTATTAATGAATTAAACTAGTTTTATAGTATAATATAACATAATAGGTTTGGTCCAATGAATTGTTTTAGAAATAATAATGCTTTTATAAATTTATAAAAAACAAAATACCAAATAGTGTCAAAATTGACATAAAATAGTTTTTAAAACTAATTTTATATTATAAATTGATATAATGGTCCAAAAAATATAATGTTCTGAAAAGAGTCTTATATAATAATATATATGAAATTAATGAACCAATTGTGGTTCTATTATCAGATTATAGTAATTTTATTAACCATATTGTGTAAGAATACAAGAAGATACCGTAAATGTTAAATTATTTAACATAGAGTAAAATCTAAATAACAAGTTTCAAATGGTAACCTAACCATGTTAAAATACTATTGGATGGAAGGATTTAACTCCATACCCACCCTATCCTCGAAATAATACACTTTTGTGCCATTATAAACCAAATATGAATTTATTACAAAATAATATTTTATGTTTTTTCCAAGGTCCCCCTCACCCCTCTTATAAAAGGTCACTCCTCCTTCTCTCTAATTCACACCTCCAAGGCCAATTGGCTCGGCCAAAAACTACCCAAATACCTTCTCAACTATCCTCCCTTAATTCTATAGGAATTAAATTTGTCATAAATCCAACCTATGTTTCCCTTTTGATAAAATAAATGAAATATCCCAAAGAAGAGGTAAATATCTCACCAACTAATTCAAGTTCCTTTCTTCATCCACTTACTTCTTATTTGTTATTTCCAGTCTAAAATAATAACTACTCTATATAATTAATACTGTGATGTTATTATAAAAACATTTCAACCATATTAGTTATTTTATCCATACTATTAATGAAAAAGTCACCACACGTGTGTAGGTACGACTGACCTTCTTCACGTCATGGTGTACTTTGTTATTCAAACATTTCATCATTTAAATCGATATAATAATTTATATAAATGATATAAATAATAAATATAACATTATTATGACTCTTTATATATGATATACCATCTAATTATATGATTTTAATATCAAAATAATGATATTGTCGCTCATGCATACGTACAGACTACAGTCTCCACGAACGCAATGAGATCCATTTTCCATTATTAACAATTAAAGTATGGTGATAAAGCATATATAATAAATTATAATCAAAAATATTACATAATAATTATACTAGATTTATGTACATATATGGTTCATTTACTTAATTCCATTCAATTCAATATGGAAACGAAAACAACGTTCATGCGTAAGTACGGCCTACCGTCTCCTTGAACGGTATATTTCATTCCATTTATCGATCTATCATATATAAATATATATGATGAATATAAATTATATATAAAAGATGTTTTACATTCTGTAATAAGGTAAATCAGGATATAAGTTATTATATCAAAAAAAACCATTCGAAACACGTATGATAAATGAAACGATTTTACCCAAAACGAAGATTTAACATGGAATTGACAAATGAACAGGTAATATAAAGCTGTAAGTGAATAATATATGATATCATAAATATTATTATGTTTCTATTAAAAGTTAATAATATGTTTAAACCCACTATACAAGAGTCTCAGACTCATATAGATGAAATTGGACATAATGTAGGGGATAATTTTGCAATCTCATTTTTAACCGAGATTGCTTATACCTAATTAATTACTGGGGTTGTATTTTTCAACCATGTCCATAAAAATGTTTTTCATGTAGTGTTTAATATTATAAAATTTATTTTTCATCTAACTATTACACTAATTTGACCTTTACTTTGTGTTATGGAAGTAATATTTTTTTTCTACCATATGTGGTACTTTTTGACTTTTCTGTTAAAAGTACGAGTATAATGTTTTTTTAAATTGTACTGCAAGAACAGATTTTTACGGTTTCATAACACCTTATTTACATTAAGATTATTCTACAAAATTTCATAACTATTTTCAATAAAATCATTTTCTTTTAAAATATCATGGCATTTTTTGAAAAGAAAATTATTTTGAAGAAGAATGGATATTTTAATCATGAATTCAATTCAAGTGTTTTATCAAACTGATTTTCTATCTAGGATGACATTATTTCATATGTGTTTGTTTCATATATAATATATTTATGATTTACATGATTTCACATTTCTTATTATGAAATGATATTCATTTGTTTTATGTGGATTATGTTATGATGGGATGATGTTTATGAAACCAATTTTATTCATTGGGTTTTGATTAATGATTTATGTTTATATTGTGGAAAATGTAATAATGATTTCATTTTGAGATGGTTGGTAACTATATCACCCTCCAATGCATTGTGTAATAATTTATATCTCATGAGATAGACATGGATGTAACATTAAGTAAATCTGGTACAATATTAAAGGGCTGGAATAGTAGGTAAACCCAATTCAGTAATGGTCTTTGTCCACTATGATGGTCTTGGCAGAAATGTATTGGACACTATGGAAATCATATCATTTGATTAATAGTTTTCCACAATTACATGTTTTATTACAATGCTATTTTGTCATGATTGATGTTCCATTATGATCTTTCCCTTTCTTACTACCATGTGTATTGTCATTGCTCATGATTTTGATGTTTAAACTTTACGTTCATGTTTTTAGTTCAAATGTATATGGGTTGTTTTATTTTTGCAATGATTACCCTTACTGAGCATTTGAGATCACCCTTTTTATGTTTTCTTTTTTCCCCAGGATATAAATGAATGTTTTAGGTATGAAAAAAATAATATCTTTACGGGAGATATTGAAGATCATTCACCGTGACCAGAAGATTATATTCAGAGTTTCCAATTACACTAAACTAATAAAATCATTGGGCGTTTGTTTTTCAATATGTTATGTATTTCACAAAAGTAATGTAATCTCCATGTAATTCATGCTTTGGGTCTCTACAGTGAATTTCACAGTAGTTATTCTATTCGAATAATGGATGGAAGAACCTTAATACCTACTTCCATCCACTAATACTCAAATTCAAGAGTACGTTATCACTAAAGAAGTGATTTATACAAACCCAAATTAGTGGGATGATCCATTAATGGACTCTATATTTTCTAATTTATTAAATCAAAATTGATTATCAGTCCATTTGTTTTTTAATATATAAATTCGATCAACCATTAGTTTTCATTACAGTATGGGGGAAAATTAAACCTGATCTTTATGAGGAATATATATAGCTCACTAACATTATTGAATTTTTTTTGAGGAGGCCCATGATGAAATCCAAGTAGCTAGCTCATTAAAATCAAAATAGTGTGTGATCATTAAAAAAGGAATAATATATTGATTATCCAAATTAAAATTCTATTAATTTAGATATACCCACATACATTCCCTTTTAAATATCAATACATGATTCCAATTTTAAGAAGGAAATGGATTTTGATGAAGACATTTCATAAGTAGAAATGATTGAGGATGAGTTTTTATACGTCATCCTACACCCACCATGAATGTTGTAGAAGATTGTGAATGGAACATGTCTTGTATACAATATCCATGTAGTCCTCATCAATATGAACAAATAAGTGGATGCTAGGAAAATTCACATATAGTGTTATATATCGTAAAATCTCCATGAACCATTTGATTTTTGGAGGATAGCTGGTATGCCCATTTTGGGGGTAGTAAAAATTCAGTTCCAACTCAGGGGATCATACCGAGATTTACCTTTTACATTCATTCTAGTACATTCATTTTTAATATTTTTAATTTTGATTTCAAATTTTGTCTTTGGATATATTGAAGCATACGACCCAATCCATCTTAAAATTTTTAGCATAAATGACACAATCATTGTACTTTATTGAGGAATTCTATTTTATAGATTTATGATTTCTTAATTTACCCCCAAAAAGTGGAAGGAAAACAATCAATAATTTAAAATGGATTTCACATTTATTTTTCATCTTCTGAACTCACAATATTATTTTATGAAAAAATGTTTTTTCAAATTAAATTTAAACTTGTATGCCCACACATGAATTAATGTTTTGCAAGACTCATAAAGGATATATGAGTTTCATAGGAATATATTAATACAGAATTTTAGATTTCAATATTAATAAAATCAAATGAATTATATGTATAATTTGATGATTAATGTGATGCAAGTATTTTTAAATAATGACTCATGATTTTAGGGAATTAGTTGGTTCATGTAAATGAAATTTCCCTACCATTTCACATGATTTGAATTTATGAAATTAATGTTATTTTATTTGTTATTATAAATATTTCATTGAGTGATTTTACAATATCATATCTCCCATTCCTGAGAGAATATCTAGACAATGAATATAATATTTATTCTTGATATTATTTTAGGAGTGTTCATGGGTCATGTCACAGGCTATAACTTTTTTGAAACTTGTAAAATCTATATCTATGAAAAAAAACATTTAAAATGAATGAATATCCTTTTTATATACCACTTATCCTTAAAAAAACATAAACTCAATCCATAATTTTTTCCATATAGACAGTGATTGACCTTGTAAAGGATGAGCCTTGTTTCACGGAATTTTTATCCATTCCTACACCACATTTATAATATACTTGATATTATAATATTGAAGTGTGGGGGTGAAGAGAATCATGGGGTAAAGGATGTTATAAATTGTATGAAAAACGTGTGGTGGTGATTGTAGTGGATGTAAATATGGTTTGACAATGTATTCATTATACTTCATTGTTTTCTCCTCATCACAAAAAAATTACAAAAATGTAAAAAGAAAAAAAAATTAGAAAAAGTGGTTGTGATTTCAGAAAAAATTACCATTAATAGAACTATGTTTTTATCATAATTGTTTATGAAGGGCATGTGTGGTTATTTATAATTATAAAATTCGAGAGGTAAAAACCCTTAAATGTTCATTGGAAGAAATTTAAAAAAAATTGAAGAGGGTGTACAATGTTTTCATTGTTCTTTTTTTGACCACAACCTTTTCATTGTGTTTTGGGAGAAGTGGGTATTACAAAATTACAGGGGGATAACATAATTGAATTTTTATTTTAGATATCATGCATTGTAATGAATAGGTTAACCTCCTCTAGGAGCATTATTTCTCAATGCATAAAATACAAAACAACCTTAAGCCTCATAGTGATTTAAACCATTACTAAAAAGTACAAATGATTTTATGTGTCCATTAACATTAAAATGTGAATAAAAAAGTTCCATTCAAATAATATAGGTAAGTACCATGTTCTTATGATATGATAGTAACTCTAAATAAATTTTATTAGGAGCGGTGGGGGAAAAGAATAGAATGTGAGGTAAATCATAACATGACTTTTTTGATTAAAAAAATTGAGATACGAAAATGAATGAATGGAGAATTTCCATCATTTTTCATTAGGAAAAAATAATATACATGAATTGAAATTTTCATTGAAAAATGAGAAATTAGATATATATTTTTTTGGATTTCTAAATTTTAGATTTGATACTGAAAATTGTATGATTTTATTACATAGGATTATGAATATTGTTAACATTATTATCCTCTGAATTCCATGTTGAGATTTTATGCAAGGGAAAAAACATGTTTTATGTGTGGGTGGAATTAATAGAGCTAATATTTTCATCATTAGAAATTTTATTTCAATGATTTAATGCAAACCATTTTTTCAATTTTAGTTATTTTAATTAATTTTGGATTTATAGTTGGTTTTGGACATAAATATAAAAAATACATAATTCAGAAATATAGACAGATTTTAGTCTCTACGGTAATTTTATCATAATGTTTATAATATATCTCCAATTAATTTTATTCCTTTTTATTAGAATATTAGATTCATTTTCAACATCATTGTCTTCTGGACCTAATGATAATTCTTTTATCTAAAGGTCAAAAGCATACAATCAAGTTGGAAAATCATTAGAGATGACCTTATGGACCCTACATCTCTAAATTAATCATAAATAGGTCTGCATACCTTCAATTTATGTGATTACAATTTTATTTGATAGAATATTTAATTGGGAGCTTTTATGATGAATATATTAGATATTTTGTTCTATTTAGGTGGCATGTGGATGCTAATATTTTATTATAGAAATAGGAACCATTCCTCTAGAGTAATTGTTTGTAATTATTGGGCATATCTCTTAATTCATTGGGCATATCAAGAGGAAATTTTTTGATGGAATGTACAACATATTATGAAAAATCATTCAAGAAGACTCCATTTTAATATTATTCAAATAACTTGGTCAACCATGATCAATAATTTGGTTGAATAAATCTCGGGGAAATCCTAAATGGTTTTTTTGATGATCATAAATTTGAAGACTGACGTATGGAACCCCCTTTAGCTATATAAATAAGAGTTCACCCATTCTAGAAAAGAGTTAAATGCCAACCATGGAGAGGAGGAGGTAGAATTTAGATTGTTTTTTGAATTCAATATTTCAAACCACTAATTTAAATAATAGTAATTCATGAATGAGATATTAGAACTGAATTATCAAACATAATTTAAACACCAACAAATTGAATAATGAAACCAACAACCAAACCATAAAGGTGAATTCATTTCTTAATTGATTTCATTGTGAAATTACATATTAGTTTTATATTTTATTTCATTTATATTCCCCAAATTTTATATAGTTAATAGAAAAGAAAAATAAATAGTTTAGGTGATATTGAATAAGTTGGTGAACAAATGAGAAATCTCCTCAAGTGAGATGAACTTTGTCCACCTCTGTGTTGCATAAAGAAAATTAAATTTAATTCTCCACGACCTATGATAGTCGCTCATCAATGGTCAAATAAAATTCCTTTTGAAATGAATTGATATATCAATCTAACCATATTTGTTTTTTTGTTATCTAGAATATATCACAGTTCAAATATTTATCTTCTAATCTTTTTAAATCATTGATATTCTCAATAATATTTCATATATTAATGGAAAAACCAAAAAATGTTTCATTTATATAAATATAAATTGTAATGAAAAAACTCTGGTTATATTGTCTAAATACCTGAGCTAAACCACATCAAGGAATTATACTAATTGATGATTTAAAATTTCAATCAAAAACATCTATAATTAAAATAAATTAGGGAGCTATTGTTTCTTAAATAAATGTGATAAAAAAATATGGAATTAGTACTTATAATGAAAAAAAATCACCGCATATGTTAGATAAATCACAAAAATGAAATAAATACTATAAATATTGATAAATATTTAAAATTCATTAAATTATATAAATAAATCATAAGTACTCAGTGAACATAGACACACCAACTATGAAAATAACCACAACATTTTATAAATATCATACTTTTATATACTAAATCCAAAAAGAAACTAAAATCATGAAAATTTATTATATGAATATGATGAGACCAAATAAATGATTAAATCAAATATACATTACAAATTCCATGATAAAAATATTTATCCCAAATATAATTTAATACTTTCAATCTCCCTCTTATCACATATTTATATCCAAATAACTATGAAATTACAAGTAAATAATTTAAGTTAACTTTATTTAAATATATTAATGCATACAAAATCTACATAGACATGAATTACATTTACTGGTTCGTAAAATTGAATCCCCAAATGAACCATAAAATGTATTATTGAAAAAATTCATAAAAACCATGTTATCATATTTTAAAATAAAAAAATAATACATTTTACATCATAGAAAAACTAGATACATGGAACAAAATACCCTGATGATTCATTTAAAACATAAATTTTTTTAACAAAATAATAATTCTATTAATTTTTATTTATGAATTAATGAATGAAAAAATATTATTGAAAAATAATAGCCATATAATCCTAAGATGCTTCTTATGGTACCATGGAATGAATTTATAAAGACACAAAAAAATTATAAATCATCTACATACAACTATTATTCTATTATGGATTCCTAATGATAAGGTAATTTATGATAAGGATTAGCATTATTATACTAGTAAATAATACATATAATGAATCAAAACAAAACATAGTTCTAGGCTACCCAAACATAGTAATATCAGATTCTAAAATATTGGGGGAGAAATAATAAGATGTGTGGCAATATGACCATTCAATGTACTTGTGTTTATACTACCCCATAGGTGATAATGGTATTTCCATTATGTTTTTTAGAATAAGGTACACAAATAATTCGTAAATATTTCCCTAACTAAACATGAATATCACCTATAAAAATTCATTATTGAATCAAATCCTTCATAATATTTCATCATTTATTGGGATATCATGATTAAAAAATTTTAAATCATAAATAATGGTGTATAAACAATATAGCAATAATTCAAATAATATATGAATTATAATCAATCTATAGAAATCATTAAACGTTTATAGAAAAACAAATTATATTTTTCACACTTTGGTAATAATTATATTTTATCCATAAATATTATTTAACATTGTTACATAAAATACTTTGTTTTCCATTTCATTGTTACAATACAATTTAATACTAATTATGACAAGAAATTTTAACTTTTTTAAAATATAATACCATATTCATAGTAAATAATATAAATAGAAATATACTCGTCACTTATAATCATAGAAAATTTATTAATAATTTTTTCCTCATTAAACGGAATGTTTTAATGTCTATAAGGGAGGTTGAAAATTATTAAAATATAATAAACTCATTTCTAATCCCATCATAGGGAAAAATAATGCAACATTAACCAAGATTATAAGGCCCCAGCCTTAAATCTTACTTAATGTTGAGTTATTACAAGATTACACATTAAGGATCTTTTCAGGTTTAGAGTTTTAGAGAATTAAAACATAAAACTTGAATTACATTCCACATATAAAAAAAGTGGTTACATAAAGATAGTATTAATTATTCCCATCAATGGAAAAATATTTAAAATAAAACATGGATTCTTTCATGACACTTCCTTGACACTATCATCATATCATGTATCTTTCCCTAGACCTGTGAAAATCATTTCAAAAAAATTGGGATGAGCATAAAAAGATCAGTAAGGGATATAAACATATGGAAAGGAAACATGGGTAAATATATACATAAGAATGACATCATACTTTACCCATAACACATAAGAACATTAACATACCTCATCAAATCATGAATAAATCATAGAAATCATAAGACATAAAGGTAACATGAGGCATTCATGACATTCTTACGTAGGGAGTAACCCTCTTGGTTACGTTTGGAATACCCATCACAGTATATTCCCTAAATCTGTTCGGAGAAACCTTAATGTTTCACTCCATGGCGTTACCCAATGAATTGGAGAGCTATATCATGCTCACCCGCCCTTAGTTTATCACGGAACCACCCGTCTTCATAATAATTCCCAAGAACCTCAACATAATCGTATCACATAAAACATACATAAAGGAAACATAACATTTCCACTATTCTATCCAAAGATATAAATACAACACATTGATAAAAAAACATTATGAAAACCATTTTCAATACCAAAATAAAATAAATGTAAAACATGGTATTTATTTTTCTTTAAAAAAAGGTATGGCTTGTAGAGGAAGCCGAAACTCAAATAATGGTCACAGCGGCGGAGAAGACATTGTCGCCACATATGTACGACAAAAACATACCCTTTTGTCGTTTAGTAAACGCTTTGTATAAAAAATATTCCTTTTGAATAAACTTAAAAGTCAAAGGGGTATATACACCGTATAAAAGAAAGTTGTGTATAAAACAAAATATGCCTCAATGAAAGGAGATTGAGACGAAGTCCCATACCTCAGGTCCGACTTGACTCGATCATTCTTTAATGTCCTGAATAATAAACTTGAGTTAATTTCTACTTGCATAAGAACCTCTTTAATTTTCATTATTCCTTTTATATCACTTATTTCCATGTCATGAACACTATGTAATTATTTAAGTTAATAACGGTCGTTTTAACGATCATTGGTACTTGAGTAAAAAATAAACCCTTTATAATTACAAGTTTTTCCTGTATCCATTATATCAAGAATTATAATCATGATGTATATATCATATATATCCAGTATATACATGCATTTATAATATTACATAATCATTTAGAGGTAAGAAATGAAATGCACCGTTCATGGAGACGGTAAGCCGTACATACGCATGGACGCTATGTTCATTTCTATTTTGTATTTTATAGAATGGAATCATAATGATATAAAGGAATATTATGATTCTAGTATAATATAATATATAATATCATAGTTCCATCCTTTATATGTCCCACATATGGTATTTAACGAATCAAATCACTTTGAGGGGGCGGTAGTCCGCACTTCCTTAAATGAAGATATCATGTTTACCCATAATGGAAACCATAAAGGTATGCCCAAAATGAAAAATACAGAAGCTTAAGGAAAACATAAACATATTATATATCATATATAAATATAGTGACATCTTCATGTCCACCTTTTAAGGTGTTAAAACAATGTTGAACAATCATCGTTTCGGGAGGCATAAATTCACCATCCACGGAAACAGTATGTCCTTTAACCATTAGATGTAGGTGTGTGTAAGTGTAGCTAGAAGACTTCTTATAAAAACATCCTAGTATATTTAAGATACTGGAGTTGTTACAAAAAAAATGAATAAAAATAGTTTAGGGGGTTCGAGAAGCAAAATAAAACAAAAGGACTCAAGTGAAGACATTACCTTAAAATCGGGTAACTCTCTTTGGTGTGAGCTCAAAGGCTTCCTTGGGAAGACTTCTGCCCAAAGTGGGGCTTAAATGAGTAAGAGAGGGATGTGTAGAGACAAAATGGGAAGGTTTTGGCAGAGCCAAAGGCTTTGGGAGTGTGGGTAAGGAGGTAGAGGTGGGGGCCTTTTATAAGAGGAGAGGAGGGGCACTCTTGGAAAGTAAAGAAATGTTACTTTATTTGAAAATGGTTTTCGTATTAAAAAGGTCCCACATTGATATAATTCGAGGGTAAGGTGATAAGTGTTCGAACTCCACTCATCCAATAGGTTTTGGACATGTTTAGGTCTTATATTTTACATTATCTTTCCATTTTATTTAAATCCTTTATTAATGAGGTAATTGTTGCATCATCATGATGTCATAAATAATTTAAAACATTAAATGTCTAAAAATTATAAAAAAATTATCATGATGTAGGAAATTTTTTTATATTTCTAATGAATATTTATATTCCAAAAGATCATTTATGTAGAAAAAATAAAAAATATTTTACTGAGGTGATACATTCTTTGTCACATTTAACATTCTTTAAAAATAAAAAGATAAAAAGCCATTTTCTCACAAAAGTGATTCCATGGGGCCCCCAAGTTTGGAACAAGGCATCCCATGGTTGGAAATGCAACAACCAGTAGCCTTAGGACACATTTTGTGGTCTTTTTGTATTATTATGATTTCATTTTATTATCCTTAACTACCTGATTGCTCATTAATCAAAATAATTAAAGATAATTACCTTTGTTACTATTCATAATGTCCAAAAAAAAGAGTCTTGATTACATAATTTAGACCTTCTGATTCCAAATATGTAATCCATTTTACCAAATTCCAAACACAGAAATTTCAATAATTGATTTAAAAATAATTCCCGTTGTCAAAACAAATATTTGGTTTTTTTGAAACAATATCTATGAAAAGTTTGGCATTAGTTTATGCCCAATTCCAATTGAAATTAATCCTAATGACCACCATTGGATTAAATGGTAAAAAGCTATTCTAATTTTACTTTAAAACCAATTCAAAAGATAATCTAATCATATAAATAAATTAGATTAAAAAGCTGTTTTGATGTAAAATGCAGTATTTTTCACTATTCATTAAAAAATGAACATTGTCAGAAAAATACCAAAAATTCACACAAAGTAAATTTTAATGTCCGAATCATATAAAATAAGTTTATTTTGACAAACATAGCTTATAAAATTGTCAAAATATAGATTTAAAAAGTGGTTTGCCATCAAAAGGGATTAAAACAATCTTTAAAAAATATTAGTGTATTCCATGCTTAAGATTGGATTTATTTTCATTTTAAGCCTCTAAAACACTATATAATTCATTAATAGACATAGATAAAAATATCTATTATTCATTACTTACTTTGTATGTTACAATGATAATGTAAAAATATTGAATATATAATATTGAAAAGAAGAATAGATGTAAATTTTGGGGACAAACCATGATGAATAAAATATAATATTGGATATTGAAAAGGTGGAATAGAAGATTGTCTGAGATACACAAGGGGTTAGTGAAGAAATTATTATTGATTCCAAGGGGGGATAAGTTGGAACTAACTACTTCAAAAATATTTTATAATATATATATATATATATATTATTAAATATAAATGGATTATATATCAGGATTAGTAGTGGGGAATACCATGTACGAACCATGTATAAGATAATATAATTGAATATTTTACGTAAATAGTCTATATGAATTGTATGGGAAATCCTTCCCCCAAAAATTTCTTCATGGAGAGTTTTTCAAAAACATTAAATATAAAAATCATTTTATAGGTGATAATGGAAAATTATCAATTTTTATAAAAGAAGTGACATCATTTGTGTAGTAAGTCTCTATATCATCTATGTTTACCCAGAGAATATTCTTATAATGTTATCAAGCCAGTAAACTTTTACCTTACACCTTACTAATTTTTTATTCAAACTCCTTAGTCTCATGGTAGTCGCACCAATAATATTATACCACATAATCTAGTGGAATCAAAAATAATATAACTACTTTATCATGGTAATTTACAATTTGAATAGATTTACCAACCTATGAATCGTCCAGAACAAATCCACATTCGATCGATTCAAAAAAATGAGATAGATTAGTGTTTCAGTTAATCAATTTTTATAATGAAAACACCTTGTGAATAGATTATAGAATAGGGGGTATGATATTCACCAATAATAAAAAATAATTATTTTAGAATCCACAATGTTCAATCATATATCAACATAATCATAAATAGTTCACATAGTAGTATATAAATCTACCATGTTGATACATTTTAGAATAAAATATGAGGATTAGTAAAATCATATATGAAAATATTCCAAAAAAAAATTCAGGGTTTCAAAATTTTATAGATATAGTTTGGATGATCTAATATCAATCATTATCATATAAAAAAATAATCTATCTCATTAAAGAATATTGAAAAATACCATATAATCATAGTGGATACTATAATGAATGTATATGAATTACATCAACTGAAAATGTACTTATTTATGAGTGGATGTATTTTTTATATGAAAAAACAACTAATGGTATATTTTTATACAATGAAATTTAAAAAAAGACATTCCAAAAACATATCTTAATATATTTTACATATTTTTTAAATCATTCAAAAAATTTGAGGGTGATACATCATGAAATGATTTATCTATAAGCTCATCTTTTTATAGATGAATTTTAATATCAAGAGATAATGTGGAGATATATATTGGATGTAATTACTTATGTAACCCTATGATATTTCTCAAATATCCTGCATGTGAAAAAATGTATTAAAATAATGAAAATTATTATATATTATTAATTGTCAATTTGACAAATTGACCATCATGTTAGTAATAAACATTATATAATTCTTCCCATGTGTTTTAAAAAATAATTTAATAATGTACTATACTGATATAATATCCCACAACTGGGACTAAATACAAGTTATGGCACATCACAATAAAATTTAGAATCATTTTAGATAGACTATTTGTAGAAAATATCCATCAAGAATAGACCATTATGGTTGAAATACATTAAAAACATCCATGATTAAAAACACATGACATAAATTAATATTATTTAATACAGTCAATTACCATTAAACAATAATGTGATATTTGTTTGATAGAAATGGAAATTCATTAAAATTAAAAATTTGTGATGGATTTATCATCTCACATGGATATTTTTATGCTATATTAATACAGATAGAGACTGAAATCAGTAGTTTAAATATATTTTATAATGGATTTATAGTTATTATAAAATCTGTATAATGTAATAGAAATAAATAAAATTATAATAAAATAGTAATAATATAACACAGTCTTCATAAAAATAAAAATTATTTTATAAAAAATAGAATTATAATATGTATTAGAAAAAGTGAAAGTTTAATGGATTTACAAAATGAGGAATATCATACAGGGGAAATGAAAAGAAATTTTTTTATAAGTCATCTCATTTAAACCATCACATTTTCATGCATCATAACATAATCAGAGTGTTTGTCTAACTCCTAAAAATCCTTCTGTTTCTAATAACTTTTGTATTTATATATAATTACATATTAGTAACTCGGGCTCTCATAATACCCTACCCCTAAAACATACGATTATATTTCACTAGCATTGTTTTTTATAAAGGATAAATTCTCTATATTATAAAAGATATAATTTATATCAATCATTATATATAAGAAATATAATGAACATTCCCAGTACCACATGAAGGTTCTCATAACTAGGATACCTTATTATAATTTGAAATACAGGAGACCTCATAATCTAAACCCTCTAGATTGATATCACACTCCTATAAATGATATACCAATATATTATACACTCTTATACAATATATATCTACTAATTTTTTTAAAAAATAAATTGAATTTAATATTTTAAAAACAATCATCCTGATATGGAATTGTCTCTCATAGTTAAACTAACAAATAGTATGATCATTATACATCCTCTTATTCACATCAGTCTCTTTAAAAAAATCAACAACAAAAGGAATAAATCTAAAATATAAATATATAATTAATTAAATTTATATATATATGAAATAGTAAATAGAGTTACATATTTTCTATATTTTATGTGAAAAAAATATATGAATACTAGCTCAATATTGGACATCATAAATCGATGAATCCAATGACCTAAAAATGATATCCTAAAAAATTTATCCCTAATATTTAGTGAAAAAAATCCATCATCAGATAGGGTGTAATGTATGCAGGTTGATGAAAAATGGAAGATTCATAATGGATATTCATAGTTGAAGGCTTTATAAAAATGATGAAGATGGTTACACTTAGAAGCCACTCAATCAACTCAAATATAGTATTTCAATATATATTCACTGAGATACAATAAACAACAAGAATATAAAAAAAATTAAAAAAAATTAATTTAGAATTGAATATATTTTTTATTTTTATGACATATAGTTCTTCAACATGTTATGAAACAAAAAGCTTCCATCTTTTCCCCCTGACCCGAATGTAGGAGAAAAATACTTCTTTATAATTGAACCTGTATTAATAATGACATTATATGAAAAAAATATTAAAATAATAAAAATAAATATAATAAATAATATAGTATATAATTGAAAATAATTAAAAAGAAATTTCAAATTTTACTTTACTAGATCAAAAGTGGATCAAAATCAATAGACATAAACTACTTTTCAATAAGATCATGAATCATTAATCTAGAAATTCATTGACCCATTCAAGTTGATGATACAATGTGGAAATACCACTATATTTGTTTAATAAAAGTATTATTTCAACATAATTCACCCTCATTAATGATTTGAATCATATAATCGACCTCATATCAGGACAACATAGACATATGATTTATATTTAATGAATATAATATCAATATAGGAATGTAATTATTAAATATAATATAATCTTTTTAATATTATATTATATATAAAAAATATGAATGTTTGTATGATTACCAAACCCATCCATCAAACTCATCATTATATTTATTAGTATCATCACCATCAATATCATCATTATAAATAAATTTTTTTATAATATCATTATATTGATCAGCACTAAATTTTTCAAATTCCATGATAGTAAAGTCACCCATATTATAAACACCCTCACATAATAATTTCAAATTTTCCTAATTTATATCTTTTTCTTACTGTGGAAGGGATTAATCGAGTGACGTATCATGAAATGCCTCAAAAAAAATCACTATATTGTACGATTTTCATTTCTAATATTTTTTTGGACATTTCATTTTTATTTCACTCTAATAATATTTTAAATACTTCATTAATATATAATAATTTTCAAAATAAATATGTTGTTTCTTATGATCTAACATAAAATAATAATATAATTTAAATGATATTTACAAATGATGTCAATTATTCTTGGATATTGATAAATCTGGAACCTGGAATCAAAATTAGACCAATGAAATTTGTACATTCATACATTATATATCACTACAAAGGATAACTCAATTATTTAAAATATCATCCAAAAAAATTCAACATGAAAATCTATATGACGTGTCCATCTAAAAACACTATTGTTTATGGAATTTTTGATGCTCTGTATATCCCATTTGGTTATGATAATACATTAAATACAAAACTACTATTTGAATTTTTAATTATTGTTGGAGGCATACTCAGTAAAAATAATTAGTCATTTACAATAATATTTTTAGTTTTAAAAATAATATAATATTTTTATCATTTTACTAGATAAAATATTTATTTCTTTTGAATGAATAAAAAAATTCACCATCTTGTATAGGAATAAATCTTATAAAATTATGTATGCAACACTATTAAAGAATACGAAGGTTAGTTGTAATAATTTTTTAATCACCATCAAGTAATATAAATAAGAAATAATGAAAATTTAAATTCTAAATTTCATATCTAAACAATAATTTTCACAATAACATACTAAAGTAATCATGCTATTAATTAACTAATAAGTATAATATATGTATGAGAATTATAAAAATTATCATATTGTGTGAAGATTCATCCGTAAAATTAATATATTCTAGTGTTTTTTAACTAAAAAAAATTCATGTATAATTCTGATTTATAGTTTTGGGGAATTTACAAAAATTCATAAAAAGTAGAGCCATACATTACATGTGGAAACATATACTTAGTATCCATTTTTTCAAATTAAGGAAACTATTTTAAAAATAAAAATTGACTTATTTTCTGATAATGATTCAATTCATTAATCAGGACATCATATTTGGCCTTACTAATATTATGACAAATGAAAAATATTTTAATAAATGGGATGACCACAAAATGCTTTGTATAGAACATAAATAAAATAATTTATTAGTCATGTGAAAATATGAAATCCAATAAAAAACATTTTCATAAAGACTCATTTGAAAGAAGTGACAAGTCACACAAGTAGATTGGAAAATTATTAAGATCTCACTCTTAAATTAAAAATTAAAAAATAAATTACCTTAAGTTCATCTTCCATCTATATATTATTAAATGAATTTGAGAGCTGTAATGGGGCTCACTCATTGTAGAAGATATACCAGCCCCACATGCCTTTCATGAGCTATAATGGGAATCAACCCCTCATATAATATATATTGGTGTCACCCATGAGATATAATGGATCTCAAACGTCTTTATATAATTTCCATTGACCAAATAATTAATAACACAATATAAAATACTTTTAAATTCATGTATAAAACACTTCAAGATATGAAAATACCATTTGTATGGAAAAATTACTATAAAATCTAAAAATAAATCACATAAAAATAAATCTAATCAATTAATAAATAAATAAATAAACGTTAATGGAAACTATAAACAATTAAATCATCATGAATAAAGAATAGTCAATTAGTTCAATATAACGCAAAAAAAATTATGTTATTCAAATAATCAATCATTTTCAAAAACTCAATGAAAACCAATTAAAATAGATATTTCTAAATAATGATTCCCATTCCATATAAAATCTTTCTAATAAAATTACAATTACATTTTTTTATCTACATAAAAATAAATACATAAAAATATTTTGAAATTATTTAATGAATTATAATGATTTGGAAGAATAAGTATTTTAATCAAATTAAATATTGTTATAGTTAAAAGAGTCCCTTACCCTTAGTCTGACTCATCTCCTAAAATATTTGTATCACTAAATATTAAAATTGTTTATTTTTATACATACATGAGAAACACTATAAATTTTTTATTCTTATTATACCCCATGTAACAATATAATAACAATTAAAAAATTATTGACGTTCACGTGGGTTGTTTTGATGATATCCATTACATGATTTGAAAATCAAATTGTTCAGTTGAATATGATAAAAGTGGTCATTAGTAAATAATCTCACGAATAATATTCAGGAAAAAAATAAAAAAAATAATACAAAAATTATAATATAAAATAATCCCATATAATATTGATATGAAAAATGAACTACATTATAATAATTGAGATTGTATGTCTTACGTACACAAGAGTAACACATTCATTTTTCAACGAAAATTTTAGAAATAATGTAAGTATTAATTATATTAACAGAATGATATTAATACCATTAATATTAGATTAATAATTTAAATATATTTACATAAATTATTCATTAAATGTTGTGATGAAAAACGAATCAACTTTCTCCGTGGAGGTAATAGTTCACACGTATGCATGGAGGACGTTATTCATTTTATGTGTATGGAAATGTAAATGTGTAAATGTAATTTTATTATTTAATAATTTTAAATTTTTAATGAATAAAATATATGAACATTAATTCCATAATTATAATTATTCTTGAGATATTGTGATGGAAAATTAATTATATCTGTTCCTGGGGGTGATAGTTCACATGTACACACAAATGATTAATCATATTCTATTTTTATGGATGTGGATATGGATTTTGGATATGATATTAATGTAATGAAATCAATGTATATTCAAGATACTATATTTATTATTTTATCATGGACCATAATTATTTTAGGGACATGGAAGAAGAAATATAATAGAAATAAATAATTAATAATCATAGATCTTCTTCGGACAATATCCTTTGATTAAAAACATATCACATATGTGGAGAGATTCATACTTACAATAATGCATGTAGAATGTGCGGAGGGATTATAGTACATGATTTGGATAGAGTGTGGCTGATCCATTTAGGTTTTGATGTGTGAATAACAGACAATAATCATAGACCCAATATAGTAGAGGGGTGGGGAACTCCTTGAATTCATCAAAATATTAAATTAAAATAAATTAGTTTTCTAATCCAAATTACTGGGAAAAAATATTTACTTATAATATTTTTTTTAATTTTCAGTCCAATAAACTACATACAATTACACTTTAATTATGTTGGACTATTTTTTAATCCATGTATTTTTTTTAACCCATGTTAATTCTTATTGTGATATGACTAATTTACCATTTAAGGGAAAATATAATATCTATAAAATTCTAAACGACTAAAAATGAGTGCAAGGTGATATTTATAGACTTACCCAAACTATATATTCTGAATGGTTATTTTTTGACATTTTATATCATATAACAATATATTATTTATTTTAAAATATATTTAATGTCAATTTGGAAACTATTCATCATTTGACTTTTAAAAAATATCGTAACAAATTGATATCATAAATAACTATATTTAATAATCCCTAAAATTTCAAAATAATATAATTAATTCTTGTATGACAGTAGTTATATCCAATTGAATTAATATTAAAAAAATAGTATCATTTATTTTATTCATACACTAATTAAACAATTATTACATCATCATTATGTCACTATTTAATTTAATTATTTAATTACTAAATATTATAAATAAATTATTAAAATGAAAATAAAAAATTTATATATCCAAATTATATTTATAGCCAAAAATATATAATACATAAATATATATAATAAAATATGTAGATATTAAAACATAGTCTGCCATCATTGTCTTTTCTTTATAATGAAATACTAAAAATGGCATAAAGTCATCCAAGTGGCACCAAGTTGTCATAAAATCACTATAGAGATTATTTTGGTATTAAATAACTCAGAAAATAAATTAACAACAACTTTCAGTGTAATTTAATAAAATTTATAATATTGGTTCTACCTTGAATTAGATGATTTATCATTTACAAAAATAATAAATAAAATTACTTAAGTGATATTTTATAAATTCTAAAAAATTATTTGATCTTTTTAGATAATAAATTCCATAACTATTAAAACCATGTATTAAAATTTTCCAAAATTAAAAACCCATATTTTTCTATAATTAATATTAAATTTTCCCCATTGGCGGATGAAGAAATGATGTTTTTAAAGAAAAAATGATCAAAAGTTTACAATGTTTTCATATCCAATTTCAACACGAAATTAATTCCAAATACATAACTTAAATTTATTAATAATAAATTATCCTAATTATAGAAGAAATACAATTATAAACTTACTTTTACACTATTAATAAATTTTATGATTAACTAGTTTTCCATGAAAATGCATTATTTTATTCACAATTATTTAAAAAATTGATTTTTTTAAAAAAAATTATGAAATTTAAAAGAAAGTTAATTTTTATTTAATAATTACAATAAATAATATTTTCTTGTAAAATATATTTTATAAATGTTTCCAAAAATTGATTTAAAACTAGTGCGCAATCAAAAGGTGGAAAACAACATTTTTAAGAAATACTTCTTTTATTCTTAAAAATGGATTAGTACTTATATCATTTCGGGAAAACACATAATATTTATATGAAAAATAAATTTAATATATTATATAAATTTAATTAATATAATACAAATATTTATATTTATTAATTTATTGGAATAAAGAACCCCATTATATATTAATAATGATTTTCGGAAAAGAATTTTCTTTTATATTAAAAAAATAATTATATTAATTGATAATTAATATGTCACCAATTAATTAATTAAGTATTCATGTGTATAATGTAATTTCAAAATTTAGTTAAATCTATTCAATCCTTACATACTAACAACTCTTTTTTAATATTAACATTTAAATGTTATTTAGTAGTTCATTTAAGCTGGATGTGGGATATCATGTACGCAATCGATCATAGTATATCTATTTAAAAACTCTAGATAATCCATTAGTCCGACCATTAATAAATTTTGTACTCACAATTTGAACTAGAGATCTTGAACTAGGGGTTTTACTTTTCAAAAATATATTTAGTCGAATCCCACATTGGAAAAAGGGACAATGGAAATTCAATACTAAGATAATGAAAGGGATGTCAGAAGGAAACCGTAAATAACACATAGGAGGGATAAATGTTGGAAAAAATGGATATGGATGAAATATTAACTATCAAATTATGATGGAGAGTGATAGGTAAACTGTTCATATGAATGTTAACAATAAAAATTAACATAATTCTCTTATAGGTTAAAATGTCATTAATTTCATATTAAGAAAATTAAATAGATTAATTTGTTTTTTCGTGATCTTTATCATAGAATTGAGGAACTATTTTAGTATATGGATTAATAATATTAGGACATATATAATTAAATTAATAGTGGAGTTTCATCAGTTAGTCAAATTCATCCCGATACTCTTCCTTTTCTCCATATAAAGACTATTCAAGAGTATATTTTCATGTTTGAATTATTAGAATCATCTTCTAGGGAATAAAATAATCTAAAAAATATCATCTATATACTTATATTATCAATATATTTTAAAAATAACTAAAATGGTTAGTTTGATAGAAGATAATTCTCAAAAAAGAAACCACATTATATCAAAAAAACCACTTCATTCTAAAAAATATAATACTGTAACCCAATGTTCAACATATAAAACTAATTACCCATAAAATTACTCAAAATTATTATATACAATGATTAATTATCAAAAATAATTATCGCATTTTCTTTCATGATAAATGTATCACTTATACCAAAATAATATAAACCCATTTAATGTATCATACCAAAAATTTATGTTTGTATATCACATAACCTCCATGTATGCTATATATTTTTATAAATAAATGAATAATATTTAATAATATTTTCCTCTTAAATATAAATCAACCTTTATTTCATCCATAAAATACCCTTGTATTCTATTTACCTTAATCGAATAAAGTTTGAAAAATAATCTACATCTTCCAAAATATCCACAATCTTTTAATAACTATATAAATATCTAATCCCTTGATAATCGATTTAATAAAATTATTGTTCACTAATTAAAAATTATTCTTCATCAATCAAATAATTTAAATAAAATAATTTCATAATAAATTGAGACATTACATAAACCAATTTTAGGTGGTTCACCCTTTTCCCCTTGGGTTCAAGGTTCAATTACAATTGCCTTGCCCAATTGGGCGAGTTGTCTCCCATCCTTCTGATGTTCTTTTCAAAACACTGTATAATTTTTATAACATTCAAATAATATGAAAAAGTCTTAAAAATAACTACATATTTTTTTAACCACCCAAGTTATCAAGTAATTTTTTTATTGTCAAATTTTAGAAAACCGAAAATACCTCAAAAATGAATTACTCCAAAATATCTAGTAGTCACCTTAGAATTTCATATCACAAGGCCTCAAAAGGTTATTCTAATAAATTTAACTTATAATAAACCTTACAATTTTATACCAATTATGATATCCTTAACTCTTAACAAAAAAACCTAATATACAAAGTGGTTTACAACATCGTTTGATACCATCTATAAAGGCTCGACCATAAACATAACTTATTCTAATGTTTTTTAAATATATTTTTCATTTAGGGAAATTTTCAATTAAGTGTTATAGATAATTAGGAAAAATTATTAAAAATTATACACATACAATATATGTGGACACTTACACTTTTGTATCTGTTTTTTCTAATAAATGAAACCCTTTTTCAAATAAAACATGACTTATTTTTGAGACAAAACATCAATTAATTGATCATGAAATATTCATTTCCCTTTATTATATTAAAACATATGAAACCCATTTTGAAAAATTTTATGAGAATAAAAAATACCAGTGATGTACATAAAAAATAAAAGCATTAGTCCAATGAAATCATGAAAAAAATAAAAACATTTTCATAAAAACACATTTGAATGCCTAGAAATATCACATTGGTTCCTTGGGATATCATTACCATGTCACTCTTACATTAAAAACTAAAAACGGAATAATTGTATGGTCAATATTAATATATTGAGTACCCAAATAATTATATATTTATAATGTGGCTCACCCTTCGTATAATCTATATCGAGATCGCCTGTCTTTCATGATCTATTATGGGGCTCAACCCATCGTATATTCTATATCGAGATCAACAATGACCTGTAACAATGTTCAAAACTACATATATAATTTTTTAAGAACCAAATCATGAATAAAAACCTTCATAAATATTTTAATCCCATGTGTAATACACTTCTTGTTATCGAAGTACCCTTTTTTGAACAAAAAACATTAAAATATTACAACCACACACATATTAAATACACTAATTTATTTGGATGGAAATATAAAAACATGTAAATGAAATATTAAAAAATTAATGCATCATGAAAAAAACTAATTTCATTTATTTTGTACATGTCAAAAAATAAATTTTATTTAAATAATAAGTCCTTCTATAAATGTTTTTAAAACATTTAAAAAATTGATTTTTGAATCAATGTTTCCCATACAAATTTGAAATTTTTTAAATAAATTAACATTTTAAATCATGTTGTTCATTATAAATAAATATTTGAATCTATTTTGAAAACGTGATCAGGATTGTGATATTTTGATAAGTATAAACCACTAAAATAATTAAAATGATGATTTAGTTAAAGGCTCCTTTACCCTGAAACAGAGTGTTCACATAAAATATTTATCTTCATGAATAATATATTTAAGATAATAATGCTACTTCATGAGATAATATTAAAAGTATACGTTTCCTTTTATTTCATATGTTAGCATGTTATATAAATTTCTTAATTAATGATGTTTATGTCCCATTTTTTGAAGATATTTGGTACATGAGTCCAAATTGAAAAAGGTATGTTTAATATGGTCAAATAGTTCATTAGTCCATCACATAAAAAATAATATTTATGACATAACAATCACTTTTATATGTCAATTATAATTCAAAATCCATATATTAAATATTAATATTAAATATGAACTATATTATAATCATAGAAAGGGTATGTTATACATACACTTGTGTATGGTTTTCAAATTACTATGATAATAATGAAAACAATGAAATTGTTTTATATCTTTCAGTAATGATCCAAATATAATAAATGTTATATTAATAATTTAAATATACTTATATATATAATTAATGTATTGTGATTAAGAAAAATTATTCCCATTAATTCATGGAGGTGAGACTTCACAAATATGCATGAACAACATAATAAATTTTATGTGAATGTATCGGTAAGAACATAAATTATATATTTTTATTTAATAATTATAAATTTCTCATGAATATAATAAATTAACATAACATCAAGGCTTAAAATATTTCATGAGATATGGTTAAGGAAAACAAATTATATCGGTACATGGATGAGATAGTTCACACGTATGAACAAACTATTAATTATTTTCCCATTTGATGGATTTGGGGATGGGTTTATGTGACTATATTAACATAATTAAAGGTAATTATAGGGAGGATAATGAATTTATTGTTTCCTCAAATATGAAGAATATTTGAATTATTTGTATGAATAAATAAAATACATATACATAATTAAAAACAATTCATCTTTTTTGGATGATCTCCATTGATTAACATCATCACAACTATAAAGAGGGTTTGTATGCATTTAATAAGGCTTATATATGGTGGGGATAGATTATATGATTTTATATGGGTTGATTTTAGTCGATGAAAATAGTTTTTGAGGTGTAAATTATAGAGAAGAATGGGATCCATTTTATAGAAGAGAGGAGTGGAAGTCTTGGAATTATTCCAAATATTAAATTATTATAAATTAATTTTATAATAAAAATGGAACCAAAAATATTTATTTCATATATATGATAAATATGGGAAAAATCACATTAATACTAAAAAATGATAAATTTTTGACAATTATTTAATAATTACCTTTTTTGAGCCTTAATTATTTTTTATCGTGATATCAAGTAATTTACCCGCTAAGGGTTAATATATTTATTATAAAATTACCAAAAATTAATAATTAATAAATTAATAAATTTTATGCCATGAAGCATTAATATCATCAAAATTGATATTTTTATAATTTGTATTTCACTTAATAAAATATATATTATTATCAAATATAATAACTCTCCATTTTGAAAATATTTAATATTTTAATTTTTAAAAAAATCATAGAAACATTATATATTCTAAAAAACCCATTAAACTGATCCATAAAATGTAAACATGTTCCATCAAACTCTTTTATGATTCAAATTATATCAAATTATATTTATTTAAATACATATAATATCATTTAATTTATTCTTCCACTAATTAAATAACGGCTACATCATTATTATGCCACCATTTAATATAATTAATTTTTTTAAAAAATTATAATAATATTTTTACGATAAGAAAAAAACATTATATTTAATAAATAATATTTATTATCAATTATATATAATAAATAACTATATATTAAAATTGATATAGTTATTAATACAAGAGATTGTCATCTTTGTCTTTTATTCATAATAATACACTATAAGGGGCATCAAGTCATCCATGTGGCAACATGTTGTCATCAAAATTGGGCCAAATTTTTTTTTTCAAAAATAGCTCATCAAATAATATTATGACAAGTTTTATGGTAAATTTAGAATATTTATAAGATTATTTTAACAATTAATTACCCTATTTACCCATATCTATTTTAATAAATATAATTAGTAATGTCAATTACATAATATATTAAAAATTATGATTATACAAATAGATCATAAATATAATAGTATTTGATACCATATATTTCCATTTTTTCATCTCAGAAATTTCAAAAAAAAATTAAAATTAATCCCATTGGATGAATGAGAAAATGTTATTTTAACTTAACAACATTCAAAATATTAGAACGTTTTATTTAATATTTTGATGTGGAAGTTATTCCAATGACCTATGTTGGATTATATTGTAAAACAATATTCTAATTATTCTTTAAAACCAATAAAAACATAATTTATCAATATAATAACATTTGATGAATCTGTAGCCTTTAATTAAAATGCATTAATTTTTTCTCTATTAATCAAAAAGGAATCTTATCCAAAAACACCAAATTACTAAATTATGAAAATCATATTTTCAATGATATGATTTATTATTATAATTTAATTTTGGTGAAAAATAGTTTTAAAATAAGTGTTTCATCAAAAAACAGGAAAACAACCTTTCTGAAAAATAAATCTTCTATTCATAAAAATAAATTTTCTATTATATCATCTCTTGAAAATAAATAAGGTGAATGTTAAATATTATATTAAATATATCAAAAATATATTTCATTAAAAATATATTTTATGATTGTTTTTTAGATTGTTAGAATCAAACAAATTTGTGCTTGTTTAAATTAATTTTCATGAAAGCATTTCATTTTATTCAAAAAATGTTATTAAATTCATTTATAATTAATTAGTCTCCAATTATTTAATTATATATAATTTTGTAAACCATATTTTCATAAATCTGATAATTTTATTCATTCCATCAACTCTAGAATTTATCATTTCACGGTAAGATTTAAATATTATTTTGTTTTTATTTTAGGATCAATGGGGCATATCATGTATTCTATTGAACATAGTAAATCTATTTTCAAAAATCACGATATTATATATTGAAATCCATCATTTATGATCACAACCAAATCCATGTCCTTTATTAAATAATATTTGTAGTAATATTTATATTTAATTACTATTAATTCCCTCATTATGATAACTTCAATTCTATTTTGAAGAATACTTTGATGAAAAATTGGAGTATAATGTTTATATTTCCCAAAATAGGTTCTCTTTTATATTTTACAAATAATCTTATTTAGTTTTCATCACCTTCTTTATCAATTTAGGTATACCTATTTCAAAGGGGAATATCAAACAGAATTCGACTCACTCTACACAGTGTTCATCATAATTTTAACGAAAAATTAATTGTTTTATAGTATAATGGAAGTCTAATAGAAATATTTAATGAAATACATATAATATTACAAAAAATTAAATATGGAAGTCATTTAAATATTGTATTATTTTTTAGAATAAATATATTTGAAGAAGAAAATATTTTTTTGGTCATTATAAAACAAATTGATGAATTAAATCACCCATTGGAACTAATATACTATTTATTTTTAATAATGAAGTAGTGACCATGGAATTTTAGCCATATTATGTAATCATTATAGTGCAAATGATATTAACATGATGAATAATGAAATAGGTACATTTAATCTGTTATCCACTGTTAAAATAATAAATTACATTTTTTATTTTTTTTATAATATAGTGTTGTATTCAAATAATCTTGTAATATATCATTTCTAAATAACTAATGTTCATGATGTCACAGAACGTTTTCCAATTGTAGTATTTCCATTAAGGATTTTTTTTATTTTATAATATATCATAAAATTCCTATTATTTTTTTAATATAGTTATTATAAATATTAAATCAATATTGACTAATAAAAATAATCAATGTAGTCCAATATATAAAAATATCAAAAGTAATTCCCATAATAAATTTTTCCCTCACCTAAAGCCTCTAATTTTAATTCAAATTTAGAGTTGGTCCTATAGTATTATGTTGTAATATATAGATGATAGTTATATCCTAAATATTGTAATTTACTTGTATAGTTATGTCTATTTGAATAATATGTTTTATTGAAAAATTCAGATTCCAAAAAAATGATGATAACTAAGGATAAATTAATGATGATATAAAAAAGGATTTAATCCATTTTCCAGCACTAGTGCATCACAATCACTCATGTATTAAATATGATATCATTTAATATGTGTTTTATATCCAAATAACATAACAAATAATGGAAATTCACTCTTTGTAATGATAAATGCATATAATAATTGTGAAACTATCCTTTTTAACAATATATTGTATACTTACAAAATCATCACATAACAAATTTAACTCATCAATAATGCATTTCAAATAATCAATATGATTATTCATATGATAAACCGTAGTAAATAATTCCAATAAGATATATGATTCCATAATCTACATCAATGGAGGTACCATTTTTAGAGATATGAAAATAGTTTTCTATATATTGTCAATAAAAAGAACAAAAATGCAAAAGAATCATACAGAATGACCGTTCAATAAAATCTAATGATATAAAGACAAAAATGATTCACCTAATAAATATATTCAAATAAATCTCCATCTTAATGATTTATTATGCCTCAATTTATAGAATCAATAGATTCATTCCATTTAATGAAATACTGAGTCCAGTAAGAAAAAATATGCCACAATGTAGGTCTAATTTGAAAATACATCATTTTTTATTGGAAATACATTAGAGTTTACATTTTTCTTTTATTTGTAGAATAATTATTTTTATGTTTGAAAATTAATTAATGAATATAAAAAATCAAAATATATGATTCATTAATTATATCTTCATGAATTATCTATTTATTCAAACATAAATAATGGGGTAGCAATTTTAATTTATAAAAAATTATAGGAATCATATTTCTTATAGGAAAAAATGAATTGAAAAACATTAATGAAACATATTTTATATTTTAAAAAATCATACTTATTGTCTATAAAATTTATAACAAATCCTTTTTCGTCATGGATACATTGTCTCCACCATATATTTTTCATTTTAGAAAATTCATATTGCTCTAATTTACCATTTGTATTTTGATTCTGAATTTATATTTCATTAAAACATGATATAGAGACCATGTGTAATAAATATTTAAACAATGAGAAACATAGGAAAAAATATTCATATTTTCCATTGAATCATATAAACTAATTTGATACCAAATAAAAAAATTCGTCCCTAAAAAATTAATATATAAACTCTAACAATTTGAAACGATTAAAATACATTGAAATAAATATTCATATGGGGAAAATTAATTATCACTTATATGACATATTTTATATTTGGTGATGGAAATATGACAATCATTTGACACCATCAATGAAGAAAATATTTATACCAAAACCATGAGTATTTTTACTTTTACATTTACAATCGTGACGTCTTAATAAAAACACATTTATATTTTCAATTTATTATATTTATAAAAATTATAAATTATTTTATAATAAAATCATTAATTAAATTTTCAAAAATATATATTTATAAAAATATTATAGAGAGAAATGATACATTATTTATTAAAATTAATAAATTTATTGTTGTATTATATTTTTATCTTATTAACTAACATATATTATTATTTACATGTTTCATACAATATGATAAGATTTCTATAATGATTGTAAATTTTTATATGTAATATAATTATTATAATTTGATTTTCATCTTCAATAAATATATATTTTATTATTTTATTAATTTGTTTACCTTTAATATATTTTTATAGGAAATAAGTTTTATTATGTAGATATGTTACTAATAAATGAATATAATATTATATATATTATCTATAGAATTATCAATAATACAATAATATTAGTTTGCATTTATTAGTAATATATTTTAACAATTATAATAATAATATTTTGTTATATAAATAAATTCATTTCCCAAAAGTATAATAATTAATTATATTGTATTTAATGTTCATTATATATAATTTTTTTATTAATTTATTATAGTTATAATTTATTTACATTATCTGAATTTAAAAACAAAATCAAATATTTTTTATTATTTATATATTTTCATATTGATATAATTTTTTCTTATTTTTCAATTATTATAAATATTCTCTATTGATTAAGAATACATTTTTGTTACATTCGTAGTTATTATTACTTTATAATAATTATTTATTTAAAAAAAATTCAACATAATTTTTTATGTTTTCATTTAATTACCATTAAATAATTTTGTAATATTAAGTCATCATATAATATATTTTTATTTTATTTTTTCATTATTTAATAATTTATAAATAAATTAAATTTGTTCATTCATTGGAGTACCTTTATTAGAAATTAGTTTATTTTTATTTCTAATTTATTTCTTTTTTCACAATTTGTAAATCTTTTTCTAATACAAATATTTATGAAATTCATTAGAAAATACATAATGCAAAATAATATATATTATTTTTTCCTAAGAATACTTTTGATTAATATTATCAAATTATTATTTTTTATCATAAATTATTTTATTTATATAGTTTTTAAAAATTGATATAATTTTATAATGAAATGTTAAATTTGTTATATATTATTTCAATTTATAATAGATTTTGTTTATGTTAAATTTTAAATAGCTTAAAAAAATTATTATTTATGAATAAATTTTTTTAATAAATGATATTTAACAAATTTTTTCATTGATATTTTTTCTAATATTTTTTATAATTATTTTATATATTTATTATCACTGTATTACACAGTTGAACTTTTCATTTATTTTATATACATTTTGTTTCTTATATGTTTTTCATTTTCTTTTAATTGTAACATCCTGGTTCTGGTTGCCTCTTATTGGAGCCCCGCACCCAATTAGTCACATGGCCTCATGCCCATTTTCGCGAAGCCCAAATGCTTCCGACTAGCAGGATGGGCCTTGGGTGTGATAGTAGGGGAACTATTCATTTATTGGTAGAGAAAACAATAGAAACAAATATTAAACAGTTGTGGATGTAGTAAAACCATACAACATAAATAGTCAACAAATGAATGATAGTAACAAAAACTGAAAAATATATATAAATTAATGATGCAAGTCAAATATATCTAGAAATAATCCAAACAAGTCTTAATTCTGGAAATACAATTCTGAAAACAAAATAAGGAATATATTAACCTCCAACAGCATCGCAAGCCTCATCTTGGTCACGTGCTCTCCATCTCGAATAGAACTCAAGTACCTAATGAATAAGGGAACTTTCCCTTTTCTATACATGTAACCATATAATCTATTTCAGCCTAAAAGCATGACCCAAACCTGTTTTGAAACAAATCCCAATAGGAAACCATCAAAATATATGTGTCTAACTATCATGAAATATATATAGTAGGAAATATACAGAAATGAAGTAATAAAATAGGAATTACTCAAAAGAAAATAATCCTATAGTATCAATTAAATTTATTTACATTCATTATTTTTTCGAACCACTGAATACTATAACCTAAGGATCATTCATAATATATATATCCCCATGTATAAAATTAACCAACAGATGTCTCAAAATACAATCTAGAAAACAAGTATGTCCTATTACATTTTTTTTCTTTGGCAAGGAAAGCCCGACACAATCATTAAATCAGTCATAAAAAAACCATATGGAATGTTCTCATAGTCTGACCACTCTTTTTTAGCATATCATCAATTCAATAAATAATAATGACCCAATGGGAGAGCTCACATAGTATATCTCCTTTGGACCCACAATGTACTAATAAATTTCAAACGACCACCAGTACTTCTCTCATAGTCAATACCCAATGTTTTTTATAGTAACCCAAAATTTTAGTGAACCTATAGAATATCTCACAATCAATTCCTTATGGTCCAACATTAAACTAATAATAACCCTCTGGGTAGCTCTCACGGTCTAACCCCTATGTTCTATGACAACCTGTTAGCTCTCGTAGACAATTCCCTATGGGACTACATAATAGAAATTATACAGAGAAGATAAAACCTCCAGAAGCTCTCACAGTCAATTCCCCTTGGGAAAAAATTCACATTGTGATTCACCTGCATTTAATGTAAACAATAAATCCTTCCTAACAACAATTGGCATGGAAAACAAAGCAAGCCTAACACACTTTCTAGATCCACTGGTTATAATCATCAAATATGTAAAACACATCCATAACCAAGGTATTGAACCTTATGCATAATAAATTAACCCTATATGGATAAAACACACTATAAACTGTCTTAAACCTGGTTAAATTAGAAAACATGCATACCCTAAAAATGGATATTTGGTACATAAGCATATATAATCCAATGACAATCAGAGAAAAGAACAATCCACCTACCTTGACATTGTTTGAAGAACACTCTCGAACGTCGGCCCTTCAATTTGCATAAAAAAGAAGGATCTATGAAAAGGGTAAAAATGATTAACCCCAAATAACTCAAGAGATTAGAGAAATCAGGAAGTGAGGCTCTAGGGGAAGAGAGAACTCAGTGGTTAGAATCCATTGCACTGAGTTGCATCTCAAATGGAGCTCAGACAGATAAACGGGTGGAGTTTGAAGATCTTAGGCCAGACGTCAATCTCCAATACCAAACACAGGCAGATGAAATATTTTCTGGAGATAACACATAACCCCACTCCAACTTATCCAATATAAAATGAAAGTAAACAACATGTTCATTTAATTTACATTCCATGTACTAACCTCAACCGGACCGTGATTTAGGCGGTCTTCCTGGTCACCTACACAGTTGTTTACTCGACCGTTACTCACCCAATATATGGCTACATGCAGTAACCCGGTATGCAGCTTGAACACAAGAGTACACGACATTACCCAAAGAGTACACGGTGTGTAAAAAAAATTCCCAACACTTAATTAATCCTTAAAAACGTTAAATAAAGAACAATACCTGAATTAATGGTCTAGGTTCTTATAAACATCCCCTATAAAAAATATTCATCCATGAATTTCACTTCCAAGGGTGTAAAAAAAGAATCTTCAAACAACTGTGGCCACTATGATCGTATGTCAGCCTCCTTTTCCCATGTATCGTCATGTACTCACACATGCTACCATGTCACCCATACCAGGGGAAAAACCATCCATAGAGAAACATAATGAACGATCTATAATCCATATAGGGCTCCCCTCAATAAATGATTCCACATCCAAATCAACCTCCTCATGTTGAAAATCATGAGATGGGTCGGAATAGTTACGTCGTATGTGAGAAACATGTATGATTTCATGCATAGCCCAGTTTATTTGAAGTAACTGCAACCGATAGGCAACTGGACATACTCACTACAAAACCATAAATTGCCTGACCTTTCGCTTTTAAAACATCCAATGTCTCATAATCGTCTTGACTTTCATCCTCGGTGTGAAATGTATGAAATCGAAATCTCAGACCTCAAACTGTTGAGGTCATCTCTTTCGATCAAAATAATATTTCTGAAGAGAATGTGCAATAGCCATCTTCAGTCGAATCAACTCCACCGGAACAATGGTTTCCAGGATAATATTAGGTCCATGTATAGTTGCCTCTCATGCCTCCATCCAACATAGGGGTGATTGTCATGACCAATCATACAAATCCTCATCAGGTTCCATCTGAATCACTACATGAAAACAGTTATTATAGGCAAATTCAACTCGGGGTATATTACTCTCCCTATATTCCTTTAAATACATGAGATATACTCAAAGAAATTCTTCCAAAATAAGAACTATGCATTTTGATTTTCCATCTATCTGGGGATGAAATGTTGTACTCAAATGTCCCAATATACCCAACATTCAGTGTAGACCCTTCCAGACATGAGAGGTAAAACGTGTGTCCCTTTCTAAAATGTTGGAGTGTGGAACCCCAAGAAAATGTACAATCTCTTGGATGTAAAAACAAAATATATCATATTAACTGAATGTTTCCTTGATCAGAAATTAATGTGAATTCTTCATGAGTTTGCGAACAATAACCCAAACTGAATTATTCCCCCAAGGAGATCTTGGTAAACCCATCACATGATCCAACACATCATCAGCACACATCCACTAAAGGACTGGTTAACTGGTATAATAGCCCTAATGGTCACTGATTCTCTTCCTTAACCTTGAAATAGGTGTTACATCTCATAAAAAACCAGCATCATCTCTCTCCATACCTGGCCACCAATATTGATGACATAGATATTAATACATCGTGGTGACACCAGGATGAACTGCCCAAACTGAGGAATGAAAATTTCACAATGTATCCTCACATATGTCTGCTAACACCCATACACGCCCATGAATATTCAATAACTCATCCACTTATATGGTCCACCCAAGAGTAGGTTACTCTCCTGACACACGCTCCCTTAGGAATAGGCATTTGGAATCTAATAGATTCCTTATTCGCACTCGATATATTAAATTATATGTAACAAATATTGAGGAACGAAATATGTACACCTGTTTGTCATGTACCTCCAAATTAATCTTATATAACATAGCCCAAAGGTACCACCCGCTTCTGGACTCCTGATCTACTTGTATCTGAGTCCCCCTTCTCAACGCATGATCTACTATATTGCCTTTCCCGGGCATGTAGGCATGATCAGTGACAAAATACCCAAGGTACTCAACCAACCTTCATTGTCTCAAATTCATATCATGATGAATAAAAATATACTTGATTAGTTTCTGATTAGTGAATACCACATAATTCACTCCAAAAAGATAATGTCTCTAAAAGCATAAAGCATTCACAACCATGGCCAACTTGAGATCATGTGTCGGGTAATTACTCTCATGTGGACTCAATTTTTGAGACCCATATGCAATGACTCATTCCGCTTATATAAGTATTGATCCCATCCCGATACATGATAAATCGTAGTATACAGTGTAACTATTTCATGACTAAGAAAAAACCAATATTGGTGATGATGTCAATATCACTTTCATATCCTGAAAGGCTGAATTGCAAGAATTTTCCACATGTACTTCACACCCTTCACAGTCATACCCATCATTGGTACTGCTAAGAGTGAAAAAAATTATATAAAGTACCTTTAGAAACCAGTCATCCAAGAAAAATCCATACCTCAAAGAAGTTATTTGGATTCTCCAAGGAATCATCTACTCCCACTTTCTCTTGGTCTATATGAACTCCTTTTTTCTTAGATAACGTGACCCATGAAATGCAACTGGTCCATCCAAAAGTTTCATTTTGAGAGTTTATCATATAACTTATGCTCTCTTAGTATATTCAAAATGATCTCGAGATTTGTGGAATGGTAATGTTTATTGTGAGAAAACAACAAGATATCATCCATGAAGACACCAAAAAAAGAATCCATGTGTGGATGGAACACTCGGTTCATCAGTTCCACGAAAACTGAAAGCCTGTTCATGAGATCGAATGGAATAACTACATACTTTTATAGATAATACCTACTATTAATGAATGTATGAGGTAGATCTAGTGGTCTATCATGCAACTTATGATAACCTAATACCAAGTCAAACTTTGAGAACACCAAGGTTCTTCAATGCTGATCAATGAGTTTATCATTCCTCGAAATGGGATATTGGTCTAGGACTACCAACTGGTACAATGTTTGATAAACCACACAAATTAGGATGGTATTGTCTTACTTATTCGCAAAAAGGATAGGAAAACCCTAGGGATAAGTACTAGGTCAGATGAAACCCTTTTCTTGAAAATCCACTAGGTGCCTCTTAATCTCCTATAAATATGGTTTAGCCAACCTATATGGAGGAATGGAAAACGACGCCACTCATTTAATATGGTCAATATAGAAATCAACCTCAAAATTCAAAGGAAAACATGAATATTCGTCTGGAATGATGTCTCTGAAATGATCCACCACTAGAGTAATGTTCATCTTTGTGGTCCCCTAGTAATATACATATAAACTACAAATATGGTATATAATTACTCCCCACCAATGATGCTTGGGAACCTCTCTGCTTTCTTGGACATCACGTCCTACCTTGTGTAGAAAATACCAGCCCTATGGTGATCTGAACCTCAGCCTAGAGTGATTACATTCAAAAAAGGATTAGAAAGAGACCAAATAGTCCATTCATTTCTAAAACATAGGGGTCCCATAAGAAGTGAAACCCACCAACCTCACGAGGGAACCGCTTGCACTAGCGTACATTAGTCATCCTAATCCCCAACGTAGTTTCTGTCATAATAACATTCTCAGAAGTCAAAATACAGAGCACAAGTCTCTCCACAATAGAAACAGATATAAAAATATTCAAAGTACCTCTATAAAAAAGTGCATAATATAAAACTAAGGTAACTACAATCATAACTATAACTGTAGATGTTGTGCGATCCTTCTAATGATGGGTCTAGCCAACTGAAAACGTTGGACCTATACGGTGGCCATGTGAGCCTGCCTAACTACCCTGTGCTGATCCAACATGATGTCTATGAATAACTGATGTCTCACTACCACATCCACAACCTCTTCATCGGCATGAACGGTTAGATGAACTCTAGTTTCCCAACTGTTGAGAAAATGGTTGTCCTGCACCTGAACATGGAGTCATAGAAGAACCACTATCCCTTGATTCTAGTGAGAAAAACCAGTAAAAATGATAATGGGGACCCATCATGCCACAATATCAGCACTGGATTGGGTCCTTCTAGCAATGTGGTCTAGTATTAGCACTATTCAAGAACAAGTAGCATACCACATGTCGTCCTGAAGAAACATCATTGCTACTGGAATCACCACGTGAAGGATCCATGCAGTGATTCCAACTATCAAATGAATGATTTCTAGCCCTGGATGCTGAACATTATGGGTTCACAACTCTTAACTCCCTTAAATTACTCTCTGTAATAAGTGCCTGGTTTACTATACTTATCACTAAAGTCATCCTAAATACACCCACCTACAATCAAATGGCATAGCTGTGACCATCCTCAAACCCCTTAGCCAATGATAACTCGTCACCTCCTACAACTGGTGTGAAGCACTAATTCTGTATAATACAAGATGAGTAATCCATCACCGAAATAGGACCCTTTTCCCAATGCATGAACTCTTGGGATCGATCGTCCATAAACATCTTAGGATAGATGTAATCATAAAATATCCTATTAAACTCTTCCCAAACCATATCTTGATGTATTACAAGATGTGATATAACATCCCACCATCTCTTTGCAAAATCATGTAACTAGTACGTCTTGAGCTTCACCCTCCTCCATGGAGGCTCTTCCAGATGAACAAATATTGGAATCATGGCCTCAAAACATTACATTGTAGCATGTGGTCCTCCATCCCCAGAAAAAGTGGGAGGATGATACTATTGGAATACCCTCACCAACTATGCCATAGATGGGACATGATTCATTTATCCCTAAAATTTATGAAACTTCCCCATAAATCCTTCACATTATTGTGCATCATCATCTGCGTCTAGTATACCGGATAGTTCCAATAAGGGCATGATGAGAGGATCTGATTGTAGTCCATGAATAATTATTTCTGATGTCCAGTCATCTCCCTAAACCTGGAATACAATTTGAGGATGTATGGGTGGAATGACTCTATAAGTTCATGTGCACACCTCAGTTTAAGATTATCAACAACAACAACTTAGTAGTGCAAGATAACAATATGATAAGGAAAACATTCATGATTTTCAAAACATAGTTACACAGAAAGTATAAACACTACAATCCATGTTTTATTAAGCTTTAAACATGGATTGTATCTCTTCCAAACCTAGTCATGTAACACCCATAAAATCGGTTTTCTTCTTTCAACACAACATGAACATGAATTTTCTCTCCTTAATAATTAATTCAACATGGCTAAACCACATGGGGTATTCCATTGAAACACTACATGACATGTTCTTTGTAGACACAACGAGTACTGGTAATGTATTGTTGACCCATTTCATTATTCACACTATAGGAGACATGGTTGACACTACACTTAGTGCATGAAAGGTGAACAAGATGTAAAACCTATGTTTTATCCACCTACATCGTTAGTCACACCACCAGACACAGGCTCTTTACGGCACAACCTGTACTCCTAGTACATGATGCATTCTACCAAATTTTTTCAACCCTATTTCTCTACTCACACACATAGTCATATGGTTATAAACTATATGAGGTGTACATAATGTACATAGTATATACTTAAGAAAAGTTGTTTCTTCCAAAACAGAAGAACACGTGTTTTGTGTTTATAACACTACACACTGTGATTCCTAGGTTTCCAGATACTAATCCTCTGAAACATCTCTAGAACCCTTAAAAACCTAATATGTTGTCCATGTAAAGAAAAATAACTCATGAAATCCTATTCTTCCAGGAATAAAAATTTGGAATCCTTTTTCACATCATAACATGATAAAATTCAATTAAAGTTCAATCAAGACCCACCAAATTCTTATCCAAGAGGGCTCAAATCACCTAAGGTACCAACGTTTTCTATCTATCCAAATTAAACAATACAATTTGAAATACTCTATCTGAAAAGTTAGTTTTTTATCAAGGATTATATAGAAACACCATGCATATATACCACAACATCTATCACAACAACATGCAATCAACAATGAAACCTAAATGGAATGAAATGAATGGAAGACATGTGATCTCTATCAAGTTACTATATGATGGAAGAGATGGAATACCCTCACCTCATTAGGTTGAAAGAGAAATTGAACCACATTAATATCAATGAAAACAAGACAGTACAAGTGAATCACAAAATGGTAAAATCAAATCAATTGTAACTATTAAACAAATAGTAAAATTTAAATATTCGAGGTAAATTTTATTTTCTCTATAAAACAGGTTATCTACTCCTAGGAACAACTTATTACCAATCACATATTCCTTAATATCCTAGTTTATGGGATCAATATATAAAGACATACATTTAAAGAAACACCATAAATCTACTTTCTAACATCCTTGTTATGAGTACCGCCCCATAGTGCCCCTTACCCGGTTGGTCACATGGACTCATGCACATTTAAAAAAATTCAAAAGGCTAATGACTAGTAGTTAGGGCCTTGGGTGTGATAGTGGGGAAACTATTCCCTCTTAGGGAGAGTAATGGAACTTAAAATAGTAGTAAACTATATACGAAGCAGTGATACAAAAAAACAGAAATAAATAGCTGAAGACTGATAGTATCAACAACTAAATCTTACATATAAAGAAATTATTCCAGTCCCAAGTATGTAGGAATGAATTCAAACAATAAAAAATCATGTAAATACAACACTAAAACAAAAATAAAGAAAACAGTTTCTCCAATAGCATCGCTAGACAATTTTTATTACCATGGTCTCTAGCTGAAAAAGAACTCAAGTACATGATGAAGAAGGGCTCTTGACATTTTCTATACCTACAACCAAATAATCTGTTTGGGCCCAAAAGTATGTCCCAAACATTGTGTGAGTGGAATCCCACTAGGAAAACACCAAAAGATCTTTTCATAACTATTAGTGAATATATATAGTATGTAATATTTTGAAATGAAGCAATAAACTACGATGTGCTTAAATGTAATCAATATTATACTTTCAATTACATTCATTTATATTTATAAAATTTTGAACCCATTGGATAATATATCCTTAGTATCAATCCTATGATCTGTATCCCCTTGTAAAATAATAACAGACAGACGTATCAAATGGACATCTAGAAAAACAAGTAAGACTAAGTCTATGCTTGTGCTTTGGATTGGATGTGTCATCAAAATCATTCAATTATTAAAAAAATCCTCTTGGAATGTTCTCACAGTCTAACCCCACTAGTTTAACATTTCATCAATTTAATAAATAATAATTCCTCATTTGGAGGGCTCAAATAGTATAAACATGATGGTCCCACAAAGTAGTAATAAATTACAAACAACCACTTGGGAAGCTTTCACAGTCAATACCACATAGTATGTGTAGATATAATGAATTATAATGACCATATGGAACCTCTTGTAGTCAATTTCTTGTGGTCTAACATTAATTTAATAATGACCTTATGGGTTGCTCTCACGGTCTAACCCCTCTAGTCTTTGACCACCTAACAGCTCTCATAGTCTACACCCTATGGGTCAATATAACATCAATTATACATGAAAGATCCAATCTCATGATGCTCTCATAGTCAATTACCATAGGCCAAACATTCAAAATGTGAATCACATGGATTTTATGTAAATAAGATCTCCATAATAAATGTACTAGGAATATAAAACAAAGATATCCTAACATGCATTCTAGACCCAATGGAAATAATCAATCAATTATGGAATAAAAATCTATAATCAGGGTATTATACCTTATTCATAATCAAATGCCATTTTCTTATTCAAACACACCATAAAATGTCTTAAACAGGGTCAAATTCGAAAACAAGAAATACCCTAAACCTGGGTATTAGACACATAAGCAAATATATTCCAAAGACAATCAAAGAAAGGCACGAACCACCTACCACAATGTTGTATAAAGAACAGTCTTGAATGTGGGGCCTGGAATCGTTCTAGAACAACATAGATCTACGAAAAGGGTAAAAATGGTCAACCATCATTGACTCTAGAGATAGGATTAATATCGAAGAGAGGCTCTAGAGGAAGAGAGAACCCACCAGTGGGAATCCAATTCACCCAATTACATCTCAAATAGATCCAAAATAGAGGAATGGTAGGCTCTGAATGATCAACATCCTTATTTTGTTCTCCTATATCAAACAAGGTAAAAAGAAACATTTTATGGAGATGAGATGAATCCCGAACCAAACACATCAAATAAAATGAAAAGATTACAGTGTGTTCCTTTAATGTACATGTCGTGTAGTAGCCTCAACTGGTCCTCTCTTTTGGTGGTGTTGATGGTCACCCATAGGACTATGTACTCGGCCATTAAATTGCAATTAAATGACCATTATATGGCTACATGTGAAGACCAAGTACACTACATGTACTCAAATGTACATGGCGTGTACATAAAATATTTCCAACTCTATCATTTTCTTAAAAAAGCACAAAAAATAAATATCCATACCAGAAATGAACATCTGGGTTCTTACAGAACTCTAAATTTAATTTACTATTTATATGGTTAAATATAAATTTAACTATATCCAAGAATTATAATTTTATAATTATAGTCGGCTAATAATATATTTCATTAAAATAATGAAATATCAAACTACTAAAAATATAATTATAAAAAACAAGTGACATGTTATGTTATATAATAATAGTTAAACACAAAGAAGATAATTTTATTTAAAAATATCTCCAAATTGATGAAAAAAAGAATTGGATCCCAAATAGTTTATAATTATCACAAAATACAACTATTAGTTAAAATCATAAGAACTGAGAGAAATGTAGCTGAATTGTTATAGGTGGAGGGGTGGGAACTAAAATTATATATTAGAATAATTTTCAATTGATAAATGCAGAGGGAAAATTAGCTAAAAATTATTATAAGGTAAATTATTTTTTATTTAAAATTTTTATTTAATTGTTTACTTGTGATTTTTAGTTGTGACAAATTATAAATCATTCTTATATTCTAGATTTTTTATTTTAATTTTTTGTGATTAATGAAATTTATCCATGATAGTTATTGTTAGTTATATATAATTCTTCATTATAAAAATATTATGAAACATACAAACAAATTACAAATTATTCTATTTTTTCCAGAATCACTATCAAATTATGATAGATATATCCCAGTCTGTTGTAAATAATTATTCCTTTATAGTAACCATATGAGTATTATAAAACATTTTTCAATGGAATAGAATTATATTTTAAAAGGTGAACAAGATTATATATTTTGAGAACTATTTATTGGATCACAAAAAAATTCCCAAAAAGGAACTGATGTGATGAAATTATAGACCCACCCATTTTTACTATTGAGAAAACAATTCTTTTGTATGGGATTTATATGGATATTTGGGTTCTTAACTCACTTCCTAATAGGTGATGTAATTATAATTATTATCAAAATATCGTATCTCATACCTATACTATAATTGTGGCCACATGGAAATCCCAAAAATAACTAACACCATCAAATGAATGATATCATTCACTAGTGTTATACCCAATATTTTTAATTATTTCTATATATATATTTATATTTTTAATATAATGTATTCTCTAAAAAATATAATTCTATGGAATCAACCATATGAATATATAGTAAAATTGACACACAATGATATACTAATCCATTCTAAGAAGATTTAATATCTCTTTCAACATTGGGACATTCTAAAATATAATAATCTATAGATTCATCACTAGAAAATTTGTAACTGAGGAATGGGAATAGATTTCAAAAAAATTCATACATATATCTAATAAAATAAGTATTGATCATTAAGAAGTATAACAAAACTAAAAATACCTGTGGTTTTCACAAATAATTATAGTCATAATTACTCTACCATATTCAACGAAATCTTACTAAATAATGGTTAATTTGTAGTTGATTTTTTATGAGTGTAATAACCCTTACCCATAAACTACTGAAGGAGATATACAATTTTTCAATAGGTATCAAACTTATCCAATAATTTAATTAAATATAAGGAATCCAAACTCCTATTTTGAAGTTATTATCTGTTAATAACATTTTAGATAACCCATATGAATACGATAATGATTTTTGCACAATTGGTTTCATGTAAGTTAACCTTTAATTAAGATTTCTGTGTATATATAGAATATGGCTGAATTTTTTGGAGTGTTTGGAGAACATTTTGACAGTTTTGGGGGATTTATTACAGGTTCATTCTTGGAACATAGCTTATGAAATCCAGAAACACTTGTAGAAAACTGTGCATAGAGAGTCATTGGAAAATACGATGGCATAAGTCTGACACACAATTTTCCTAAAACATGAATCCACTAAGGGGAAATTGTGCACCTTGAAAAAAGGATTTGATCATTTTGAGGGATTGGATTAGGAACGATTGGATCATGGTTTGGAGAATATATGAGATAACCATGTGAGATTCATCCTTATGGTAGTGGCTATCAAAGCATCAGCACTTAGTTTTCCTATAGATGTGACTAAATCATGCACCCATAAAAACAAGATCGTTAAAAAGTTGATCTAGGTCATTTTAAGGTTTCAAATCATTTTTTATGTAGAAATAACTCTCTATTATTATAACTCAATGTTCAAGGAGGGTTCTACTATCAATTTATAGGTGATCTGAAGGCTTCCTATAGAAATTAAAAGATGATTATATGAAGTCAGTGATCGTTATTTGTCATTTGTGACATTTTCATTAGATCATCATTACCATGTCTCTAGGATTAATAGTTCACTACCCACTGTGGGTAATTATATGATATTGAACGAGAAATATTTTTATATTTTGGGTTGTCTATGAAAAGGGAGATGATCTATGGTATATTTGGGGAGATTTAACAAATTATTGTGATGCTTTTCATCTCATTTGTCATTTTCTCCAAAATGCTCCTGGTTGGGAGCTTAACTCTCCCATACTCTTGATAATACAGATTAGATTGGTTTAAAATTGATCTAATTTAATGAAATTGATGGGAAAATATTTTTTTAATGAATGTTATAAATCCTCTTTTGTGATGATTTATGTTTTTATGGTGAAATTGAGGAATTGTGGTATTTGTTTGTGTATTGGGCATTGATAAATGATTTTAATATGATGATTTTAAAATGAATTCTTTATTCTATTTATGGAAATTTGTTTTCAATAAATGGGTGTTTATTGAAAAGAATTAGCATGGAAATGGTTTGATGGAAAAATAATTTCATCAAAAGGTTTGATTTATTGAAATTGATTTTTCATTGTTTTTGGGCATACATGGTGTGTGAGTTCATATTTAATTTCTGGGTCTTGTTTGAAATATAAAAATCCTCTTAGTAGAAATGGTGTAATGGGTCATGGGATATAATTACTTTGGGATGACATGATAGATAAATGATATACCACTATGGAGTATGGAACTATCATAATGCAGCATGTATGATTATTGGAATGGTTATGTAAAATGGAAGAGTTACGTTAAATGCACCTGGGGAAATGGTTTAAAAGAATTTTTTGATTTTTTTTCATTGGAAAATGGTTTTTTTTTGGAAAACCTAGATTATGTGGAATGTATTTATATATAGTAAAAATGTATTTTTGAATTTTTTTATATAAATTTTTTCATAGAAATGTATAAAACATTTCTATAATAGTTATGCTTGTATATAAGTAATTTCTGAAAACCAACTGAGTTTCAGTAATCACCCCTTCTTTAGAACATTGGTGCTATTAAATTTTTCATCTACTAGGTCATTGGAATAGGTAAATTATCACAATTATTTTCAATACAATATGATTCTTGGTCTCCATGATGATATTTAAGCATAGAGATTGTAGATCTGGGGTATTGTCATTGCCTTGCAGTTTTATTAGTTTTTCTTCGGCAGTTTACTTCAATATATTATTCTGTTATTGTAACACTAGAATTTAATAAGATTTTAATAAATAAAACGTAGATTTTCCAATAATTATTATCATGCATCGTATAGTTTTTTCTCATTAGAATTGTTTTGGTTAGATTTTTCATTCAGAAATGTAAAATCATTAGAAACATGTATTGAATCCATTCAACATTTATTTCCTTCCATTGGAATCTTCAAGAATATTCTTAAGGTCATGTTTCATCTCACATCACTCTCAAGACAATGAGATGGGGTGGGATGTTACAAATGATATCAGTTTTTTTGAGTCCAAAAAATAATTATTCAAACAATTTATATCAACTTCTTCCTCCCTTGTGGAATAAGTGGTCAACAGTTTTCATGGTCCAAGAGTAAAATTCAGTCTTGAATATTCCATGATTTAGGATCGTAGAAAAGAGTAATATTGTTAGAACATGAAATGTAGATCATTTAAATATGAATCTAAACATTTTATTTTCATCATCATGTTATAAAGGTGTTGGGTAAATTAATGTTTTAGAGACACTTATATGATGTGGAATCTCATTGTCATGTTGTTATCCAATGAGGGGAACATTATATGAATTAGAGGAATTATATCCCACTATGAATAAGTATCTCATTTTGATTAATGATATATAATTTCATGTAAGGTTAAAATTTCTAAAAAATGTTGAAATTGATATGAAATAAATTTTTTTGGAAAAGAGCATGGTAGTGGTATTTTGTAAATGGTTGGATTTTCAAATGAAAGTTGAAAATTTTCAAAGATATTTTTGAACATGTTAAAGGGTGATATGGAAATAATTATTGAGATTGCTGAAATGGTATAATTTTTAACAATAAGTCTTCTGTTATAATAGTGTGTGATTTATGGGGGTTATGGTTTTTTTAGAAAATGACACCTCATCGGCATCAAAAAAACCAACTAGATGAACCTGAGGAAAATGTGTCTTATCCTAAAAAATATGTGAACCAAAAACATGTTCAATTTATTATCCATGTTTTTTATATTGAGGAAAAATAGAATAAGAGGTATGATCCATGACATGTGGATTATCCTGTCCAGTTCTAGATGCAGTGTCCACTTATTTTTTTGGATGATTCTGAAATAGAAACGAAAGTGGTTTGGCTGAATATGATAAATTATATCATCAAGTTCATAAGCACGCTAGAAGAGAAAAAAGTTATTTCAGTGAATTATATACTAGTGGATCATGCATGTCTGTTGTGGGATCTATATAGGTAGGATAAATTGGTTGAAGGTGTTGGTTTCAAGGATATGGTTGATGCTTTCAATAAAAAAATCATTCCCTTCACATTAAAGATTCCATGAATGATGGAATTTTTTATCCTAAAGAATGAATATACCCATTTCAAAGAGTATGCAAATGAATTAATGAATTTAGTCCCCTTTTCCCCTATGTATATTTTAGTATGTCCTAGAAGGATCACATCATGGAATCAGTGGGGAGAGAAGAGATTCGCTTGTAGATTTTTGTCCCTTATATTACTTACTATACATAGATAATTTTTAAAATGAAAAAAGATAAAAGGGACATCTCATGAGCTTTGGAAGGATGAATTATGAGAATACATATGTGAATGGTGAAAACTCTAATTCTAGGGGAATGTAGAAGAGGGAATCCAACATCGAAGGTTAGAGCGTGAATCATAATCAAACCACATGATTGGTAAGTCTTCCTCTGAAAACCACAATAAAAGTAGTATGTTTACAATGTGGTTCCTTTGTCAACATGAAGCATGAGAGTACTAAGGAACCAGGATCATGCCATAACTTAATCATGATGTGACATCTTTAACACTACTATTGTAGTTCTTCGATTTCTGGGGATCAAGTCACTTCTCATGTATCATAGGAATGGTATGTTTCAAATGGGCGGGGACAGTAGAGTTAATATCATCACTATAATAGAGATTTCCATGGTGATTCCAGGTAAACCATGAATCCTTAGGAATGGAAATACCATTATGTCAAAAAAAGAAAAATATAGTGATGAAGAAATTATATTGAGCTGAGCAGGTGAGTTTGGATGATCAGGTTGGACCATTCATGGTTATAAGAAAAATAATTTTCAATTATACCCTTACGAATGTTTTTTATACTTATACATCCCATTCCTTAATTCCCAATTAGGTTTATTATTTTATCATTTCAAAATATGATTTGTTATATTCATTGATAAAACATGAATTCCTCTGGGGGAAATAGAATATCAAATTTTTTTATGTAGAGCATGTTCAATAACCATTAATAAAGCTGAGCACAAATAGAATTTCATTATATTGGAGATAGAATTATATTATATAATTCTGTGTATGGATTGGGTGACAATGTTCAAGGCTCACATAAATTGCTATGATTGAATAGTTATTTTAAAAAATGATAATGATGTCGATAATCTCTTTAGAGTAGAAATGATTATTTATGATTGGTACAACGGGCTTGTTAGAACAATAATATGGAACGATAATATACTAGTTAGTGGCAATGACTCTGGCATCGTTGAAAGAGATCAAGAATAAATGTATTTATGTGGTGGGGGGTCATTTTCCTGATGTTTTCTTGATAATTTATCTAGGTTACATCTAGTAAGGGGATTGGAGTTTAAAATTGATCTCATCATGGGGACAAGTCCCATGTAACATATATCTTATCTAATGGAAGAAACATATATTGAGGGAGCATAATGTGTTGTTATAATAGATAAAAAGAAATGGTTTTATTTTGCTGAGCATTTTTCTACGGGCGGTATAGGTCATTTTCCAAAGATTGATTATAAACATTTATGGTTGTTTGTGGATTATTGTAATATTAACCATGTTATGATAAAGAATATTTTGCATTTCAACATAAATATGATATTTTCAATAAAATGATGTGAGAGTAGTGATTCTCTATGACCTACATGGGATTAGGATATCACTATTTGGGGGTTCAGAATGTGGATATTATAAAAACAACATTCATAAGTGGTTTTGGCCATTATGAATATGTGGTAATTCCATTTGGACTTGTGAGTTATTCAACTGTATTTATTAAATTGATAAATCATATATTTTAGTGGTATATCGTTTCTTTTTTTCTTTGGTATTAGTGGACGACATATTGGAGAATTCATTGACAACTGATGAGCAACAATATTAGTTGGATATAATGTAGGATAAATTGATAGAACATTCATTATATTCCAAATTTTCAAAGTGTGATTTTAGAATAAATTTTTTGTAGTTTTCATGAAATGTAATTTATGAATGAAAATTTTCAGTGGATCTAGAGAAGATAGGAGATGTTATCTCTTATAAAATTATGAATAAGGTATTTGAGATAAGAAGTTTTCTTAGTGTATCTGGTTATTACTAATACATATTTGTGACATCTCATGAATATGTTAACCTGTGATAGCTTGGAAAATTTATAATTTTCTATTGTAATGGATTATGGATTACAAAAAATATTTTCAATAGTTGAATTTCACCTAACATCAGCACCAATCATTGTTTTTCTGGAATCAGACAAGGGTAAATGAAGTATTTTGATTCTTCAGGTTATAGTTTGGAATGTATTCTCATTAAAGGAGACCACGTTGATGGTTATATATAAAGGCAGATGAGGGCACGTGAGAAGAATTACCTAACACATGATTTGGACTTATCTACAGTAATCCATCAATTAAATACTTGTCCTCATTATATCTTTTGTGAAAAATTATCTTTGTTTATAGATCATAAGATTTTGAAGAATATTTTCACACAAAATGATTTTAATATGAGGTAAAGAAGATATATGTAATATATCCAAATGTTCAACATTCAATTAATGTATACACAGAGTAATAGAAATTGTGTGGCTAATGAATTAACTATAAACTCATATGCTCAGTTGGGAAAAGAAGCTTCAGAAGATTGGTAGATTACAATAGTTCTTGAGTAAATGCTTTTAGAATGTCAGGGTCGATGTGATGTTGCGATTTTATTTATATTTTAACTATTTCGCTAATTGTTAAAGATGGTAAAAGATGCACAAAAATCCAATTATTAATCAGTCACAATGAGTTCAAAACTCAATGATTGGGAATTTATTAAGCAAGGAAATTTAGATGATAATTTACTATTATGGTTTAGGAATCAGATGGTTGTATCTGTGGCTATTTAGGTGAAATTTCATAACAATTATCATCAATCCAAATAGTTTATTCATATAGAAATATAGATTAGGTATAAGGCATTTGAATGTGATATTTTTTTGGCTCATAATGAAAATGAAGGTTGTTGATTTTGTTTCAAGATCAATAACATGTCAGCAAGTTGAAGGATATAATTAGTGACCGTTAGTTATTTTAATGTTTTTTTATTCTATAATGGAAATTGAAGAATATATATATTGATTTTGTAACAAGTCTCCCAAAAATCATTCAGAAGAACCATTCCATATGGGTGTTAGTTGATTGCCTTAGCTAGTCATAACATTTCGTCCCTATTGATGAAACTCATACGGTGGAGGATATGTCCAAAATCAATATTTGATATGTGGTAAAGGTACATGGGGTACCAAATTGAATAGATTGAGACATATATATGAGGATTATGTCTCCTTTATCTAAATCCTTATAGAAATACATCGAGACTCAGTTGACTATGAGTACGGTGTATCATCCTCCGTTGGGCAAGAAAGCCTAATGGATGACAGAAACATTCTAGGACATGTTTTCGGCTTGATTATGGGTTTTAGTGGCTCATGTAAATACAATGTTCTATTACAGGATTTTTCATATTACAATAGATTTTATGAATAGATAAAAATAGATCTATTTGTAACATTGTGTGGATTTCCTTTTCATTATCCACATTGTTAGGTTGAAATGGGTGATAAATCTATAGTTTTTCTAATCGTAGTCCAAGCGACAATGGATAAGATTTTTTGTATAGAAATAGAATGCAGACAAGTAAGATTCTATATATATAATTTGTGGGTCACCTTCAATGACAATTTTCATTCTAAATGAGTGATAATGTGTTCATATGGATCACTATAATTCTTGGACATCAATGTTTTGGGAAATATGGAATGTTTTATTCTAGAAACAATGGATGTTTTAAGATACATGAATAGATTGGGGAGGTGGTATATCTCTTTTTCATCTCCACCACAATTTAGTGAGGTGCATAATGTGTTCTGTGTAACTCAATTGATAAATATTCAGCCTGAAAAGGACCATGTGATTCGATGGGATCATGTTGACCTTGTGATGAATGATTATTTTGAACATAACCTGGTGTGGATTGCGGATAAGAAAATGATATCATTGGGAGTGAAATAATCATTCTTGTGTGAGTTTTGGGGATACATGGTCATGTTCATGAAGAGACTTATGAAGATGACAATGAGATGAATGAGAAATGTCCTGAACACTGTCAAGATAATAGTTGTTCGATACATTCCACATATATAAAGACTAATGGTGGGGATAATGTAGCACCCCAATTTTTAATTATTTAATACATTAATTATACTTTTTATGTATATAAACTGTATTGGTGATGCTTGTAAGAGTTTGGATAAATATGGTATATTTTTTAAATATTTCCTAAAGGTGGAAGGATGGTTCAAATTTTTTGAAAACCATGAAACACTTTATTTAAACAATGCATAGTATGAAAGGTGAAAATAATGGAATATGGGTGATACACAGTTTTCCTAAACAATTTGTTATCTAAAAAGAAACAATTCCATTTGAAAAATTGTTTATTTACTTTTTATGAAGTGGCATCAGCACTATTATAGAATAGATGGGGAATGGATTAGAGACCATGTGAGATGACCGAGAAATGTTCATTCTTAATGTTAGGGATAATGTAACATTAGTGAATGATTTTCCTAACCATGTGACTTAACCATTAATGGTTAAAAACAAGATCCTTAAAAAGTTGATCTATATAGACTTAAGGTTTTAACCCCCTCAATTTTCCTCTTATGCCTCCCTAACATAGGAATTTTCTATCTTAAAAGTCATTTATAGTTGTCCCACTACTCTAGAGGAAATAAGAAGGCCTCCCTTCGTGACTAAAAGGTGATTCCCTATGGAATGTGAGGTTTCTTCATCGTTCATATTCTTTTTGATAGATCTACTTTTCCCTCACTCTTGGATTATTATATATATTAGAAATGTGGGAATATCTAAGGTTTTGAATTAAATATATATATATATGGGTTTTTTAAGATAGTGTGGGATATCTAAGGATGATTCATAGTGATTCAATCAAATTTTGTGATGTTTTTTCTGATTTTTATTCTTTTCCCAAAAACATTCAAGGAAGATGGATTCACTCTCGACACCTCATGATAGAAGTGATTGAATTGGATTAAAATTGACCTATTTTCCTGAAATTAAATATAATATATTAGTTAATTTAATGTTATAAATATTCATTATATAACATTTATGGTTTTTGTTGAAACTGTGGATTATTGGTATTTGGTTGTCCAATGTGCATTGATAAATGAATTTAAAATGATGATTTCAAAATAACAGCTTTACTGAGTTTTTGAAAAATGAGTTTCAATAAAATGGTTATTTACTGAAATCAGATGGCATTGAAATTGTATGATGGAAAAATGTTTTCAATAAAATGGTTGATTTATTAAAAAGGATTCAGCATTGTTTTTGTGCGTACTGGGTTTGTGTGTTCATAATTCATTTATGGGGATTTGTTGAAATATGACCTTTGGATTAGTTCCAAAGGTGTAAAAGAACATTGTATATAGTTAAATTTTGAATACATGGATGGTCTATGAGAGACCTCTCTTGAGTATCGAACTTTCATAACAAACCATGCATGGTTTGTGGATTAATCATGACAAATTTCATGGTTATGATTAAAGGAACTGGTGAAAATGATTAAAATAATTTTTTATTTTCATTAATTGAGAAATATATTTTTTATAAAAACTGGTTGATATAGAACTTGATTAAATTTAGTTATAAACATTTTTAGAATTATTTATACAAATGGATTTTTATAAATGTTGCTAATTTTTCTATCCTAGTGGTGTGGGAAGGGATGTTGTTGGGGAAAAACATATGTGTATTTGTACTAACCTATGATTTGGAAAATTGGTGCTTTTCCATATGTCATATACCAGGACATGGGAAAAGGAGATGTATCACATGTCATTAGGACAAAATCGTTATTATAGGGATGTTTGATGGTTTTGAATCATAGAGCATATGAATCATGTGGTCTTTTCATTTTCTAATTGTTTTATTATTTTTTCATTGGCTTGTTACTTTGATACAATGGTATTCCAATATGACACATGAATTTGTTATGACTTGGAAAAATTAAATGTTGAGTTGTATTTCATTATTATAATTCATAATACTGTGGTTGTTTGGTTATAGTTTTTATGTTTTGTGGTTTTACTAATAAAGGGAAAATCATCCCCCACGTTTATTGAATCCCACTGGCATTTTTTATAATCCATTGGCATCCTAGGGTTGTCTCTTATGGCCCAGTAACGTCTCACCACCCTATAAAGCCAATGAGATTGGGTGGTAAATTACAATGAAATTACATGGAAACTACAAGAATAATCCAAAGAAATTTATATTCTTTCAAAAAAATATTTTTTTGAAAATAATTCCCCAAAATAGTATTTAAATAATATTCAGTTCGATGACATTAACTACAACTACATACTCTTATAAACTCTCCACAAATATTCTTCACTTTATTGCTTCCATCCTAACCACTACTATCCTAATAATCTCAACAAATACAAGAATATATATCTTGTTTCATCTTAACGGAAAAATAATTTATCCCTTGAATTATATGATATGGGACTTCATAATAATAAATTTTTGATTAATTATCATAATTAATTCCCATATAGAATTATTTATCTTTTAGAGTTCCATTAATATCATTGTCTAGAGAATATTTCATTGGACTGGCGAATCAAATTTCATACTCCAAGTTTCCCTTATTTCTATATTGACTGTTAACAAATTCTAATTTGTTCCCTAATATCAGAATCTCATAATAAAATTGGAGAGTGATCATGATTATAAAATCCATTAAAAATAGATTCAAAAGAATATTTTAATTTGAAAGGTATAGAATCCACATCATAATGGGGACCTCAAGCTTGAATTTTAAAAATTCCACCATTAAGGACATGTGAACATAAAAGAACCTAGAAATAAACCCTATATTCATTAATCAATCTAAGCATTTTTTTATATATATTATAGAAAAATATTAATAGGTTGAAGAAAGTATTGATTTCTATTTTGTGTATGATAAATTATATTACTAGATTGTTATTCCATCATGGAAACTATTTGAACAATTCTCTCAAAAAATACATGATCAATATGGGGACCGAAATATGGGGAATTTTATATACCTTCATCAAAATTATTCACTATAACTAATCTAGGAATGAAAAAAATATATATTTAAAAAAATATTACAATTTCAAATGTATTAAAATAAATTTCATATGATTTTAAAATGTAATAATTTAAATCAAAATATCATAAAACGTGATTATAGACCATGTAAAAAATTAAAAAAATGAATGAAAAATAATATTCCATGAAGTATTTATTGAATTCATAATTAGTGAAACCATAAATATGATATGAATTTTCTATGTGATCCACCAAAATTTATTACACAATTTTTATAGATAGTCTAAAAACTCTTCAACAAGAATATTTTATTACGTTTTTGTCCTAAAGGTTTCATTCAAATAGATAATGCTCCAACCAATAATTAATCTAAAATCTTAAATAACACATTAGAATATATAATAAAATCTCAATTTCTAATTATAAATTATTAAAAACTATTGGTAACTCATGAAACATCCCAGATTTTTTTAAAGACGCATCCTAATAAAATAAACCTCATTTTTCAACACTTCTAAAATAAATATCCCTCATTTCATAGATAACATAACAAAAAAATTAACTGATTCCATTTTATATAAAACCAATATTCAAAACCCAATCCTAATACTACGATAATCCTATAACAAGTATCTATGCTTTTCTTGATCATTATAGGTGGAAAACAACTTCTATGTGTATCAACATTACTTTCACAATTATTATTTCTATATAAAGGTTAAAAAGAATAAGTTATTCCTAAAATCAATGCATAATTATAAATATATATTTTATAGATTAAAATAATAAAAAAATTATTTTTAAAAATAAAAAACATCTAAAAATGAATAATATAACATAAAAATCATCAATAATGATTAATCATAAAGATGTTAAATAATAAAATTTCCATTATTAATTACATAATTAAATGCAATAATTTGGTACAAAAAATTAGTGAAAAGGTGTATGGAAAGATAAATATGATGAATGTATTAAAATATGACAATGATATGAAAAAGAAAACAATTCATCCCATATACATATAAAATACACGTTTCTCCCACATTTCACATCTTGTACGACAAATAAAATCCATGGATCTCTCTAAAACTCAAAAATGGTTCCTCTTTTAGATTCATTAATGTAGATGAGATCTTCATACACATATGGTGTGTATATAGGATGCCAATAATGATTCAATATAAGATTATTTTTAGTTTTCTAAATGTAATCATTTTAAAATAATCTATTCCATGAAAGATGATTTTTTACACTTCTAGATCTATTAAATTATATAGAAATGAACTATCATTTTGACATGAATTTTTTACAAGAAAATAGGTAACTCATGTTTAGTCATGAAAATACATTTGTAAAAATAATACAAGAAATATATAATGTTATTTAACAAAAATAATTTCAAATAATAATGGGATAATACCTACGAGACCATGGAACATATATGAATGATCATTTTATTAAAAAGTTAATATATCTAAATGAACGACTATATTTATAGTTTAATTCTAAAAAATTTGTAATTAATTATCCATGAAAAAATAATACAATATTAATGTGATCCATTTATGGAACTATAAATACAGTAATCTTAAAAATTAATTCTTGATAGGGTTTAATCAAAACATGGGGAAGTGTAGGGTTTGTAGATGTTTCCTCATAACCTTGAGATATACAAGTTATTGGACAAACCCGTTGAATATAAAATGTATTCTAATGAAATTTTATAAAATGGTATTATAATAATTAAAAATAATTCTTCAACTAAACATGTATCTCATATTTGAAGCCCCATGAAGGAATCAATGAATTCCCCATTATTCATCATCTATCACCTTAAATAAATTTCATAGTTTCAAAATATATATGTTTGTGTGTGTGTGTTTGTTTGTAAGAGTGAAAAAGTGGAAAAATTCACATAACACATCAGTTTTAATGAATAAAAAAATACATTTATCATTTGAATGACTTAATAGAATATTTTATTCATCAATAAATTATTATGTGATAACATTCCTAAAAAATAAATCAAATAATTTCATCATAAAAAATTTATTTGATTTTTTAAAAAAACATTGTTGAAAAAAATATGAGTATAAAGATAATTTATAATATGAAATCCACACCCATTACAATAATAAATAGATGAATTAGTGTCATAATTACCATTATATCATTATAAATTAATAACATAAATAATATTTCATAGAAACAATCACATAAAAGATGAAAAAACTCATGATTTTGTTGTCAATAAAAAATATAGAATCATTATTTGATTAATAATTTATGTGAAGAGTCTGAACTAGATACCTTATCAAAGTAGCACATGAATATAATACCCATATACCCAAAAGTCATTTATGTTCCCCACAGGCTGGCATTATGCCTTAGGGAACCAAAAAATAACTAGAGTCAATGATTTACCCAATTTTGAAGAAAAAACCCTAAAATATATGCATATATATAATGAAAAGTGGATGAAAGATGGAATATTATTTTATACCATAAGTGGAACAATGGAAGTGATACAACTGATATGATATTAAATCATTCTCTAAGAGACATGTTCTACTAAAAATGAAAACAAAGCTAAATAGCTACAATAATAGTATCCATGTGATAGAATGGGGAAAATCCCACCATATCCCCATTCAACTACCCACACCCAGATCATACAAAAATTCAATTCCTCACTTCTATGAATTTCCTTAAATACATTGAAACACATAATAATGACTATGAACCACAGAAGGGGTGCACATAGTGTGTGATAATTTGCTCAGAATGATCCCAACCAGGTGTTCCTTAGCATGTTTCTTATCACGAATCTATGAATCCTACTCTATTTTGAAAAAATTAATGATATGAAATTCAATATTTTTCTATAAAATAAATTAAAAACAATTTATTTTCCATTTTTTCCACATTTCAAAATAATTCAAGAAGATAAATTTAAAAAAAATTGTATACATATATCAATAATATTGTATCAAATCAAACAAAATCATGTTTCACATATTATATCACATCCATGGATGTAAAATCCAAAAAATGTTTTAAAAAACAGTTCATATTAGCCAACATAAAATGTAATTTCATACCTAGGATCAAACTAGTTTGGATAAATAAAACACATGTACATAACAAAGAAAATATCAAGCATTATATCTTTAGATAAATTTGTTGATAACATTGAGCAGATGACCTCCCCAAGAATTCATTTTCAGGATTAGTCTATCAAATCCATAGAACCAAATTCCTACTGAGTACATGAACACCATTTTAGTGAACCGCTAGAGGGTGGATGAGTCCAATTACTAAACCATCAACCTATATTCCCAAGGGTTCAAATAAGATATATTTTATAAACAATTTCATCATAAGAATTCATCAAAACTATACATTGATTTTTTTTACTAAAACACAATTTCAAAATGGTGTGAAAACACATTTTATTTTTCAATCTTATTGAAACCCACCATTTATAGAAAATATATTTCCATAGATGCTAATAAAACCATTCAATCATTCAATTTAATTTAGAAAACAATTTCCCGAGTGAAGAAATGTAGTTCCCCATTAAAAGAAGGATATGTAACTACAAACATCAATACATGGGTCACAAATGCCCACAATGGGGTCCATCACTAAAGAATAACACACAATGAAAATAGAGGCACTATAAAAAATCCAAAAAATAATAGAAATTAAATAATTTAACAAAACTTTTTTGGGGTAGAAATGATAAAAATATAAATCATGAATGAATACTTTCCACAATACAACCAACACAAAAATGACCCTATATAAATGATTAACAAACATATCGATATAGGAACCAAAACAATTAAAAACATATATCAGTAGATCTGATAATGCAATGAACCAAAATTAAAATGATTAACGGAAAAAATGGATTCTTACGCAGTACTCACCCTGATTGATGAAACCCAACTATAATGAAGAGAGTTTTTTCAGCTAAGTGATTTTGATGGAGAAAACATACCCAAAATCACTGTTAGGGAGCACTTGAACGAGAGAATTTATTTTTAGGGATGAATAATAAAACAAATCAGCTTAATTGTTCCATGTCATCCATCCCCATGATAATTACATGGATTTTAGTTCATTTACATGTCATGTAATCCATGGGTTCCATATATCGTGATGAACTCATTACCTTTTTATTAATAATGAAATTTATAAACATTAATGGTGTGCAATATTTATATTCTTTGTAATCATTCAAAATTTTTATTAATCTCACATCATGATAATGGGGGAAATAAAACATTGTTTACTCACATTGTAGTATATATAATTTTACAGTAGATAGTGAAATGAATAGATTTATATAAAAGATTCCAAACAATCTTAAGAATTACTTATCATGGGGGGAAACTCGCTAATTTATTACATGTTCATAGCTAGACTTAATTAATTCAAAATTAGAGACATGACTAAACATTATCTCACTTAAACAAAAAAAATTTCTTCATACTCTTATGCCCCATGAAAAGACAAATTATATATCAAAACAATTAATTAAAAAGGAATTACCTTGGAGCTGGAAATTGGATATTACAAGCTTCCAAATATATGAATTTCCATACCCGAAATGTCATGTACATGAAATTTCAAGACATATCCTAGGTTGGCACATTCCAGGACTACCCCAAGTCCTCCACCAAAAGGACAGGGGCTGGCGACTACCATTGAGTAGTTACATCTCTAAAATATGAGGCATTTTCCAATGTACCTATACACATGAAACCATCTCCAATCCCAAAATAAAGAAATATAAAATGATATATAAAAAAATTCATACCACAATGATACCTACAACAGATTTAAATAGTTAAACTGGAATGTAAACAGGGTTGGAATACAAGCCCGCCCATAATGGAGTCTAGATTGTCAATGCTGAAGTACCTAAAACAATTCAAAAAAAAATACATAAAGGGATGGTACATAAATGTTGTCTGAAGTTATATGAGAAAAAATCGACTGTATGTTATCTATAAGAACCACATGGTCATTATCCATGAAGTGTTTCATCAATGCATATTTCTTCTTCACAAGACATGACACATGCATGCCAAGCCTGTGTAGGGGTGTGTAAAACAGTAATCAGTAGGACGCCTAGAAAAAAAGTAATAACATTAATAAATACAAAAAATAATGTAGGGAATAACTACATAATTAATGACACAATGAATATATATAATATTCTCCCATAGGTATATGTGTATAGTACACAGTTCTAGATTATTTGATGTATTTGACATAATAGTTCTGATAAGACACATAGCCGGAATGAGATACATAGTCTCAGTGAGACACTTATTCCTAATAAGACAAGTAGTCATGATAAGACACTTATTCCCAATAAAATATTTAGTTTTGAAATGTTAGGTAGTCTCAAGGACACATCATGCCATATGATTCTGCTCGTAGTGAACTCATTCTGGGAGAACTCACTTCTAAATCCCAATAGGTCACATTTATACATCCAAAAAACTAACATATATTATCCTAGAAGGAATTTCTCATCGTAATGGTCCCAATGTAAAATATGGATAATCAAATGGACAGAAAATTTGAATGTTATGACTTTTTTCATAAAAAGGTATATCCCTGGTGTAGTCTGGGTATGATACGACCAACCATACCTGACCCAAACCACCATGCTCCATCCCATCACACTATGCCATGTCTTCTAGGCTCCACCTATTTTCCTCGACCCGATGGGCATGTGGTTCCACTGTAGTAGTTCGGATCACATGGTACATCCCACTGGCATGCGGGTTGTCCTGTTATGCCTCACACGGTCTACCCCAATCGTGAGATCCTATATCCAACACCACGCCACCACATTCAACATGGTTGGTTCACTATTTCTTCCTTATACAGGTCTTGCAGACATTGTAGTCCACTATATGTGGCTATGATATGTGTCACATGGCTGGAACTCCCTCCACATGGCACCGGACAGTGATGCCACACCTTTGCTGGGCCATAGGTAATCCTACGAGGCTCCATTTTTTGGAACATAGCACATCTATAACAATGGGGAATAAATTTACATCACCCTAGTCTTTGATCAACATACCAATTGATCCTAAAAAATCACTCACATTGAGATATCTCTTGAATTTTTTTGATATGTATTTCATTGTTTTCATCACGCCTTAGGTAGGTTATCCCAAAATAAGATCGTCGATCGTGAATCATTACACTATGAATCAAAGGTGCAACAATCCTTCATTCATATCCCGCGAAGGATGAAGAATGAAAGAAAATTTATGAGAGAGAGATAAATGCCTATTAAATCCAAAATAATATATCATCATGTTGTTCATGTCGACCAAGATCTATTCCATATAGAATGAAGAATGTATATGAAACAATTCAAATATCTAATGAAAATAATCCCTGATAATTAACCCACAAATAATATCCCAAATCCTTCAATATGCATAACCCATGAATCAAGCCATTCATCGATTGATTCATGTTATTCAGAAGTAATAAATAATTCGTATGGAATCAAATTAAAAGACATTCTCGACATAGTGTTTGGATTGAATAGTGACATACAATGATTGAATTGTCATTGTCGACATAATCCTCCAACTCTACTCGCACAATGATCCACAATATGTCCAATCCATTATCACCATTTTTTGAGAGAGTTATCCTTTCACATCATAGAAGAATTATTGTTTTATGATGGTGATATCATATTCATGATGATTATTAAAAAAATGAAAAGGAGTCACTATGTCGAAAAAATTTATTTTAATAAAATAATTTTTAACCAATAAGTCTAATTACATTATTTTACATTCGACCCACTTCAGACGAAGTTAATCCCCTCTTAGTGAAATCTCATTACTTTGGATGCAACAGTGCCCTTAGATCATGGATTAGGGGACCCATTTGGATGATATTTCACTTATTTAGGAAAACCACCTGTGCGTATTATTATTGGTTTGCCATTTCTGAAAAAAACTCACTACGTGAGCACTGTCCCTTATAATCGCACGAAGTCCAAAATTGTGTTCTCAAAATAATTACCTATAATATTTAAAAATAATTCCTGGGAATTATGACATGTTACATTCTCCCCAAATTAGGGCATTAAATCCCAAAAATCATAAATTTAAGTATATACCAACAAATGGGGGTGACGAACATAAATATGAGCCTCCCACTCCGATGTTCTCTCATGGAGATTCCCATGCATCCACTGAACTAACACCAGATTAATTCACCACCAATGAATGATGGATCATGCACATATTTCATTAGTAATAAATTGTAGAAGATGAAATGCCCCCACAGTAATTGTAAATGTACATGCAGGGGGTGTGGAACATTGCCAACTCTACAAAGTATCAGGATGGGGATGATAAACCTAAGCAATATCTTGATGACCCATCCAAATCTCTACATCCAATATCCAGGAGAGATCTGAAAGAAAACATGGTCTCACTCCATGAAATACATAGTCATGTGTCACCAGTCACCGTAAGACCTCTACAGCTATGTGAAGTCTTTATTGACTCATGGATGACATCCACCATCTCCTTAGTCTCCTAAACTAACTCTGGGCCCATGAGTACTAACTCTCATTGGTCTCTCTAGCAAAGTGGTGACCTATAGGGCCACCCATACAAAGCCTCGAATGGTTCCATGCGGATGGTTGAATTATGGCTATTATTATATATAAACTCCAAAAGAGGTATTTGATCATACCATATACTTCAACATTCATATATAATAGAATGTATCTTGTTTTCATGAACCTATATGGTTTTCTCAGTCTGGTTGTCCATCTGTGAGAGGAAACCTATTCTCAAGCATTGGTTAGACCAAAAATGACTCCTATAATCCCTTACACAACCTATATGTAAAGAAATCATCACATTATTATGTTATCATCCATGGGACATGATGGATTCGAACTATATCTTGAGCATAGCGGCGTCCCACGATGTGTCCTAAACTCTACTAATGGATCACTAGAAATTGGGCAGACTTGGGGATCTAGTTAATGATCACCTAGATGGTATCATCCCCCCTTGACATATGTTGTGACACTATCATGATGTCCATCCATATCCTATCACACATCCAATATTGAACATCATGGGGGGACACACCAGTTGGATCCTAGTCCTCAGCCTTCACTAGATGACAATTGATTCATCGAGAGACGAAATCAACAAATGCCTCCTTCATCCTCGGCCACCAAAATTGATGTTAGATTTCATGGTACAGTTTTTTCCACACCAGGATGTACCACCAAATTGGATTTATGGATCTCCCTCAAGACCTCCTCCAATAAAACAACTGGTAACACTGTTCTTCCTCTGAAAAGAATGACAATCTCCCTATATATTGAATATTCATAAGGGGCATATCCTACAGAAATATTAGCAACTACTGCCTCATAGTTGGTATCTTTGGGTGGTTTCCCCCTTACACCCTGAATGTGTGGTGTGGGGGGTTAAACCCATCAACAAGCTATAGGCTACTCCATCTCCATCCATAATGGATATCTAAAATAAGGATAATTTATCGGATTCCTCGTTCTGAATCTATGAACTCAATCTTCTATTGAAAGCATCTTCCACTACGTTCCCCTTCACCAGGGTATAGACAATCTCAAATTCAATGTCAAGATGGAACATTGGACATCACCTCTAAAAAATGTTCAAATCTCTATAGAAGAATATATACTTGATACTATTTTGGATAGAGTATAAAATAAACTACTCACCCATCAGGTAGTTTCACTACGTCTTCAACGCAAAGACTAGTACATCTTACTAGAGATCATTGTTCATGTATTTCTACTCATGTGGGATAATCTATCATGAACAATATATAATAACTACTTTACACTACATCAAGACACAACCAATTCCAGTTCTTGATGCATCACATAATACTTTGAACTCGAATCCCTCTGGAAATCTCATGATCCCAGTGCTCGCCAAACTATACATCAACTACTAAAAACACTCATGACACCTCTCCATCCACAAGAATGTCTTCCCATTTCCTGTCAAAGTTTATAATGGTTCTATTAATCTTGAAAATTTCCTTACAAACCTCCAATAGTACCCAACAATAATAGGGAATCTCTGCACCTTCGTAACAAACTTTGGTAGACCCCAAGCAAGCACTACCTCAATCTTCATTGTATCCACCACAAATACGATCAATAGTATGAGATGTCCTAAAAATGGAACAATAGTATCCAGAATTAATACATCAAGGGATCCCCAAAAATATTATTCTTTATGAGTGTGTCTAGGACTATACTCATGTGTATCATGTGCTCCACCTTTGATGTCGAGTACACATGGATGTCATCAATGAAGACCACCAAGAAATAGTCGAAGTATGGTTGGAATATTCAATTCATGATTATCATGAACACAAATGGTATGTCATTCAATCCCAAAAGAATCACAATGTAATCATATTGGTTTTACTGACACCTAATTTTAATCATTGGTATATCTTGTTCCCATACTCAAAGTTGGTGATGACCTAATCAGATGTATTTCTTCGAGAACCATTGTTCCCCATCAAATTGATCAAAGCGGTCATCAATACTTGGTAATGGATACATATTCATCATTGATAGCTGGTTAAGGTTTTTTTATGTTCAAACATAATCTAATCGTTACATAATCCTTCTTGGTAGACAAAACCAGGGATTCCCATTGTGAAACACAAGGTCTCATGAAGCCCTTCCTCTACAAGTCCTATAATTTCTCCCATATCTCAATAAACACTGTGGGACACAAATGATATGCAGGTATAGATATTAGTATTGTACATCGGTATAGATAAATTATGTATTATAACTACTTATGAGGTGGTAATCCTAGAAAAACCTTAGAAAATGTGTCCTCTTACTCCTGAACCGTAGCAGAAAATTGGGAACTCATCTTGTCCACAACAATGAGGGTCAGTGTAGCCATCTGATGTCTGATCAGCTGCACCCACCTATGCATGAGTCCATCATTCACTGCATGAATTTTCTTTTCCACATGAATGGAAAACCTGGTCCCATCATTACGGACACTCCACAATCTGTATATAAAAAAGTCAGTATGTGATGGAATGTGGATAATCGGTCTATATAAAAAATTACATCGTAGGGCCTCAAAGCCCAATCCATGACATTCCAACCAAAATCACACCTCCATGAGTAATATCAAACTATTGTAAATTATGTTTGATCATAAAATTCCATCATGTAAGAGTCTCTAAACATAATGGTCGAAAAAATGGTTCCACCTAAATCAACATGACATTTACAAATGTTGTGGCATGAGAAGAAAGACATGAACCTATGTCTATAAAAAATTCAGCTAAGGTGGAAAAGACATAGATCATACCTCTTATCAACCCTATTGACTCAGGGTCATAAAACTGAATCTCATAAATATGGCATCATCCATATTAACCATATCCATGTGCTTATTTTGAATATCCTATGGGAGGTGGTGGAAATACAACGAATATCCAACCAACTCCTCGTACCCAACCAGCACCATCGGAAAAACAACTTCCCTATAAACCAACATTTTTATACTTCCTCCATAGCCTCAACAGTCCCTCAATATTCTATTGATTGGACATATGATGATTTGGGAAATTCCATTCATTAATATTCATTCACTGTACAAAATCTCATCCTGGCCTTCAGCTAACTCTCTCTGTCATTGGAGTCTCACATCATATACCATGTTTCCTAGGGTCTTCAACTAGAGTGCCTAACCTACATGGGTCCTTGAAACTGTTGACAGAAAACAACTTCGAAGGACTCAACCTCCTGGTGCATGACGATAGCTCCCACTACCACTACATTCTATGCTATAAATCTCTCCATTAAGAAGAGTCCACTCTAGTACCCATCCATATATTGAAATGCTAAGGGATATAATGGATTCCTTGATCACCCATTATCATCCGTTCATGGTTGATATACCATAAAGAATGGGTCACATTATATATATGTGGGGATGCATGAATGTTCATTAAATCTTACTGTGTACCCTGCCACTTTTCGGCCGCCCTGCTGCATATGCAGAAGCATCTGTATAGAAACTGAGCATAACATAGCCAAAAATAACTACTCTATGAAGAGATGATCATGTGTGGACTGAGTGATAGTTGCCTCATTCTATTTTAGTGTCACTATGCTCCACCATATCCCCTTTGATCACTGATGAAGACTCAGGGCTGAGTACTACCATCTTTTCTGAAGGTTTCCTCACAAGGTGGGAGACATTTGTAATGGCCTCCATATAATACTTAGCTTTATGGGGATTTATCTAACCCCAAAACCTCAGTGGTATCAGCCTCTGGGACTCATTAAATACATTAAGCCTATGTGCATCCTCCAAAAATAGCATTGGTAGTAACTTAAAGTTGGTGGTTGGTGGTATAACTGGAAAACCACCCGGAGGTGCTATCTATGAACATGAACATATACTGATTCTTATTCATTAGTGGGGGGTCATTCCCTTGATCAAACAATGGAATCATGGATGGATTTTTACATAGATTCATTTTGAAGTAGAAGAAGATGCACCGCATTTAATAGATTATACCTCGTGAGCTGACATATGAAGGAAATTAGATCACAACCAAATCCCATATTATACATATACAATTGTTTTCCATACAACTATTGTTTTCATGTACCATGTAAAAAAGAATAATTTAGAGTATTGGTGTATGGATCTATCGGCATCCACGCCATCATTAGATTCCCTATCCTAAAACATGAACTCAAAATACATAACCATGTTTACCCAAATAAATATCATAGAAACTAGGTTCATTAGATAATAAAAGTCCAGCTCTAATAAAACTATATTACTACATGTCCAAGAAGATCATGTGTCATGACTACCCCAAGACCACCTATAATTGGCTAGGAGCTGTAAACTAGCACCGTGTAGTCATTTCCCACAAAAGGGAGTCATTTTCCAATGTACATGTACACACAAACCCATATCCTATCCCAAATGATGAAATTTATAATACTAAGTAAAAAATCATACTTACCTCTATGATACAAGGAATAGAGTATGAAAATAGAGAAATGGATGGTAAATAGATCCAGAATAGATGGCCACAAAACATGAGTATCGATAGTGAATGAATATGTTCATGAAACTGATCCGTATATTTCCATACTTGAAGGGTAGGTACAAGACTGATATTTGATTCAACAAGAGCATGCCTCAATTATCTAGCCTCTAAAATCACCACCTAGTCCCAGTCCACCTAGGAATCCATCAATGTTTTGATCGTCTACAAAAAACACAACATGTGCAGATGAAACCCATATAGGGGTGAGTAAATTCATACTCATTAGGACACCTTGAAACCAAGAAGGAATAAAAATAATAAATACACAAATGATATCTTGAATAAATTCCCAATGTATTCCAAAAATAATATGTACAGTCCACTCATGTAGGAATATGTATATAGTACTCAAAGAACGATTATCTAACATAATCTACCGAATACCCAGAATGGATAAGACACAAAGTCCCGAAGACACACATAGTATTGGTGAGACACTCAGTCCCGATGAGACACTTTTTCGTAACAAGACACACTGTCCTAGTGAGGCAATTATTCCCAATAACACATGTTGTCATGAAAATTAATGTAGTCTCATGGTCAAATGCATCAATTGGATTCCAGTTGTATTGCCCCGTTATTAGAGAACTCACTCCTCAAGGGAAAAAAATATCACATCCATGATTCCACAAAAACATGATTTGATCATCTCAGAATGAAATTCATAATTCAATTATAATGACAATACAAAAATATCATAAAAAGAAAACACGTTTTTCATGTTAAAAATTTTACTGTATGAAGGTCTATCACAGGTCTGATCTGGGTCTGATCTGACCCACCGGAACTGGCCTAGCACACCCAGGTCCGAACAAACTCATGGGGAAACTGGACTTCCTTATATCCATTATTCCTAACCACTGGAATGTGGTCCACCCGATTTTTCCCCACACCCTCCACCTGAGCACATGCTCCATTTACTAATGTGGTGCTACCATGATCTACATGTTCGGATTGCCACATTTTCCTCCCTTATGGAATACTACCATCATGGGCCACTAGAGGTGGCTAGTTCATCTTCCAAATGATGCTGGCATGCCTCACCACCAAGTAGAAAAGAACGCCACCACATTGTTCCAATGACCACCACCACCTGCACTGGATGATGATATTGCTCCTTCTACGGGCCACCAGTCAAGCTCTGGTGCTCTATTTTTCAACACAGTGGAATTTTTGTGATCCTAGGGATTCATTATTAATTATCCTGGGATTGGATCAATAACATGATTCATCCCAATGAAAAATCACTTTCATGGAGATATCTTCACGATGGCATTGATGCATCAATCGTTTTTGTCTTTACACCTCCAAAAGAAAATCCCAACATTGGATCATCGTCCACGGATCGTTGGCCCACATATCGAAGGTGCAACGATCTTATGTTCAAATCCAATGATGAAATAAGAATGCAAGAAAATGGGGGGGGGGGAATTAAATGCATAAATAACCCAATTGAATAGATCATTCCCTTATTCATTCCAGCATCTATTTGTTCACAATAGAACCAATAATGAAGAATAAAAAATTCAATTTTCTAACAAAAATCAACCGCAATATTCATCCCCCACATAAATTTCCAAATCCCTCAACACACCTGACCAGTGAATCAATCTTTTGGTTGAACAATTCACATTCATATTTGGAAATAATGAACTTGTATGGAATCTAATTAAAAGACATGCCCTGCCTCAATTTTTGATAGATTTTTGGGAAAGAATGATTTTGCTTCAATTGTTAATGAGGTCCTTAAACTCCACTTGTACAACAATCAATGATCTGTTTGATCCATCATCGCCATTTTTTAGAGGGATTCCTTTACATATCTATGTTCAAGTCCAGGGTTATCGTGACGAACATAGATCCCTAAAAAATTTTATTATAAAATAACAGGTCGAAGTGTCAAGATAAAATATCTTAATTGAATATTTTATTTTTGATATGTACAAAAACAAAAATTCACGACCGAGCATTTTTAGTCGATGTTAAGACCCAACTACGGTAAAATATTTACAATGAATGCAATGGTGTCGTTTGATTTCTATTTCTATCACCCATTCAATAGATATTCATCTTTCTTAGGAAAACTACTCGAGTCTGCAATTTAAGGAATAATTTTTTTTTTAAAATCACTCTGAGCAAACCAGGCCATAGAATAATGGGCCATCATAGTGCTTAATCTCAAAATAATTCCATATAATATATAAAAAAATACCTGGAAATTATTTGATGTTATGAGAAAAAATTCTATTAATGAAATCATGAAACTACTCCCTCATCAAACACTCATTCACCCAAGTCTCATAAGAATGTTATTTATTCTTCACTAAAATTCTTATCAATGATATATACATCTTGTGCAATAATTTCACATCATATTAAATTATCTCTAATAACATCTCTATAAAGGAAACATCGGGGTCTAGCTCGATCTACTCCCAAAATAGTACATGATAGGGATTAACGGTACATTTATTAGTTTGTGATATGTGGAAAAATCATTAATTTCTTCCAAATATATTAGAAACTATAACTGATTAGAAGAATGCATAACCTCTTAATTGACCTTAAATGATCTAATGGATATTGGAGAAATGTTTTCATATTTTTCAATATGGAAGTGATATAACTATAGAGAAAAATTTATGAAAACCTGGTAACCTAATAAAACAACAACGAATGATTCCATTGATATTCATAATGATTCTTTCAACTATGTGGTGTTTTCATACATATAAATATAACTTAAATTCTCATAGATGTCTCTTGATCCAAACATGGAACCCCAGTAAATCTTACCAGCCTCCTCTCAATGAATTGGGGACATACACGAGTGACTATATAGATCCTGAGAAGGAGAAATTATGATCAAATAAATATATGTTTTGGTAAAGTAAATCTCAACTAATCATATATGGTTTCACCAATATCCACCAAAATTTATGATATAATCATAGATAATATCCTCAAATATTTTAATTACACACTCAATTTTAACATATATCAATGGATGGTAATATGTACTCAACCTGAACTGATTCCATATCATCTTCTAGGGATTCACATAGAATAATGAATTAATCTTACTATCAATATATAAAAGATGGAATAAGGAACCCCATGTTACCACATATTCTTCTTCACTTATATCTTACATGGAATGGATTCACTAATCCGAATGAAATGAGATGTCTTTTTCCACCAATCAATGACCACCCAAATAACATCCTACCCTTACGGAGTTTATGGTAATCCATAAAAAATATACCTGTATACCATGAACCATTTCAAACCATACTAAAGAAGAGGCAAGAGTTACCCAGATGGTTTGAGATTCTCTTCTGGTATTTTTGTGAAGGTGTAAGATCAGGACACATAATCAAAAATGTGAATCTTGATACCCTGTCACAATAATAACTATATAATGTCAAAATACATCTTCATAGTTCCAATATGAATGAACCAAAAATAACTAGGAAAATCATAAATAAAATCATTATTTCTTTGATACAAACTAATCTGTATAAAATTGAATACAATCTGAAGATAGAGACCCAATAGAAATGGTATTTTCACTATATAGGCTCCTCAATTAAAAAAATATATTTTCAATATAAAACAAACAATGTAAAATGTAATAAATGAGAGATAATGAAAATTAAATACTAGTCATAACCATATTGGAAATATCATTATAAGTATCTAGATGATATTGATCCATGAGACCCAATAAGATTCAAAAATTTTCAATTCATGAACTTCATGCAATGGTACATTCCTACATAGAGCATATTTAAGGACATCCCACAACATCAAGGTGTATATGATGAAAAACTCAAATTTAATGATGTATTCCCCACATCATCTATATTAGATATTCATGTATTTCTATGAATATTTTTTAAACTATGATGGTTTGAAAAGTCTATGATCCTATACACAAAAAAAATAGTTCCACTATAAATTATTAAAAATAAAAATAGCATAATGATCAAAATCAAGAGTGGGGTAATTCTTATTATGTTTTACAATATATCCTAATATGTAATCTACCACATGGTCATCTAGGATGAGAATACAACTAAAACCACCACCCAAAGAATCATAGAAAACAACGTATCTTTTATAATGATTAGGCATAATTAGAATAGAAGGAGATGTCAAATGTCTTTTCATCTCATCAATAGAAGACTAAAATTTATTTTAACATATAAATTTCCCAATATTCCAAGAAATTGAAGTCAATTGTGATTACATATTTTAGAAATCCTTTACGAACCGTCCATAGTAAAAATAATGACCTAGGAAGATTAGAATCTAAAATATATTGTATGGAATCTCACATTAAATTATGATCATTTAATTTTTGGTCTAAACTAATAATCCATAATAATAAAGATTTTCCCCAAGAAAATCAATTAATGGATACATAACATTAATTTCTAATGAAATCCATAAAAATAGTGAATCCCCATTATTTGTAGAACCAAACCTTATTGTGATTGTTCTCAATCATGGATCTCAAATAAAACCGAATATTTTTTTCAAACACTACCAAAAATGTATTATGATGGTGATGGAATATTATATTCCTCCAACATATAAACACTATTGGAGAATTAGTCATAATATATGAAATCATAAGTTATTCAAAATGGATATACCTACTCATGAAACTCATCCTCATTATATTACAGACACGAACAATGAGATGATGATATACTAAATAACGATGAATCATCAAAAACCACTTTCCCACAATTATTGATAAAAAATCACCTACATGAGCCAAATGATACATGTTCATGACCATTATAAGGTTAAAATTAAACAATAAACACATAATTTGATTGAACCCGCTTCTATATTTGAAAAGAAAACCAGAGATGCATAGGTAAAAACAATAGTGTGAATAAAAAAATTTCAATCAGATATTCCAGCTAAACCTTTACCACTTTTTGATCATATGTTTATATACGATTAAAATTTTTCTTAATTTTATGCATACATGAAACTGTGGAAATGTTATACTCTATGTCTATCATTGTTCAATGAAATGAACTTGTAAAATATCATTAAAATCCATAAAAAATAGATAATATAAAAAATTTAGAGAAAATCATTTGGAACAACTGTGATAGTAGACAACAAACTCTTATGATATTGGTGGAGAGGACATGCATGTCCAGATATCATATCCCACTTTCACTCAAAATACATGAAGATACCATCATATACAAGATAAGAAACTTGATTATGATAATAGTCAACCATTATACAATGAGGGACAAGAAAATTTATCATGAGGATGAGGTAAAATTGTTCATGGTCATGAATAATAAAATCCTAGGCTATCGTCTTATCATCTATTGATTGTGCAAAGAAAGATACGAAAACCACTGCGTCGAATTAAAATCTTTTTGACAAAATAAATGAGCTCCTTTGGATGTTTAATCTTGTAAAACAACATCCCGATATAAACGATGAGGAATAACTTGAATTAATTAAAGTAATCACTATGGAAAATAAAAAATACATGACACTTCTCACTATCACTAGTCCCTTATATCCCTCTTTTAATAACTCATATATAGTTTAAAGGATCTTTAATCATATTTCCAATGCCTATATCCCTATATTAATTGATGTATATGACTATTCCTATGTGTCCTTTAGAGGTTAATATCCATAACCAAGTTGAGGAGTAAACATAGCCTGATAGAAATGATTTACATGGTTATAACATCAATAATAATAGAACATATTTCTAATGAAGGACTTAAATTTTTTTGGTTTTTACCTTTCTACACTAATAGTATACCATAAGCACCTCAGTACCCAAAATAGGAGGTACTAAAGAGGACTGTTACTAAGAACCACCTTAACCAATCCTATGACGATTTTTTTACTTTCCCTTTTTCCCTAGCATTTTACTGCTGCTAAAACAAGGAAGAAGTCGAGGGGTATAATATGATACCATTCCTCCCATATTCATATTATACTTGTAACCCATCTAATTTCAAATCATACATTCAAATATTCATCATAAATATCTTCAATTTATGTCTGATCAGAAACCCTATAGGTACATTTTTCATTTTAGCAAGTCATACATTACTACCTATACTGCTAGAAGAACTAGATCTACAAAATGGTTATTATATGATAACAATGATTGTTATCCATTATAAAAGTAGTGGAAATGAAGATACTTCATCATAATTTGTGAATAATGAAATATATTCTTCAAGAAGGGATTCATGGACCCTTATTGTCCCATCCCACATTCCTATCATCATGTACCAATAAATCCCACCATAACATATTTGCAGTTTCGTGTCTGAATGTTTTACACATCAAATTGAGATTCATAGGTGAATCCATGAAGGTAGGTAACTTAAAAGTCGTATATATCCACACCTCCACCTCTTTAGGTTCATTCAAAGCATTAATGGATAGTGCTTCTACCACAATAACTTCTATGATTGATCTCATTCTCCTCATACTCTTCGATATACATATAGAACTATATTATATACTTTTTTATGTTATAATCAACTGTATGAAATTACCACATAATATAATTGACCAAATTTAGATTGAGTGGTGGGTTCCACTGTGGAGCATGAGTTGCACCCTACTGTGAAACTTTCATAACAAGTATCAATGGTACTTACAAAATCCTACCCATCATGTTCCATAAATTTTGTATCTAGTCTATAAAATTAACCAATACAAGAAATATTGAGAAAAGAACAACTACGATACCCAACTATGTCATACCAAACCCATATAGCCTCGAAATCGAGTACCCAATATGAATTTCTCAATACCTAAAGGGTGGTAATGATCCCCACTAGATGCCGATAAGAACCCAAGCATCAAGAAAAAACAAGAGTTAAGAATTACTCCAAAAAAAGTTGATAACATGAAACATAAACATATATTTAAATTAACAGTCATTGAATGGATATTTATTTCAAAACAATAAGAGACCAAACAAGTGATATAACTAGAATGGTTAAAAAACAACATCAATAAGACAATTCCAACATCGATGGATGAAAAATCTAAAAAATTACTCCAATTATATCAATTTCATTGAATTGGTAAACTATCACCACATCACCATTCATATAACCAATCATATATGACAGAAAATGTGGCTATCTCACTGAGGAACCTTTCATGTCTCTTTATCAAAAAAACATAACACGGTATTTGAATAACCAATGTAGTGGACAATGAGAGAATTAACTGAAATAAGAGGATTCAACACTATTTTTAAATATTATGTGATTCAATAATAATCAATGAATTTTCAACATATAATAAAAACAAGGAATTATATACCATTTAAATTCTTTTCATCAAATGAATGTGAAAAAATTAATTTCCCATTTTCTATATTTGTATGTAATTATGGATAACTGAATTAATTGAATTTCAAACACATATATCAATGGAGATAAATAAAATGAAACCAAATAATGTATGAGACATCAAATAAAATACATGTATGTACAATTGAAACAATTCAAGCCATCAACCACCCAAATTTTCCAAAATCATAAGTAACATCACACCAAGGATCACATGAGTTCATGATTATTAGGACACTCATTCCAAACATATAAAACCACATGGATAATATCCCTATGAATATTCAATGAGAATATTGAGTAGAGGAACATCCATTCAAGATTACCTACTATGTGATCTATAATGTTCATATAAAAATAAGAATATGGATTATAGGAACACCATAATAGTGAACCCCCTGATATTGGATGAGGAATATTTCTACACCTCTCTAGTAACTACACAAGGCTTCTCATGTGCCCTATTTTTTAAACCATTTCCTAATACATTTTCATCCATACCATTTCATGAATATAATTTCATAAATCCCTTTCACAATTATTTTTAATCAAATTTAATTTACCCATACCTGTGAAAAAAGAACCAACATAAAAATTTCCACTTCCACTAACACCGATAAAACCAATCAATAAATCCATTTAATTTATAAAACTATACATAAAACTTGATAAATGTTGTTCACCAACATAGGTTAGAGATGAAACCACCTAAATCAAAAAATAGATCTCACATACCCATAATGGGAGACATCAAAAAGGAAGAGAAAACAATAAAAACTGTAGAACTAGAATGAATCAACATATATCTAGATTGATTCAATTAAGTATAATTATTAGGTAAGAGGGTTGATCACTTCGTAAATCAGGAATACACAGATGCAACCCCACAACCAGTAAGAGATTTACCCCCAAAATAATATTTTACAACAAATGTAGAAAATAATAAATAGAATCATGGACATATAAATAAATATCTAATAATGAAATACATTAATGCTACTATGATCAATATAAATGAAGATGAATAATATATTAATCACCCAGAAATATGAAACCCAACTAAAATTTATATCAATTGTAAAATGAATCAATTCATATTGAGTGAAGGTACAACAAAATTGTGAGATAATAGATTTATGACTTGGGAAATGAGGGATGTGGAAAAATAATAAAAATTACAACAAAGAGGCACCCTAAAATATTTCCTCCGGGAAAATACATGGTTTTTAATACCATACATGTCAAATAATCTATAGGGTTCATATTTGATGAGAACAAATAAAAATTTTATTAAAAACCTGATTTTATGAAATACAGAATTGGTATTCCTTACAGGAAAAGTAATATTTAATGTTATCTACCAAAATCATGACATGATATTGGAAATCATTAAATATCATTAATTACATGGAATTTAAATTCCAAGAAGATAACAATTATATTAATTATATACATTCAAAAACAAACCACCACATAAATTCTACGAACATAGTAGATCCCCATTAATCCATTACATATTTATACTAGGACAACATATATTGATACAAAAAATAAAACCCTAATGTTTTTATCATTTTTTATCATAAATATTCACCATCATTGGGAGTCCCCATATGCACCCAATTAAATAGGAAAATAAGTAATGCGAATGAAATTACCTGAAAGAAGTTACCAGGAGGATACATGTTATATGGTTATATTTTTTTTAATTTTGTCCATGTTTTTAATTAAAATATTTTAGGTATTTAAAGAATATACTATGAAAAATGTACCTATAAATGAATATGGTCCACTAGTATAATATTGATTGGTAAAAGAATATAGATTTTTAATGTCAATTTTGGATTTCATAAGTATTTAGGGATTCAAAATGATTATCTTATGTAAATGAAAAATTAATATGTGTTTTCTTGGATTTAGTAATGATTAGCTGGGCTATAGGAAGATAAAAAATGAAAAATCCATGTATCTATATGAGTAATCATTAATTTTATTATTTTTATATGAAATTTTCTAAGATTAGATGGATATTTCATTAGGGTCCTTGGAAATCTCATAAAGGTGATTTTTTTTATCATATGAGAAACCGTGATGGATTTTGGCATACTTGGTTTGACATAATGGTCATTTGTGGAGTTGATAAGAGTCATATTACATTAAATTAAGTTATTTAAATGTTATTTAATGATTTTTTAAATTTCATAATTGAATTTTTATGATAATGTAAATTTTATAAATGTCATTTAGGAACTGGGGAAATTTTATAATATTAAATTTATTATAAATTAATATATCAAATGATTTTGTTATTTTGGATATTTAAACCAAATTAATAATGTTATTCTAGTGTTCATTATATTATATATAATATCACACTGAGAAAAATGGTGTATTAATGCAAAATGTTTTTAGGTATTTATTGTATAAGATATTTGTAGACTGTGATACTGAAATAGATCACCCTATGAATCAATGCATCACAGAACATGCCAACATAGAAGGAAAATTTATTAACCATGTTATAATATTTTGATTTTTTCAATCCTATAAGAAGGAAACTAATATATATTTTAGAGTTCTTATGTTATATATTTATGAGTAATATTGAGAGTATTGTGGAGTAATTAATTAGTGGATTATCAATTTTTACTACATTAAGTTACATTCTTAGTCCTATAGAAATTATTATTCATAAAATAAATATGGAATCAAAGATAATATCTCTATGGAATTCATGATGATTCCACATTCTAGAATATGAAATTTTTTTCTTGAATTATTACTTTGTAAGATGATATTAGAATAGTTGAACTTATCCATATTCTAAAATTGAGAAAATGTCACACATGATCATTCAATTAATTTATATGAAGAGAAGAGGATATAATATGATCAGTACTACTACTGTTATAATTAATTATTTTAGTCAATTGATAATAATTTTTCATTGTGATTCTATGAAAAATCACATAGATGAAAATATAGAATTGATTAATAATTATTTAATTAAGAGATTGATAACACTATTTTAAGGTTGATTATTATATTTTTCAATGAAATTATTTTTGTATATATTTTTATTTTATATTTCCTATATTTCATATAGATTTATGTAGTGTGTTAGATTTCACTAAGTGGAAGAATTATTATTATTGGCAGTGAATCCATTCCATGTTAATTAGATCTCTATTATTAATTGTATTACAAGCTATTATATCAATGAAATGTTGAATTATGCTCCCCGGAATATCACATTATGGGGAAATAAAAAATCCTTCTATTCCCTTGAGTTATCTATCTTTATCTAGAATGTTAATTTGTGACTATGAAGAGTAAAGGAATAATACTATTTATTCGTAGATAAGGTAAAAACCCCAATGCCTAATAAATAAGATACCAGAAAAAATCTTCCATCTCACATTGTGTGTTTTATGAAAATAACTTCAAAAAAATCATTTATAGTAATATTAATCAGAATAGATTCCATTATCAGGGTGTTCACTCTATTGATAACACATTTTTTTAATGTTATGTTTTTTTATTATATACATGAACCTTTTAAATATCGATGAACTGAATAACCTATCACCAATGTTCTCATAGACATGATTTTTAAATTATGTTATTCCAATAGTACATTTATGTTTTGGTTTAGAATTATTTATTAATAAATGATGAATAATTAACCTCTATGATAATTATAAATCCAAAAATCCATTGTACTGTGAAACAAAAAAATGAAATTAATAGTATTCTTGAAGAGTTTCAACACATTAAAATCCAATTTTTATATGTTGTATAATATACATGATAACTAGATAAAATTTAATGAATCAAAGAATAATAATTTAACAAATATGTTTTATATTATAAAATTATCACCATTTTAAAAAAAATTATGCATTTTTCAATTACATTGCTTCTTTTTTTAGAAAAATAATTGGAAATAAGAAGGAAATAATTGATGTAAATGTAATGAAAAATTTTATTAAAGGATTTTCTGTCCTTTTAGTCTCCAAAATAATTTCTTACAAAGAAATAATCAAGTATGATATATCATACATTTTCACTCATATAATTTGGGGATCCTATGAAATTCATATCAATAATAAGGGAGAAAAAAATTAAAATAATAAATAAATTAGGTTTAAATGCATTTAGAAGCATGACATCACTAAATATAGAATTCAATTGGAATATGTAGATGATTAGTGTCGATCAGTGTAGTATTAAATGTTCAATATAGGAAGTGTAGAATATTTCATTAACTTAATTATGATTTGGTTAGGATGTACTCGTTGTAGAAAGGTGTCCTATTAACATTGGTGGGGGTAAATTTTGGATTGAAACTATACATAATTGATAATGGATGCTTCCATGTTGAAGTGATTTAAATATATGAATTTATTCAACAATGATGTTTTAGAAAGATATTTATTTGATTAAAAAGGTGGATCATGATAAAAATAGATAGATATAGGTATTTATAAGATTTAATTTAATACATAATATGAAAAATTATACACTATTTAATAAGACAAAAATAAATGGGAGAATGAAATATATATTGACGGAGATGTAAATATAGTAGATGAACATGGATTTTAACTAATAGTGAAAAAAATTTAGTTGAATTGACAATAAAAAATTGGGTTATCATTAAAATTATAAACATATTATGTTGTTCAATTCGATGAAGTGAAATCCTGACTATTAATGGAGCTAAACGATCAACAACTATTCATGAATTCTCAGAACTATAGGAAATGATTAAAAATACAACTATTGAACATTTTATGGTGGGTAATTTCAAAATTGATTATTTGGAGGAATGGGAGAATTGGGTTAATATCATATAGAGTTTGTGGTTCATAGAAATATAAATGTGAATATATATTATAGTATTTCATTCTAATTATGATTATATAATTAAATAATCTATATGATATTTAATTATTTAAATGTGGTAAATGAGTTTGAGATGTTGTAGGGAAAATTTTGGCTGAACAAAATCCTACGTATATATATTAATGTGGAGTTGGTTATATGAATGAGGATATTAAAACACTACCAATTTTAATACAAAACATTGAAAATTGAATATTATATAAAAAATATATTTTTATGGTGTAAAAAAGTAAAGAGTTTCCAAATAAAATTATTATTATGTCAGTTTAAATATTAGAATATAACTCCCTTCAAAAACAATCAACATTATATCTATCTTAGTAACTGTTTCATATTATATAGGGGAAAAGGGATACATAGAGTGGAAAGAATGAATAATATAGAAAATAAGATCAAATAAATATCCTTCAGTACATTGAATAATTTTATTTTAAATTATTTATATAAATTAGATAACATCGTATAAAAACCAGTTCACCACAAGGAATAATTGATTATATGTTAACAAAATATTTGTCACATACACATGGGAACTACAAATCTAAATGATATTATATTGGGTGAATAAATTTCTCTATCTGAGTAAGAATAATAACTGGATTATACTATATGTTTTAGATAATTAATGGAGATTACATCTAATATAATATATCAAATGGGTCCCTCATGGAATGAACTGATTATATTAGATATGTATAATATATCTAATGTTATAATTAGTGAGACAAATAATTTTATCATATAGATATTTATAGTGGATTTCTCTACATATTATTGAAAATAAAATATACATAAAGAATTTTTGGGAGAAAATTAATGAAGCAGCTAATTTAAATAATTATTTAAATGTTATGAAAAAAATGAAAAGGTAATACTAGTTTAGCAAATGATGATCTAAAGATCATAGAATTTATTTATGTGTATATCATGAAAATATTTTTAGGAAACAATGTGTAATTGTAAAATTTCATTCCTGAATAAATGTGGGTTATATAACATTATACACATAAACTATTGAGTGATTATTTAATTTATACATACATTTACATTATTCGGTAGTGAAACCAATTCAAATTAAAAAAACAATGAGAAAATTGTTATAATATAGAAAAGAAAAAAGGAAATTTTGGAACATCCATATCCAAAAGATTCATCACCCCCACATCCAAAACTATATAAAACAATCAAAATATTTTTAAATAGATAAACATTTTATAAAATTTAAAAATTTAACATGGAGTGGAATTGAGTTGAATGTTGATTAAAATAATGATTTTTTTAGGAGGTAATGTCATTGTTGGAATAACAATGTGAGAGTTCAAATAGTAACCTGACGGTTTGGAATAATAATGTGACAGTTTGAATATTAATTATAAATCTATGTAAATATTCAATAATTTTTTAATCAAGACTAATTTAAGTAAATAAAAATAAAATTATTCTAAAAAACGTTCATGACTGAAAAAATCAATGAAAATATAAACATGTTGTTATTAAAATGAATTAAAAATTATTATTTAAAAATAATTATTTTTATATGAGTATTTAATGTTACCTATTTTATAAGTTTATATTAATAAAATCTATATGATTGTTGAATTCATTATGTTGATATTTTCCAAGGGTTATTTTTAGGTTATTTTTTCAAATTATTCAATATTCTGGTTAATTGTAAATATATAGTTCTAACATGAAAAATAAATCTTGAATTAGGTTAGTCCTGATGTAGTAATGACATAATAATTTCTATAATCTATGGTTGTCTAATTATATTTATAATTTAATAATTATTTCATGAAAATACAATAAATATAATTTCCAATATAAAATTAAATTTCTAAAACCTATAGTCAAAAGTGATTCATTAGAATAATTTTTTTCCATGTTTCAATTTTATTAAACATGGAATTAGTATTAAAAAGTGTATTAAAAAATATAAAACCATTATATTATATCTATATATGATTTAACTTTAAAATAAATAAATACAACATGTTTTAATAGAGATATATTATTTTAAATAATATTTTACTGTAGAATACACTTCTTCTAATATATATAAATAAGATAACTCCCTACACTTGGAAATCCACTCCTACAATAATTTAAAAAGACTATCCTTTCTTAAAATCCCCTCTAATAACCCTTATGATCCCTAAGGATGTTCTAGAGTAACAAAATAAAAACATATAGTAATTATATAGCGTACATGATAATGTAAAATTAGAATTATGAATGTTTCAACCAAGGATTTTTCTTTTTTGTTCAACTATTTCATTTTCCCCACCACATAATGTAAGAAAACATATAAGACCAATTAGGTAGTATTTTAACAATATATTAATTTTTTTAATCATCTATAATTTAAATTTTTACTATATTAGTTAATTTTAGGTTATATTTCCCGCTCTTTAAGAAATGTCAAAACAATTAAAGGATAACCAGATAAGGAGATATATCCATGTAAATTCTTATAACAACAATCAATGATGGATATAAAAAATTATATATATAAAAATAAAATAAAATTATATGCATTATATTCTTATATAATTAATTATTATATTGTATAAATTTATGTTATGAAAAATTATATTCATAAATAAAACATGGTATCAATATTACTACCATATATCCAATAAAACTATAAAATATTATAAAACTAAAATAATTGATAAATAGTGATAAAAATTTCAATAAATTCCAATAGTATTAATTTTTTTTATTAAATTTCATTTTATAATTCATTATGTGCAAAAATGAACGAAATAATGTGAAAATTATGGAAAACGTATTCTTGAACACAAAGAATTTTTTCAGATTATCCATATTTAAAAAATTATTTGGTATTGACACAAAATTAATGTTCCTTAAATACCATTTAATTAATTATTCAATTTTGAATTTAGGGATATAAATTTTTTAACTGATTTTATAAAAAATATAATTATATTACCAAAGAACTCTTCTTTCCAAAAATTATATTTGACACCTCTTGACTAGTTTTTTATTTTATCAAGACTGATTATTATTATAAAAAAAATCAAATTTTTCCTTTTTCATCTATAGACCCCTATATTATTGATGAAATCATGATTGACGTAATCCATACGAAACTCATTCAATTCCAAAGTTTAATTTATGTCTATAATTGTAAAACTCTAGATGTGGAAAGCATGATTATGTAAATATTATGATGTTATTGGTGGGATCATGATTATATAACCAAACAATTCATTTGTTAATATGATATATCTGTTGACGGTATTTTTATTATGTGTGAACATTATGTTATCTTTTGTCCACAACTATGTGTGTTATTTGACCCCTAAGACATGATGTTTCTTTTTCATGCATTTCCACGTTATGTTCCTTTTAACATGTTTCCCTCATGGTGATGTTTATGATACTATACTTATGATAATGATTATTATTTCCACCCTTATTATATTGATTTATGTCCCTTATTCATCCTATTAATAGGATATTAGGTCACCCCTTTCATTAATTTATATCCTCAAGTGATTACATATATAATGGAGGACGTGATATTTTATTTATAAAGATGAGGGTATTCAATAAATGTATTTGTTTTATTATTTATAGGTTATGTATGAGCCTAATTTTCTAATAGAACAAAATTTTTTTATCTTGGTTTTGTATATCTATTTTGTATTTAATCTTAAAAATGATATATTAGTTCTATAAGAAAATCCAAGTTCACTATATTTTTCATCAGATAATGATATGTTAATTTATAATTATGACTACATAATGTTAGGGAATACCATTTGCATAATATCATGTATATGTGATCATCCATGAATCATTATTAATAAAATAAATTAATATAAGGACCTCGTAAGACATTCCTTTAGAGATATTAGGTAAAACTGTAAAAAAATTTATATTTCTTTATTATTTTTTACTAATCTATTTTAATTTTTGAAAATTATTTGATCCTAGAGAATCTAGGGCGACAACCCTTGTGAGGGACGATTCAATTATTTTCCAAACAACATCCCTACTTCCAAGGTAGGTCGAGTTCAAAATATTATGTATATTATAACAAAAGTTGTTTTGGGATATGAAAAAAACATAAACCATGTGTAATTTTGACCATCATCAATGTAGAATCTACTAGAAATTTATTATTTTATAGAGTAACAGCCATCAAAATTTAGAGGATCTTATAATCCACTTGTTATGGTATTGTTGGTTAACATGATGGAAAAGATATTTTAAATGACCTGCTTTTCGGAGAAGGAGTAAGATATTTTCCCTTCCATCATAGGTAATGTCAAACGGATGAATGGAGGGAATTGATAAAGTATAAAATTATATAGGATGAAATGGATGATTTGAATGGGAAGACATTATGAAAATATTTTGTAAAAATTATTTCAATGGAACTCTTCAAACAATGATTTAGCGAGAATTCATAGAGCTATATTAAAAAGTAGGGTAAATCTGTCAAACATTACGTGATATAAATCACATGGAATATAATATATTCATATGGTTTTGTCATTAATAATGAAAGAACAATATATATAATATATACGAGTTTAAAACCATGCCTTAGAAATTTATTAGATATTTGAAACATTGGGAGTTATTTATAATAGATTTTATGTGATCTAAAATTATATATGGAGTTCAGATACCGAAACCAAGTATTTAGAAATAGGAATAGAAGAATAGGGTTTGGTGTTGGATGGAGTAAAGAGGGTCCAACTGCACACATATCTATTATGATGACGAATCATTATAGGAATTATCCCAAATGGGTGAATAAATTATTCAAATGAGGTATAGTAGGTTTATAAGTTCATGAATGTTGAAAACATATGATGAAAATGGAAAACAAGAAGAAGGTATGTAATCAACCTAATAATGGACCCCAAAACTGTTCTATGTATCAACATTAGGTAGAAAGGGAATTATGCCATCTAGTTCACTAAACCACCGATCCATAAGGGTGATTTTCATCAGAAACCACAAATCCTAAATCAAAAGGGAAATATTATTCCACCTCAGTGGCTGATGTGGAGGATAGAAATTATTTCACACATGTTACACTTTGTACCCATTCAGAAATTGAACGAGGTTTATTTTATTCAAGTTCATCCCATTATGTCAGGTCTTAAAACATTTCTATTATAGTTGAATCAATGAACTAATACCATGTAATAAAGATATATATATAAAAAACTAGTTGTGCAATCACTTCAATAAAAGTATTGTATTATTCCCATGTTAGTGAATATGACGAGACTCCTCCAGAGAATCTCGTAATACTACATTTATTGTAATTCAACACTAAAGTAGGAATGGATTGGTTCCCATTATATAATGAAAATATCATTTTATATGAAATTAAATATCATTAAATATTCTAAACCGTCTAATTATCCACTAAAAGATCAAGGGGTTTCTCAAATATCCAATAGAAAATCCCCCATTGGTGTGGATAATGGTACCCTATAAAAAATCATACCTTTAAAAAATGGTTGAGTCAGTGGCAAGTGTCAACCTCTATGAAATTCCTAGTGTGAGGGAATACACTAACATATTTCTTGAAGTGATACTGGGAATTAACGTAGATAGGGAAGAAAAGTTTTCTATTGACATATGACCTGGAGCTACTCCTATATCATAACTCATATAAATGATAACACCTTTCAAAATGGAGAATTTAATGAAGAAATAGAAACAGAAATATAAAAAAGGATTCACTTTCCCATTTTGATCACCATATGGTGAACCATCTCTCATTTTCAGAAATAAATATCGATCAATGCATATGTATAACATTTATGTTGATCCCAATAAGAACACCATAATTAACACGTACCCTCATATAAGGATTGCGGACTTGATTGATCAAATAGGAGGAGTATAGAACATATGAATGTTGGATATTCATTGTGGATATCATCCACTAAATATAAATAAGAACTATAATCTGAAGACATCATTCTGTAAAAGGTCTGATCACAATGAGTTCATAGTAATTCCATTTGGACAAAATAATTCCCCAAAAATATTCAAATAATTGATTAATGGTTACATTAGAAACATCCTAGACAAAATTGTCTTACTATTTTTTGATGATACTATCCATTATTCCAAGGCCAATAGGGAATAATAAGAGAGTATATTTATTCATTGGGAATCATTATGGAATCAAAAAAATATATTCTATTTTTAGAATGAGTGATTTTTGGATATAACATCTCAAATTTCTAGGGTATATGAAAACAATTGACAAATATTAAATGGGCCCATAAAAATGGAAATTGATGGAAGGACTTAAAAAACATGTGTCATGGAATTCCCTAGTTTTCATCCACCATCATGGGACTAATTATATTTAGTGTGTAATTTCTATGATTTTACAATCTACTAACCATGTTAATAAAAATGTGTTAATTGTTTCCAAGATAAATTAATGTGATGAATAATATAAGGATATCAATTTGTGGATAATCACTATTATATTACCAACACTACCAACAAGTGGATAACATTTTTTGATATATAGTGATTATTTAATGAAAGGGTTAGGTTGTGAACTCATTAATAATGATGAAGTTACATATTATGCATCATGACTTTTGAAGATCAATGAGAAGAACTAAATGACACATGATTTGGAGTTACCAACTGTGATGTTCTCTCTAATTATTATTCGAAAATATCATTAGGGTGAAATTGGTAAAATATATATTGATCTACGGAGTCTAATGTATTTATTAAAATATAAGGATCTCAACATTAATCAAAAATGATAGTTAGATATAATCAAATATTATGATTTCCCTAGATAGTAGCATCTCGGAATGGCTAACATGGGATAAGATTCTCTTACATAAAATAACTTGATTCTTTATCCATGATAGATATTGAGAAATACCTTATCATCCTAGATATGAAAAGAATGGATCTAGAAGTGACAATGGAATATAATAAATCATACCATTCAAAAATCATTACACCAGAATATATCTTAGGGAAGATAAAGGAGGCACAATGGTATGATTTGGAGCTATAAAAGAATGTGAAAGTAGTAATGGAAGTGAAGCTATATGAGATCCACATCAGTGATGGTGGTGTGATTCAGTTTTGAATGAGTATTTGAGGGACTTTATCATTATTGATAAATAAGGATCTATATGATAATTCACATATATCGTATTTCACTAATCATCCTAGAATAACCATGATGTACCCCGCCCATCGATAGAAATTATATTGGGAAAACATGAATAAGGGGATTTTGGATTGTATATCATGTTGTTTGGTCCAACATCATTTTAATGTAGAGAAATAAAAACATAAGTGGTTGATGTATCAATTTATTATAACTAAATGAAAATGGAATAATGTAATTATGGAATTCATCAAAAGTTTCTTAAGCACATCCAATGGAAACAATGTGATATGGGTTGTCGTGGATCGAATCACCAAGACTACCAACTTCATCACTACTCATGAACATTTTTCTATCGATAAATATTAAATCATATATTAAAAGTTTTTGGTGAGGCTACATGGGGAACAACATTTTATCATCTCTGATAATGTTTCATAGTTAATATTGTTTTTTATAATTATTTCACACACTACTAGTACGGAAATACATTTTTTCATGGACTGTCACCCCCGAACTGATGAACAATATGAATGGAATATTAAAATTCCTAAAGAAATGATATGGCACTACACAATGAAATTCAGCGGTAGATGGTATCAACATATCAAATTAGTAGAGTTCTCATATAACAACAACATCAACTTGAGTATTAAAATGGACCAATATAAAGCTCTTAATTGGAACCTATCTATAAAACCAACATATTATAATAAATTTATAAAAAAAATATATTTGGATAAGATCTTTTACATGTGGTGAAGGAGAAAGATCAATCCATCCAAAAGTAAATAAATAATGCTCTAAATCAGAAAAATAGAATTTATGAAAGCTATCGAAGGGACATAGAGTTCAATATGATAGAACATTTTTTTAAATTGAAAATCAAAATGGTAGTGATTCATCATGTTTAGAATTAAAGTTCATATAATCCCATGGTAAATTTTCCCTTTTGAAATCGTTGATCACTTAATAGAAGTGGACAATAGGATTGAGCGCCCACAAAAATTGGAACATGTTCATTATGAGTTCCACATATCAGTCTTGGGGAAGTACATTCCAAATCCCTATAATGAGATGAATCTAGAGGAGGTGAGTTGGATAATGAAAGTACATATGAATAATATCAATTAATGATCAGATAATATTGAAATTTTATTTTAATAAAAAATAAAACCCACCTCTTCATATTTTTTTATAGGAATGATATTAATGGAGAAGTGACATGGGAACTTGAGGGAAAAATAAAATATAAGTAACCTCCTCAATTCTCAATATAGAATATGAATTGGATATTTTTTTGGAGATATTTATAAATGGAGGAGAATGTAAAAACCATTTGTTTATTAGTAATTAATTTTTTTAAAAAACATGTTTGTATAATATTGACACATAACAATTATTTAGAACCAATTTTTTTTATTTTTAAATAATATTATATTAATTAGAAATAATTTCTATTAAAATTAAATAAATTAAAATTGTAAAAAATACAATATAGTATTGCTAAAACTAGAAATTATGGATCTCCCATGTCTACAAGATTTATCTCCCCCACTTGAAACACTATTGAAAATAATATTAGTAAACCAATAAGAATCATTAAAAATAAAAATATAAAACCATGAGTGTAATTGACATGAATATGGAGTGAAATAATTCTACAGTATCTATAAGAGGTAATTTTACCATAGGAAAAGTAATGTTACAATTGGAATAATGTAATGGCCATTGAGAATATTAAGACTAACGTTGGAATAGTGTATTACTTCAAATTAAATTTTTTGAATATAAATAAAATTTATCACAATTAATCTATGTAAATACAAATATTTTAATTGTAAAAAATATCCTACCTATAAAACCATAACATATACCAGCACATTTTAAATATATTTTTTAAAAATTATTTCATAAAAATCATAATTATTTTATTAAAAATCAATAATAACTATGATATAAATTTATTTTGATAATATGTATACAATTTTTGAATTCACCATTTTAAAATTTTCCATGGGTATTTTAATGGATATTTGATGAAATTCATAAATTCTCATGTGTATAGTAAAATTACCATTTTTACATAACCATTGTATCATAACATACATAATTTAAAATATAATAACACCCTAATACGTTATAGAAATTTTAATTAATCCATTATATATATTGAATTTCTTAAATTGTTCATTAAGATAAACTAAACATAAAATCATAACATGAAAACAACATTCCAAAACCTGTAATTATAATTGAATGATTAAAATAAATTTTTCTAATTATTCATTATTAATTTTTAATAAACTAATGGTTTAATATTGAAATGGGAATTTCAAGTCATAATTTAGTTATATTATAATTTATTATGATATATATTGTTAAAAAATAAAAATATCATGTTTTACCTTAGATTTATATTTTTTTAATATTTTCTTCTATAAATACCACTCTCCACATATATATAAATATGAACTAAAACCCTCTAAAACCACACCTATTATCCTTTGAAAACCTGAAAATAAAAAAATACACCATCCCAAGAACCTTATAATACATAGGGATGTTCTGGATTAAAATAACTCAAAACATAATTGGATTTGTGTGGTATATGAGAGATGCCACAATAAGGACTACATAGGTTTCAAATAATTCTTCTCTTTTATTCTTATTATATTTCCCAATTAAAGAACCCCATTAACAATCAAAAAATATAAGAAAAATTAGGCAATTTTTTTACATTTCATTGGCGATGTTAACATAATGTACTAATCATATTTACTACATATGAAAATTTCAATATTTTGTTTCCCGCTCTTTTGACAATGCCCAGTCTGACGTCAGTTGACAAAATATTAAGACATTTATAAGTCAATTTTTATAAAAACCATCATATACGGAGATGTTGAATTTTGAAAAATATATACACATTTAATTATATGTATTATGTTCATCTTGAATTAATTATTCTAATGAATAAATTTAATTAATGAAAATAGATAAGTGGATGAGAAGTATAAATTTTTTAAGTAAAATAAGATTTCAAAATGAATACCCTATGAAAATTGAAATAATGGAAAATAACCATATTACTAAAACTAATATAGAGTGTAATAATTTATAATTATTTTTTTCGAGAGCATATTTTGATAAATTTTCTATTTATTATTCATGAGGAAAAAAATTGAAATAATGTTGGAATTAAGGTAAGGAAATTCTCAAACCCAACTCATTTTCTTAGGTTATATATATTTAACATAATTATTAGTGTTAATAATATATTAATTTTTTCATAATAATAATTTCATTATTATTCACTTTTATTTTCATCGATATTTATGTTTCTTAAGTGATTTTAGGACAAATAAAATTATTTTTTAAAAGAAATATTATTTCCAAGAGACTTCCTTGAATCCACATGAGTTTTTGCTTCTTCTCTCAATAAAGAGGGTTCATTTACGAAATCATTATTTCCCATTTTCATTTGAGAATCCCAATTTCATTAATGAAATCATTATTGATGTAACCCTTATGAATCCCATTTTATTCCATAGGTTAATTAGTAATAATGATTTTAAAATGTTCTATGTGGGATTCTTGGTAATGTATATATTATGATGTGATGGGTGGGAAAATAATTATATATCCCTCCAATGCATTGGGTAACGTGATGAAACATATGATATAATGTTTACTATTAATTAACATGTTGTAATCTCTGAACACAACAGTGTGTGTTATTTTACTAATAATACATGATGTTTCATTTTAATTCAAATCATCATTCCATGCCATTATATATGTTTCACTCATGAACATGTTAATAATCATATGATTTTGATGATGATGATGATTATGTTCACCCATGACCTATTGATTCATTTCCCTTATTCTTCCTCCAACTAGGATTCAACTCCCCCATTTGTTTGATATATATCCATTAGTGACTAGATATACTAAGGAAAACATGATGTTTTTAGACAAATATAAAGGACTCATATAAATGTTAATGTTTTATTATATACAAATTATTTATGAGACCAATTTTACCATGACCCTAAATCTGAATATTCTATATTTCTAACTCTATTATGTATTTATATTTAAAATGATGTAACAGTAATTTAAGAAAAATCATGGTCGTTATTTTCAGTATCATTGAACAATATATATAATTTGTGAATTAGTGTTAGATAAAAATAGTGAAAACACATAGGATAGGACCCAGTACATGTAAACCATCAAAGAATATATGGTTTTGAAAATTACTAAACATATGGAACCCCGGTGATATCAAATTAATGTTAATTACAAATAATAATAAATTATTTATGAATTATTGAGTTAGTTTTTTTCAAAAAACATTTGTATTAGAAAATTGTGGGAACTATAATAAATCATTCTAATATACTATGTGATTGAAAATCAAATGATTGGTTAAATGATATCCACAATTTCATGGGATGTGGAGTTCAATTTTTTTTTGGGATTCATACCAATGTTCTTTGGATGTGAACAATAATATGATCTATGTGTACCATCCACCTTCACCCATGAAGGATGAACTATAAATTGTGTTTTCAATGTGAAAATGAACACTAACTATTTCTAGATCATCATATATATATATATATATTGCCTAATATTGAGTTTACATAATGTGGATGAAATTTACAATGATCGTCTGTTCTTAGAAGGAGATGTGGAATCTGGATATCTTTCATATAGAAATTGAAGCTGATCAACAACCGAAGATTATAAAGAACACGATGTTGAATGATTAAATAGAATATATGGTTTTGGAATAATTTTTTAAAAATATATCTTAACATTTACTTCTGTCAAACTAGTCAAACTAATATGGATAGATAATTCATAATGTTTATGAAAAAAGAAGGTGAATCTATCACTTAATATGAGGAAAATACTTCCAGGCACTCATGATACTCCATGGTTTTTATCAACAATGATATCCAAATATATAGATTCATTATTTTTTTAATTCCTCTTAATTGGAATGATAAAGAAATCTGAGACAACAAGAGTTATGAAGAAGTGTTTCGTTGTGCTCACAAATTAGAGATGGAGTTTGGAGAATGTTCCCATAGTTATGAGATAAGAATATAAAAATCAAGATTCAAGTACCTGGGTCAATAGAAAATGAAATAAATTGGATTGATCTACCAACTTGTAAAAAACATGAGAATAATCAACTATGTAATTTTGTCATATATATTGGGAAATTCATAATTTCTGCATGATAATTCCACCGAGATAATGAGTTTAAAAGGGACATGAAGATGCTAACAAACTTGATTGTGGAAATAATGGGACCACCTAATGGACAACCCAGGATTTAATGGTCCAACTATAAGGTTAAAGGGCATTATTAAATCAAATTCACTAAACCATGAGTCGTTGAGGGTGATCAATTTTACAGAAAACCTAATACTTAAAATAAATGGAATCCTTTTTCCGTCACTACTGATGAAGTAGATCAGGAAAATGAAGTTGTTTTAGAAACTCTTAATATCCATTTAGAAATGAAAATATATTTTCTAATTATTGTTATATGCATTCATGTATGTCCTGTATGTTTTTAGAATAGGTGTATCAAATCCCCAATACCTTGAGGTTTTTATATCGTTTAAAAAAACATATGCTGAAATCATGGTATCCCATTTAATGAACTCATATCCTATAATAATCATAGAGATTATTTTTCCAGTTAATCTCATTATGCTTTCCTTTTTTGAATTTGATTTCATAGGAGGAATTTTTTGGATTTGATTATATTGATCACACATATGTTAATGAAAAAATATAAAATATTTTCACCTTATGAACTATCCAATGATCCTATAAATTTTCATGGATGATCAAGAATATCTTGTGGAATAACCATAAATGGTGTGTGTAATGATACACTTTTATTAAATCATGAAATTCCGAATAATTTATTCAATGAATGGTATCGACTTGGTGGGAATTCCCTTTGTTAGAGAATATGCTCATGTTTTTTAGGAAGAGTTACTTGTAAGTCCCAGATATTGTGTGGCTGATTTATCAATAGTGCTCATACTCAGAGGTATTATTATACAAAAATTTCATTACAAGACTATAGTTATAGAACTAGAGTAGTTAAAGAAGACGTTAAAAGAATGTTTTGAAAAAGGTTTCAAATGCACTAGTGCATCAACATGGGGTGAAATAGTGGTATTTTTCAACACTTAGGACATATCAATTAAAATTTGTATCGATTATTATGATCTCAATATAACAACCATTAAAAAAAAGTACCCTCCTCTAGGGATTGAGGAATTTTTCAATATAATAAAATAATTTTATTACTTCTCAATGGTGGATCATCATTCTGGATATCATCGACTTATGGTGATGAAGGAATATATCCCTAAGAATGTTTTCAATACAATGTATGGTCCCTATGAGTTTCTATAGATGCCAATTACCCTAAAATCTTCAAGGATTTGATGAATTGTTTATTTACAGAATGAATTGAAAAAAATTACAGTTTATCAATGGAATTTTCATTTAATGTAATAGTAAGGAGGATCAAGAAGTGCATTTATGTATTGTGATTGTTAAATTATGGTAAAAGGTACTATCTAGGTTCAACATGTGTGAATTCTGGATGAAAAAATACACATTCCTAGGGAATGTGATCAGAAGTGAGTTAATTTGAACAGACCCTCCAAAAAGGAAACTAAATAATGTTACAAACCCACTAGTGTCATATAAATCCATTATTTTAATTTAATATATTGGTACTACCAATGTTTTGTATGGAGTTCATCATTATTGTATATCCTAAAAACAATGTTGACTTGGATATGGGTATAGTATATCTGAAAATGTGAATGTGAGGAAAGAATTATATAGATCAATGAGATGATACTCACTATAAATGTACTCACACCACTAAAAAATAGAAGATTATTAGTGCATTTATAGAGGGGGTTATGCACAACCCCTTCTAATTTCATTTTTGTTGGGGTAATGAACAACCGCATATGTATTTTTTAGCATTAATGTTTGGTATTTGGTTTGAATTTAGGGGAAATTTTTTCCAAATTTTTACTACCATAATAATTAGTCATGCTATATATTAGGTTGGAATTTATAGGTACTATATATATATTATTCATTGGGATATATATATATATATGATTGAATTTTCCGAATGGAAATAGTGGGATTCCAAACCCCATCACATTTTATATATTATAAGGCTTTCATGAACCATCACTAATCACATATAATTTAGTGGTGATTTTGAACCCCTTCTAATTTATGAAATGTGACCCACCTGGATTTTTCAATTCAATGATTTCATTAAAATCCTCTTTTGGTTCATAGCATTCTATTGGTTTCTAGGTCTTCCAGGTTGGAGATTTTGGAGACTATTGTGTTCTTGATCTATGAACTTGAGCATTGAGGGTATTGAATGATAATTGGCCTCCACTTTTTCCAAAGGTATGGTGTGAGGTTGTGGTGTTTTGGAGATCGATTAGTGACACTCCTTGTGGAACCACTTGTGGGGTATGTTGTTATGGTGGCTTATACCCATGAGGTGGATGAGTTTTGGGCTGAGAAATGTACATTGTTTTGGGAATATTTCTCCCCTATCTATAGCTGATATTTTCCAATTGGATTCACCCTTGGACCCCCCTTAAATTGGAGGAAATCATTACCTTTTGGGTGTCCAGAACATGCTGCACAGGTTGGTCGCATGGTTTACAAAACCATAGAGCCAAACCGTACGACTTGTTCATGACATTAAAATTCATTTTGATATTCTAATTCATCCATCCCAGAAAAAAACACAACCCACCCCATGCTTCCCCCATTCAACCCTAAAAGCCAAGGGTGGCCTCCATGCTCCATCAATTTCACTTGGAACCTGTTTTTATGGGGGTTTTGATGGGGAATCATCAAGATTTCATCATGTATGTTTTTCCCTCTTCATTTCCTTAAATCTCCTTATAGTTTCCTCCCAAATTACTGAATTAATAATATGTTCATAAGTTGGGTTTTATACCTATTAATTGAGTTAGTGTCATTTTTTTCCAATCTTGTGGTTTGAGTTTGTATTTAACTCCCTCTTGGTGCGATGGTGGTGAGGTAGAAGTTTCACACCAAGAATTGGGGTTTTGACTCAAAAGTTAGGTGATTCCATGTGTTAGAAATTATTAATGAGTTTTCATGCTTAATTAATTAATATATAATGTTCCTAATCTATTGTGTGTGGTGATAAAACCATTTATTGTATAATTAGATAAGTATATGTTATTAAAGATTTATTTTTTTGATGTTGACTATTTTTCAAATGTAAATCTTGTGATATCTTTTGTAGCGGTTTTATCAAATACAAATGTGATTTATTAGTGGAAAAAAGAGTCCATAAATTCTTGTTTGGTAATTATTTCCTGTGATTTTTGTGTTTAATGGGGATTTCGAAATGGGATTTATGTGAAAAACATGTCTATACACCTTGGGATTGAATTATGAAAACTGTAAATGATTTATTGAGTTAAAAAAAGTGGGTATAGGATTTACATGTACTATTTTGTTTAGTGTGTTCAAATAATATGGGGAATATAAAGGTACAGAAGTGATTTATGATGTCAAACAGTTTTATAATGTTTTATAAATTGGTGATGTGTTTTAATAAATTGTAAGGAAGGAGGGAAACACTTTTTTAGGATGTTTGGAGTGAGAATGATGTGAAAAATAAAATTTTATTGTGAATTGAGAATAATATGACATTTGTGTGGGATATTATTTGATTTTCACGATCTTGAAATGGTATCATAAAATCTTCAAATGATTATTTGAAGTGTAAAAGATATGAGACATGTGTTATGGGCTATTTTGTTATGGGTGTGATTTCAAAATGAATGTCAATGAAAACAGAGATTATGTGAATTGTGTGATTTACATGTGGGATATTTGGTGCTTTTTTAACTTTTATGTGGTAAACTACTGTGAAAATTTTATTTCATGTCATGTGCAAATTCTTTGAGCATATGAGGGAAAACCTGAGTAACTATGTTGGAGGGTGTGTACTAATATGCTACTGACCACGTGGGATTTGGCACCAATTTCACATACCATGATTGAAAATGAAAACAATTACTAAACTATGATGATTATTATGATGATGATGTTAGGAGGACACATAGTTTAGGGTATGATCCTTAATAGTGTTGTGTGTGCATGAGAATGGGTATTGTGAGGGTTGCATTCACCGAGATATGAGGTACCTGGGAACCAAAGTGAGCTAGTGCATATGAGATATTTTCCATTACTTGTTCTCGCTAGATATTGTATTCTTACCTTTGGAATATGGTATGTTTGGATTGAAAATTCAGAATATTTTTTGTTATTTTTAAAAGTGTTGATTCTTTAATGTATCAAACATGCATACTGTTTTTATTTAAAGTGTCATCTCTTTAAAATTATTATTTTCATTTCATGTTATTGAAAACATGAAATTGTTTTGTCTCTGAATGTTTATAAAATGGAATCCATTAGTTGTGGCATCCTACTAGTCTTTGTATAACATCATATTTTCACCGCAGGGTGTATGTAGATTAGTTTATTATTTTCAAGGTTCAAGTACAACTTTTGTTCCAATGATTTGTGTTTTTAGCGGTCCTTCATGATTCATTATTGTGGATAAGGATTATGGAATGTTCCTCAAGACATGTGGATGTTCATGGGGTATCTTTTTTGGTTTTATTCCTTTTCAATTATTTATAAAAACTATTTTAAACTATGTAATTCAATTCTGAATTTTTTAAATATTTCTTGGTTTTGAAAAATCCAGATTTGGTTTGTTGGATATGTTTTTGTTGTATGTTTACAAACTCGGATAAATCATTCCCAATTTTGATTTTATGTTTGATAGGAACTTATGCCAGCACGTGGGGATTGAAAAATCCCTTATATTCAATCTATGGGCTGGGTTTGGTGTTGGTTTTGAGGGATACCATTTTCATTACATGGAAAAATACTATTATAGGTGGTTCTATCTCTTTGGGTTATGTTATCTGTGGAAGAGTCGGGATAGTCTAGAGATGGGATTGCCAATACATGACATTCAGGTTATGGGTAGTGTGCCTAGACATCACACCTCATGATGGAATTCGTTTTGCATGTGGAAGCGGAGATTTATCTGAGTACATTAGTATTCTAGGATTGATGATGATTATGGTAAATTAAATGAGTGTTGGGTTAGTGGTCTTAGTGAGATCATTGGGCATGAAATGCCATGTGGAGATGGGGATATTTCCTAAGAACACTCTCTGTGAAGATGAAGTGATTGGTGTATGCCCTCTAACCATATGTCCAAGTCACCCACCAAAACCAGTTTCCCCTCATATTGTCTTTTGTATTTTCGTTTTGAAATCTTGGATGATTAGTTTTGAAGAAATAATGTCCATGTTTGAAGAATTATAATATTTTTTCGAAATTATTTTATAATAAATAGAATATGTTATGATTTGTGAAATAGTGAAACTGAATTTTATGACTTGTTTTGAAAGTGAACAAGGTGTGTTCACACTTCTTTGGAATGCAGGGACTATGTTAATGTTGGGTTTTAAAAAGTGTTTCCAATAGAGTTCTCTAAACTATTTAATGGTTCTTTGATGGGATGAAATGTTTTAAAATTAATGTACATGAATTGAAAGTGTGTTTTTACGGAATGTTTTCTGATATTTGGAAATGTTTTATGATTCATTGGAACCTTGATTTAAATATGAAGTGATGAGTTTTCATTGGAATTTGGTTTGATGAATTGGAGTTTTCATAAAATCCGTAGTGTTTGGAAATGGGATGATATATTTTGAAATTAATGTGTATTACTTGAATGTGAGTTCTTATGTGAATGATTGTGTCCTTCTGAAATGTTTTTTACTATTAATATTGGTATTTCTAACTCATGGATAGCAGTCTTGATAAAAATTATGTATTGTTTTACAGTTTTGGTTTTGAAAAGTGGAAGGTATTTTGTTTTCCTATGATATCTTGGTGAGCGATCTCATGCATGGGGTAATATGAGATGATGGATGGTTAATGGACTGAATGGATTAGCTCTAGGATGGATATGAGGAAGTTTATTGGTGTGTCATGGAATCATGCATTAGTGAGGCCCATGAGTTACCATTGGTGGATAGGCTAATCATTTAATCGTTTATTTCCAAATTGATTATTTTGAAGGAAAACATGATGTCTTTATGACTAGTTTTGGAAGGATTGTCTTATGTGTTTTAAGGATTGATGTTTTTGTGGGATTCATTGATTCCATGAACCTCGATTTTTTTAATAGTGTTTTGGGATTGCGTTTCTTTGGTATGTTGGGTTAATGAATGATTAGTGGTCCCCTTTTAAGAAATGTTTCGGGGTTCCATTAATGTGTATGAATCTAGTTTGTGGCTCATAAAGGCCAGTGGACCATCATGGTAGGGTCCATGGGTATCTAGTTGGATAAGGTATGCCCCCAATAAGTTTTGTTTCACAGTAGAAGTGAAGTCTCGATTGTATTGTTGTTGGAAGATCATCCAATTGATCAATATAAGGTATCTTTTCTCATAAATTATAGAATGAGTATACACCCATTCCATTTTGGGTTTTTTGGATCCATTTCTAGTAGGAGAGTACATGTGGAATGTTGAAATAGACCGTAATTTATTAAGTTTCTTGATTCATCAAAGGTGATAATAGTTTGGGGTTGTCAATGAGGGAAGTTTCTAAGAGGGCCTACGGGTCCTTCATAGTCCCTTTGAAACAGGTTCTCACATTAAACCACTAGTGTGGGAAATCTGGTCATGAATGGTAGTTGTGGCCATATTCTAGAATTGTGTGATGTTTGGGGACATTGCATTAGGTACCTCTTCTTGTATTGTTACTCTCAGTGGGAATTTTCATGTTTGGTGATGATTTGTGATGTCATTTGCTCGTTTGATTATTATGGTGAAGTTGTACACTATTTTTTGAGTCTTTGTTTTGTCAAAAGTATGTATACATTCGATAGATCTCGACAAAATTAGTATAGAGGAAGGTGTGTATAAATATAAAAATTTATATTTCCATTTCTAATATGGAGAATCAAGAGTTGATGTGGGTGAATCTTCAAAACCATTGTTTTGGTAAAATGTTTTGCTATGGTAATGTGAGGATAGAGTGTGTTATAATTTATTAAACCCATCTTAGATCAGGGAATATTTTTTATTGAACCAAATAGAGAAGTTCCATTCCAGGGTTTCCAAATCCTAAATATGAGGCTGAACATGGTTCAATCAATTGACCACTAGCCATAGATCCTAGAGTGAATCTGGTGCATAGTTAGGGAAATCCCCATGTAATTCATAACATTGGTTTATTTAATATCACCAAAATTATTAATGGGAATAGTTTGACCCTCCATTTTCATTATATCGTTCTAGTTGTTCCAATTTAGTGGTAGTGGAGGGTGGACCTCATTTCTATTTTGTAGCATGTGATCATACTTTACCCCTTTGGCTTCCTTCATGTTTTTCGAAAAATGTTTAAAAATTGGGCAAGGCAGATTGATCCACATTGTTTGCGCATGGTTAGTTGTGATTGTGCACCAACCTAGGAAACAATGTGACATGAGAAAGTAGCACCCAAACTGTCTCCACACGGCTATGTGCCTCAGCCCATGTAACACTGTGAAAAATCTGCATTGGATAGAATGCTCGCAGAGTTAACGTAAAATTTACCAAACCGTGAAGACTAACTGTGTGGTTGTGCTGAATCCTAAATTTTTTGGGTATTTTAATACTGGCTTAAATTGGAAAGTTAATATGGTTGGTTAATATTGTAGGTAGACCCACGATGAGTCTCATGTAAGTTATTTTGAAATGTTTTAATGGAAGTAAACCCCATATATCATGGATTCCATTTGGGACTCCCGATGTAACTATCCTGATATTGTATTGGGGAAATTTAATCTATCTTCTTATGTGGGGAGACCATTTATGTCTCCCCGTATCAGCAACATAAATTCTGTTTAAGGTGTTTCCTTTTTGGTTTAGGTTTAAATGTGTTTGATCATTTTTTGAATGTGCCGTATGCTTTGGTGTGTGGGATTATTCCTTCATTAATTGATCCCTGAAAGAGTTTTTGCCTTTCAATAGTGGATGAAACATTGATAGGGCGTTTAGTATGGTTTATCATTTGGGTTTGGTTGTTTCCTTTTTCCTTTTTGTGGAATTCTAGGTGTAGAAAGCGTTATGGTGAGGTGAATTTCCACACCTATATTTTTCAATTCCATGCATTGTTTCAAATCCCCTTTTGGTTCTTGGAATTCTCATTGTTTCTAGGTGTTACTGTAGAGAAATTTTGGTCTCTATTGTTTTCATGACCTACGAACATAGTCTTGGGGGGTATTGGATGGAAATTTTCATTTACATTATCAATGGGATGGTGTGAGGATATGATGTTTTGGAGTTGAATTTATGGAACTCCTAGTGGAACCAATTTTGGGGTCAGTTGTCGAGGTGGTTTGTACCCATGAGTTGGATGAGTTGTGGGAGGAGAATAGTACAATTGTTTTGGGAATTTTTCTCCCATATCCTTAGACTCTCATTCCCCCGTGGATTTCCCCTTGGACCCCCTGAAATTGGAGGAAAAACATCACTTTATTGGTGCTCAGAATGAGTTGCACAGTTAGTCCACATGTTTTACTAAAAAGTGCGGCCAAACCATGCAAGGATTCCAGGTCCTTAAAAATCATTTTGAAATTCCAATTTTTCCCTCCTGGAAATAATCATAACCCACCCAATTATACCACTATTCAACCCTATCATCCATGGATGGAGTCCAAGCTCCCTCAATCACCCATGGAAACCATCTTTGATGGGGTTTTGGTTGGGAAGCATCATATTTCATCATGTACGTATTTCCCTCGTCATTTCCTTCTTTCCCCTTAGGAGTTCCTCCTCCTTCTTGATTAGCTATAATGTACAAAAGATAGGGTTCGTACCTAGAGTTTGATTTGGTTACTTTTTGTTCAAATCGTGGGGTTATTGGTTGGATATCAATCCCTCATGGTGCATCGGTGGTGCATTTGAAATTTCACACCAATATTTGGGTTTTTTGAGTGAAAAGGGTGGTGATTCCATGTGTAAGAAATTATTGATGAGTATTCTTGCTAGATTTATTAATTTAGAATGTTCATAATCAATTATTCTTGGTTTAAACAACATTTTTCATTTCATTATTTAATTATATATTATTTTATCTCAGTTTTTAAATTTGGGTATTTTTCAATTGTAACTCATGTGATATCTTTTTTGGTAGTTTTATCAAATAAGAAAGTGATTTCAATGTTGTTGAAAGGGGATTCCAATTCTGGTTTGGTAATTATTTGGTGTGGTTTTTTCCTTGAAATAGGATTTTGTAATGGGTATTACGTGAAAAACATGTTTATACACCTTGGTATAGATTTATGAAAATTGTAAATGATTTATAGATTTAAAAAAATGTCGGTAAAATATGTACATGTACTACTTTGGTTAGTGTGTTCACCTAATGATCCCTCATCTATTAAAATCGTTAATGATTTTTGTAACGTAAATTTGAATTAATCAATTCATATCCCCATGCAGAATCCAACAAGGTGTTCAGTAAGTCCAATTTTCATTTACTAAGTAATTCTAAAGTCACACACACAAATAAAATTTTTTATATTTATTTCACATAGGATCATTTGTTCGAGAACATGATCCACATATAGTATCCCTAAATGAATGTATTTCAACAAGAACTAAATAATATCATTATTATAATAACTATATTATTTTATCATATACATAATATTATACAACGGGTTATCACTAAAATTTTAACATACTAGTATCACAATGTTAACTAGGCATGACTATTACACTCTGTATAAAAACATTGTTTGAAAACACAAACATAAAATATTTTTTGGTGAATATTCAATGAATTTCCCAAATACATCCTGAAGACTATAGTTGTTTAGTGTTATTGTAAATTTGGTACACAATCATTTTATTTTATGATATATATTTAACATATCCTATAAAAATATTTATATTTTTTCATATTCATAAAAAAACCATACATAAAACCATTTTTCACAACCTTGAGAATTGATATAAAATAAGGGGAAATCTCTGATGGCCATTAATGGCAAACATTTCATATATATTTCTATTATCATATGAATGAATTAGATAAACATAACAAATTATGGTCATGAAAAAAAAATCCAACTTATATAACAAACCTATAATCTTTTGTAAACTGTTGTTGTGGAATAAATAATAACCATTCCAAAACACATGATTCATTATAGTATGAAATCATCAAAAATCATGAACTATAAACTCATGGAATTATTATGTCACACCAACATTGGAATAATAACTACTTCATTTTTAATGGTCAACTAATAATGACATAAATAATTTGTACTAGGTATGATCCTCTATTTTGAATTGTTGTTCAAACCCATCAACCAATTTCCCATTATGGATATATCTTATTCTCAGTTTTCCCATTATGGATTAAGGTTATCATCTTCTTTTCCATTATTATCTCATGATATATAAAGAAATACCCAATGAAATAAAGGGATATATTTTTACACCCATCTCATTATCCAATCATATTTCTAACAAAATATCATTAATATTTCATCATGACATAACATATTAAAAAGAAATATGGTTCCATTAAAATTTCATCATAGCATAAATATTTTAAAATAAATGGGTGTTAATTAAATTTAAACAATTTATCATACAACAAACCACATAAAACCAATATCTTTTATATAAGTCATTTTATTATAGGCATATAAATATTACATCCAAATAAATAATATGGATGGAACCATTATGATGGTCGGAGTAGATTACTCATGAGGGGAGGGGTGAATTGAGTAACTATAATTTTTTTTTTGTAAATAGTATTTCTGAATGGATTCCTCAAAGATTAAATACAGCCCAGTTAAAATAAGTTATATTGTTATAAGAGTTTGACTATTTAAGTAATGTCTTAAAAGATTGATTAATTCTCATTAATCTTAATATGTGTCATTAATATTAATTTTAATGTTATTCTACTAAAAAAATCTAGTTATAACTGCTTTCCAAGACTTACTATCAATGTTAAATTACTGATTTCTGGATTATAATTTAAATAAATAAAATAAAGAAAACTAAATAAAGAATTACAAGGGATATGAGAAAAGTGGTTTAGTCTCAAGAAAAGTCCTAATCCACTCCACTTGGTGATCACCTGCCACCAAGAATTTTATATATATAACCATTGATCCACACCCTGGATTGGGGTTAACAACAATACATAGACTATCCAGGTCATATGGTGACTTCTTCCATAGAATTCGTGGGGAAAAATAATGAGGTCAAATAGTGACCTCTTCCATAGTTCATCATGGTTTCAAACTACCATGACACACCGGGACCTCTTCCACATTTATCAGTTGGTATACACAAGAGTAAATGAATGGTTGAGTAAGGATATCTTTTATCCATCAGTTTCATATAGGAGACATAATATGTTTTTCTACATGTACAAACTCTGTTCGAAAGGTAATAAACAGATACACAATATAGCAGAAATATGGAGATGGGTTAATAAGTTCTCTGAGTGTTTTTTGTTGGAGCTTTGGACTTCATGAGATGAAGCAGATGCAGATCTCAAGTCCTCATATGTAAAACAGAGTTTCGCGATTAATCAAGTGATATTCGTGAGGTTCAACAGAGCGACAATGTTCTTTAAGATTCAAATATTCTTTGTGTGTTCTTCAGTAGTGTCGAGTTTCATGCAGTAGTCCATTATTTTGAAACTTTCTCTAGGTGTTTACTTCATTATCTTTCTCAAGGACATGCTTTTTGGTTTGTAATGCAATTTTTGATTCTTGGCCACACTTCAATTTTATCATGGAATTCATGTGTTGGAGATGACAAGTTGCATGTATTTTACACCTCATACCTCTTATTTTCTGATGATATGCCTACAAAGAAAGATTAATTAAGTCAGTGCATTAAAATATTCAAATATTACTATTAGAAATTAAATTGAATGATGAAAAAATAGTTTAAGAAAATTTGTCACAATAAGTCAGGGCAATGGGGTCTCCATTTCATGATGTCTAGATTGATCATGTTGTCTATGTGTCACGGTGTCTCATGGTAATAGTGTCTCACAGTCACGGTGTCTCATGGTCATGGTGTCTTGTTCACAGAGTCTTGTTCACGGTGTCTGCTTCACAGTGTCTTGTTTCACGGTGTCTTGTATATAGTTTCTGCTTCACAGTTCCTTGCTTCATGGTTTCTTGTTCACAGGTAATGCTTCAAGGTTCCATAAAGACATAAACAGTTGCAGACTCAGTGAGTCTCAGACTTTTCAACGTAACTTTGTTTACACATAAGCAATGATTATAATAGAATGGATTATACTTAATCATTTCTCACAGAAGTTATTATGAGAGTAGATCAAGGATAATATAAAGTATTTAAACCTAATGTAGAGAAATTATGATCTTGATTGGATCTTATTAAAGCATGAGAATACATTAAACATTAATACACATGATTTGATATAATTTACAGGAGTTAACTAGGTTGAATAATATTTATGATCATTAAAACATGATTAATACGTGAGGAGTCCAACAACCTCCCCATTTTTGATAATCAAAAATCATGTAATGTTAAGGTGTATATTTAATTCAACTATAAAGATAAATGTATAACATATATAAAATTTTCCCCCTTTTGGGATTTTCAAAAATATATAATAAGAGAAGTAAAAAATTCACATTCCATTAATAGAAAATAAGTTCCAGTTCAAAAAAAATGATAAATACAAAAGAAATAGTATCCCTATCAAAAATGGGTAATCATTGTTCTTCTTCTTGTGATGGCCTTCTATCTACTATTAGTTGTAGTGTCAGAAGAGGAATCTGTAGGGTCAGAGGTCGAGGTAGAAGAAGGTATTGAGGTGGTTGATAAAGGGGGTAAAAGGAGGCCTTCCAAGATTGATGAAGAAAAAGTTGGATTAGTACAATATCTATGATGTTTTTGATCATGAATCACATGCCTGATCTGGCTTAGTGCTTGGCCGACATACATAGTGGATGGGGCTAGGAAAAAGGTGAAGGTAGGTAGTCCAAGTCATAGAGGTGCAGCCATTGGAGCAACAATGGTTGTACTTTGGAAATGAAGATATGGCCTAAGGAGTTTGATGAAATCATTAATGATCTCTCACCATAAAGCATGAATTTCAAAAAAATCATCCTTGTTCTCAACAAACATGTCCAATAATCGAGTAAACACTGTGATAATTTGGACTTGGGTCTTGAAAGATTGAGTCACAGGAGGAATCCGCAGATTTTCTACAAGATACATGAAATGGTTTTTCATATCATTCTTGTAGAAGATTATATTAGAGTTGAAAACCACATTAATGTCAATCTCTTACTGAGAAACATTGGAAAATTTTTAGTGACTTTGGACTAGGTCAAGCATGTTATCTCTATTCATGACAAATTTAGACAGAGAATCCATATTAGAACCACTGTGTACATTATGAAGCTCTTCATTGACTAGAGTTCTAAGCATATCATAGTCCAATGATATTCTAGTGGGTTGACCAGATGATTTAGAGGCATTAAAAGTTGTGGTAAGAGATTTTATTTGATTTAGAACCTTTTGAATACACCTGGTATACTCATCAGTGAGTTTATTACGATTGAAAACACGCTCTCTCATTTCCTTCACAATTTTTTGGCTTTTTTTAGTGATCTTTTCATCTATGAAAGCTAGCTAAGGATGAATCTGAGACACAATAACATGTGGGATTTGAGGAGCAACAAGTTATAGAGGAGGAGCAACAGACACAGATCTCGAATGCAGCCCTCTCTTAATGTCATAAACCATACTTCATAGGGTATTCACATCATTACTGAGAAGCTTATTCTCAACTCTTACTTCTTGAATCGCATGATGCATCATAGGTTCTATTTTCCAAATAATTTTCTCAAATAATAGTAAGGTTTCTCTATCACATTAATTTGACAGAGGAAGAGGTTGGGTATTCATGAGTTTCTAAACTCCAGACAAGAATGTTACACCAAATTCCATCAAATAATCCTTACTGAAAATAGATGGTTGTTCAGATGATGGTTCATCAATAGGGACTAGTACAGGCTCAGGTTCCTTCTCAGGTGCGATATCGGAGACTGATTTCAACTGTAATATTGAGGAAAGATCAAGTCTGGTTTCTATAACCTACTGAGAGTCATCCCCATCATAGAAAATCAGAAACATATCCTAAGTGTCTACAAGACTTGACTCAATAGAATGTGAAGATTCAATAGACTCAAGATTTGGAGTTTTCTCCCCCTCAATAGGTGCCTCCATCTCAGGAAAGAGAACTTTACACTCTCAGTATAAATCCACTGACTTAGCTCTAAAATACTCACTCATTTTCTGTCTAGCCAACTAAAAATCTATCTCCATCTATTCTTTAGCCGAAGGGATGATTTCAGGAACAGGTTTTTCCACTAGGAGTTCTTCATGATTTACCTCTTGCAAAATAGGTGGCTCTTTTATGGCATGCTTTTCAGATTCATTGACAGATGATTCTATTTCAACCTCAGGTCGAGTTTCTAGATTAACAACTTATTTAGGAGCAGGGAATTCTTCTTCAATAATTTCATAAGTAACAGTAGTCCTATCTTTCTCAGTAATAACAGCTTCCCTAGGTGGCACTTTAGCCTCTTCTTCCACTTCATAAGGATACTCAACAATCTCATCTGGTTCCATACCAGGATCTGAAATATTTCTTGGTCTTGAGGGATAATCCAGTAGATTGAATTTCTCATAAAGTCAATCATTGTCTTCCACTTATTACTTTTTACAAGGATTCTCATTTATTTTCATCCTCTTGATTATTAGTTTTGAAATACAGAATTCACAATCCTTAATCACTTACTCATTAGGTCCAACCATACCTTTATCAAGAAGCATTACTGAGATCAAACGAGAGTAAAATTGGGAATTTGACATAGATGTGACATTGATCAGATCACACATATTATATATGAAATACTTTCACATGTTGAACATAGGTTCATTTTTCATTAGGTGAATCAGAATCACATCTTGATAGTTTAAAACAGAAATATAACCTTTTCTGGGACTAACCAAATTCTGTATAAACTTGAATAGAAGCCTTGATTCTCCCTCTAATTTAGCGGAAATGGATCTCATATGGGTTCCATTTCTAGTTAATGCTTTCAAATCATCTTCTAAATCAAAGAATTCGGGGGAAGGTGGAGGTCCTCTATGATGATCATCAAAAATACCTTCATGAGGTATCCTAATGCATGAAACCCATATCCTCGAAGTGAATGAGAATCTCTAGACATTGACCCATCCTCATACAACATAACTACTACCAGAATCAAAAGAGAACTGTACATACTGGTAGAACTGAGACACTAACATAGGGTAGATGGGTCAATCATACTTCTAGAACCTCTCTAATGAGCCTTTCTGTTCAAATGATTTCAATACCAGAGACTTACTATATAGAAGCCATTTGGGGAAAAACTTTTTCTCAGGTATAGTAATGAAGTTGACCAGATTTGGATATAAACATATTTTGGGTGTTAGGTTAGGTGTAATATTCTTCTTCATCAACCTACGCTTCTCAGGTGTTGATGATGATGGATGTTTCATTCTTGGAATTCAGTGATGGTACAAGTGAGAAAATGGATGCAGGGATGATGAAGGGTTCGAAATGAGTAAGTAGGAGAAACCCCAGTGATGAATCGAGTGATACATTCTTTATTTTATCAATATGGAATACCAAACACCGAAAAAATAAAAACCCAGGAAAATAAGGAAGGGAAATGAATAATTACAGTAATACATGTTTTTACATTAATATTATAAACAATTTTTAAGGATATACTATGTTTGGTCATTACGGTGAGACTGTAGACGCAAATTACGGTGAGGCTGTGAATGAACATCACCGTGAGACTATGAGAAAACTTCATAGCCTGTGTTACTGTGAGACACTAAACATGAGGGACAAAAACTGAGTATTATTGTGAGAAAATAAAATGAGGAACCATAATAATGAATCAGTAATGCATACAACATAAATTTATCAAACCTAATGACCTATAACAATCACAAGGTATCTATTTGAGATTTATCATGCCTAGTTCGTGTATGATGTAGTCTATTCTCTTAGAATTTAATGGTTTGGATAATATATCAGAAAGTAGATCTTCAATACCAATGAATTCCAATGTGATATCAACTTTTTGATAATGATCTCTCAAAAATTGATGTATTACTTCATTATTCTTTGTCCTAGAATTGGAAACCTGATTTTTTGAGATAATAATAGAACTTCTGTTGACTCAATTTATAGTTACATGTCTGAATTTATATCCATAATCAAGTAATGTATGTTTCATCCTAAATATTTGTGCACAACAACTGCTTGCAGCAATGTATTCAAGTTCTGCAGTAGATAATTCAACAGAATATTGTTTCATACTAAACCATGATACTAGTGACTTGTCTAAAAAGTGACATGCTCTAGATATTCTTTTTCTATCTAACTTACATCCACCAAAGTCCGCATCATAATTACTAACTAATTCAAATGATTTTCCGTTAGGATAAAATAGTCCTGGATTTGGTGTATGCATGAGGTATTTAAAAATTATATTTATAGAATTTGAAGATATTCCTTAGGGTTTTCATGAAAATGAGCACAGATAAACACAATAAACATAATGTCTTGATGACGAGAAGTTAAGTAGAGTAAAATTCCAATAATTACTCTATAAGTGGTTAGATTAATAGATTTTCCATCTTCATCAAGATCTAACTTACAAGTGGTACTCTTGGGAGTGTCACTACTTTTAGTGCTTTCCATTCCCAAATATTTTAGAAGATCTCTAGTATATTTACTTTGAGTTAAATCAATTCCATCATTATTTTGAATGATTTTAAATCCATGAAAGAATTTTATTTCACCCATTAAAATCATTTTAAATTGAATTTGAATCATTTTAGAAATATAAACACATACAGAATTATTCAAAGATCAAAAAATAATGTCATCTATGTAAAATCCCATGTAAATGAAGAATAAGTCATATTTATAATTTATTAATATTTGTGAATTAAAAATTAATTTTATATTAAAGGTTTGGGTATGTTCGATAGAGTACCCAATACACAACAACTGGTTTCATTGAAATCTAACGTTGCTCACTGATAATATATTATTATTATTTTTAATAGTAGTTATCTACTAGCAGATGTATTGTATGAAATGAACAAAACTAACTACAATATTATTATACAAGATTTTTAAATGTATTTACCTTTATCCAACAAAAAGTTAGAGGCTTAAAATATGAATGAATCTAATTTTAAGCATAATTTACATTTAAAGGCTGATTTACAGCCTTTTAATGGCGAAACCTTTTTAAATCTAGTATTAGTAACATTAATACATTCTATATGACCAAATAAAATCCTTCTTTATAATGGGAACATCAATATTTAAATTGGGTAATTTTTTGGGATTTTTCCTATAAAGTACATTTTTTAATGAATAGTGAAAAACATAGTATTTTAATTCAAATGTGTCTTTTAATAAAATTTATTTATATGGATAGATTATCATTTTAGTGGGTTTTAAGGAGAAATTAAAATATCTATTTACTATTTAATCCAATTTTGGTCATTGGAATTAATTTCACTTTGAAATTGGACATAAACAAGTATCAATCATTTGATATTTATTGTTTTTTAAAACACGCTATTTGTTTTGTTAATGGGAATTAATTTAAAAATTAATTAATGCCTCCTATATGTTTTGAATTCATACCAGAAAATATACCTTAGGTTTATGTTTTGGTATTTTTCTGGAAAACTTCAATTTTTTATGAATAGTGAATCCACTTATTGGTAGTTAAAAATTGACTTTTTCATTTAAATTAAATTTTACCACTTCATTGAATTGAATTTCGAAAATCCAACATACATGGTTTTTATTAAGAAGTAAATTTTGGTTCAATAAGATGAAAAAAACAATTGGTGAATAGTAACATTTGACTTTTATTTACCGTGGTTAAAGGTAAATAGGGTAATTCAAGGAAAAAAGAGTATTATAATAATTTAAAATTAAATTAACATTTGTGAAAAAATTATTGGTTGAGTCATTTGTGACCAGGGTCATCTTTGGGACGATTTTGGGATCCCATTGAGCTACATTGGAGTGATAATGACACATTAGATTAACTAACATAAACTAAAGGAAAAATGACAAAAGAAAATATCATTTAGTAAAATAATTTTTAGAAGGGGTTATATAAATTATCTTTTCAACTATAAATATTCATTACATATCTAAAAATATTTCCTACATCATGTTTTGTTTTATAATTTTTAGATATCAAATAAAATAAATTATTTATGACACAATAATGATACTTTATTTACCTCATTAATAAATGATTTAAATAAATAATATTATAATGATTAAAATATTATACAAAACATGTCTTATTCAGATTGGATGATTTTATTTCGAATATGAGTCATCATATCATTAACTATAATAATTTTTGGACCTTTTTAAAATGAAGATATGTTTATAATAAAATACTTTTTTCACACTTTCCTAAAGAGACCCTCCTCTCCCTTATAAAAGGAGACCACTACTAACGAATTTTTCACACCTATCAAGCCTTTGGTATTGTCCAAACTATGCCCAATTAAGAACCCTATATCCCTATCCTCTTCCTATAGGCCTTACCTTTGGTAAAAGGCACTTCAAGAAGTCCTTTGGTTCAAACCAAAGGAAGTTACCCAAATTAAAGGTAACGGTTTCTCTTAAATTGTTTTCTCTTATTTTACCTCTCCAACCCATAAAAACTTTTTTTTACATTATTATTTAACAAAACTATTATCCTCAATATATTAGGACGTTTTTATGAGATGGATTCAAACTACACTTACACACACCTCTATATAATGGATGACGAACATAATGTTTCTGTGGGTGGAAAACTAACACCTCCCGAAACGATGATTGTTCGATTATCTCCTACCGCCACTCATGGTGGCCATTATTATTTAACATTATTTATATATGATATATATTAGTATTATGATTTCCTTATTCTTCTGTAGTTCCCAATTATATCAAGCCTTTATGGTTTCCATAGTGGGTAAATACGATAATCTCGTTTGAGGAAGTGCGGACTACAGCCCCCTCAAAGTGATAAGACTCATTCATACCATATGTGTACGTATAAAGGATATATTTATTGATATTATATATTATACCAGACTGGATACTACTATGTATCATTATGTTTTAATTCCATTAAATATAAAATAGTAATGGAAGTATCGTTCATGCATACTTACGGCTTACCGTCTCCATGAACGGTGCATTTCATTTATTACCTCTAAATGTTATGTAATATTATAAATACATGTATATACATTATATATATGATATATATGATATCTAAATAATTAATTTCATTCTATATATAATGAAATATTGACCGCTTGAACAACATGTAATTATAAGAAGTACATTTTTGATTCAAGTGCCAAATATCGAAAAAGCTAACATTATTTACATAAATGATTACATAACGTTCATAACATGGTAATAAGTGATATAGAATTAATAATAAACTTGAAAAACGTTCTTCAGAATGTAGAAATTAAATTTATTTTGTTATGTAGGAGATTAAAGAATAATCGAGTCATGACGGACACGAGATAAGGGACTTCGTCTCAATCTTCTTTCATTGAGGCATATTTTTTTAATACACGACATTCTTTTATACGCTGTATAAACACCCGTGACATTTCAAAAGAATATTTTTCTACAAAGCGTTTTACTAATTGACAAAAATTATTGTTTCATTTAACGTAAATGGTGACAACAACCTTTTCCACCACCGCGACTGTTATTTGATGTTTGGTTTCCTTAACAATCCGTAATGTTTTTAAAAGAAAATAAATACCATATAATCTTTATTGTATTTTTGTGTTGAAATTTTTTTTGATAATGGATTTGGTATGTCAATATATTTAAGTGATATATTGTGAATTAAATGTGGAAATGATTTATTTCCTTCTTCTTTATTGTATGTGTTATGATTTTATATTGGTACTTGGACATTTGACGGGTGGTTACGTGATAAAACAAATGACGGGTGGTTTCATGAATACTAGGACGGGTGGTTACATTATAACCTCCAATGCATTGGGTATGGAAGTCGGTCGTATGGATATTCCATTTAGTTATATGTGTGGAAGTCGGTCGTATGGTTATTCCATTTATGTATGTTTATGTCAAAGTTATCTTTATATGTTATGTGTTATTTATATGGGTTATATGGTAATAATTTGGTTAAAAAAGGGTATGTAATGATCTTTTATTCAGTGTAGAGTATTTACTACTTCATAATGGTGAAAAGTATTACTTATATTAAAGTATTCTTGGTTTCCTAGTTGTTTTAAAAAACTAACAGTTTTCCTTCTTTGTGTATCCCTTACTGTTCATTTTATCCTCATCCCATGTTTTTGAAATGATTTTCACAGGAAATATATGGAATAGGGTCAAGGACGAGATCATGGAAAAGTCATGCTGTCTTAATCTTGGAACTAGACATGACTCTTTTTTTCAAGAGTTCATGTTTTGTAAGAAAATGGAAACTATGTAGAAGTTTCTACCTTGTAATCTTTTGAGATTTAATAGTTATGTCCTAATTCTATAAAACTATAATCCATAAAATATCCTCAATGAGAATTATTCATTTCATTCGTTATGTAGTAAGGTTTATGGCCGGGTCCTTATAGTTGGTACCAGAGGTCGGTTTAGATAAGTTTTGGAGTTAGGGTATTGTTAAATTAATATCCATAGACTAATTTATGTTAATATTGAAATAATATAGAATTTACATATTACCATGTTGCTTTGCCTAATATATATATATGTGTTAATAATGGTTTTACTCATAGAAAATAGTTCAGCTATGTTGGGAAGACATCAAGAGGATGACAACCTTCGGAATTAGCACCCTCAGATGGTCAGAATCATAATTGAATAGATTGTTGTAGTGATGGATCCGTTGACTCAGGTGATAAATGGTGGTTGTGTTTATTGATGATATTTTTTATAAGAGGAGAATTAAATACATTTAAGTGTTGTCTTGCAAACCTTAAATGAAAATAAAATATTTGGGAAATTTAGAAAGTGTGAGTTTTGGTTACAACAAATTTATTTCCTTGGTCACATTGTTTCAAAAAATGGAATAACTTTTGATCCTTCTAAAACAAAATTTTTTGAAGAATGTCCATGAACCTTAAATATAACTGATATTCGTAGTTTTCTATTTTTTTGGCAGGTTAATACAGGAGATTTTTTGAAACTTTTTCACAGTTATCTAGTCCAATGACTACGTTAACTCGAATAGTCTTTAATTTCATTTGGACAAAAGAGTGTGATGATTTTTTTCAGGAATTGAAAATATGATTGGTGAATGCTCCAGTTTTGGCACAGTCTTCCAGAAATGGTGAGTTTATTATCTATAGTGAAGCTTCTTTGAAAGGAATGGTTTGTGTCCTAATGCAAAATGATCAGGTAATTGCTTATGATTCATGATAGTTGGAACCCCATGAATTAAGTTACCCTACACATGATTTGGAATTAGCTACTATTTTTTTGGATTTAAAAATGTAAAGGAATCATTTGTATGGAGTGAATTCTGAAATATATACTGATCACAAAAGTTTAATCTGTATATTCGCTCAGAAATAATTGAACATGATACATATGATATGGTTGGAATTAATCAAGGATTATGATTGCACGATCCTTTATCATCTGGGAGAAGAAAATAATGTGGCTGATGATTTGAGTTGAAAAGTAATACATCATTAACCATGTAACGTTTGGAACAAGATCCTTTGGCTTTTGATTTTATGAACTTTGGAATAGAGGTTTTTGTTTCCAGAAATTCTTCTGTTTTGTTTTAGGTGTTAGTGAAATCGTCTTTATCAGAGAGAATTAAGAAAGTGCAGAAGGAAGACAGTGAGTTGCAGAAAAAGGTTGTGCTGGTTCAGAAGGGTATGTTTCCTGATATTATTGTTGATGATGATTGTGTTATAAGATTTTGAAATAGATTATGTGTGCCTTGTGATTCACATTTGAAGAATGAGTTGTTATGTGAAGCTTATAGTTCTCCATTTTTAGTTCATCATGGTAGTACTAAGATGTATAGTGATCCTCGGGCGTATTACTGGTGGGATGGAATGAAAAGAGATATTTCATATTTTACTGTGAAGTGTTTGATTTGTAAACAGGTCAAAGTAGAGCGGCAGTTACTGAAAGAGATTTTTTCAGTCTCTACCGGTGCCATAGTGGAAATGGTAAAATATATCCATGGACTTCATAGTAGGATTAACAAAAAAATTTCGAGGTAATAATGCAATCTAGGTTGCAGTTGATCGATTGACCAAATCATCTCATTTCCTTCATATCCGAGATACTTTATCTCTAGATCAACTTTCTCAGTGCTATGTTAAAGATATAGTCTTTTTTCATGGATTTACCCTCTCCATTGTATCTTATCATGATCTCAGGTTCACTTCTATCATTTTTAAAGGCCTTTAAAAGTCATTGGATACCTATTTAAATTTTAGTACACCTTTTCATCCTCAATAAGATGGGTCGTCAGAATGAAAAATTCAGACCTTGGAGGTTATGTTATGTGCTTTCTCGATGGATTACTAGGGATGTTGGGACCAACATCTTTCTTTGGCTGAATTTTCTTATAATAATATCTTTCATTACAGTATACAGATGTCTCCATTTGATGAATTATGTGTATTGCATTGTCAAACTCTAGCATTTTAGGATGATGTAGGTGAAAGGTAGCTGATGGGACCAGAATTGGTAGAAGAGATGACAGAGAATGTTCAGTTGATTCAGAGGCACATGAGAACAGCACAAAGAAGACAGAAAAGTTATGCAGATAACCGAGGAATGATCTTTCTTTTGAGGTAGGTGATCATGTCATTCTCAATGTTTCTCCATGGAAAAGTGTGATGTGTTTTGGTAAGAAGGGAAATTTGAGTCCAAGATTCATTGGACCTTATGAAATTCTTGAGACAGTTGGGTCAGTTGAATACAGATTGGCTTTACCTCCATGTTTATTCTAGTTACACAATGTTTTTCATGTTTTGATGTTGAGAAAGTATAAACCATATCCATCTCATGTTTTGATCCCATAGGTAGTGCAGTTGGAAGAGAATCTCTCTTATAAAGAAAAACTTGTTCAGATTCTTAACCGTAAAGAGAAGGTGTTTCAGAATAAGGTAATTCATCAGGTAAAGGCTTTGTGGAAAAACCATATGGTTATAGAGGCAATGTGGAAGTCTGGAAATGATATGAGGAATAAATACCCCCACTTATTTTGATAAGTGAATAAAAATTGTGAGGATGCAATTCTCAAAATGGGGGAAGGATGTAACATCCCTGGTAAATTAAGAATAAGACATATTTCATATTTAATAATATTTTGTAAATAAATATTGATTTTACATTTCAAGGGTTTCTATGATCGATAGCGTACCTGATACGCAACAACGGGATTCTTTGAAATCTTATGTAGCACACTAAAAATATAATATTATTATTTTTAATGGTAGTTAACCCCTAGACAATGTATTGGAGTAATTGAACAAAACTAACTACAATATGATTACACATTATTGTTAAATGTATTTACATTTATCCAATAAAATGTAGCATCCTTAAAATATGAATGAATCTAATTCTAAAGATAATTTACATTTAAAGGCTGATTTACCGCCTTTTAATGGAGATCACTTTTTAAATCTACTTTTGGTCAATCTAATACAATATCTGTGACCAAATAAAATCTTTCTTTAGAATGGGGACATCAAAATTTACTTTGGGTAAATTTTTGTGATTTTTCCGATAAAGTTCATTTTTTAATGAATAGTGAAAAATATTGTATTTTAATTCAAAATTGCCTTTTAATATAATTTATTTAAATGGTTAGATTATCTTTTAGTTGGTTTTAAATAGAAATTAAAATATAATTTTACCATTTAATCAAATGTTGGACATTGGAATTAATTTCACTGGGAAATTGGACATAAACAAGTATCAATCTTTTGATAGATATTGTTTCTTAAAATCTCGCTATTTGTTTTGATAACGGTAATTGATTTTAAAATTAATTAATTTCAATTTTATGTTTTGAATTTGGAAAAATAGACATCATTTTTTAATTTAGAATATCAAATATTACTTAGGCTTAATTTTGGGTATTTTTCTGAAAAACATCAATTTTTGATGAATACTGAAACCACATAGGGGTAGTTAAAAAAATAAATTTTTCATTTACATGTAATTTTTCCACTTATTTGAATTGAATTTAGAAAATCTTACATACATGGTTATTATTAAGAAATGAAATGTGGTTCAATAAGATGAAAATAATTTTTGGGTGAATTGTATCTTTTGACTTTTATTTGCCGCTCTTAAAGGTAAATAGGGTAATTCAAGGTAACAAGAGTATTATAATAATTCAAGATTATCGTAACATTTTTCCAAACCATATTGGATGAATCATTTACGACAACGGGCATATTTGGGTCAATTTTTGGACCCCATTGAGCCACTTGGGAGTGATATTGACAATTTAGATTAATTAACGAAACGTAATGGCAAAAATTACAAAAGAAAATATCTTTTAGTAAATTAATTTTTAGAAGTGATTATATAAATTATCATTTCGACTATAAATATTCATTAGGAATCTAAAAATATTTCCTACATCATGTTATTTTTTTATGATATTTATATATCATATAAATTTAATTATTTATGACACAATAATGATGCAGTATTTAACTCATTAATAAATTATTTAAATAAATATGATTATAATGATTAAAATATTATTCAAAACATGTTCAATTCAGATTGGATGATTTTATTTCGAATATGAGTCATCTTATCTTCGACTATAATTATTTTTGGACATTTTTAAACTGACGATATGTTTATAATAAAATAATGTTTTCACACTTTCCTAAAGAGCCGCTACTCTCCCTTATAAAAGGATACCACTTCTAACCAATTCCTCACACATCTCAAGTATTTTGGATCATCCAAACTCTTCCCAATTATTCTCCCTACATCCTTATCCTCCACTTAGATTCCCTAACTTTGGAAGATGTGACTTCAAGAAGTACTTTGGTTCAAACGAAATGGAGTTAACAAAATTAAAGGTAATCGTTTCTCTTAAATTATATTCATTTATTTTACTTCTCGAACCCATAAAAACTTTTTATTACATTCTTTTGTAACAACAGAATTATCCTCAATATATAAGGATGTTGATATGATAAGTATTCAAACTACACTTACACACACCTCCATCTAGTGGATGAAGAACATAATGTTTTTGTGGATGGAAAACTAACGCCTCACGAAACGATGATTGTTCGATTATCTCCTAATACCTCTCATGGTGGTCATTATGATGTAAAATTATTTATATATGATATATATTATGTTTATAATTTACTTATGCTTATGTATTTCCAAATTAAATCAAGCCTTTATGGTTTCCATATTTGGAAATACGATTATCTCATTTGAGGAATTGCCGACTACCGCCTCCTCAAAGTGATATGACTCATTCAGACCATCTGTGGTATGTATAATGGATATCTTTAATGATATTATATATGATACTATACTGGAATTATAATAATACTATTTATCAATATTTTTTAATTCCATTAAATATGAAATATAAATGGAAGTATCTTTCATGCGTACGTACGGCTTACCGTCTCCATGAAAGGTACATTTCATTTCTTACCTCTATATGTAATGTACTATTATAAATACATGTATATACAGGATATATATGATATATATGATATCTAAATAATTAATGTAATTCTGGATATAATGATCTATTGACCATATGAACAACTTGTAAATATAAGAAGTCCATTTTTGACTCAAGTACAAAATATCGACAAAACAAACATTATTAACATAAATGATTACATAATATTTATAACATGGTAATTAGTGATATAAAAGGAATAATAAACTTTAAAAATATTCTTAAGAAAATAGAAATTAACTTTAGTTTATTATTCATGAGGTTAAAATATGATCAAGTCAAGTCGGACACGAGGTAAGAGACTTCATCTCAATCTCCTTTCATTGAGGCATATTTTGGTTTAATAGAAGACTATATTTTATATGATGTATAAACACCCTTGACTTCTAAAAGGGATTCTTTTTCTACAAAGCATATTACTAACATACAAAAATGATTGTTTCTTTTAACTTAAGCGGTGAGAATGACCTTTTCTGCCACTGTGAGTATTATTTGATATTTGGCTTCCTCAAAAAGCCGTAATGTTTTTAAAGGAAAATAAATACCATATACTCTTTTATGTACTTTCGTATTGAAAATGGTTTGGTTAATGGATTAGTTATGTTAATATATTTAATTGATATATTCTGATTTAAATGTGGAAATTTTTTCATTCCTTTATCATTGTTGTATGTGTTAAGATTTTATATTGGTACTTGGACATTTGACGGGTGGTTACATGATAAACCAAATCACAGGTGGTGCCATGAAAACCAGGATGGGTGGTTACATTATAACCTCCAATGCATTTGGTATGGAATTCGGCCGTATGGAAATTCTATTTAGTGATATGTGTGGAATTTAGCTGTATGGTTATTCCATATATGTATGTTTATGTCCCAAGTTACCTTTATATATTACATGTTCTTTATAAGGGATTTATGGAAATATTTTGGTTACAAAATGGTAAGTAATGATCTTTTATTCAGTGAATAGTATTTAATACTTCATAAAGGTGAAAAGTATTACATATGTTAAATTATTCATGGTTTAATTGTTGTTTTGAAAAACTGAAAGTGTTCCTTCTTTGTGTATCCCTTATTGATCATTTTATGCTCATCCCAAGTTATTGAAATATTTTTCAAAGGAAAAAATTTGGAATAGGGTCAAGGATGGGATCAAGGAAAAGTAATTTTTTCTTAAACATGGAACTAGAGATGACTCTTTTTTTAGAGTTCATGTTTTGTATAAAAAGGGAAACTATGTAGAGGTGTCTACTTTTTAAATCTTTTTAGATGTAATAGTTATGTCCTAATTAACTAAAACTATAATCCTGAAAAGATCCTCAATGTGAATTATTCATTTAATTCAATATTAAGTAATGTTTAAGGTCTGGTATTTATAATCTACATAGATTTGAACATCTAAAACATCATTAGAAATTCATTTTATAAAAATGGTAGGATCAACGATTCTATTTGTAAAACCATTGGAAATAAGGACAGTACTAAATCTATCATACCATGCTCTTGGATCTTGCTTAAAACTATATAAATCTTTTGATAGATTAAAAATAAGATTTGGAAAATGGGGGTTTGTAAATCCAGGGGTAGTTCAAAAAAAACATCATCAGCTATATACCCATTTAAGAATGCACTCTTAACATACATTTGATATAGTTTGAAATTCAGATGTGCAGCAAAGGCAAGCCGGATTTTGATGGAATCATGTCTGGCTACTGGTGCAAAGGTTTCCTCATAGTCAATTCCTTCTTCTCAACTATAGCCTTGTGCAACTAATCTGGACTTTTTTCTAACTATGTTACCAGATTCATCTACCTTATTTCTAAACAACCATTTAGTGCCTATAGTAAAAGTTTCTGTGGGTCTTTCAACAAGTTTCCAAACATTGTTCATTTTAAAAAGATTAAGTTCATCTTGTATAGCCATCTCACAAAATACATCATTTATATCATCATTAATGTTTTGAGGTTCATGTTGTGACAATAATACATGATGTTCAACCTGATTTCTATGAGAATATCTATTTTTAGTTCCTTTGTCTATGTCTCCAACAACAACATCTATGGGATGGTTTTTAAGTGTTCTAATAGTTCTAGAAAAAGAGGGACTAGTAATTTTAGGTTCGTCAACAGATTCAGGTACATTGTGACTTGATTCTATGGAACATAAAGAATTGGAAGCTTTCACTAATTCTTTCATATAGGAATGTGAGGATTTTGAATCGATGTTCAGATTTGATACATCATCTTTTCCGATTCTCTATGATTGTTTTATGATCATGTGGATCTGTTTCATCGAATTTGACATGAACAGATTTTTCCACACATTTTGTTCTTTTATTGAACTCTCTATAGGCTTTACTAGATGAGGAATATCCTATAAATATACATTCATCACTTTTGGATGAAAATTTGTCAATATTATCTTTTCTATTATGAATATTGACAATATGACAAAAAACATTGAAGTAGCTAACCTTGGTTTTTTTATTGTTCCATAATTCTTTAGGCGTCCTCTAATGAATATGATTGATCAAAACTCTATTGATTATATATCATGTCGTATTGATAGCTTCTACCCAAAAATAAATAGGCTGGTCATATTCACTAAACATTGTTCTAGAAATCTCTTATAGGGTTCTATTTCATCTCTCTACAACTCCATTCTGTTGAGGTGTTCTAGGGGAAGAAAAATTGTGACTATAACCATTTTGTGAGGAAAAGGATTCAAACTTGTGATTTTCAAACTCATGGACATGATCATTTCTTATGGATTTAATTCTATGTCCACTATGATTTCCTACAGACTAGGCCTACTTGGTAAAATAAGAGCAGGCTTCACTTTTGTGAGCCATAAATAAGGTCCAAGTATATCTAGAAAAGTCATATACAAGAACATAAACATAGTTCTTCCCTTTTAAACTAGAAACTATAGATGGTCCAAACAAATCCATGTGATCCAGTTCAAGAGGTTGAGAATTTGACTCTTCTTTTAATTGGTTTGAAGGAAACTTTTTGTTGTTTTCCCTTTTGATAGGGATTACAAACATTTTCATTTGGAATCTCCTGTTTGGGTAAGTATTTAACTAGGATTTTTCTAGTTAGTTTTCTAAGGGAGTGAGAATTACAGTTTCCTAGTCTCCAATGCCAGAGCCAAGATTCATTTTGAAATACACTTAATCATAAAGCATTTTGAAAAGATAAGTAATCTAAATGAACATAATAAACATTTTCATTTCATAATGCATAAAATAATAATCCATCTTTAGAATTAAAGACATTAAAAGAATCATTTTCAAATCTATGATGAAATCCATAATCACATAAATGTGAGATACTAAGAAGATTGTATTTTAAACCATCAACTAACAGTAAATTAGAAATTAAAACTAAGTTAGAGTTACCGATTTGGCCGAGGCCAATAAGCATCCCCTAGCATTGTCACCAAATGTGACACGTCCTGCATTTACTTTTATCAGTTTCTTGAAGCATGAGTAGTCTCCTGTCATGTGCTTTGAACATCCACTATCCAGGTACTATAAAATTTTTCAAGAGCTCTTTAAGAAACATTCTATCAAAAATATTAAGAAAAAATTGATTTTGGTAGCTATTTTTATTTTGGTCAAGTAATATTAGTAATGAGTGCTTTATGAACCCATATATTCTCATAATTTTCCTATACGCATTGTGTAAAGTATTTGGAAAACAAACTGTATTTGGTCCACAAAAACTTGAAATAGTAGAATATGTATCATGGATTGAATTAGTTTATTTATGTACAGAACTAGGAGTAAAACCATATGTCTATGATTTTGAAACAAAATTTTTTCTACTAAGGTTTATTTTTTTGATGTTGATAACCAATTCCAATGTTGTATTTTGGGATAATTTGTTTTCCTAGAATTTGTTAAAGGTATTTTTCCCATTAGTAAACTTTATAAGTCACTCATTAATTTCTCATTAGATATTTTTAAATCATTATTCCCTTTCAGCACTTGATCATTTTCTATTTTTCAGTTGTGAGTTCCGATTTAATAGTAACGGTAAGATAATGATGTTTTGTTAATGATTTATATTTGTATTTTAGTCCATTTCATGTTTCCTCATGAATGTAAAAGTATTCAAACATTTATTCATTAGTCATCTTTTTATAGTCACATTAATATCGAGAATAATATGAATTATGTATGGAGGAGTCCAGTGTTACCTCAAATGAATTTTTCATGATACACATATTGGATTTGTTAGCCTGTTCATCATATGATGCCTCTGAGTTTCTTGAACTGTCCTCAAAAGCACTACATGTTCCATTCATTTCCTTTTTTTTCCTCTTTTCCTTGTCCTCGTAATTTTTTTTTAAATGATCTTTGGATAGTCAGCTGTTATATTTCTTTTTCACTTACATTCATAACAAAAAATTTCATTATTCTTGTCACTTATTTTCCAGTCCTTCATTAGGATTTCATTTTGGTCAAATTTTCCCTTGAAGTTAAGCATTCTGAAAAAGATCATCTTTTTGTAAAATTGAATGAATCTTCTGGCTAGTTAAGACATCTCTTCATCACTATCGGATGATGATTGTTCACTCGTGGAGCTTTCTATAGATGCTTATGGTTTCCCTTTGTCTTTGTTCTTAGAGGTGGTGGTATTGAATGCTACAAATTTCTTATTTGGTTCATCTTCCTCTTTATTAACATTCAACTCTTACTCATAAATCATGAGTTTCCCAATATGTTATTTTTCTGGTATTTTACTGATGTCACACGATTATCTACTAGTGAAAGAGGTTCCCCTTCATATATCAGGTAGACATATAAGTATTCTCATGATCTGTTCCTTGGTAGTGACTTCTCATCTAAGAGAAATCATTGTGTTGAAAATCTCATTAAACATAAGATACATGTCAATAATAGGCTCATCAGGTTCTATATTAAAATTATCATATTTTATAGTATAAATATTGAGTCTCATTTCTTTTACACCAGATTTTCCTTCATGTGAGACAGGCATGGTATCCCAAATTTCATGGGCAGTTTTATATGGTGAAATTCTATTGAATTCCTCATCTCCTAAGGAGCAGTATAATGCATTCATAGCGTTTCAATTGTTATTATAGGATGTTTTGGTAGGTTCATCCTTTATGATTCTATCAGTAGCAGGAATTTTGAATTCATCTATAATGGATGAAGAAATTTCAATACTCGTAATCTCTAAATTCATTTTCATTTTAATTTTCCATTGATCATAATTTGTTCCATTTATGAATGGTGTTCTGTTGGTTACAGAACATTCAAATATATTATCCATAATAATGTATTATGTTAACAGAGCTTGAAATTTAGAATTAACATAAATTTATATATCGTTAGATTACAACTTCAATCACAGTTGAATAATATTATACATAGTCTTAATAAATAACCTCTGATACCAAATGTTGGTCATAGTAGATTACTCAAGATGGGAGGGGTGAATTTAGAAACTATAATAATTTCTCTAAAAATTATTTCAACACAGTTTCCTCAATGATTAAATACATAGCAGTTAATCATGGTTATACGGTTATAAGAGATTGACTATTTAAGTAACTTCATAGAAGACCGATCAACCCCCAGTAACTTTTATTTGTGTGATTAATATTAATTATGAAGTTAATCTAAAAAGTCAGGCCAGTTATAACAACATTCCAAAACTAACTATCAAAGTGAAATTAGTGATTTCTGGATTATACAGTAAAGAAATAAAATAGAGAAAACTAAATTAAGCAGCACATAGAATATGAAATAAGTGGTTAAATCTCAAGCTGATACCTAATCCACTCACCTTGGTGATCACATACCACCAAGCTGTTTTTATATATAAGATTTGATCCACACCCTATATGAGTGTTAAAAATAGTACACAGACTATCTACGTCACACATGGGCCTCTTCTGCTGTTTTTGTGGGGACAATAGACAATGTCACACAGGGACCTCTTCCACAGTTCATCATGGGTATAAACTACCAGGCCACACATAGACCACTTCCACACTTATCAGTGGGTATACACAAGGGTAACTGAATATTTGAGTAAGGATATCTTGTATCCTTTTGTTTGATGCAGGAGACAGAGTGTATTGCTATATAGGTAAAAACTATTCTCTAAAGGTAATAAATATATACGCAACATATATGAAATATGGGGATGGGGTTAGAAGTGATCTCATTGTTTGTCTTTGGAGATTTAGACATCTTGAGATGAAGCAGATGCATATCTCGAGTCCTCATTTGAAAAAAGAGTTTCACAATTCAGCTTTTGTTCTTCATGAGGTTCAACAGAGCGATGATATTCTCTATGCTTCAAATATTCTTCGTGTGTTCTTCCGCAGAGTCGAGTTGCTTTCAGTAGGCCTTTTTTTTAAACATGCTCTATGGGCATTCTATGTTATCATACTCACGACGTGAATTTTGTTTTGTATCACGCTTTTTGATTATTTGCCACACATCGCTTTTATCATGTAATTAATGTGTTGGAGCTGACAGGTTGCATGTTTCTTTCACCTCATAGCTCGTACAGTTCGATGATATGTCTTCAGAGAAACATTAATTATGTTAGTTCATTAAAATCTTCAAATATGACCTTTTGAAATAAAATTGAAAGGCGAAAAAATAGTTTAAGAAACAGTGTCCCTGTAAGTCAGGGAAACAATGTCTCCTTTTCATAGTGTCTAGATTGATCATAGTTTCTGAGTGTCATGGTGTCTCATGGACACGTTGTCTCACGGTCACATGGTCTCATGGTCATGGTGTCATTTTTATGTTGTCTTGTTCTCGATGTCTTCTTCGTGGTGTCTTGCATCATGGTGTCTTGTTCATGGTGTCTGCTTCACATTGTCTTTCTTCATGGTGTCTTGTTCAGGGCGACTACTCCATTTTTCCAAAATGACATAACCAGTGGTAGACTCACGATGTCTCTGACTTTTCAAAGTAACTATGTTCAGACATAAGGAAGGATGATAATTAAATTGATTAGACTTAATAATTTGCCAAAGAAGGTATAATGAGAGTAGATCAAGGATTGTATAATGTATGTAAACTGAATTTAGAGAAATTATGATCTTGAATGGAACTTCATAAAGCATGAGAATACTTTAAACATCAATACAACTGATTTTATATAATTTACAGGAGTTATCTAGGTTGAATAAAATTTGTGATCATTAAAACATGATTAATACATGAGGATTCCAGCACATTGGATCGAATAAACAATACAATATAAGAGAAATCATAGGTTTTTAACCATAAACCATAGAAGTTCCATAAATGTTCATTAAAACAATTTGGTTAAAAGATTCCTTCTCATTTGATATTTCTTCATTAAAATAATTGAAAATTTAATGGAATATTTTTCCATATATATATATATATGTATTAAAACATAGAGTGGTTGTGATGTTAGATAATAAATTTCCTTATATAAATGATCAAACACAGATTTAAATAAAATTATAAATAAAATAAAAATGATCATCATTCAAAATGAACGAACTTGATTCCTAAAAAATAATTTTTTATAGTCAAACAGGTTAAAAATGAATTTAATCAAACATTTTGTCTTTTAAAAAATTCATTTATTAATATAATATTGGAAAACATGGACCGCCCAGGTAGATATTAGCAGACAGTCGAAGTACCTCCTAGGCAGAGACAGAGATATGATCGAAGTTGTCCGCAGGGCACTGGTGGACATGGCAGAGGAGCTTGTTGAGAAGTTGGTGGTGGGCGACGTTTCGAGGTGTTACAACCACCACCCCCAGGAGGTCCACCCTGACCGGAGGGAGCCGGTGGACATGTTAGAGCTTAGTTCAAGGCAGTAAAGCCTTATGATCATGGAGCTCCAGAGATGATTCGAGGTATGGTCTTTGTCTACTCCACCATAGCTGCATTACTAATGGACATTGGTTCCAATCACTCATTCAATGCCACTACCCTCATTCGGAGCTCTGGTATTCCGTATGTAACACCCCAAGCTTCCATGATACGCTTCTCATTAAATAATGCAATAGCTTGCATTGTACGCAACTTCAAGTTCTAAAACACCGCGACTAATCAAAGTAGCCATTATGAATAGTAATAACCACTTTTTAAATTTATAGAAATTTTTTATTTCAAAATGGACTTCATTTTTGGATTCGGAATATAGAAATTAGACTATGTTGAATTTTTGGTATTTTTCTGAGAACTTCTAATTTTTTATGAATAGTGAAAAATACTTAAAAACAACTTTTTTAATCAAAATAATTTATAGGGATAAATTATACTATTTAGTGGTTTTAAAGTATAATTATAATATATTTTTACCATTTTATCCAATGGTGGTCATTAGAATTAATTTAACATTGAAATTGGACATAAATAATTGCCAATCTTTTGATATAAATTGTTTCTTAAAAACACGCTATTTGTTGTGACAGCGGGATTTAATTATTTATAAAATTAATTAATGCAACTTAAATGTTTGTAATTTTGTAAAATAGATATCATTTTTGAATTTGGAATATCAATTATAGCTTAGGGTGAAATTTTGACATTGTTCTGAAAAACATCAATTTTTGATGAAAAGTGAAACCACTAAGTGGTAGTTAAATAACTGATTTTTCGTTTAAATGAAATATTACCAATTCTGTGTTTTGATTTTGAAAAATCCGACATACATGTTTTTCATTAAGAAGTAAAATTTTGTTCAATGAGATTAAAATAATTTTTGGTGAATAGTAACTTTTAAGTTCTTAATCGCGATTAGAGGTAATTAGTGTTGTTTAAGGTAAAAATAATGTTTTAATAATATGAGATGTGCTTGACACATGTCCTACCCTCATTTGATGTGCCATGGCCGACCATGAGAATCCATGGGTCAACTTGGGGACCCCATGGAGCCACTTTAGTTGGAAAATGACATAAATACCTATTATTTATTGTTAAAGTAAAAAATGACACAAACATGAAATGTTTTACTAAAACAATTTTTACATGGGGTTATAAAAGTCATATATTTAACTATAAATATTCATTGGAAATATAAAAAGATTTCCTACATCATAGTATTTTTTTTATAATTTTTAGACATTAAATAAATTAAATTATTTATGACATCATGATGATGCAGTGATGACCTCATTATTTAACGATTTTAATAAAATGAAAATATAATGTACAATCCAAGGCATACACCTGTCAAAAGACTATTGGATGGGTATATTTAGAACCCTTATCACATTATAAACGAATTATATAAGTGTGGGACCTTTAGAATCCGAAAAGAATTCTATAATAATATAAAATTTCCTTACTTTCCAAGAGTGCCCCTCCTCTCCACTTATAAAAGGCCCCCACCTCTACCACCTTACTAACACGTTCAAAGCCTTTTGGCTCCACAAACCTCTGCCAAAATACTCTCCCAACTTCCCCCTATTACTCCTAGAAGCCTCACTCTGGTCAGAACTCTTTCCAAGGAAGCCTTTGGCTCAAATCAAAAAGTGTTACCCGATTTTAAGGTAATGTCTTCTCTAATGTTGTTTTGTTTTATTTTTATTCTCCGACCCCATAAACACTTTTTATTAATTTCTTTTGTAACAACACCAGTATACCCAATATACTAGGATGTTGTTATAAGAAGGATTCAAGCTACACTTACACACACCTACATTTAATGGTTAAAGAACATACTGTTTCTGTGGATGGGGAATTTTTGCCTCACGAAATGATGATTGTTCAACACTCATATAACACCTTCAAAGGTGGCTATTAAGATGTCACTATATTTATATATGATATATAATATGTTTATGTTTTCCTTATGCTTCTGTATTTATCATTTATGACATACTTTATGATGTCCATTATGGGTAAACGCGATAATTTCATTTTAGAAAGTGCGGACTACCGCCCCCTCAAAGTGATGTGAATCGTTAATGCCATATGTGGAATGTATAAAGAAAGGAGTAAATGATATTATATATGATATTATACTGGACCTATATTATACCTTTATATAATTATGATTTCATTCCATTAAATAATAAATATAAATGAAAGTAGCATTCATGCGTACGTACGTCTTACCGTCTCCATGAATGGTGCATTTCATTTTTTACCCCTAAATGTTACGTAATATTATGAATGAATGTATATAATGGATATATATGATATATATGATATCTAAATAATGAATATAATTCTGGATATAATGGATATTTCACCACATGAACAACTTGTAACTATAAGATGTTTATTGTTGACTCAAGTACCAAAGATCGACAAAACGACCGTTATTAACATAAATAATTACATAATGTTCATAACATTGTAATAAGTGATATAAAAAGGATAATGAAATTGAAAATGGTTCTTAATAAGGTAGATATTAACTCTAGTTTATTATTCAGGAGTTTAAAGAACGGTTGAGTCAAGTCGGACACGAGGTAAGGAAACTTCTTAACCCAATTTCCATTCTTTGGGTTAATCTCCTACCTTAAAATTATGTCATAATATTATTATGTCCTATCTTGTATTTATACTTTAATTATGTGTACATATAGTGAATACACATAATAGATCTATTTTATTTAAAAAATGATATTTGTAAGGAATCATCTTAACCCAATTTCCATTCATTGGGTTAATCTCCTACTTTAAAATTATGTCATGATATTATTATGTCCTCTCTTGTATTTATACTTTCTTTATGTGTACATATAGTGAATACACATAATAGATCTATTTTATTCAAAAAATGATATTAGTAAGAGAATTTCTTAACCTATCTTCTATTGTTTGGGTTAATCTCCTACTTTCAAATTATGTCATGATATTATTATGTCCTATTTTGTATTTTTACTTTCTTTATGTGTCCCTATAGTGAATACACATAATAGATCTATTTTATTTTAAAAATGATCTTTATAAGGACTCCGTCTCAATCTACTTTCATTGAGGAATATTTGGTTTTATACACAACTTTCTTTTATATGGTGTATAAACCCCTTTGACTTTTACATTTATTCAAAATGAATCTTTTTTATACGAAGCGTTTTACTAAACGACAAAAAGGGAATGTTTTTCTTTCCGTACATATGCGGTGACAACGACTTCTCCGCCGTTGTGACCATTATTTGAGTTTCGGCTTCATCTACAAGCCATCACTTTTTTTAAAGAAAAATAAATACAAAGTTTTAACATTCTTTTATTTTGGTATTGAAAATGGTTTTGAAAGCGTTTTTATTATATCAATGTGTTGTATTGATATCTTGTGATTGAAATGTGGAAATTTTATGTTTCCTTTATGCATGTTTTATGTGATACGATTATGTTATGGTTTATGATATGTTTAAACCTATTCAAATGAGGAATGCATTGGACTTAATAAGTGATGGGTGGAGCCCGCTATAGCTCCTCGATGCATCGGCATGTCTCATGAGACAAACTAGTGTCTTGGCACGAGGCCTTGACAAAATCATATTTGTGGTCTTGGAACGAGGCCTTGACTACGTGGTTATGATAGTCTGGCATTATGCATTCCATCATTATGAAAGTGGTTATTGATATTGCATGTGATTATTCAACCAGTACAATATCCATGTGAATAAGTAAATGGAATTATCTCATTTTACATTTTCCATATTATGTTGAAGTTCATGTTTAAAAGGATTTTGTTTTAGTAATACATTGCCTTAAATGTTAATGTTTATTTATGAATTCTTTCACAATATTTTTATCCTTACTGAGCATCTGAGCTCACCCCTTTCAATGTTTTAATATTTTCCAGGATGTGAAGAAGTATTTTACGAATGACCTGTAGGGATAGTCAGAAGAGGATATGAGTGTGGACTATGGAGACTTTGTTATTGTAGTTTTTCACCTTATGATGTAATGTAACATTTATGAATGTATCTAGTGTTTCCAGGGCTACTAAACTAATCGGTCTTTCGAGACTTGATCTTTTGTGATCATGCCAATGTTACGAAGTAATGCACCGACTCTAGGTAGCTGGGGTCGGGGCATTATAGTTGGTATCAGAGGCAGTTTAGTACTAACCTTGGAAGCTAGATTTAGATAAACTCTGATTAGATCACATAGCCCGAAGATAGACTTCGAGAATTAGTATAGAAGAACTTCCTAGAATTTTGGTATTATAGAGATTTTGTGAGTTTTCCGAGCAATACATCCCAGTCTGGATATGATCAGGTAGAGGCGGCTCTGGCACATATGTACCTAGGGGTAAAACCCGAAAACACCGCTTTGAGCTAGACTCAAATGGGAACTGGTGCACGACAACGGGCCTTGCTGCACTCTTGGTTACGACACTCCTGGGGGATATGCTTAGGATAATTCTCATTTTCTTTACAATCAACTATGAAGGGTTATGAGTATATACTTCCTCAAAGGAAACATTTCTTTTTTATGATTATGGATTATATCCATAAATAGTTCAATTTATGTAAAGTGTTTTACAAATATGGAATTATGTATTTTATTTCATAAACTAATCTAGTTTATGCCATTGTTTAGAAATGACGCCTAGTGGAAGGAATGTAAACCGTATCAATGCACGCACTTCGTGTAGGGATTTCCCTCCTACTCAAGATAATTATTGTGGAGCTGGAGATACAACTGGTGCTGATCAAAATATTACCATACTGGGACAACTCACTCAGGTTATGAATAATAACCTTACTCGTATGGAGCACCCTGATCCACAACATGGAGGATCAATGTTAGACAGCTTCATGAGGAAACAACCACCAACATTTAATGGGGGTACAAATCCATTAGTAGCTGAGCAATGGATAAAATCTTTAGAGAAAATATTCCACGCCTTGGGGAGTAGTGAAAGGGAAAAGGTTATCATGGCAGTTTTCCGCCTCACTGGAGATGCTGATCAATGGGGGTCATTAATTCAATACACAAAAAAAGATGATGACATATCGAATATGGAATGGAGGGAGTTCAAAGATCTTTTCTTAGAAAAATACTTTCCTCATGACCATAGAGAAGATATGGAAAGGCAATTTCTGAGTCTGAAACAAAAGGAGGAAGAGAATGTCGCAATGTATGAGGTCAACATTACAAGGTTATCGAGGTATGCTGCAGATTATATACGTAACCCAAGAGGTAATATTGACTGTTTCTTTGATGGGTTAATACCATTTCTCCATCGAGCTTTAGTATCACAATAGTTCTCAACATACGAAGATATTGTCTCATGTTCTATCAAGACAGAAAAGAAATTCTCTAAGTCTTATGACAACAAAGTAAAGCAAGAGAAGAAGAGAACAGTGGAAGAAGAGATAGATAAAGGGAAAAAGGGAAAGACGGATTTTACATTATGTGATAATTATGGGAAGAATCACCCTGGTACTTGCCTAAAAGGAATAGGAGTTTGTTATAAATGTGGAGAAAAAGGTCACCAGGCATGCGATTGCAAGGGAAAGAAAGAGGCTATCAATTTTGAATGCTACAATTGTAGGGAAATGGGGCATTATGCAAATGAATGTCCTAAGAGTCAGGGAAAATTACCTCAGAAAAGGCCAAGGGATCAAGGAAAATCGTATGTTTTTACTACAGTTGAAGCAGAATAATTAATGTATTGGTGCTTTTGGACAGATGGATTATATTCTGGTTATTAGAATAATGTGATATATATATATATAAGGATTGTACTGCAGTACTTGTTGATTTCAGTAAGGTTTTAATATGATGAAGGTAATCATATTTTTAGTATGTGACAAAAAGAGAAACTTTAATTTGTTTGGGGAATCTGATAAATTGATTTTGGAATTAAGTGACCTTTTGGAGAAAGTCTGGACATAGGTATTTTGGATAACAATAAAGGTTGGAGTGGATTAAGTTGATCTTTGGATAGTATTGTTTAAGGTTAAAAAATTTATGAAGATTATTTATGGAATATTATAATTCTATAGTTTTAGGAAAAGGACAACCTGCAGGGTGGGGCATAACCCGTCGCGTCGGACAAAGCAGCAGGAATCGAACCCACAATCATAGTGCGACAGGCCTTTATTTCCTACCACTAGCCTACAGGAAGTCCCTGGTTATTACAAAATAATTTTACTAATCTAAATGATATGTGTTAACATTTGGAACCTTATAAAATTAGGATAAGTATAATATTTTTGAGTTCTATTATCTTTTTGAGTGAAAAATGAGTTGAAGGTTGAAACTCTAATTGTCAAGCATAAATATATATATATATACCTATCTCTTATTCAATGAATAAATTAATTCTTAAACTTTATTAAAGGGATATTAAAACAAAAAAATTCGTTATCTTAATACCTTATGTCTTTTTTAACTGATGATATTTTAAATCAACATAGATTGAAGGCTTTGATGCCCTCAATTTGACAGTTGATTGTGATTGATGACCTCAATCACTCCCTACCAATATTTACATTTTTCCTCCAATTATATGTCTTTAATTGCCACCAATGTTCTCCTAATCGAGATCATAATTGGGTGGTGACTTTTTCATTTCCCTTTCCCTCTTATTAAGGCTAAATTTTATTAATCTTATTTCCGATGTGGGTTTTCCACAAAGGTATTTTCTCTTTTGAACCTCTGATTTTCAAAGAAAAAATTCCAAATAACGAGGATGCAATTTATTGAAGTAGGGGAGAATGTAACACCCCGAGCTTCCACGATACGCTTCTCATTCAATAATGCAATAGCTTTCATAGTATGCAACTTCAAGTTCTAAAACACCGCAACTAATCAAAGTAGCCGTTATGAATAGTAATAACCACTTTTTAAATTTATAGAGATTTTATATTTCAAAATGGACTTCATTTTTGGATTCGGAATATCGAAATTAGCCTATGTTGAATTTTTGGTATTTTTCTGAGAACTTCTAATTTTTTATGAATAGTGAAAAATACTTAAAAAAACTTTTTTAATATAAATAATTTATAGTGATAAATTATACTATTTAGTGGTTTTAAAGTATAATTAGAATATATCTTTACCATTTTATCCAATGGTGGTCATTAGAATTAATTTTACATTGAAATTGGACATAAATAATTGCTAATCTTTTGATATAAATTGTTTCTTAAAAACACGCTATTTGTTGTGACAGCTGTAATTAATTATAAAATTAATTAATGCAACTTATATGTTTGGAATTTTGTAAAATATACATCATTATTGAATTCGGAATATCAATTATAGCTTAGGGTGAAATTTTCACATTGTTCTGAAAAACTTCAATTTTTGATGAATAGTGAAACCACTAAGTGGTAGTTAAATAACTGATTTTTCGTTTAAATGAAATATTACCACTTCTGTGTTTTGATTTTCAAAAATCCGACATACATGGTTTTCATTAAGAAGTAAAATGTGGTTTAGTGAGATTAAAATAATTTTTGGTGAATAGTAACTTTTAAGTTCTTAATCACGATTAGAGGTAATTAGTGTAGTTTAAGGTAAAAATAATGTTTTAATAATATGATATGAGCATGACACATGTCCTACCCTCATAGGATGTTCCATGGCCGACCTATACAATCCATGGGTCAACATGGGGACCCCATGGAGCCACTTTAGTTGGAAAATGACATAAATACCTTTTATTTAATGTTAAAGTAAAAAATGACACAAACATGAAATGTTTTACTAAAACAATTTTTACATGGGGTTATAGAAGTCATATTTTTGACTATAAATATTCATTGGAAAGATACAAAGATTTCCTACATCATAGTATTTTTTTTATAATTTTTAGACATTAAATAAATTAAATTATTTATGACATCATGATGATGCAGCGATGACCTCATTATTTAACGATTTTAATAAAATGAATAGATAATGTACAATCCATGGCTTACACATGTACAAAGAATATTGTATGGGTATATTTCGAACCCTTATCACCTTATCCACGAATTATATAAGTGTGGGACCTTTATAATCCGAAAAGCATTCTACAATAATGTAAAACTTCCTTACTTTCCAAGAGTGCCCCTCCTCTCCACTTATAAAAGGCCCCCACCTCTACCACCTTACTCACACATTAAAAGCATTTTGGCTCGGCCAACCTCTGCCCAAATACTTTCCCAACTTACCCCTCTTACTCCTAGAAGCCTCACTTTTGGCAGAACTCTTCCCAAGGAAGCCTTTGGCTCAAATCAAAAAGAGTTACCCGATTTTAAGGTAATGTCTTCTCTAATGTTGTTTTGTTTTATTTTTCTTCTCCGACCCCCTATACACTTTTTATTCATTTCTTTTGTAACAACACCAGTATCCTAAATATACTAGGAATTTTTTATAATAATTATTCGAGACAAACTTACAAACACCTACATATAATGGTTAAAGAACATATTGTTTCTGTGGATGGCGAATTTCTGCCTCACGAAACGATGATTGTTAAACACTCATATAACACCTTCAAAAGTGGCTATTAAGATGTCACTATATTTATATACGATATAAAATATGTTTATGTTTTCCTTATGCTTTTGTATTTCTCATTTATGTCATACTTTATGATTTCCATTATGGGTAAACGCGATAATTTCATTTTAGGAAGTGCGGACTACCGCCCCCTCAAAGTGATGTGAATCGTTAATGCCATATGTGGAATGTATAAAGGATAGAGTAAATGATATTATATATGATATTATACTGTAACTATATTATACCTTTATATAATTATGATTTCATTCCATTAAATACGAAATAGAAATGAAAGTATCATTCATGCGTACGTACGGCTTACCGTCTCCATGAACGGTGCATTTCATTTCTTACCCCTAAATGATACCTAATATTATGAATGAATGTATATACTGGATATATATGATATATATGATATCTACATCATGAATATAATTCTGGATATAATGGATATTTCACCACATGAACAACTTGTAATTATAAGATGTTTATTGTTGACTCAAGTACCAAAGATCGACAAAACGACCGTTATTAACTTAAATAATTACATAATGTTCATAACATTGTAATAAGTGATATAAAAGGGATAATGAAATTGAAAATGGTTCTTAATAAGGTTGATATTAACTCTAGTTTATTATTCAGGAGTTTAAAGAACGGTTGAGTCAAGTCGGACACAAGGTAAGGAAACTTCTTAACCCAATTTCCATTCTTTGGGGTAATATCCTACATTAAAATTATGTTATGATATTATTATGTCCTCTATTGTATTTATACTTTCTTTATGTGTACATATAGTGAATACACATAATAGATCTATTTTATTTAAAAAGTGATATTTTTAAGGAAACTTCTTAACCCAATTTCCCTTCGTTGGGTTAATCTCCTACTTTAAAATTATTTCATGATATTATTATGTCCTCTCTTGTATTTATACTTTCTTTATGTGTAAATATAGTGAATACACATAATAGATCTATTTTATTTAAAAAATGATATCTGTAAGAGAATTTCTTAACCCATCTTCCATTCTTTGGGTTAATCTCCTACTTTCAAATTATATCATGAAATTATTATGTCCTATTTTGTATTTTTTACTTTCTTTATGTGTACCAATAGTGAATACACATAATAGATCTATTTTATTTTAAAAATGATCTTTTTAAGGACTCCGTATCAATCTCCTTTCATTGAGGCATATTTGGTTTTATACACAACTTTATTTTATACGGTGTATAAACCCCTTTGACTTTTACGTTTATTCAAAAGGAATCTTTTTTATACGAAGTGTTTTACTAAATGACAAAAAGGTAATGTTTTTCTTTCTATACATATGCGGCGACAATGACTTCTCCGCCGCCGTGACCATTATTTGAGTTTCGGATTCCTCTACAAGCCATCACTTTTTTTTAAAGAAAAATAAATACAATGTTTTAACTTTCTTTTATTTTGGTATTGAAAGTGGTTTTGAAAGCGTTTTTATTATATCAATGTGTTGTATTGATATATTGTGATTGAAATGTGGAAATGTTATGTTTTCTTTATGCATGTTTTATGTGATACGATTATGTTATGGTTTATGATATGTTTAAACCTATTCATATGAGGAATGCATTGGACTTAATAAGTGACGGGTGGAGCCCGCTATAGCTCCTCGATGCATCGGCAGGTCTCATGAGACAAACTAGTGTCTTGGCACGAGGCCTTGACAAAATCTTATTTGTGGTCTTGGCACGAGGCCTTGACTACATGGTTATGATAGTCTGGCATTATGCATTCCATCATTATGAAAGTGGTTATTGATATTTCAAGTGATTATTCGACCAGTAGAATATCCATGTGAATAAGTAAATGGCATTATCTCATTTTACTTTTTCCATATTATGTTGATGTTCATGTTTAAAAGGCTTTTGTTTTAGTTATACATTGCCTTAAATGTTAATGTTTTTTTATGAAAGCTTCCGCAATATTGTTATCCTTACTGAGCATCTGAGCTCATCCCTTTTAATGTTTTAATATTTTCCAGGATGTGAAGAAGTATTTTATGAATGACCTGCAGGGATAGTCAGAAGAGGATATGAGTGTGGTCTATGGAGACTTTGTTATTGTAGTTGTCACCTTATGATGTAATGTAACATTTATGAATGTATCTAGTGTTTCCAAGGCTACTAAACTAATCGGTATTTCTAGACTTGATCTTTTGTGATCATGCCGATGTTACGAAGTAATGCACTGACTCTGGGTAGCTACGGTCGGGGCGTTACACCGAAGAATCTATTAGAATGATCCTTACGGTTATAGACTTCTACAAGAGTGGATTTGATGATTACAAATTACTTACCGAAGTATGAGGTTTCTCTAGGAGGTGAGAGCTTCGACTGGGATATCCTAGTAGCGACATCGAGGCCATATGACACCATCTTGGGTATGTACTGGTTATCTTCAGTCCATGCTCAGATTGAATGTATTAGGTGGAATGTGCGGCGTGTCTGGGAAGATGGGACTAGGTTTACCTTTACCATTGAGAAGGGAGCATTTGCAGTGCAAGATGGACTTACCCAGAGGAGGAGGTAGCCGATTACTCATTCATTGGATAGCCTTATCCTTAGAGAAGTTGATGTGCAGAGTCTGAGCTAACATGTTATGGAGGATCAGTATGCTGATGTTTTTCCTGATGATGTTCCAGGACTAACACCTCATAGAGAGGTAGACATTAAAATCAACTTGTATCCCGGGATGACACTATTATCTACAGCAGCGTATCAGATGTCTCCCGCAGAGCTTCGTGTGTAGTGTCTATAGCTGGAAGACTTGAAGGGAAAGGGGTTTATTAGACTCAATTTTTCACTATGGGTAGCCCAGATTTTGTTCTCCAAGAAGGAGGTCGGGAGTTTGAGGCTCTGTGTGGATTATCGGTGCCTGATCCAGGTGACAGTGAGGAACAACTATCCTCTTCCTAGGATTGATGACCTCTTCAATCAGCTGAATAGAGCACTTTGGTTCTCAATGATAGACCTCTGATCGGGCTACCAGCTGCTCAGAGTATAGGATGAGGATGTGTGGAATATGTCTTTCAGATGTTGGTATGGCCACTATGAGTTACTGGTTATTCCATTAGGCGTAACCAACACATTAGTTTTGTTCATGGGACGTATGAACATGATCTTCCAGCCATACCATGATCACTTTGTGGAAGTCATCATCGATGCCATTCTGATCTACTCGACTACCAATGAGGAACATGCATATCATTTGCCAATAGTACTAGACAGAATCTGAGTGCACCAGTATTATGGTATGCTTTCAAAAATTTCCAGTTCTAGATTTGAGAGGTTCACTTTCAAGGGAACATCATTTTAGATGCTGGAGTTGTTGTGAATCTGGTGTATATTGAGGTTGTACTAGTTAGGGAGACACCCAATACGGTGATGGATTTACGGAGTGTCCATGGTTTGGAATGTTATTATCAGAGATTTGTTTCAAACTTCTCTACAATTGCATCACCCTTATTGGCGTTGATGAAGAAGGGGAAACCCTTATTCTTCCAAGTGTGATGCATGCAGAGTTTTTAGTAGCAGAGGCAGAGGCTGACTAGTGCACCCATCATGATGACACCAGAGGAGGGAATTGGGTACGTGGTCTACTACGATGCATCAATGACTGGGCTTGGATGCGTCCTGATGTAGGAGGGAGTAGTGATAGCTTATGGTTCTCGTTAGCTGAGACAACATGAGAAGAACTATGCTACCCATGACATAGACGTAGCAGTAGTGGTCTTCACCTTGAAGATGTTGTGACACTATCTGATGGGTGAGCATTTCACAGTCTACTCTGACCACCAGAGACTTGGGTATATCATCTCACAGAAGGGCCTGAACCTGAGACATCAGCGTTGCATTGAGTTCCTCTAGGACCATGAATTCTAGATTGTATATACTCTTATGTAGGGGAACGTTGTAGCATATTCTCTCAGCAAGAGATCAGGTATTCAGATGATAGGAGAGGCGAATGATCATCTAGCCATTTGAAGATTTTTTTATGAGGATCGAGTTGGAGAATCCTTCTTACAGTCTCTTATAGCCACACCCTTGTCATTCTAAGAGTCACAGAGGTGAAACATGGGGATGCTCACTGAGAGGCTTGACGCGCACAAATATCCACAGGGCATGCACCTGATTGATTTTATGCAGGTTGGGAGCATGTCATCCTCTTCAAAGGACGAACCATGGTACCAGCATTGCTTAGGGACCTAGTGTTGAGGGAGTTCCACACATCATCTCTAGTGGTACAGGCAGGTGTGGGGAAGATGTTCCAGGACCTTCGACGATAGCACTGGTGGCCAGGTATGACGAAGGAAGTAGTGGATTTTGTCTCTCGATGCCTCACTTTTCATCAAGTGAAGGCAGAGCACCGGGTATCAGTATGCTTGGTTCAGCCTTTAGATGTCCCAAAGTGGAAGTGGGATGAGATAACTGTGGACTTTCTGATCGTACTTCCAAGTACATCCAGTGGACATGACTCGATTTGGGTGATTATCGACTGACTAACCATGTCCGACCACTTTCTAACTATTAGAGAGAAGGGTTTTGTAGAAAGCACTGGATGTCTCTATGTGCAGGAGATTGTGTGTCTACAATGGGTACCTTCGACGATTGCCTCCGATCGTGACACATGTTTCACTTCCCGGCTATGGAAGGGGTTTCAGGAGGCTTTCAATATATATCTTCATTTGAGCACTGCCTTCCATCCTCAAATGGTTGGCTAGAATGAGAGGACCATTTAGACGCTCGATGATATGGTCTGTGCATGAGTCCTCGACTTTAGTCGCAGCTAGTAGGAAAATTTTCCTTTGGTAGAGTTTTCCTACAACAAAAGGTAACACTCCACCATAAGTATGGAACCTTTTGAGGCCTTGTATGGTGGACTTTGTAGACATCCACTGTACCGGACAAAACTAAGGGAGTCAATACTAATGGGACTGTATATGGTATGGGCTTCCATGAAGAGGGTACAAATCATCATGGAGTGGATGAAGGTAGCACAGAGGAGTCAGATGTCCGATGCCGATAGGAGACAGAGACCTCTATAGTTTGAGTATTGTTACCGCGTCTTCTTATGGGTCTCACCTTGAGGGGGTTTGTAGAGATTTTTTTGAGGGGAAAATTTATCTCCAAGTTTCACCGGATCATTCAAGGTCTTCAGCAGAGTTGGCGAGGTGCACGACGTTTTTCACGTATCAGAGTTGAGGAGATAAGTGAATGATCCTACTCAAATCATAGACTGGGGAGAGCTTGACATCAACGATGGATAGAATTTTATGGAGGTTCCAATGGAGATTGGGGATCTATAATATCGGGTCCTATGTGGATGGTCAATACCTATGATGCGTGTTCGTTGGTAGCACGAGAACCTCCAAGAGAGCACAATGGAGCGGGAGGCTCAGATGCTTGCTTAGTACCCCCACGTGTTCCCTTATTTCGAGTTGAAGCTTAAGGTGATGTAAAGCCCATAGGTGGGGAGAATTATATGACCTGTAATTTCCTTGAAAAATATTATCTTAAATACATGATAATTTTGCGAGTCCGTGAAAATTGACGGCGCATGATTCTGAGGCCTGGGTTTCCCAGAATCAATTTCTAATGTTTTTTTCTGGTAATGTTAGTAAACATAAGAGCATGTTTTTTATAACTATTTAAAAAGTTCTATAAATTGAAATCTGAGGGCACCATTGAACTCGCAACGCCAATTTTCAGTTTAGGAGACTTTCACCTTAACGGTAGTGGGTCGAGAATAAAAACTAGGTTTTGTGTTTTTAGTGAAATAATTAAATAAAAATAAATTTGTGTAGATTTACTTTTATTTTTTTTGTTAAAGCCTCCATGTAGAAGTTGAAGGTGGGGGCCACCACACCATAACCTCCCATGAGACGTTATGGTCGTGGGGCCCACCCGAACCTAACCTCCTCTTCTTGTTTATTATGATGGGGACCACCTGGGTTTTTAACCCCCTTGAAACACCCCATTAATAGGGAGAAACCCTCAAACATCCATTAAGTGTAGGGGAGCCCCTTCAAATCCCATAACTCTTAATTTTTACCAAATCCCCTCCATTAATAAATTGTGAACATCTATTAATTAATTGATTTTTTTTAAAATTTTGTGCCATCAACTAAATAATAGATAACATAATCTATTATTTTGTCTAGGAACACATTTATTATTGGTGGAAGTTGGGAGAGGAGGGAGCTTGTGAGAAAATTTGGGAGGAGGTATCTAACGACTAACATCCCCTCCCAATGAATAACGCTCCACCGATGAGGAGCATCGACCCCGTCTTCGACCTTATTCCTAAGGACTTCCTCCGACGTAGGACGTCTTTGACTACGACGAGTCATCATGAAAACTGTCAATCGAGGAAAATGCCAACGATGATGAACTCCATCTATTCAAAATGATCTATCTTCTACCACATGACTTCTTCAATGAACAATTTTCAAAGTAGGTGTTCGATCTTTGTTAATTGTTTCACATTCTTCCATTCCCATTGAGGATAAATATTTGAAGGCACATGTAATCACTCTAACACGGAGGGTGTGAGCTGTATGTAATTGGACCGACCCCTCCACCTCATATTTTGGATTTTTGATGCTTATTGTGGCAGGAGTCCAGTTAGATGGATTTTAGTATGTAGTGGTTTCGGATTGAAGATGACATCCCTAGTAGTGCACATCAACTTCTGGAGCGAGAATCGGGTCATCAGAATACATTCGGTGACCCGAAGAAGGTCTGTCGGCGGTTTGAACAAGCGAATGTCACCGGCAATGAAGGGAAGGGAGGCCAACACTCCAGTCGGCTACGTGGATGGTGGCAGCACAACCACACTATCAGAGGAGTACACCATGGCCAAAGGGCCGCGGCAGCCGGAGCAAGGTTGGCCGCGAAGAAAACTGGTGGCTCGGGTCACCGTGTTGTCGTGGAAGGCGTGGCGTAGCGCCCACCACGCGATGGAAGAACAGGGGGTCGTGGTAATGGAGGAAAGGCATCCACATTTTTTGGTTCCTAGAGGAGGGGCGGTGCAACCGTGCTGCGCGGGAGGTGGTTGGCCCCTCGGCTAGCCGGGAAGAGCTGGACCCATCGCAGGGGTCCCACGTGACCCAGACCGGTGCCACGTGGAGCCGGATCTGAACCGCCCGAAGGGCTATGAAATTTAGGACTCTAGGGGGCATAGCCTCCCCCCTGGACATAACCAGGGTAGACTCTACATGGACCGCCAGCAACGGGCTTCACACAGGCCAGACCCAGTAAGGGCTGAACCCAGTGCGGGCAGGGCCACCTAAGCAGGCCAGGCCACACCCGTGGGTTGGGTCAGACCCAAGGACCATGTCGGACCCCATTCCGGACATGGGTCAGGCTGGGATGGGCCGGGTTGGTCCGACTATGCCAGACTGGACCCAGACCCTCTTTGACCTATTCCAACTCTTTTTCCCATAAATTGAGCTAGGGGTGTTCGATTGACGAACCGTCTGTGGAGAAAATAATATTTCGAGGGAGAAGGTTGTTTTGGTATACCTCACTTGATGTTTGGATGTAGTTGCATTACGACCAGTTTGGATAGAACATAAATACAATCAGGCCCTCAGAACAGAAATTCCAATAACTCCTATATCGGGCATCTGACTGACGCACCTTCAGTCGTGTTGGGTTTCTTATGGAATGAGAGATATTTTGGATACACTGACATGCGACATCTTGGATGTTTTTTTATAGACACGTTGCTTGGGGAGTGGACCCTCCCGGAATCAAGTGTGCTTTGTGCGGAACCCTATGGCTGGCTGCATTGTGATAATCGGATCATACGTGGGTTCGATACGACTGACTACTGTTCAAGGATCCTACGTGAGTTTGACAGCTCTGAAAACTATTCAAGGATCCTACATGGGATCGACATATCTGAATACTATTCCAAAATCCTACGTGGGTTCAACAGCTCTGATTACTATTCTAAGATCCAATGTGGGTTCGACAACATTGATTAATGTACCAGGATCCTATGCGGGTTCAACAGAGTAGATGAATCAGTTGCTACATCTAATTATATTTATCTCTCTACATGATTTGTATACCTATGTGAGCTAAATCTTGACTTCGTTTTGTTATCAATGAGTTATATTTCTTCCTTCATGGAACGGGTTATTCTTGGGATCAAGAGTTGGTGACAGATTATATTTGATTACATAGGTATATGTATGGGAATATATCTATGTAGGGACAGATAATACTTTGTGATTGTATTCTTTCTATTGTGGTTTATCCTAAGTTGACTCTAGGAGACCTGTAGGGGTCTTGGGGTCCCTTAAAATTATTTTTATACTCACCGTTGCACAGGCTATGCACACACCTCATTGTGTTGGATGTCGATGACAGACAACACTGACCGAGGCTGAGAGTACCAGGATGGGACGGTACCCTGAGATAGACCTTACGGCGTGTTGGTACTTGGAGGTGACTAAAAGACGTGGAGTTTTTAGGAGGAGATATGTTCCAACCCTTCAGGTAAGAACCTCAGAGGATTTCCTAGTGGTTGTTTTTCTGATTTTCCTCAGTTATACTTGTTCTTTCAGTTTATTGTACTCTCCAGTTGGGCTTGTATTCTCCCCCTTTGTACTTACTACACTCACTTGTGGGTTATTTAGTTTACTCGTGATCATATATTCTATGTGTGTTTATATTTTATAAAGTCAATTCCTTGCCTGTTTTTTGAATTATACCATTGGTGCTAGTCACCAGCCCCTGGACTATGAATGGTGGGCTTGGGTTAGTCATGGCACGGTCCCTAGGGGACAGGTCGTGAAATTATCATCAAGTTATCGTCAATTACTCTAGAGGGCGATTTCCATTCCCCTGAGGGTCCATTTCCACATATGGTGACTGGTTTTATGGAGGCATTCCCTTATGATTTTTCATGTTTTTTCCTTTATCGAGATGTGGATATTTGGATTGAACAAGTGCTGGGAACACAACTCATATCTCATCCCTCTTATTTCATAGCCCCCAAAAAGGTGAGAAAATAAAATATACAATTATATGACTTAGAATCCAAAGGATTAATTCTCCATATCATATCTCTTTGGGCCGCTCCAGTGTTGTTTGTTAAAAAGGATGGCAGATTCCTCCTATTGTGAATTAATTATCCGAATCTGAATAAAGTAACAATTTAGAACAAATATCACTTGCCCAGAAGTGATGAATTTTTTTACCATTTGAAGGGGGAAAAGTGGTTCACAAATAATATACCTGTGTTTGAGAAACCAAAACCTCCAGGTGAAGGTGTCAGATATTCTGAAGAAAGAATTCTGAAGAAGGTAATACTACATTGAGTATTTGGTCGTGTCCTTTGGATTGACCAATCCACTATTAATATTTATGGAGCTCCTGAATAGGTTGTTTCTTCAGTATCTTGATTCCTTCTTTGTGGTGTTTGTGGATGACATTCTAGTATACTCTGTCGTTGAAAATGAACACATACATAACTTACAGATCATTTTGGGAATCTTGCGGGATCACCATCACTATGAAAATATCTCAAAGTTCACTTTTTGGATCAGGGAGGTGAAATTTTTAGGGTACGTTATCTCGGAGCAGGGGGTTTTAGTGGACCCTAAGAAGATCAGTGCGATCATGTCAGGGGATCAACCGAAGAGCATGTTCGAGATCCAGAGTTTCCTTAGCCTGGTTGGTTATTACAAGTGATTTTTTTGGGATTTATCATGGCTTGCTACACCAATGACCATGCTCACTGGGAAAGGGGTGAAGTTTGATTGGGTCCCAAAATATTATGTATCTTTTGAGGGGATGAAGCGGTGGTTCACTATTTCCCCCGTTCTGATTTTAAAGAGGCTGGAAAGGGGTATGTGGTTTATTTAGATGCTTCATGTATTTGTATTTGGTTTGTTCTTATGCAAGACGATAATGTGGTGGCATATGGATCTCCCCAACCTTGGAAACATGGAAAGAACTACCCGACCCATGAAATGGAGTTTTCTTTAGTGATGCATGATTTGAAGACTTGGCATCACTATCCCTTTAGGGATAATTTCATGGTCTACTCTGATCACAAAAGCATGTCCTGCATCTTCTCACAGATGGAACTCAACAAGAGGTATCATCATTGGATTGAGTACTTGTAGGCGTTCGAATATGACATCGTCTATACCCCATGAAATGGAAATGTGTTGGATGACACCATGAGAAGAAGAGTTTCAGTGCAGGCTTTGAGGAAGTCCATTGATGAGTGGAATTTGATGGGTCTCTTTTCTTATATGCATGTGGAGACTAGGGAACACAATGGAGGTGCGTTCTTGGTGAGCTTTCAGTTAACTCTATTGGTGGTGTTGATTCAGCGAGAACAACCTAGGGACGAGCTTTGTCAGTAGTCAATGTAGTTTATTCCTATTAGGGAGACGTCTTCTGATCATTCATCCTCTCATGGGTGAATCTTATGCTTCAAGGGCCGCTCAGTAGCACATTCGTCTCTGTGGAATGTGGTGATACATGATTTCTACTTTTCCCAGTGGGAAATCCATATGGGTTCCACCAAGATGTGTTATAAAGTCATTTGGACGTTCTTGTGGACTGATATTTGACGATTCATGGCAAACATTGTGTCGAAGCACTACACATGCTAGTAGGTGAAAGAAGAGCATCAGGGCCCCTCTAGTCTGCCCTAGCCATTACCCATTCCTACCTGGAAGTGGGACGTGGTCTCCATGGAATTCCTTTTTGTCTTATCTCGTACACCATGGGTTTATATTTCCATTTGGGTGGTGATGGATCATCTGACCAAATAAACGCACTTCATTACAATAAATGATACAACTAATGAGGATGTGTTGGGCCGTTTTTATCTTCCGGAGGTGGTGAGATTTCTAGGTTTTCCATCTCTAGTCATCATAGATTAAGACCCCCATTTAACATTTCGGTTTTGGGAAGGCCTTCATAAGGCCTTGGGGTCTCAGATTGAGATGTGCATGGCATATCACCCTCAAACGGATGGTCAGCCAGAACGGCCGAATCAGATTCTATTGGACATGCTCCGTGCATGGGGTTTGGACTTTAGAGGTTCATGGGATACCCATTTGGGATTGGTGGAATTTACCTAGAATAATATTTACCAATAATACATTCTAATGGATAACTTCGAGGCGCTCTAATGGTGGCCTTGATGGCCCCCTATGTTGGGAAGAGGTATGTGAGGCTTTACTATTGGGGTCGATACTTGTGCAAGAGACTTCTGAGAAGGTCAAATTGATCAGGTGGTGTTTTCTTGACAGCTCATAGTTGTTATAAATCTTATACAGACTAAAGGAATTGAGACATATAGTATTCTATTGGAGATAGGGTATTCTTGAATGTGGCCCCACGTCTTGGAAATTATTGATTGGGGAACCAAGGGAAGCTGATGTCACGATATCTCAGCCCTTTTGAGATCACTGAGAGTATTGGAAAGGTGAATTACTATTTTTAATTACCTTATAAGTTTAGATCCATCAATGAATTCTTCCATATCTCCAAGTTGACGAAATACAACCTGGATGGGTCCCATGTGCTTAGTTGGGAAGAACTAGAGATTGAGCATGAATTGTCTGTAATGAGCGGCCACTGCATATATTGGAATCCAAAGAGAATGTTCTTTGGGGGAAGTCTATTCTTAAGTTCCGGGATCGTTGGTAGCATGGTATAGATACACATGAAACCTAGGAGCAGAAGTCAAGGGTTCAAGAAGAGTACCCATTCGTGTTTCTTGATCAAGCATCAGGTTGAGTTTCTGGGGTGAAAAGTATTTCATTGTGGGGATAATTGTCATATCAATGAAATACATTAAAGGAATAATTAATTTATTTTCCATTATTTTTTTGGGGTTTTCAATGCTTTTTTTGAGGAATGGGTGAGTTTTCTTGTTTTCAGCCAAACCGTGAGCCTAATTCTAGATTTCAAAAAATTGTTTTTTGTTTTATAACATACTCATTTTCAAAAACATTTCATCAATTCGATTTCCTAAATGACCTTCCCAAACCAATAAACACCAACATATTAATTTGGACCACATAAGAATCCTTATGTGTGGTGGATTTGACTTTTTATTTTGGGGATTGGTCCGTCTAGGAAGCTCATTACCTATTATAAAAATAAAAATTGATTATTTAATAATATATTCAATTTTTATTATTTTTTAGGGATTCGACCTCCCACTCGAATCTGAGGTCCATAAGTGCGTCTCCATTACCATACAATCCACTAACAGAATGTGTGCATCACTAATTTGGGAATACATTTATAGGGGTTATCAAATCATCCCGATTTGAAGATGTAACTTCTCTCATTCATAACTCCTTTATTTTTCACTATTTTCCACCATTACAGTTACTACATAAAATCCTAATCCTTTTTAGAACATACATTTAATGTTTGGGTGACGGAAAATTCAGCTACTGGTGTATTTAGGGAGATTTATTCAAGATCTCTCAAGTATGTGGGTCTTCATCATTCTTCATTCTTTTTAAATTGGGTTTAATTCACTAATAATAGGGTTTCCTCCATTATCCATCAGTTTACTAATTTCCAGATACTAGGGTTTCGGTCATTGGGTTTATCTTTGGGTTTTCTTAGTTCAATATTCTGATTTTTGGTTTAATCTACCTTCCTTTAGGGGCTGTGGTGGTGTTTTTGAATGTACGCAAAAAGAATTCAAGGGTTTTTGTTAATTTTTTATGTGATTCAATTTGTATGGAATTTATGTGAAATGGCATGTTGCATTTATGATATTTACATGTTCATTTCATTTATTTATTGTGGCGAACACTGGTTTTAGTGGAGGTTGTATTTCAAATAAATTTTTGGTGCCAATTTTATTTGAAATTGGTGGGGATTTCCTAGAAATATATTAATGGTTCAATTGGGACTTACCAATAGATAAATAGTTTATTTTATTGAAATGAAATAGGTTTTAAAATCTTGATTTGAATGTTTAACTCCTTTTGTTGCTACTAAGAATGTTGGTTGTAATGGTGTTTGTTGAACTTGTGAACCTTAAGTGCTATGTTTGTTTAAAAATGGATGTTTTACAAAGATAACATTTCTTGGTTCACATGGGGATTCACTAAAATTGATATTTTTGTTTCACTGATATGTATTTGGGATGAAAATTACGTTTTTGTGACTTTTGAGTATGAACATGGAATGAAAAGTGGGAATTTAAAAAAGTTTTTTCTGCGAAACAATGTGGGATTTTTGAGAAATCTTTTTATTAAAAATCAAACTGTTTTATATGTGTTTTAAGTGGTTAAAAATGTGTATAGATTGTGTACTGATTGTATGTGACCATAAGTGATTATATAAATGATAATGGATTTTTTCAGCATGATGAAATTGTTTGACCACATAGGGGGAAGCCTAGGTACCTAGGTGGGGCAGATGTGTACAAGTACGGCTAGTGGACGATATGGGTTTTTTCCCGATTCCATGTAGCATGTGGATTAAAAAACTCTAACTAAACTATATAGATGATTATTTGGGACCCATATGTTATGGGTATGTTCCCAACTAGTGTCTCATGCACAAGAACAGATTCAACTATGGTTACATAAACTGAGGTACGAGTTACATGGGGCCCGAGACTATCTAGTTCCTTGGGGTGTTCTGGGTCTTGATGATAATAGGATTTCTGGTATTTACCTGTGTATATGGCTATGTTTTGAAGTGTATTAAAGTATCTAACATTACCATTAAATATGTTAACATTATGAATGTTTTATCTTGAAAACTTTTTTTAATTGAATGTTGTAATTCTTAAAATTTCTCACCACTTTTCATTCCCTATTAAAACTGCTTGATTTGTTTAACATTGTATTGAATGCAATTTAAAATCATTTTGTGGTATCATTTTGGGCTTAGTCTCACACCCTACATACACCCCTTAGGTTTCCAACGATTTTATTATTCTTGAATCAGGTAATGGAAGGGCTTTTAGTGATGGCGGATTGGGGTGTTTGTTCTCATCATTGGGGCGGAGTTGTGGAGATGACTTGTTGGTGATGGCCCCCTATGGCACAGAGTAATTGGGGATATTTCACTGACAATTCACTGTTTACATGGACCTTTTGTATTTAATTTGAACATATGTATTCAAATATGGATTTTTTTATAAACATTTTTTGGTAATTTTTTTTTTCACATTCATCTTTTCAAATAATTTTTATGTTTTATGTATACATATTTGGCTAAATTATTCCCAAATTTAGATAAATGACACCCATGAACTTATTCCAGCCCATGGGGATAGGGAGCACCCTTCGGGCTATTCCATGGTCTAGGTTTGGTACCAGTGTTGGTAACAACTAGATTCAGTTCCTGAAATATATGACAATATAATAACATTATTCAACCCATTTATTAAAAATATTCTTTTATTTCCGCTATTTCGAGGTCATTATTTTAAAGGATTCCTTGGTTGTTTTTGTATGGATTTCCTTGTTTAATGGAATAAAATCTGCATAAGTAAATTTAAATGGATTAAAAAAATTTCCATAATTCAAAATTATAACAGACATCATTTTTTATATTTTTATTAATAAATAATGAAATCAATAATGAAAATGATTAAATTTATTTTGGAGGTTTTTCTGACCATCACAACCGTACATCATTTTATTTAATATCATATTAATATATTTTATACAAATAATTTTATAGATTAAAATATCTCTAAAAAATATTATGTAACACTAATAATGGTTTTATTACCATCCGATAAGGAGTTTTCTGAAAATTAAAATGTGTTGTCCATGATGGCTGTAAATCATCACATCATGAATACTAACCTCAATTTTTTAATAACGGTAGAATAGAAATAGTTTTATGATGAAGTAATCCATTAAAATGATAAAATTATAGTATATAAAATATAAAACATTTTTCATTTGACATGAATAAGGATAGGTGGGGAGAGAGTAATAATTGAAAATAAATTTTAAACAAAATAAATGAAAACTGAAAAGGATTTAACCTCTCGAATTATTCTATATGTTGACCTCCACAAAGAACATGGTTTATTATTTTTAGGGAGAACGTATGGTATTTCATATGGGGAGGAGGATTGGTAATGTAATTGTGTAGAAATTAACAAATATATAATGATTTGAGATTTGTGGAGAATTTGTGGTGAGGGGTTGTATTTAATGTGGAGGATAGGAGTGTATTTTTATTATTTTATACATCGTATAATTATTTTGGCTCTACAAAAATAATAGTTTGATTAATATAATTAGATATATTAAAATAGTGATTAATAGATTGATAATATGGGTTTTAGAAACCATAAATCTTATATAACCTAATAATTCTTGTATTTATATTATTTCATAAGATATTGTATATCACTATTCACAAAAATTTAAATATTTCAAAAAAATTGAAAAAATTAACCATAAATGTTTTTCAACGAATTAAATTCTAAAAAACTAATTTTATGAAAGTATTTTTCCAAATATGAGAATTTTAATTTTTAATTAAATTCATAATTTATTAAAAAAATACCAATTTTAAAATAATAGCCGATTTAAAATCATTTTAAAAAATCAATTGTGGATTCATAAAATTATATTATAATCAAAAGAAAAGAATATATTAATTTATGAATCTATTTACTGAAAATAATTATTATTATAAATAATTCAATGATTTATAAAATTATAAATAATCATTTATATTTTACGAAAATACAAAAACGTAATTTATAATTTCTAAAACATTTATTAACTTATTCGATGACATATATATGTCATATTATCACATATAAGATACATAAATTTTATTAATAATTAAATAGGTGATTTTAAAATTATATTAATCGATATTCCTTTTTATCAATATATATAACTTATTTCATTATATATTTTCATGGAATTCATCAATTTAATTTTTGAATGAAAAAAAATTTATAAGTATTTGAGTGGTTACAAGATCCATTAATATGCCGATGGGAAATTATCTTATCTATATAATCATATATTATGATAATTTTTTTTGTCACCACAATTATAGTATTTCCCTATTACACATAAAACTATTTCTTATTCCATCGAGGTAGTTATCAAGGTCTCTAGTCACATATTTTTTATATATTAGATATTTTAAATTCATTCTCCAATTTGGAATATCATTATAGATTCCATTAAACTACCAAATTAATTTCATATCCATAATGTAGTTAATTTCCACACGAATCATCTATATCATTAATACAAATGAAAAGTATTATTGTTACATCTCATGACTCATGTGGGTAATTAACTTATAGAATTGGTTTTAAGACACATAATAATTTATAATAATTTATTTTAGATTCATAGATATAACCATATGAAGAACAATAAATCTTTTTAAACATTGCATCAAACGATACTATTCATTCATCCATTATTTATATAATATATATTAATTAATTTTATTACTTAATTTAATGAATTATTGGGTTTATTATGATGAATATTTAATTTATTATTTCTTTTCACTTCAAAATGTTTATTTTCTATTAATATATTATATTCAAAATGAGAGTCCAACATTACTGTGCCTCTCCCTCAAACCCAAAGATAACATTTCCATTTATATCATGCGCTGATCACTAGAGAATGGAAAAAACATTTTCAATTTATATATACTTTTTCAATAAATATAGATTAGTATTGTATCAAATGGATCAGGGATTATATATCATTAATTACTTGAGAATAGTTTTTTGTTTCAATGGTGGGTTTGATGGATTAAATTACTATTTTCATTATTTACAACAAGCCATAGATGATTGATTATTGATATTTGGTTATATAAAATCGATATAATAATAATTGGTATTTATTTTGGAACGTTATTTTATTTTCTCACAAACTCAATTTTAGTTCATCATTTATTTTTTTAAAACACTATTTCCAAAATATGATGATTAGAAGTTTCATATTGTAATGTACATTCATAAAACTGGGAGCATGGATGAGCTAACTCTAAAATTTTGTGCTAACCATTACTTATAAATCATGAAACATCAATTTTTGTTATCCATCATAGTATTATATTTTGTCCTATAACCCAAATTATTCAAAATCTATCACTGAGGATTATAAATTGAATGTTAATTACCAAAAGTGTATCCAATAGTTGTGTCTTTCCAGGTGTCCAGCTTTAGTTCTACTCCTCACAAACATTAGTGAAACATTATTTTATACTCCACAATCCAAATTTCTGATGATTATCACTGGGATCAGTTATATCATCGTCACATCCACATTATATTATTTATAAAGTGGTTTTGTTTTATTAATTACAATATAATATATATATTTCCAAAACTTCAACATGTTACCCAATACATTGACTTATTTCCCATGGTCTCATAAATTCCAAATAAACTAATATCCAAAAATAATAAACTATCCCACACAACCATTTGAGGATCCACAGAATAAATAAATACTTAGATTACATTATTTCCTAGCAATAATCATCTAATTAAAATATATTCATAGAAATAAGAGAACTAAGGGTTTAGTGTCAGATAATATTAGCAATATAAACATATTTTTTTACAATGTATGTCCAAATTTATCAATAATTAGTCAAATAATTTCCCCCTTCATAACACCTCACATATATTACACATATTCAAATATTAGGGAATGAAATCATAAGAAATAATAGAGTTCAAGCACTCATTAAGGGAATTAATTTATAAAACTTAGATCATAAACACGAGAAAAACATAAATAATTTTGAAGTATCTAATAAAATGGTTGTGGAATCATATTTAAAATACATAATGATGATTGGGAATTAATTATCATTGAAAATGATCTTCAAATAAAAAACTAGTTATATGTATCATGTCATATAAGAATTTAATAATAAAATCATGAAATCGTAATATTATAATAAATGATATCACTAGAAAAAAATAAAATCCTAATCAATAGGAATATATTTAAAATAACACATATTTTAGTGAAGTGGAAAAAATATTTTGGAAATAATTATTCAAAAATTCATCAATTTCAACTATTTCATTTGCGGATAAATTTTTGTTTGTACAGTGTATATTTTGGTGATGAAATCTATTTATTTCTACATATTTATAGAGAAAAAATGCATGTATATTGACACAATATTATATAATTATACTTATTTACTTATCCAACAATTTTTATTCTGATTTAAAAATACACTAATCATTTTACACACCTTCAATTGCCACCTAAAATCAAATCATTCTTCATATCATAATGAAAAGATTGGAAGAAAATAGGGTTCATTTAATATCAAGTTGTTATTAAATAAAAATAATTTATAATATATATATATATAATTATAAAAGAAACAAGAAAAATCAAAAATTGATTTTATATTTACCTAGTTTTTTTATTTAATAACAATTACTCAAATTTTTATCAATAAAATCAAAATGGTAGAGAAATTACATAAAATGTTGTTCTGTTTTTTTATAATATGATATTAAAAACATGTGATTTTATTTTAAAATTAAAAAACCTAATATTTTTTTTGATAATTTGAAAATGATTATAATCTAGACTATAGATTTTATCAAAAAAATTGAAATGAAATAAATCATTTGTAAAAAACTTGATGACTAATAGAAAAATATAAGATCAATTAATATAAATTCATTTTAATATTTAGAGAAACATTTATTGGAAACCAAAATAATTAAAAGGATAAATAAATTGTTGTTTAAAAGGGAATTTAGAGTAATATAAGAATAAAATGAGATAAAACTAAATTGATTTTATACTAGTTAAAATAGATCATTCGATGGAAATTATAACTTGAATATATAGTAAAATTCCTAAAAAGATGGATATTATTTTTAAAAAATTATATTTTTACGAAATTCGATATTCATAATATATGTAAACATTAGTGTGAAACATTATTTCACCCAAAAATATTTGTAAATACAAGATAACATCATCATTTTTTTGAATAAATAAATTATAATTGAATATTGTAAATGGCGTGTTGTTGAAACCGAAGTAAAATATTTCAGTGCCAAACACCCCATACTATTATTACTAGACAGTAAAATTACCATTATCTTCCAATATTAAAAACACTATACTAAAAACCTATTTATGAAACAAATTAATTACTATAACCATTTAAAAATATCATTTATATCCATACATTACAAATATAATTGGTAGTTATACCATATTTTTATCATAACCTGTGATTAGTTTTGATTGATTGTTGTATATTATGTTTATGGAAATGGATCCATTTATTGTTTATTTATTTAATTATCATCACATTTAGAGGGTTTTAAATATATTATTAATAATTATTTATAATATTAAAATCATTTTTGAAATTAATTTCAGACACAATTCACGATGATGAGGTTGGTGATGATATTTTTTTGGTAATTTTAAAAAACAAGATATTGAATCATAATACCATAATATATAATACTATTAATATTTAAAAAAATTTATATAATATCTAATAATACAATCAATTAAGGATCTATATTCTTCAATAAAATTTTTATAGGAATGTTCAACTAAGTAGTTAATAACCCAATTATGAACATGCTACAATCTGATGGCTTAGTATGGTTAAGAAAGTTTCTATTAAAAAATAATACGATTATAGTGGAATATTATTTATATTATTAGTCTATTTTTTCAATCACATAAAAAATAATATTTGATAAATAGTGAATATATATATATGATATAAAAACATGGTATTTCTTGCTTGTGGTAGACAACACATATACACAGCAGACATTTTTTATTCATGTGGATGGATGAATAAATAATGGATATGCCTTTAATATTAGAAAAATTCCCTAATTTAATATTAAATAATTCAATATTAAATAAATCATTTATATGATAAAAATAAGAGTGTATGGAATAAAAACTAAAGAGAGCAGAGACACCTCTTTAAAAGATGTAATACTTCTATTCTGAATATGAGTGAGTTTAAATGCATTTGGATAAAATAATTACTAAAGGGATCAATTACTTGGACAACGTTTAATGGAAAATAAAATGGAAGAGTTTTATATTTCGATACGAAGGACTTGGGGTGTTAGGATATGGTGGATGTATGGTCATTCTATAATTTTAAAAAGTGGAACCTTTTTGAATACCAATTATTTTTAAATAATTGAATCATAGTATTATAGGTTAAATAGACTAAAAATTGAGAAATAATGGAATAAAACTTTTATCCAGTTATATAGTTTTATTCATCAAAAATTTGTTCTCATGATAGGATGATCAATAGATTTTCCAATTAGTTTTTAACTTTTACCATAATTAACCTTTTTCTAAATTAATTAATTAATATAAATGGTAATTTTGTTAATTATAAATATTAATATTAATATTGTTTCATAAATTGGAAAATATAATTTCTAATATATACTATTAATTTAACAAATAACATTCTTATGGTTTATAAAACTAATTTTATGTACTAGCACACATAACATGTAAAAAAATATTTTCGAATTTTATTTTTAATCCATCAATGATAAAAATATATATTTTTTATTTTAAAGGAATATATATTTTTTTTATAATGTATTTAAATGTTATTTTTCTATCGATGAAATATGAATTTACATATCAAAAATAAATTGATTTTTAAATGAAACAAACATAAATAAATTTTAATATTACAATAAATAAATAATAATTAAAATATATAGAACATATTTTCTTGGAATAATATATTATTATATAATACTGAATTTTACTCCAAAAATATTTATATGAACAAATTAATATTTTTATGAACGTGTTGGTCTTTAAAGATTTATAATAAATTCATAATCATAATTTTTTGTGTAAAAACTAATTTTTTACCATTCAAATATAAAATTAATTATTTTAAAGAAATAAAAAAAATCAACTTATATTTTGGATATCCAAAAAATTAAATTATGTTCATTTAATAGTATTTATGTTTTAAAATTTATAAATATATTTTTTAATTCAAAAAAAAAGTAACAAAAATATAATTTTATTAAAAAATTAAAACATTTATGCATTTCGTGTTATTCATTCAATTTTCTATGAATTTATAATTAATTTTTTTTATTTTTAACTACATTAGGTATTATTTATGATGTGATTTTTTATCCAATATATCTTATATTATATTTGGTTTATATTTTTCTAGGGAACATTTTTTTAGATGTCGTATTAATTTATGGATAAATGTTTAATAAAAATAGGTTGTTTGAAAATTTATCATGAATAATGAATATGTGCACACACTGTTGATTCTATTATATTTTATTCCAATAATAATATTATTATTTATATTCATTTAAAAATCCAATAATTTCAATTAATAAAACCCTTCAACAGATTTCACTTTTTTTTAAATATGTTTTCTCCAAAATAAATTAATAATAAAATATTATATTCCTTATACCTCTTATAATATATATATATATATTTGAAATATAGTAATATTTAATTGGTTCGAGTTAAAATTCCCACATATCTATGTTTTCATTTCATTTCTTTTATATTTCATCAATTTGATCCATGATGTTTATAAATATAGTAATGGTAATTCAATAGTATAGGGGACACACTATTGTAACTTAAACCAATTAGGTAAGTGACACAATTTAAATCTCCCCATAAAGATGAGTTTTTATTCTTATATTGAGGTCCTACAAAATGAATTAGAGTGTGAATTTCATTAATATCCTATTTATCAATGTCAATAAAATAAAAAACATCAACTGTATCCATGAATTAATGTATTGGGACACCTGCAACCATGTTCACTTATATGTAAATAAATTTTAGGACAACTTGTACCCATGTACACCTTCTAACACACAAGATGCCAGAAAATATTATTGAGGATCTAATGGGGGTGTGGTGGGAATACGATACCTACTATATTAGTAATATTTGTAAAAAAGTATAATTAAATAGATATTGGAAAATTATAATAAAATGATAACTAGAAATATTCCAATAATATATGTACATTCATGAATTAATGATTTTATAGTTACATGATAAATGAAACACACATAAGGTGATACAAATACTATAGTACAATCTGAATATGAATAAAAATATTAGGTAACCCAACTTTATTAGGCACTGTTCGGACATGTTAGGTACATAGAACCAATTTCTAATCCCAATCATGTCATGTAACTATAAGGGAGAAAACATAGTCCAAACATTCATCTTTGAGTTCTTTTTTGGATTCTGATATTTATACCTCAAATAGTGCGACTAAATGGTAGTTTTCCACTATTAGTGGTCTGTAATTTATTTACATCCTATGAGTATAAAACATATAGTGTTCTCTATATATTTGTGGAATGAAATAATGGGTAGAAGCATCATGGAATGAAACTTTCTTAAACGTATTAAAACATTCATTGATGTTGTGGAAAAATAATTAGGTCTGAATAATTATGATATATTCCCATGGAATCCATGATAACGAAAAAGAGTTAATACATGGCGTGGGATTCATCATTATAATGGAACGATGGTTATTCGTTGTTTAATATAAATGGTATATTGTATAATATTTCAATCCACACATGATTAGTAATGAATTTTTAATGTTATGTGATTTTATCCATATACATGTTAGTAATGTTTAATGTGGAATAGTACTATAGTGTTTTCAATTTTTTGTGAATATATATAGAAAAAATATATGTTTCATGAAAGTAAAGTTCTCAAAATCAAGGAAATGGATATGTCTCAAAATTAGTATTTTAAAAATGTTTGGAAAACATCTTAAATGAAAAAATTTAAATTTTATTGTTGATGGAAAATGTATAAATGTATCATATTTTATCATCTTTTGTGGATATGTATAAATTGAAAAATTAGAGGGGCCATGTTTGGTGGTTGTGAAAGATGTTTTCTAAAGTAGCAGTGTTTCACAAAATTTGGATTCTCACTTATAAATAATAAAATGACCATAATCTGATAGATCAATGAGATTGAGAAGATATAATCTATCGACATTAATGAAATACTTTTTCCAAAATATTTATTAAGTGAATAATGGAAATTATAGGAATATAGGTTTCACGAATAGAGTAGATGCGAATTATGTAGAGAAAATTGTTTTTAGAGATGGTTTTCTTTCAAAAAAGGATTATGATTCATAACATATATATGATTTTAAATTTATTATACGATAGTATTTATTTATGTTTTTGATAAAAGAATGTTGTTTCCTGAAAAAAATTAGTTTTAATAAAAATAACCACTTGAATGTAGTTTCACTTGGGAAATGATTTTGTAATGCGATGATGTGTCATATTTGGTCAATAAAATGAATATATAATAATCCAAATGTTCTCGAATTGGGATGTAGAAATGATGTCGATAATGTAGTAAGCCCGCACCCATTACAGTGAAAAAGGGGTAGTTTAAAAAAGTGATCCTAGGTACACAGTGTTCGATCCATAAAATTTTTCTATTGGATGTATTATTGACCATGTGTTACCATAATAGACCATTTGTAATCAATAAAATTATTTTGAGGATTAGTGAATTATTTAATTTATTGACACAACATCAGTGTGTATCAACTATACAATCCCTTATAGAAAAAACACGTAAAAATTATTATGTTGTTTTTTTATTTATTCATATGTGTTTTTGATGTTTCAATGATTCCATTAGACATGTTTCATATGGTCCATATAATATGGGGATAAGATACATTTAACAAGATAAAATTGTGGACCGCCTGATTTATGTCGTCCCTATAAAGGTGTTTTGGGGCCCCACACGTGTTATAATATGGAATATAATATGAATTACATATGAGTTCATGTTTAATTGTGATGTAGAATTCAATTATCCTAAGGTTAGTTCCCCATTTTTTGGATGAATCATCTAGATTTATACGAATAGAATGAGATCCCATACTTGATCTAATCAGATTGATATTCTCTTTTACTCCGTTCAATGGATTCATTATATTGATGTGATAGTAAAATCCATTACGGGTGTATAAAAAATGTTCTTGATGAATATAATTAAGATCATGATGGTTCTACTATAGTTATATGTGATAAAAAATATTTAAACGTGACGAGTTTTCATTTATAAATATCAATGTGTGAGAATATGGAAATAATAAATGAATGTTATAATCATGTGAAAGAGAAAAATATATATATTCCATAGAATAACTTTTTGATAAAAAATGATCCCTTATAACAATAAATGAAATTTATTCAATATAATTATTTATCATATTAGATATATTTGTTTTCATAATGAAGTAATTATCAATTATTTAATCATAATGAAACCCAAGAGATGATATCAAACTCGGTATAATCTGAATAAATTTTTTATTATGGAATGGAATAACTCATATCATTATATGGGTGATTTGTTAATATTCTTGATCACTAGTGAAAAGAGATTTATTTTGAAGGGATCCAAAATTGAGAAGTTAAAGAGATTTCATAGAAATAGAAATAGAATTATTTTATTTCTAATATTAGTGGAATAGGATATGTCGAGGATGAATTCATATATCATGATGTGAGAAAACTCAAGAAAATAATTATTGATTTTGTGGAAATCGTATATATTCTTATATTGAGTTTTTTAATGCATGGATGATTTTTAATTAGGGCACCAAAAAATATATGGTGATTAAATTGAAAAAAAAATTCAAATATAATCCTTAAAGGAGGATTAATGAAAGGAAATGATTGATCCAAAACAAAATCAAATTGGAATAACTTATTTTTGTATAAGGGAAATTATGATTGATTGTTTTTGGAGAATTAAATTTCCATTTAAAATTAATAATCTAAAATATTCCCTAATGTTTATAGTGTAAATTTTTGAACATATGACGGATATAAATGAAAAACCAAAAGATTTTGTTGATATTGAGATCGATTTTATATGTCCATTTGATGACCATGAAATTCATGAAATGAAAATTTAAATTCAAAGATATTGGTTTATATAGTTATCACCTGATGTGGAAATGCTTTAAGAAGAGACTTATTTTATACAAAAAGAGGCTATAAATAATTTGGAAACACATTGTAGACAAAGAATGTTTTTGGAGTTTAAACAAAATAATAAAGAGAATATAAAATTTATCAATGGAATTAAATTGAAAAATTGTTGTAAATCTAATATAGTTGAGAGATATGATAAAGAATTCATTTATATAAGGTGTAAATTGGAAAATAAATCTTGATATCTAATAAAGGTACTAAAATTTGGGTAGGTTCTGAAAACTGGTCTATTAGAAAGAGACAATGATATCTTTAAATGAGTATAATATTCATTGAATAATCAAAGTACAAAATTTATTAGACAATGTTGAATTAGATCATATATAGGACAATGATATTATTGAAATGAGAAGGGCCAAAACAACTTTTAAAATAATTGTGATCTTATATTTTAACGCACAAGGGCATTTGTGGTTTTAATAGAGATATTATCGTCCAAAAAAATATGCTTTTAAATATAATCCTCAATCATCAAGAGATAATACAAAATCTAATGAGCTATATTAATGGAGGTTTCTCATGGATCCATTAATGTGATAAGTTATTTTCTATTATGATATAAATAATTTACGGATTTCTTGGACATGTCTTACCATACAATAAGTTGGCAGTGGTCTGGGTGAATGGGGAAGCACTTAGATGTTAGTAAGGATAATGATACTACATCATTAATCATATAGATGAAAAAAACATATGGTTTAATTAATTTTTATTGTATTGTGAACAAATCCCTTCATTATATGAAATGAGAACTTTTAAATAATATTTACACATTTTAGAGAGAAGTGAAATTATTTTAGGGATGAAAAAACGAACCAAAAAATATATAGTTTCCTTTATAATTTGAAGAAGTGTATGATTCAAATATGATAATTGGGAACATTTTTTAGATTCTATCTTAATATTTAACATGATAAATAATCTCATGGATGGAACTATCGAATATACAAAATTACAGCCTTGTACATATCAAAAACAAAATTATAATGATAGTTTTACATGGAATATTAATTGTTGATTATCATCCCATATGTCATCAAATGAATAACAGATGATAGGTAAAAATGAAAGTGTTGAAACATGAAGGAGCTATGAAAAAATTCATAAATATAACATTATTTTTTATTAATATGAAATACATTTCACAACAATACCCTCATGATAACAATATCGGTTTAGTACTTGGGAGGCGAGACATTTAATAATCATATTTAGTACAATCTTCATTACCTTAACAATGATTCATTATTTATGGTACCATTTTAGTCACATTAAATATAGGAACTTATATAAAAGCATGGTCTGTAAATAAAAATAATGTTTGTGCTCAGATTCTATGTAAATGAAAATATGGATATATAATCAATATAGGATAATGTGATCAAAATTTTCTGTTAATATATTCATGTGTGTTTTCTCAGTAAAAAGCAACGGTACCAATAAAATATTATATCATAATACTCAATGTAAATTATTTTATAGATTTATGATCAATAAGGTAGTAAAAATAGTTACCATAATTCTACAGTTATTAAATTGGTTTTTGACATCATAACCATAATAAATCGGGATCATATGACTAGTAGAAAACATAATCATGGTTAAGCATAATCTTTTGTGTATAAGATAAATTTGATCATACTCATGTTTCAAAATGTGAAAAAAGAAATTTACATTAATTTCAACATATATTTATATGATCATTTCTTGAATAAATCATAATTAGACATCAATATATGAATATTGATATTTTCAACCATGTCCACGCATAATCTTTTTTGCATCGAGAGAGGTAAAATAAACCAATACCTGAAAATGTAATCAAATATTTCTTTGATCATTAACTCACTAATAATCATAATATTATTTGACATCAATATAAAATTACTGAATGAATTGGAGGGATTTAACAGAGCCAATAATAATACAATAATAAATCATTCATTTTAATGTCACAAGATCATAAACCATTTATCAAATCTTTTTAGCATAACCTGGGGAGAAAATATTCGCATCATAAACAGATCATCCACAGAATCATATATCATCCTAATAATGAATAGTTGTGTTAGCATTAGATCATTCCGTATTAAATAATAATTATCGTCATGAATTTTATTGTTAGCATTATAACATAATCAATCAAACTGTGATATAATTCATGGGGACAACACCCTTTTATTTTGATATCCTATTCATTCTACCGAAATATTCTCAAAATATTTAGGATACTATTGTCACTGAATGAAACATTGAAAACATATAATTTAATCTTTATAAAATTTAATGTTTTTGAAATTTGGAAGATAAATTAATTCCATAATCATTAAAATAAAAAATAATTTAATAACATTAGTAAAAATATAATTTTCAATAAAATTACATTGTTGTTGTTTTTATAATATTATTAAAAAAGTGAAAAATTGAAATAAATAAATTAAGGTATAACTTATCAAACAATTACAATGTTAACATAATAATAACTGCAAATATTTTGTCTAACAAAAATATAAAAAAAAAATTAAATTATTTAGAGTCCATTGTATAAATTTTAATTTTGAAACATTTATAGAAAGACATATAATATAAGAACAAAAAACAAATGAAAAACTATTTTTAGGAAAACACATGATTTTTTATTAAAAAAAATTTCACATTGACATAATGAAATTAATTTGCGTCTATGAACAATATTTCAATAAAAACCAACGGTTGGTTTTTTAAAATTTAGAGTATTTCAAAACTAAATTGAAACTTTTTTGAATTCAATATTATGTATAGACTAAAAAATGATTTTTTAACCTGAATAAAATATAACATCTCTTCCAAGATGAAAATATTGGGTTCTTAAATTAAATATAATTATTAATAAAAAGACATTTAATTTATTAAAATATATATATTATATAAAACAATACATCTAATATGATAATGGTAATTTTTAGAATGGTTATAAATCCAACCATGGTTTTAGACTAATTTTACCTCATTTACCGAGGAGAGAAATATTTAGTTTGGTTTGTGATTGTATGGATGAAAATTTGTTTTCATTAAAAATTGCATTGTAATATATAATTACATTTTAAAACTTAATAAAAAAGTTAATTGATTCTAAATAACATAAATAAATTATTAATAATTGAAATGATCTAATTTGACATTGATGCAACTTTATAATAAATATTTTCTCCATAGTATTTCTTAACGAAGAGATTAGCTTTGAAAATGAATTATTTTTCAATATTCATTATAAAGTCAATATTTTTAGAAAAATAAAAAACAAGTCTACATATGAAAACATTGATTTATTGGATAAAAATATTATATATGTTTTATCAAATTAATTTTCAAATAATGGTATAAATTAATTTTATATTTTTTTACAAATAATATAAAACTATTTTTTTGTTAAAAAACTATTTTTGAATAACAAAATAATTTAACTGAAATTTGTGAAATTTTAAATAAATTTATTTACATTAAAAATGTATTTATGAATATTTTTCATAATTTTTCAATTCATATTCATAATAAAAATTATATTTAATCTTATAAGCGACACATTTCAATTATAATTTTTAAATAATTTTTTATATGATGTAAATGTTGTAATTAAAGAATGATATTATAGAAATAAAATTTATTTGATGAAAAATATAACATTAAATATTTTGGGGTTAAATTATTCCCACCATATTATATTTTTTTCCTAACTAATTATTTTCCTCCAATTCAAAAAAAAAATATCGATACTTCTACATTATCACCTTCTCAGGTTCCCATATTGAGTCCATTAATTTGTAGTTTTTCCATAAACAATTGATATGGGGAGTGTTCTTGTTTCATATAAAATTATCTCTATGATACAGAATATTAAAAAAATCATCACATGTGTGATCTTGATCTTGATAAATATATTGTGAGATCATTATATGTGAATGATCAACTATGTACTTGCACAAGAGATATATATTGAATACAAATTATCTTGAGAGAGTTTTGAATAAAGTAGAAAATAATATTATACCATCTAAATGTAATCAATAATATCCAATATGTTAATATATATATATATGTATCTTCATTCCATTCATTTTAAATATCACTACCTTCTACAAATGATATATTTTTACGTATAACTTTTCTCTAACATTGATCTCTACAAATTATGGCTGACAGTATACATAAATTTTATTTCAAAAATGAGTTACCCGTATGTTTGAAAAAACGGTTCAAACCCTATATTTCTTATCCCTAGACGACTTTGGTCTCAAAATATTTTTATCCTACATTATCCTAACGTTAAATAAATCTACATTTTATTCCATATGTGGATTCATATAGATCCACCAAAATTCATGAGTGAAATATATTGGTTTATGAAAACCATAATATAAGAAGTTGTTGATCAAAAAACAATTGAAATATATAGAAAATAATATTAATATATTTTAAAAAATATTAATGGTCCCATATTACGTACTATCTAACAGTTAATGAAAATATGTAATGACTCACTAGTCATAATCATGGGTTTGGTTGAATAGTTCCCCACAATTTTGATATAATCCTTTGATCATGATCAATTAATATATAATAGGGTAGTGAAAACATCTATACAAATTAATTAATTTACAATATATAAATTATATCATAGATCAATGTACTATGATATAATTGATTCTTACTAACATCGTAAGGTGATCAACTAAAACTAAAATACCATTAAGGCATTTAAACATATTGTGGAGTCTGATGAAAAAATACACGGTCATGTTTTCTCATTTCTAATATAGTATTCCTAATAGTTATAATATCACCAAAGACATGTAACTATAATCATTACCATGATGGCAGTCTATCACTTGAGAAACATACAATGAAATATGTATTTTTATAGTCTCTCAGAAGAAATAATTTCTAAAATCGTACACATCTATCCATAACCAAGATGAAAAAATAACAATCAACTTAAATTCATCCCACAAATATTTACTCCAATAATTGTATTCTATGACACCTGGCTTATTCATAAACCTTATCATTCCTTCATATATGTTTTCTACTTATAAAAATTTCTCACCATCATTTCAAGTTCTCTTTCTCAATTAGATGAATCATTAAACTTGAAACGTATATATGTCAAAATATTCATATTAGAATGAATGTATATATCATATTTTCTAATAATTTTTAGTTTTATTTTTGAAAATAAAAAGATAATTATTAAATTTATTTTAGTCTACTACATGCAGATACATGAATAATCCTTCTGACTTAGAGCATCTTTAAACTTATTCTCCATCCTTTTGATGTAATGTAATGAGAAATCACAATCACTAATAAATAAAAACAACATCTTATAGCTCATATTCAACTCTTTAGGACTTAATATATACTAAATTACATAATGAAATATATATATATATATATATATGTCGAACTAATAACCAAAAAAATAATTCCTTCATTTCATTTAGGAAAATATTTAATTCTAATATCTCTTAATCATGATTTAGGTAATTTTTCTCATGTATTATTAATTTTCATGTGGCATTTTATCTCAATGTATCATACAATATTAGCATATACAGTAGTCACAAATTTTATAAGTCATTATTGATCACAAACCCATATCTGATATAGTGTATTGTGGGGAAAAGTTAACTAATTAATCATAAAGTCAATTTCATGACATTTTCCTCAAAATCCTATACCCAATAAAGCATAACCGCCCAACACAGTCAACATAGGTAGTGGATTTGATAGTCATATGTAATATCCAAAAATATGTTGTTAATTTCAATCCAACACATGAAAATTAAACATCGCAGTAACTGGTGTTGGTATCATACGTTTCACAGTGTCTTCTATTGTTGAAGGATAAAATGAAATAACATCAATTAATATTATTTAACCCATGAATGAAATATTATATATATATAATTAATAAATTAATAAATATTAATACAACTTATCCATCATTAATCCCATTAAACCAATTCTAAAATGATCTTTATTCTGATCCATGATTTATGAATATTTTAAAATATCACCTATAGAGGATTAAATGAAACTATTAATGTAATATGTAAATATTCAATACATTAAATCATTTATTATATAATGGGAATTCTTATGTCCAAATTTAATATATAGAAATTCATAAATCACATACCACCAATGGATGGGTGTATGGTCTATATTCTTCTTCATTATACTTAATTAATGATATCATAAATGATGATCAATCACAGATATTTAGTGATGCCCTCATAGATAATCAGTACATTTAACAACATGGGGAAGATGATTCTTTTTTTATAATAATATGATCATGTTCCCGATAAAAAATGAAAATATATATTCACATATATTTTATTATAATATATTGAAATGTAACACCATATGGTGACACATTAGTTAATATCAATCTATTATCAGGATTCTCCTACAGTTTATTTTTAAATTCCCACAACACAATTTGGGATATTCCTTTAGAATTATTTTAAATGGGGATACCACCATGAATGAATTATATTAAAAAACAAATTAATGAATTAGAAGTAGACAAGGAAACTATCCTAGAATGACATATTAATACACATGTATAATAAGAATGTCCTAATGGTTGGATTTCCCATTAACTATTTGAGATAAACACCCTTCATGATAATTAAATAATACCCCCATGATTGAGGTAATATCTATTAGATCTATATATACATCCATGCACCAAATGACGATCTTAGGTTTGTTTAGAATAAAAAATGTGAGATCCCTTCAATGTTAATTGATATGGAATCTATAGAGATAGAAAAAATAAAATACCAAAATTATAGCAAATTACTGTATAGGGGTAATTAAAATATATCCAAGAAGAAAATTTCAAAAAACAGATATCGGCAATTATTAGTAATCCTTAGATGTTATTATTATACGCTAAGAAACATTGAATAATAAATCCATATCTAATCATTTAGTTTTTCACATGACACATTTAAAAATAATAATAATAATTAGTTATAACATCCAATATAAAATAAAAAAATGTAATTTATATAGTGGTTGAATGCATAAATTTTATCATATCAATCTCCAATACCACTATAGTAGTGACATAAAAGTAATTTCCATTATACCTTTTCATTTGGTGTTATTGAGTCCCGTTAAAATCAATATATATTGTATTATGGAGGTAAATCAATTAATTCAAAATATAACAACATCAAAATCATTAGTCATCATTTAATGGATCCTAATTATCCTCTGAATCATTTTCATTCCATTTCATCGACCATATAAAATTATTTCATGGATATTCACCCCATTCACATTTGAATCATTTAGTATTTCAAATCTAAAAATTTCCCAAATTCATTCCCTCGTATTTTGGGAATGTAAAAAGATAACATTTCATTACTCCTGGATATTTACCTTTCATGATTATTGGAAGATAAAATATTATTATATTTTCGGTAATTCCATGAAAATAATTATAGTTCACACTTTCTATTTCTATTAGATAATAACATTGAATGATTATATCATATTATCCAAAGACTCAAATAGATAGATCTTTTTGGGGACCTCAATCTGGGATAATAAATAATTGATCAATTTTTTTGGGCTACCTGGATTTTAAAATATTGAATAATACTGTTAAAATATTGTAATTTTATTCGTCATTGTAACAATGGATTAATCAACTCTATATTTATAACACAGAATATAAATTTCCATCGTAGTATGAAGAGCTCAATGAATTTATTTATTTGAGAAATAGATGAAAAATACTCTCATTAATTGGATAATATTTCCTTGTCATTCAATGTCTTAATTATACATGACCACCATTGATAATCCTCCTCTTCCTTATGGTAAATTAGAAATACATATTTCTTAGGGTCTAAAATCAGATGAACAAAAATCTATTTTTCATCGTATTGATACAATTCTCGACAACTAGTGGATAACCAAACCATTACAAGGATAATGAACATTTATCATAAAATAATCAATTGAATATTTCTTCCACATTATTTCATTCATTATAAATTTTTTTTTACATTATCATTCATATCTTGAGATATTAGAGTTATCATATTTTAATAGTATTACATCTCATCTCTAATGCCATTGTGATACACATGAGGATGGTCATTTCATTGACCACAACATTCATTTTTAAAAAACAATTTAAACATCCATCCACTGACTAAAAAATTAAATATATTTTAATAATTTATATACATAAATTTTAGTGTAAATCATATATTCATGAATTTATTCTCATGAGATGTCCTTAATTACAAAAAATTATTATCATGGAAGTAATGATTAAATTTAACCTAGGTCATCAATTGTCATTATCTTCATAAATCCATCAAAGTGGTTTAAAAAGAAAATTTTTGTAAACACAATAATATCATTTAGGTGTATCAAACGTGGATTATAGTATGGTTTCAATCACTATAAAAAATATTGTTGGAAGATATATCAAAGTGGAACCATTTTTTAGTTATTAACCATAAAAGAATATATACATATAAACCATATCTTGTTTTACAATAAATATATGGATATATTTTTATGAAAAATAAATAATAATTTGGTTAAAATTCCCTTCAAAGGTTATAACAAACATGGACGTATATACCCTGATTTCATAACCTTATTCTAATATTAATTTTTAAATGTTATCAGATCCAAGATTTAGTACAAAATGAATAAATATGAGCACAAAATACGTAAATATTAAATAATATGTTATGAATATTCTATAAATTTCATTATAATATGTGTGAGAGGACCATATTGGTTTCCAATTATTAGATACTATATATATTTATATATATATATTTTATATAAAATCATCTTCATATCAAACCTTATTCATGAAAAGTTCTACCCTTCAAGACTGATATTACATAGAATCTCACATAAATACAAGGGGAAAGAAAACATAAAAATGTTTGAGATCATATGATCAGTTAGTCTAATCATGGATATATCAATCATCACAGGATAATATGACCGTAATTTTAGGATAAAATATTCAATTAAAATTTCTCAACATGAAATATTTATACCAATAAATTCATAGATATTAATATTCAAGATCAAACCATTTCAAGAAGTATTATTAATATGGGTTTAAAAGTGATAATCCTTATTCAAATAATACATAAGATGATTATATCATCACAAGAATAAGAGTCCATAATCTTCTTAAAATAGATAAAAAAAATCATGTTCATGAACAATCATGTGAGTATAATAATAAATCAATAATACTCTTGCATGAAATTTTCAACAATGCTATTCAAAATAATTTTCATGAATATTCATATGATCATAGATAGAATCAATTATATTCATAAATAATGATAGGAAAAAACTATCATTAACCTATCTATATTTAATATTGTGATCATAACTATAAATAAAAGATAATTATAAATCAAAATCTGAACAATGTTATTTGGAATAATGTCCATGATAATCATCACCACTGGACGAGACATCAATATGACATTATTACAAGTATTTTTGGTATATAAAAGGCCAATACACAATATAATTTTAATTAAATCATATAAAATTATGTAGATAATAAAACAGTCATCAAATATTCAAAATAAATGTGTAGAATATAAATGGGTTCTTTAAATTTTTTTTAACCGTAACAATAGAAAATATAGAGAAAATATTAATATTGTATAATGGGATTATATCCCTAGTAATGGAAAGTAACTTCAGTGGATGTTATCACATATAAAAAAAATTCTACAGATCTATTGAATAATTATTGAGGAAAAGAATAATTCATTTTTTAAATACTTATTTAAAAACAAAATATTTTAAAAATGATTCAGCACAAAATTATCTTTGAAAAGAAAAATAAGAACATATAATAAAAAAACAAAAACATGGAATGATCCGATTAGAATGAAATATCTATGACATCATAATTTTAACACCCCATTCGTCCTCCTTCTATAGTGTGTTTCCCTTCGAATAATTCAGTACCTTGAATTGTAAAGAACATAGAGGTTTAATACACCATGACCTATCAAACAGGCCACTATGAATAGTAATACCCACTTTTTAATCTTTTCTAATTTTTGATTTCTGAAATTCAAAATTAGAATTTGGTGAATTTATTGTTATTTTTTTTAAAACATTCAACTTTTGATGAATAGTGAAAACCAGTGCGTTATTGATTAAAATCGACTTTTATTTAAATAATTATTTATTTTATTAATTTTAATTACAAATAGATACATGATACCTATATTATTTAAATGTAATTCAATGTATTAATTTTTATAATAAAATTATATGTATAAAACTTTATAGAACTTTTTACCGTCTGTTACCCACCTACTAGGAGATTTTGCAAATTTGTATAAAAAATAATTTTTCAGCATCTTTGAGTTGAATTTCGAAATTCCGAGAGACAATGTTGCAATAGTAATTAAAATTTGGTTTAATAAGATGAAAATATTTATGTATTAATTGTATCTTTTGACTCTTATTTACCACAACTAAAAATAAATAGAAAAATTAATGGTGAATGTAATATTATAATTAACCTAACCGATGTTATAATTCTATTGGATATGTTTAGCTTGACCAAACACAACCTTAGGAATAAAATATGATCCTTTTAGAACACTTGGATTAGATTAAGACATTTATTATTATTTTATTTAAAGAAGAGTTAAAATTGTAAAGTTAAATGTTTAAGAACAAAACCATTTTTTATATATGGCTAAGCTTAAGATAAATTAGACTATAAATATTCATTAGTAATAAAAAATTATTTCTACATATTTTTATTTTATTTATAATTTTTATAAATTATATATGTAAATTTATTTATGACACAATGTTGATGCATTAATTACAATATCAATGAAAGCTGAAAATAATTTGTATTATAAATATCCAAATAGATGTAATTAGATACATTTGATGAATTACACAATTTTATATGTTAATATGACCTATTAGGGTTGATTAAATAATTTTTTTGAAAGTAATAAAGTTGTTATGATTTTCACATAATCCAAATACTAAATAGTGTCAAATTTGACATAAATGTGTTTTTTAAAAAATACAATATTATTGGTAGATATAATATAACTAAAAATATATGGTTCATCCAAAAGACTTAAATAAGGATATATATATATATATATCAATAATTAACTACATGGGGTTCTCTTTGATTTTTTTTCTGTATTTACTATTTATTATATCAATATAACAACACTTGGTAAATGTTTAACAATTTAAACACGAGTTATATCTAATAGATGAGGATAATATGGTGACCTAAACCTGTCTAAAACATATTGGTTGGGAGGATTTTTACCATCCCATACATAGCCTCGAAATAAATCATTTTGGATCCATTATAAGGCCAAGAAAATTGTATAATAAACTAATATTTCAATCCTTTCCTAAAGTGACCCTCACATCTCTTATAAAAGGGGAATTCCACATATCTCAAAATCACACCTCAAATCCAGTTGGATTAGCGAACCCCTTCCATAATATCCTTCCAACTTCCCTCACTAAAACCTAGAAACCTTACATTGATAATAAATCCAACCTAAAGAGCCCTTCAGATCAACTCAAATGGATTCACCCGAAGAAGAGGTAATAATTTAACCACCATCTGTCATGTTGTTTTCGTCTTCCACATCCTCTTTATCTGTTGTTTCCATACGAAAATAATAACTCAAGTAAATTCTACATAAAATTATGTTATTATAAATATGCTAAAACCATATTCATTCTTCTATTAATCCTATAAAATACAAAGTCTCTATACGTGCGTACGTACGGCTTACCATCTCTACGTCGTAGTGTAGTTTGTTATTCAAACACTTCATTATTTGGATGGGTATAATAATGAGTATAACAGATGTAAATAAAAAAATGTAACATGTTAATGATTCTGTATATATGATATACCATCTAATTATATACGATTTCAATATCAAGAGATTGATATTTTCTCCCTTGCATATGTACGGTTTACCATCTCCACGACACAATTTGATGTCATTCCCCATCGTAACCATTCAAAACTAATTTTAACTTAATTATTAAGAATAATTTTTACATACATGATATCATTTTGTATATGAATAAGCTACATCATATCTATAACAAAAATGACTTTCGTAATAATTCATATAATGGAAAAGGAGGCAGTTAACACATGGAACGATGAAAATACAGAAATAAAATTAACAAAGCAATATTAGAAGATCATATATGATATCATATTAATGTATATGTTTCATGAAATAATTAAATAAATATGATTTTACCAGTATTAATAAGGTTAACCTACACTCGACCATGTAAATGTATAAGGTATGGGTTAATTTCACAATCAATTTATTATCTGAGGTTGTCTATACGTGAGTATCTACTAGGACATCTTTATCATCAACATCTGCGTTTTCAAAAAACGTCATGGAAATTAATTTTATCAATTTAGTAGACTATGGGTTAATTTTATTTACACCATTATTTGACAATATATGTCTTGAAAGGAATCTTCCTTTCATTTTCAATACAAGGTAAATTATGACATTTTCGAAAATTTTTAGGAATGAATGCCTTTTTAACTTATACGGTGGGTGCGACTATTTTCCACCATTTTAACTTTATCGATGCTTCTCATACTATATTATAAGAATATATTCAAAATAAAAGTATTCTTTTATATTTATATGATTCTTAAATTATTTCAAAATAGAAATAGATATTTCTCTCTAATAGTTTTGATTTCATTTATGTCCACATCCTTTGATAAATTTTACACTTGTTTGAAGTTAAATTATTATGATACCAATCATAAATTTTTTATTTATGGTTTTGTGATATTTTGACTGTGGATGTGTTATTTTTACTCCTTTCATGGTTTATAGTTAACATTTTGACATTTCATATGCTAGTTTTAATACGACTATTTATATTATGTTTCATCTTTTTCATAGGAGGAATGTATTGGACTTAGTAATTGGCGGGTGGAGCCTGCTATATCTCCTCGGTGCATCGATAGGTCTCATGATACAATTACATGTATAATTTTTCATTGCCTTTCCCAATATAATATATGGTTTTGGTCGAGGCCTTAATCATTTTTAGACGTCTTGGCTGAGGCCTGGATGAAATGTTTCACAATGTCCCTCATTATATATTCCCTCATTATCAAAATAATATTGATGGCTCTTATGGTAATTTGACTAGTAGAGTACCCATTTTTTTTTTGGAATTATTTACTCTACTCATTTTGATGCCATAAAGTGTTCATGTTTAATATTTGTAAAGGCACGTGTTTTCAATTATTCACCATGTCTTGTGATTTTGTTATCTTCCGGAGTATTACTTACTCTTACTAAGCATTTGAGCTCACCCATTTTATATGTATCAATTTCCCAGGATATGAAGATGTTTATTATTAGTGAATGAATGTCATAATTTTTGAGCCTTGGATGTTTTTAATTTAATAAATTAGTGTTCTCTTTCATTTCAAGTTGTAATGTCGAACTTAGGTATCTATATTGTGTCAAATAATACTAATCTGATCAGTCAATCCGGACATGATTCCTTATATCATGCCAATATTATGTAATAAGGCACCGACTCTAGGTAACTCGGGTCAGGGTGTTGCAGTTGGTATTAGAGAAATTTTAGTGCACAACCTAGAAACTAGATTTAGAAAATCTCTGATTAGAGAACACTACCCTAAGATAGACATTGTGGATTGGTATAGAATAACTTCTTATAATTTTTGTAATGTAGAGATTTTGTGAGTTTTGCATGAAATACATATCTGTCTGGATAGGAGCAGGTAGAGTTGGCTCCAGAATAAATGTACCAAGGACTAAAACATGAAATTTCTGCTTTGAGCTAGACTCAAACGGGAACGAGTGCACGACAACGGTCCTTACTGGACACTTGGTTACGATAATCTCTGGGGATATGATAAGGGTAATCCACATTTTCATTACAAACCATTATTAAGGATTTATGAGTATATATCACTTCAATGAAATCATTTTTATGATTATTTATTATATCCATAAACTAATAAATATATGTTAAGTGTTTTAGAACTATAGAATTATGTATTACTATTCATACACTAATCTAGTGTTTTCCATTGTATACAAATGGTTCCTAGTGGATGTATTGGAAACTTATCAATGCACATAATACATTTAGATATTTCCTGCATGCTCAAGATAATTATAGTGGCACTAGGGATGAAACAGGTATAAATCACCTTATCACCATACTGGGACAACTCACACAGGTTATGAATAAGTACTTTACCCATATAGAGAACCTTTATCCACATCACGAGGGATTAATGTTATACTGCTTCATGTTGAAACAACCACCAACATTCAATGGGACTACAAATCAATTTTTAGCTATAAAATGTATAAGTTAATTAGATAAAATAGATCATTCATTGGGGAGTATAGAAAGAGAAAAAGTTGTCGTGGCAGTTTATCGACTCACAAGAGAAGGGGATCAATGGTGGTCATTAATTCATAACAAAAAAGAGGATGGAGAAGTACCAAGTATGGAATGAAGGGAGTTTAAAGACCTATTTTTAGAAGAAAAAAACATTCCTCATGACCATTCAGCGGATATAGAAATGCAATTTTTGAGTCGGAGGAAAAAGGTGGTCGAGAATGTCACAAAGAATGAAGCTAAATTTACAAGGTATGTAGGGAATGATTCAGATTATATATTAAACCCAAGAAGTAATAATGGTAATATCTTTTATCGTTTAAAACCCTTTCTCTAACGATCATTAGACTCGCAATCTTTCTCATCATATGATTATATTGTCTCATGGGCTATCAAGACAGAAAAGAAATTCTCATTGTCTTACGACTTCAATGAAAAGCATGAGATGAAGAGATCTTCTGAACACTATGGGAAGTTAAATAAGGAAACATGGAATAAGGGAAGAGTATAATTTCCACCTTGTGATAATTGTTGAAGGAATCACATCGGTGCATATCTAAGAAGAAATCGAGTTTGCTAAAAATGTGGATATAAAGGCCATCTTGGTGGTGATTGTAAGGGGAAGAAGGAAGCATGCAATGTTTAATGATAAAATTTCTAGGAGAAGGGACATTAAGCACATGAATGTCCTAATATCCAAGGAAACATACCTCATAAACGGAAAATGGAGCAAGGCCAATCTTATTTGATCACTACTGCTGAGGTTGAGTTTCTGAATGACTTGGTGGAAGGAAATTTAATGGTTTCATCAAATTTATCTAATGATTTATTGGATTCTAGATAATCAAATTGTTTCATATCTTCCCTATTTTCCAATAAAATTATATATTTTCAATTTGACTTAAGAAGGGTATTTTTAGTCAAAAATCCTTCGGGAAGTATACCTGGAACAATGTTTTGTGAATCAGTTCACATTAAGGAATATAAATTGGATTTATTTGCTGATCTCATCATTATACCTATGATTTAATTTGATATAATCCTCAGTATGGATGGGATTTCAGAGCATGATGTGAAAATTTATTTTAAGAAGAAAGAGGTTACAATTTTTTATGATGATAAGGATTACCTTATCTTCTGAGCAGAAACGTCACCATATGATTCTTATCAAGATCCACCCCCAACAACTCAACTAAATTCAATTATTGTGGTGGAAGAGATTGAAATAACTGTGGGTGATGAAAGAAATGTTAAAATAGAAAATGTACCTATTGTATAAGAATATGTAGATGTGTTTTCATAGGATTTACCTAGACATCCACCAGAATGAGAAATTGAGTATTCCATCGACCTAATTCCCGGTTCATGGCCAACAATAAAGACCCCTCATAGAATGTCCACTATGAAATTAGTGGAACTAAATAAAAAAAAAGAATAATTGAGTATTAAGGGATTTATTAAACCTATTGACTCTCCATGGGGAGCCATTACACTTTTTGTTATGAAAAAATATAGATCTTTGAGGTTGTTCATTGACTATCGGGATATCAATGCTATAAAAATAATGAACAAGTATCCACTGCCTCAGATTGATGATTTATTTGACCAACTTCATAGAGCTCAATATTTTTCAACGATTGACCATCCATATGGATACCATCAGTTGGGCAATAAAATGGAAGACATTCAAAAGACAGTTTTTCGAACCATGTATGTGCATTACATGTTTACAGTAATTCCTTTTAGGATGAAAAATGCTCCCTCTATTTTCATGGATCTAATAAATAGTGTTTTCAAGGAATATTATGATGAATTTGAAGTATTATTTGTTGATGATAACTGGGTATGCTCAAAAATCTATGAAGATCATGTAAATCACTTGTGCATTATTCTAATGTCTTTTAGAAGAAATGAATTATATGGGATGTTAATCTGGTGTGAATTATGGCTTTAGGATATTTATTTTCATATCCATATTGTCTCCAAGGAGGGAATCTCTTTTAATCCTTCTATGAAACAATCAATACAAGAATGGCTAGGACCGATGAGTATATACAAGGGATGTAGTTTTACTGGTTTAGGAGGTTATTATCGGTTCTTTTCCCAGAATGGTTTCCTATTTGATGACCCATTAAAGAATCTAACACATAAAGGGGATAATTTTTTTTGGAAAAAAAGGTGTGAATAATGTTTTGAAAAACTAATGAGAAGATTTGTCAGCTCTCTTATCTGGACTCTACCATCTGGGAATGATGGGTATGTTATTTATAGTGATGCTTCAAAGAAAGGACTTAGTGGTTTCATTATAGGGAATGATAATTTTATTTCCAATGAACCACCATAGAAAAAAAATCATGAAAAAAACAATCCCTCTCATGATCTTGAGTTAGAAGCTATAATAATTGCATTGGATATTTAGATACACTATCTCTATGGTAAAAAATGTGAGTTATAAACCGATCACAAGAGATTCAAGTATATTTTCTTAAAAAATAACTCAACATGAGGCAAAGGAGATGGCTCGAGGTACTCAAAGATTATGATTTCACTATACAATACCACCTGGGGAAGGAAAATATGGTGGAATATTCTTCTAGAATAAAGGATCATGGCGTTTTGAACAAGATGAGAGAATAAAGAGAACCTATTATCATGAATATAGTAAATATAGATATCGGAATAACCATGGAAGGTGAAACCTCAATAATTTTTCAAATGGCATCCAGAAAATCATTAATATAAAGGATTAAGTTTTCTCATACTAATGATGATGAGTTTAAAAAGAAAAAAAATTTGAATGATGGGAGATTGATTGTCTTCGTATTAGAGAATGGTATTTTGTTATTTGGAAAGAGGATTTGTGTTCCTGAAAAACCTGATGAAAAAAGGAAATTTTTGGATGTTTCTCTTATCTACAATTTCTCAATACACCCTGGATGTCTACGATTTATAGAGATTTGAATGAACAATTTTTTTGGGACAACATGAATCGATAGATTTATGATTATGTATCTAGATGTATGGTTTTTCAACAAGTGAATGCATGAAGGAAATATCCTAGAGGAGTCATGCAATATCTTCAAAAACCTGAGTGGAAATGGGATGATATTACAGTTGACATTTTCATGGGGAAACCAGATACACCTTGATGGAATGACACAATATGGGTTATTTTTTATCGTCTTACCACATCCACACATTTTCTTTCTATAAGAGAAGATTAATTGAACGTTTAGCATGACTATATAATAAATAAATTGTACGAATTCATGGAGTACCCTTATCAATTATTTCTAATAGTCAACACCATTTTACATCAAGATTATGGAATGGTCTTCAGAAGGAATTGGATAGTGAACTTCATTCGAGCACTGCCTACCACCCTCAAACTGATGGACAATACAAACAGACTATTCAATCCTTAGATGACTTGATGAGATCTTTCTCCCTTGACTTTTAAGGTATGTGGGATCAATATTTTCTTATGGTAGAATTTTCCTATAATAATATATTCCATTCAACTATTCAGATGGAACCATATGAAGAGTTATATAGAAATAGATGATTCACACCAATTTGTTGTGATGATGTTTGTGAAAGAAGACTCATTGGCCCATAACTTGTTTAAGAATCAATGGAAAAGGTAATGATTATCCAAACCCACATCAAAGAAGCTCAAAGTAGTAAAAATATGTATTTCGTTAATTGATGTAATGATTTTGAATTTCATGTAGGTGATCATGTACTCTCGAAGGTATCTCTATGGAAGGGTGTTATACGTTTCATAAAGAAGGGTAAATTGAGTCTTAGGTACATCATACCATTTGAAATTATAGAATGAATTACAGTTATAACATACCATTTAATAATGCCACTAATTCTCCCAGAGTTCATGTTGTGTTACACGAATCATTTTTGAGAAAATACATGCTATCGACAACACATATACTCAACTCTAGGAAAATTTAACTAGAACTCGATCTTTCATTTTGTGAAGATTCTGTCAAGATTCTCGATTCTAGAAAAAAAGTGTTGAGATACCAGGTGACTCGTCTGGTAATAGTTCTATGGAGAAACCACAAGATGGAAGAGGCATCATGGGAACCTGAGGAACATATGATGAATAACAACCTGAATCTTTTTATGTAGTAGTATTGTAGAAATTTGTAGGACAATATTATTTGAAGGATTTATGAATGTAACACCACAAGCTTCCACGATACGTTTTCCTTTTAATAATGTTTTAGCTTGCGTTGTGCACAACTTGTAGTTTTAACACCCCAAGAATAATCAAACTATCGATTATGAATAGTAATACCGACTATTTGAAACGTTTATTAAATATATTTTTCAAAATGGTCATCATTTTTGGATTCGGAATATCAAAATTAGCTTAGGATGGATTTTTTGGTATATTTCTAAAAATATTGAATTTATGATGAATAATGAAAACAATGTGTTATTGTTTAAAATCGACATTTATTTGAAAAACTGAATGTAGTCATCCAAAAAATGCATTAAATTTAAGGACATAATATTACTTTTTAATTCAAATAAAATATAAATTATCTTCACAAAAGTCATGATGGGTTTCCAAATTAAAAATAATTGTTTCAATAAATAATTTATCTTCCTAAAAATATATTTGGATAACTATAACACATCCAATAGGATAAATTTAAGTGTTAGATTGACCATAAATCTTAAACCCCTAGGTGGAAACAATTTTACCTGTTTTTGAGAGGTGAAAATATTTTACTATTAATATTATTCATAATGATATAAAATTTTTCAATCCTTTTAAATTTATATTATTTATGATAATTTAAAATATGGATAGAATTTAATAAAATAAATTCACAGGCATTATAAAATATAATTCAATAATAAAATATTTACAATGGGAAGAAAAGTGGGTTTTCAAAATAAATAATAAATATTTATTGTTTTATTACTAAAAATAAAAATGTGAAATTTATTTTCATTACATTTATATAATTATTCTTATTATATGTGAACTAATGAAAAATTGAAACCATTATATATATATATATTGATCTTTTAAATTATATGGAACAGAGAGATAATTATTTATAAATATAAGTACATGTTGTTATTAAATTTATAGTCAATCATTTTGGAATGAAACCCATAATTTCTCTTCATAGATAATATTGAAATGTGAATTTCAAAATAATATCATTTTAAAAAATTTAATATAAAAAATTAGATAAATCAATTTTAAAATTTTGTTTCAAAAATAATTTTTTTTATTCAAATGTATTTTTAGAGTATAATATTATCTTACTGAATATTATATAATTAATTATCAATTCAAATATATTATATAAATTATATATAAATAAAATTAATAATCAATTTATTCCTATTAATATAGATAATTTTAATGGTAATGTTATAATGGTCACATTAAAACAATAACATTCATATATTGGCATGTTTAATTAGACTATTCAGTGCAAACTAAGATACGAAAAATAATTTTTTTAGCTGACATAATTCATTAAATATCATATTTTTAGAATGAAACATTTTTAATCATTAATGATATTATCTTAATGATCAATTTATGTAGAAATACACAATTAATAGGTAAAGTGATAAAGAACCCATTGGTTAACTATATAGATGGTCTACATTATAATCATATGAGTTTGATTAAACTATGAGGATCAATACTAGAAGTGTAATTTAATCAGAATGTATAAACTATAGGAGGTATTTGGTTGTAAATTATGTAATTAAATGATGGGGGATTACTTAAATTTTATATCATGTATTCTTTAATAAACATGTTTCATAAATATTGTTGTGGAAAACCACATTTGGAAACAATGGTTAGGTAAAATTAATCAATCTATCATTAAAGCCTAAAAAATATAATGGTTTGATTTGAAATCACTTATCTATTATGTGATCTTGAAAATTCTTGTCATTATTGCATGTAAGGAAGACTTTTCATGAATATTTTTGAGTTATGGAGAATAATTCTATCAAATATTATTAATATGGTGCACACATATTTCGATGGTGAAATGATTGTGTCTATCATAAAAGGAGAGTGATAGTGAATTATGTCTACTTTTTATTAAAACATATTTTATTGTGTGTTGTTTATGTAGAGTAAAATGGATGTGAATAGATTCATGAAGAGACACCTCCATAGAGTGAATTATACAATTTTCACCATAATCACGAGATTACTATGTAACAATAGAGCATATTAAAATTACATAGATTTTTTAAATTACAAAAAAAATACATGTGAACATGTACGAGGTTTCATTCATGATAACACCTCAAAAAATACGGGTTTAAATGAAAGAAATTAAAAGTGAGTAATGTGGACAAAACTATTCTGATTTAGGGTAGTGTTATTCATCACTAATAGAAAAAGGGTATGAATTTTAGGGTGTACACTCAAAATTGGATATGTCTTAGTCTATGACATGAATGAACAACAAACATAATTTAGAAATTATTGAATCCCACAATAATTTATTTTTCCATTTTTATAAATAATTGTTTCATTGAATAAAAATATGAATATCTATGATAGTTTTGTGAGACTAGATATGGGAGAATAATAAATTTATACATATTGAATAATTGATACAATAAATGATATAATAATAAAATTATGATTATTATGTATAGAAATGATCTCATTACCATTGATTTAATGACCCTTCCATTTCTTGGTATGTTCATCATCATGTCCTGTGTTAATGGTTTTTTATTTGTTTACATTTTTCATTAAACATTTATTAATGAATTTTGTTATGATATGGAGAGCCTTTATTTGGGTAAAATGAACAAGATTTCAAGGACTTATTCTTATTTTAATTAATGTAGTAAAGTTATAAATTTATAAAATTGTATTATGAGGGTTTTTTGTGTGTTTGGATGGCTTAAGAGAATGTTCAGGCTCTTTCACAGAAGTTGGGATAAAAACTCTCTAGTGAAAAATTACATGCATCTTATATGATACACAATGTTTAGGATTTTCAATAAAAATTTCATGAACTAGTTCCTAATTTGATGTGGTTACAAACATTTTACCTTGTTCACAATGTGTAATTATTGTTCAGAATAAATATTTACCTATGGTGAAACATATTTCGTCATATCATTTAATTATGAAATACATTACTTGAATGGGTTAAATTATGAGTATTTCAAATATCCAGTTGTTGTATGTGGGTATAATTAATGATTTATTATTCAACATAAAATGTTAAACAAATTATATATATATATATAAATTGTAAATAATTGAATGTAAATTTATTTGTATCCTTTTGTGTCAATTTTTTATGTATTCTAGATTATGGCTACTTACTACGTGAGCTTATAGTTAATAATGAATGCAATAATAATGGTATAAATTTTGTTTACCATGACCTGATATTGCAAGTGGTTTCTTTATATAAAATCTATTTTTAATAAATTATGATATATTTTTATTGGTGATGATAAATTTATGTATAAATTAACATGTAATTGAATAGAAATGGAAGTTTTGAAAATTAACTATTGTGGATTATTCTATGATATTGTGATATCCTTATTGTTATGACTTATTGAGTTGATAATGAAATCTATATAAATAGTTATTTACAACATGATTAAATTCTTATATATTAGGCATTGATCTATTATAGATGTTGAAATTATTATATAGAGTTATTTTATAATTCATATATAATAAAATGCTAATATATAAAAATAATCTCAATGTTTTGTGAAAAAAATTGTAGCAGGATATGTCCGTTTATACATACTGATGTACCTAAATATATTATTATATTCCCAGGAACATATGTTAAACAATTATATATAGTGTTATTCTTAGATGCATAAATTATTATTAAGACAAATTTACAAGGTAGTCAGATTATGTCATAGTTTATTGTTATGGTTGGCATGGTTGTGCTACATGATCAAATTCATCCTTGCATAGTGCCAAATTTGATTTATTCATGTATTTTATTAGTTGGTTAATTAATAAACATAGTTTTACATTAATGAAAAACATATTATTATGATGGTTTTTCATAGATATGGTGGTATAGACATACTGAGTTCTACTCAGTCCCTATTCGGACCACCGTTTAGTACCTGAGAAGATTACATGGATGAAAGTATGTACAAGGGAAAGGGACAGTTTTGTTGTTTATCAAAAAATTGTTCACATGGTGTCGAGATAATAGATTGACATGGGGTTTGGAACCAAGGTCTGTTTATATTATTCATGTTAGTTTATTATTTTTACTGTATTTTTTTACAATTAGATTCATATCATTTTTTCATTAAATGATTCTTCATTATTAGTTTTTTTGTTCACATTTTTTCTTCCTAGTTTTATATTATATTGTTTCTTCTATATACATAACTCTAATTATATTTATTTATATTGAATATTTCAATAAAATATGTAACTCCTTACTATGATGTATATTGACCAAAATATATTCATCACAAACCTGCTGTTAGTCATCACCCTTTGAAAAATGGGGATTCATTCTTGAAATTTCATAACCATCCCATTCATGTAGAGACCCAAAGCATGACGTACATGGAAATTAAATTACTTTTGAGGAATACTTAATACATAACAAAAAAAGATACACAAGGATTGTAATAGTTTAGTGTATTTGGAAACAAGGAATATAATCTTCTAATCATGTTGAATGTTCTTCAAAAAATCCCATAACAATCTTCCCATTTTTGTTTCCTTACCTAAAACATTTATTTATTTCCTCGGGAAAATAAAAAATAAAAATGGTGAGCTCAAATGCTCCGTAAGGGCAAACATAGAGAACATAAAACAATCAATAAATATTTGAAAGCAAAAATGTGAACATGAAATTTAAACCTCAAAATATTGAGCAAAGACATAAATCGTGGAAGTATGTAAGGAATATATCATTGGGGCGGAGTTGTGGAGATGACTTGTTGGTGATGGCCCCCTATGGCACAGAGTAATTGGGGATATTTCACTGACAATTCACTGTTTACATGGACCTTTTGTATTTAATTTGAACATATGTATTCAAATATGGATTTTTTTATAAACATTTTTTGGTAATTTTTTTTTCACATTCATCTTTTCAAATAATTTTTATGTTTTATGTATACATATTTGGCTAAATTATTCCCAAATTTAGATAAATGACACCCATGAACTTATTCCAGCCCATGGGGATAGGGAGCACCCTTCGGGCTATTCCATGGTCTAGGTTTGGTACCAGTGTTGGTAACAACTAGATTCAGTTCCTGAAATATATGACAATATAATAACATTATTCAACCCATTTATTAAAAATATTCTTTTATTTCCGCTATTTCGAGGTCATTATTTTAAAGGATTCCTTGGTTGTTTTTGTATGGATTTCCTTGTTTAATGGAATAAAATCTGCATAAGTAAATTTAAATGGATTAAAAAAATTTCCATAATTCAAAATTATAACAGACATCATTTTTTATATTTTTATTAATAAATAATGAAATCAATAATGAAAATGATTAAATTTATTTTGGAGGTTTTTCTGACCATCACAACCGTACATCATTTTATTTAATATCATATTAATATATTTTATAAAAATCATTTTATAGATTAAAATATCTCTAAAAAATATTATGTAACACTAATAATGGTTTTATTACCATCCGATAAGGAGTTTTCTGAAAATTAAAATGTGTTGTCCATGATGGCTGTAAATCATCACATCATGAATACTAACCTCAATTTTTTAATAACGGTAGAATAGAAATAGTTTTATGATGAAGTAATCCATTAAAATGATAAAATTATAGTATATAAAATATAAAACATTTTTCATTTGACATGAATAAGGATAGGTGGGGAGAGAGTAATAATTGAAAATAAATTTTAAACAAAATAAATGAAAACTGAAAAGGATTTAACCTCTCGAATTATTCTATATGTTGACCTCCACAAAGAACATGGTTTATTATTTTTAGGGAGAACGTATGGTATTTCATATGGGGAGGATGATTGGTAATGTAATTGTGTAGAAATTAACAAATATATAATGATTTGAGATTTGTGGAGAATTTGTGGTGAGGGGTTGTATTTAATGTGGAGGATAGGAGTGTATTTTTATTATTTTATACATCGTATAATTATTTTGGCTCTACAAAAATAATAGTTTGATTAATATAATTAGATATATTAAAATAGTGATTAATAGATTGATAATATGGGTTTTAGAAACCATAAATCTTATATAACCTAATAATTCTTGTATTTATATTATTTCATAAGATATTGTATATCACTATTCACAAAAATTTAAATATTTCAAAAAAATTGAAAAAATTAACCATAAATGTTTTTCAACGAATTAAATTCTAAAAAACTAATTTTATGAAAGTATTTTTCCAAATATGAGAATTTTAATTTTTAATTAAATTCATAATTTATTAAAAAAATACCAATTTTAAAATAATAGCCGATTTAAAATCATTTTAAAAAATCAATTGTGGATTCATAAAATTATATTATAATCAAAAGAAAAGAATATATTAATTTATGAATCTATTTACTGAAAATAATTATTATTATAAATAATTCAATGATTTATAAAATTATAAATAATCATTTATATTTTACGAAAATACAAAAACGTAATTTATAATTTCTAAAACATTTATTAACTTATTCGATGACATATATATGTCATATTATCACATATAAGATACATAAATTTTATTAATAATTAAATAGGTGATTTTAAAATTATATTAATCGATATTCCTTTTTATCAATATATATAACTTATTTCATTATATATTTTCATGGAATTCATCAATTTAATTTTTGAATGAAAAAAAATTTATAAGTATTTGAGTGGTTACAAGATCCATTAATATGCCGATGGGAAATTATCTTATCTATATAATCATATATTATGATAATTTTTTTTGTCACCACAATTATAGTATTTCCCTATTACACATAAAACTATTTCTTATTCCATCGAGGTAGTTATCAAGGTCTCTAGTCACATATTTTTTATATATTAGATATTTTAAATTCATTCTCCAATTTGGAATATCATTATAGATTCCATTAAACTACCAAATTAATTTCATATCCATAATGTAGTTAATTTCCACACGAATCATCTATATCATTAATACAAATGAAAAGTATTATTGTTACATCTCATGACTCATGTGGGTAATTAACTTATAGAATTGGTTTTAAGACACATAATAATTTATAATAATTTATTTTAGATTCATAGATATAACCATATGAAGAACAATAAATCTTTTTAAACATTGCATCATACGATACTATTCATTCATCCATTATTTATATAATATATATTAATTAATTTTATTACTTAATTTAATGAATTATTGGGTTTATTATGATGAAGATTTAATTTATTATTTCTTTTCACTTCAAAATGTTTATTTTCTATTAATATATTATATTCAAAATGAGAGTCCAACATTACTGTGCCTCTCCCTCAAACCCAAAGATAACATTTCCATTTATATCATGCGCTGATCACTAGAGAATGGAAAAAACATTTTCAATTTATATATACTTTTTCAATAAATATAGATTAGTATTGTATCAAATGGATCAGGGATTATATATCATTAATTACTTGAGAATAGTTTTTTGTTTCAATGGTGGGTTTGATGGATTAAATTACTATTTTCATTATTTACAACAAGCCATAGATGATTGATTATTGATATTTGGTTATATAAAATCGATATAATAATAATTGGTATTTATTTTGGAACGTTATTTTATTTTCTCACAAACTCAATTTTAGTTCATCATTTATTTTTTTAAAACACTATTTCCAAAATATGATGATTAGAAGTTTCATATTGTAATGTACATTCATAAAACTGGGAGCATGGATGAGCTAACTCTAAAATTTTGTGCTAACCATTACTTATAAATCATGAAACATCAATTTTTGTTATCCATCATAGTATTATATTTTGTCCTATAACCCAAATTATTCAAAATCTATCACTGAGGATTATAAATTGAATGTTAATTACCAAAAGTGTATCCAATAGTTGTGTCTTTCCAGGTGTCCAGCTTTAGTTCTACTCCTCACAAACATTAGTGAAACATTATTTTATACTCCACAATCCAAATTTCTGATGATTATCACTGGGATCAGTTATATCATCGTCACATCCACATTATATTATTTATAAAGTGGTTTTGTTTTATTAATTACAATATAATATATATATTTCCAAAACTTCAACATGTTACCCAATACATTGACTTATTTCCCATGGTCTCATAAATTCCAAATAAACTAATATCCAAAAATAATAAACTATCCCACACAACCATTTGAGGATCCACAGAATAAATAAATACTTAGATTACATTATTTCCTAGCAATAATCATCTAATTAAAATATATTCATAGAAATAAGAGAACTAAGGGTTTAGTGTCAGATAATATTAGCAATATAAACATATTTTTTTACAATGTATGTCCAAATTTATCAATAATTAGTCAAATAATTTCCCCCTTCATAACACCTCACATATATTACACATATTCAAATATTGGGGAATGAAATCATAAGAAATAATAGAGTTCAAGCACTCATTAAGGGAATTAATTTATAAAACTTAGATCATAAACACGAGAAAAACATAAATAATTTTTAAGTATCTAATAAAATGGTTGTGGAATCATATTTAAAATACATAATGATGATTGGGAATTAATTATCATTGAAAATGATCTTCAAATAAAAAACTAGTTATATGTATCATGTCATATAAGAATTTAATAATAAAATCATGAAATCGTAATATTATAATAAATGATATCACTAGAAAAAAATAAAATCCTAATCAATAGGAATATATTTAAAATAACACATATTTTAGTGAAGTGGAAAAAATATTTTGGAAATAATTATTCAAAAATTCATCAATTTCAACTATTTCATTTGCGGATAAATTTTTGTTTGTACAGTGTATATTTTGGTGATGAAATCTATTTATTTCTACATATTTATAGAGAAAAAATGCATGTATATTGACACAATATTATATAATTATACTTATTTACTTATCCAACAATTTTTATTGTGATTTAAAAATACACTAATCATTTTACACACCTTCAATTGCCACCTAAAATCAAATCATTCTTCATATCATAATGAAAAGATTGGAAGAAAATAGGGTTCATTTAATATCAAGTTGTTATTAAATAAAAATAATTTATAATATATATATATATAATTATAAAAGAAACAAGAAAAATCAAAAATTGATTTTATATTTACCTAGTTTTTTTATTTAATAACAATTACTCAAATTTTTATCAATAAAATCAAAATGGTAGAGAAATTACATACAATGTTGTTCTGTTTTTTTATAATATGATATTAAAAACATGTGATTTTATTTTAAAATTAAAAAACCTAATATTTTTTTTGATAATTTGAAAATGATTATAATCTAGACTATAGATTTTATCAAAAAAATTGAAATGAAATAAATCATTTGTAAAAAACTTGATGACTAATAGAAAAATATAAGATCAATTAATATAAATTCATTTTAATATTTAGAGAAACATTTATTGGAAACCAAAATAATTAAAAGGATAAATAAATTGTTGTTTAAAAGGGAATTTAGAGTAATATAAGAATAAAATGAGATAAAACTAAATTGATTTTATACTAGTTAAAATAGATCATTCGATGGAAATTATAACTTGAATATATAGTAAAATTCCTAAAAAGATGGATATTATTTTTAAAAAATTATATTTTTACGAAATTCGATATTCATAATATATGTAAACATTAGTGTGAAACATTATTTCACCCAAAAATATTTGTAAATACAAGATAACATCATCATTTTTTTGAATAAATAAATTATAATTGAATATTGTAAATGGCATGTTGTTGAAACCGAAGTAAAATATTTCAGTGCCAAACACCCCATACTATTATTACTAGACAGTAAAATTACCATTATCTTCCAATATTAAAAACACTATACTAAAAACCTATTTATGAAACAAATTAATTACTATAACCATTTAAAAATATCATTTATATCCATACATTACAAATATAATTGGTAGTTATACCATATTTTTATCATAACCTGTGATTAGTTTTGATTGATTGTTGTATATTATGTTTATGGAAATGGATCCATTTATTGTTTATTTATTTAATTTTCATCACATTTAGAGGGTTTTAAATATATTATTAATAATTATTTATAATATTAAAATCATTTTTGAAATTAATTTCAGACACAATTCACGATGATGAGGTTGGTGATGATATTTTTTTGGTAATTTTAAAAAACAAGATATTGAATCATAATACCATAATATATAATACTATTAATATTTAAAAAAATTTATATAATATCTAATAATAAAATCAATTAAGGATCTATATTCTTCAATAAAATTTTTATAGGAATGTTCAACTAAGTAGTTAATAACCCAATTATGAACATGCTACAATCTGATGGCTTAGTATGGTTAAGAAAGTTTCTATTAAAAAATAATACGATTATAGTGGAATATTATTTATATTATTAGTCTATTTTTTCAATCACATAAAAAATAATATTTGATAAATAGTGAATATATATATATGATATAAAAACATGGTATTTCTTGCTTGTGGTAGACAACACATATACACAGCAGACATTTTTTATTCATGTGGATGGATGAATAAATAATGGATATGCCTTTAATATTAGAAAAATTCCCTAATTTAATATTAAATAATTCAATATTAAATAAATCATTTATATGATAAAAATAAGAGTGTATGGAATAAAAACTAAAGAGAGCAGAGACACCTCTTTAAAAGATGTAATACTTCTATTCTGAATATGAGTGAGTTTAAATGCATTTTGATAAAATAATTACTAAAGGGATCAATTACTTGGACAACGTTTAATGGAAAATAAAATGGAAGAGTTTTATATTTCGATACGAAGGACTTGGGGTGTTAGGATATGGTGGATGTATGGTCATTCTATAATTTTAAAAAGTGGAACCTTTTTGAATACCAATTATTTTTAAATAATTGAATCATAGTATTATAGGTTAAATAGACTAAAAATTGAGAAATAATGGAATAAAACTTTTATCCAGTTATATAGTTTTATTCATCAAAAATTTGTTCTCATGATAGGATGATCAATAGATTTTCCAATTAGTTTTTAACTTATACCATAATTAACCTTTTTCTAAATTAATTAATTAATATAAATGGTAATTTTGTTAATTATAAATATTAATATTAATATTGTTTCATAAATTGGAAAATATAATTTCTAATATATACTATTAATTTAACAAATAACATTCTTATGGTTTATAAAACTAATTTTATGTACTAGCACACATAACATGTAAAAAAATATTTTCGAATTTTATTTTTAATCCATCAATGATAAAAATATATATTTTTTATTTTAAAGGAATATATATTTTTTTTATAATGTATTTAAATGTTATTTTTCTATCGATGAAATATGAATTTACATATCAAAAATAAATTGATTTTTAAATGAAACAAACATAAATAAATTTTAATATTACAATAAATAAATAATAATTAAAATATATAGAACATATTTTCTTGGAATAATATATTATTATATAATACTGAATTTTACTCCAAAAATATTTATATGAACAAATTAATATTTTTATGAACGTGTTGGTCTTTAAAGATTTATAATAAATTCATAATCATAATTTTTTGTGTAAAAACTAATTTTTTACCATTCAAATATAAAATTAATTATTTTAAAGAAATAAAAAAAATCAACTAATATTTTGGATATCCAAAAAATTAAATTATGTTCATTTAATAGTATTTATGTTTTAAAATTTATAAATATATTTTTTAATTCAAAAAAAAAGTAACAAAAATATAATTTTATTAAAAAATTAAAACATTTATGCATTTCGTGTTATTCATTCAATTTTCTATGAATTTATAATTAATTTTTTTTATTTTTAACTACATTAGGTATTATTTATGATGTGATTTTTTATCCAATATATCTTATATTATATTTGGTTTATATTTTTCTAGGGAACATTTTTTTAGATGTCGTATTAATTTATGGATAAATGTTTAATAAAAATAGGTTGTTTGAAAATTTATCATGAATAATGAATATGTGCACACACTGTTGATTCTATTATATTTTATTCCAATAATAATATTATTATTTATATTCATTTAAAAATCCAATAATTTCAATTAATAAAACCCTTCAACAGATTTCACTTTTTTTTAAATATGTTTTCTCCAAAATAAATTAATAATAAAATATTATATTCCTTATACCTCTTATAATATATATATATATATTTGAAATATAGTAATATTTAATTGGTTCGAGTTAGAATTCCCACATATCTATGTTTTCATTTCATTTCTTTTATATTTCATCAATTTGATCCATGATGTTTATAAATATAGTAATGGTAATTCAATAGTAAAGGGGACACACTACTGTAACTTAAACCAATTAGGTAAGTGACACAATTTAAATCTCCCCATAAAGATGAGTTTTTATTCTTATATTGAGGTCCTACAAAATGAATTAGAGTGTGAATTTCATTAATATCCTATTTATCAATGTCAATAAAATAAAAAACATCAACTGTATCCATGAATTAATGTATTGGGACACCTGCAACCATGTTCACTTATATGTAAATAAATTTTAGGACAACTTGTACCCATGTACACTTTCTAACACACAAGATGCCAGAAAATATTATTGAGGATCTAATGGGGGTGTGGTGGGAATACGATACCTACTATATTAGTAATATTTGTAAAAAAGTATAATTAAATAGATATTGGAAAATTATAATAAAATGATAACTAGAAATATTCCAATAATATATGTACATTCATGAATTAATGATTTTATAGTTACATGATAAATGAAACACACATAAGGTGATACAAATACTATAGTACAATCTGAATATGAATAAAAATATTAGGTAACCCAACTTTATTAGGCACTGTTCGGACATGTTAGGTACATAGAACCAATTTCTAATCCCAATCATGTCATGTAACTATAAGGGAGAAAACATAGTCCAAACATTCATCTTTGAGTTCTTTTTTGGATTCTGATATTTATACCTCAAATAGTGCGACTAAATGGTAGTTTTCCCCTATTAGTGGTCTGTAATTTATTTACATCCTATGAGTATAAAACATATAGTGTTCTCTATATATTTGTGGAATGAAATAATGGGTAGAAGCATCATGGAATGAAACTTTCTTAAACGTATTAAAACATTCATTGATGTTGTGGAAAAATAATTAGGTCTGAATAATTATGATATATTCCCATGGAATCCATGATAACGAAAAAGAGTTAATACATGGCGTGGGATTCATCATTATAATGGAACGATGGTTATTCGTTGTTTAATATAAATGGTATATTGTATAATATTTCAATCCACACATGATTAGTAATGAATTTTTAATGTTATGTGATTTTATCCATATACATGTTAGTAAAGTTTAATGTGGAATAGTACTATAGTGTTTTCAATTTTTTGTGAATATATATAGAAAAAATATATGTTTCATGAAAGTAAAGTTCTCAAAATCAAGGAAATGGATATGTCTCAAAATTAGTATTTTAAAAATGTTTGGAAAACATCTTAAATGAAAAAATTTAAATTTTATTGTTGATGGAAAATGTATAAATGTATCATATTTTATCATCTTTTGTGGATATGTATAAATTGAAAAATTAGAGGGGCCATGTTTGGTGGTTGTGAAAGATGTTTTCTAAAGTAGCAGTGTTTCACAAAATTTGGATTCTCACTTATAAATAATAAAATGATCATAATCTAATAGATCAATGAGATTGAGAAGATATAATCTATCGACATTAATGAAATACTTTTTCCAAAATATTTATTAAGTGAATAATGGAAATTATAGGAATATAGGTTTCACGAATAGAGTAGATGCTAATTATGTAGAGAAAATTGTTTTTAGAGATGGTTTTCTTTCAAAAAAGGATTATGATTCATAACATATATATGATTTTAAATTTATTATACGATAGTATTTATTTATGTTTTTGATAAAAGAATGTTGTTTCCTGAAAAAAATTAGTTTTAATAAAAATAACCACTTGAATGTAGTTTCACTTGGTAAATGATTTTGTAATGCGATGATGTGTCATATTTGGTCAATAAAATGAATATATAATAATCCAAATGTTCGCGAATTGGGATGTAGAAATGATGTCGATAATGTAGTAAGCCCGCACCCATTACAGTGAAAAAGGGGTAGTTTAAAAAAGTGATCCTAGGTACACAGTGTCCGATCCATAAAATTTTTCTATTGGATGTATTATTGACCATGTGTTACCATAATAGACCATTTGTAATCAATAAAATTATTTTGAGGATTAGTGAATTATTTAATTTATTGACACAACATCAGTGTATATCAACTATACAATCCCTTATAGAAAAAACACGTAAAAATTATTATGTTGTTTTTTTATTTATTCATATGTGTTTTTGATGTTTCAATGATTCCATTAGACATGTTTCATATGGTCCATATAATATGGGGATAAGATACATTTAACAAGATAAAATTGTGGACCGCCTGATTTATGTCGTCCCTATAAAGGTGTTTTGGGGCCCCACAGGTGTTATAATATGGAATATAATATGAATTACATATGAGTTCATGTTTAATTGTGATGTAGAATTCAATTATCCTAAGGTTAGTTCCCCATTTTTTGGATGAATCATCTAGATTTATACGAATAGAATGAGATCCCATACTTGATCTAATCAGATTGATATTCTCTTTTACTCCGTTCAATGGATTCATTATATTGATGTGATAGTAAAATCCATTACGGGTGTATAAAAAATGTTCTTGATGAATATAATTAAGATCATGATGGTTCTACTATAGTTATATGTGATAAAAAATATTTAAACGTGACGAGTTTTCATTTATAAATATCAATGTGTGAGAATATGGAAATAATAAATGAATGTTATAATCATGTGAAAGAGAAAAATATATATATTCCATAGAATAACTTTTTGATAAAAAATGATCCCTTATAACAATAAATGAAATTTATTCAATATAATTATTTATCATATTAGATATATTTGTTTTCATAATGAAGTAATTATCAATTATTTAATCATAATGAAAACCAAGAGATGATATCAAACTCGGTATAATTTGAATAATTTTTTTATTATGGAATGGAATAACTCATATCATTATATGGGTGATTTGTTAATATTCTTGATCACTAGTGAAAAGAGATTTATTTTGAAGGGATCCAAAATTGAGAAGTTAAAGAGATTTCATAGAAATAGAAATAGAATTATTTTATTTCTAATATTAGTGGAATAGGATATGTCGAGGATGAATTCATATATCATGATGTGAGAAAACTCAAGAAAATAATTATTGATTTTGTGGAAATCGTATATATTCTTATATTGAGTTTTTTAATGCATGGATGATTTTTAATTAGGGCACCAAAAAATATATGGTGATTAAATTGAAAAAAAAAATCAAATATAATCCTTAAAGGAGGATTAATGAAAGGAAATGATTGATCCAAAACAAAATCAAATTGGAATAACTTATTTTTGTATAAGGGAAATTATGATTGATTGTTTTTGGAGAATTAAATTTCCATTTAAAATTAATAATCTAAAATATTCCCTAATGTTTATAGTGTAAAATTTTGAACATATGACGGATATAAACGAAAAACCAAAAGATTTTGTTGATATTGAGATCGATTTTATATGTCCATTTGATGACCATGAAATTCATGAAATGAAAATTTAAATTCAAAGATATTGGTTTATATAGTTATCACCTGATGTGGAAATGCTTTAAGAAGAGACTTATTTTATACAAAAAGAGGCTATAAATAATTTGGAAACACATTGTAGACAAAGAATGTTTTTGGAGTTTAAACAAAATAATAAAGAGAATATAAAATTTATCAATGGAATTAAATTGAAAAATTGTTGTAAATCTAATATAGTTGAGAGATATGATAAAGAATTCATTTATATAAGGTGTAAATTGGAAAATAAATCTTGATATCTAATAAAGGTACTAAAATTTGGGTAGGTTCTGAAAACTGGTCTATTAGAAAGAGACAATGATATCTTTAAATGAGTATAATATTCATTGAATAATCAAAGTACAAAATTTATTAGACAATGTTGAATTAGATCATATATAGGACAATGATATTATTGAAATGAGAAGGGCCAAAACAACTTTTAAAATAATTGTGATCTTATATTTTAACGCACAAGGGCATTTGTGGTTTTAATAGAGATATTATCGTCCAAAAAAATATGCTTTTAAATATAATCCTCAATCATCAAGAGATAATACAAAATCTAATGAGCTATATTAATGGAGGTTTCTCATGGATCCATTAATGTGATAAGTTATTTTCTATTATGATATAAATAATTTACGGATTTCTTGGACATGTCTTACCATACAATAAGTTGGCAGTGGTCTGGGTGAATGGGGAAGCACTTAGATGTTAGTAAGGATAATGATACTACATCATTAATCATATAGATGAAAAAAACATATGTTTTAATTAATTTTTATTGTATTGTGAACAAATCCCTTCATTATATGAAATGAGAACTTTTAAATAATATTTACACATTTTAGAGAGAAGTGAAATTATTTTAGGGATGAAAAAACGAACCAAAAAATATATAGTTTCCTTTATAATTTGAAGAAGTGTATGATTCAAATATGATAATTGGGAACATTTTTTAGATTCTATCTTAATATTTAACATGATAAATAATCTCATGGATGGAACTATCGAATATACAAAATTACAGCCTTGTACATATCAAAAACAAAATTATAATGATAGTTTTACATGGAATATTAATTGTTGATTATCATCCCATATGTCATCAAATGAATAATAGATGATAGGTAAAAATGAAAGTGTTGAAACATGAAGGAGCTATGAAAAAATTCATAAATATAACATTCTTTTTTATTAATATGAAATACATTTCACAACAATACCCTCATGATAACAATATCGGTTTAGTACTTGGGAGGCGAGACATTTAATAATCATATTTAGTACAATCTTCATTACCTTAACAATGATTCATTATTTATGGTACCATTTTAGTCACATTAAATATAGGAACTTATATAAAAGCATGGTCTGTAAATAAAAATAATGTTTGTGCTCAGATTCTATGTAAATGAAAACATGGATATATAATCAATATAGGATAATGTGATCAAAATTTTCTGTTAATATATTCATGTGTGTTTTCTCAGTAAAAAGCAACGGTACCAATAAAATATTATATCATAATACTCAATGTAAATTATTTTATAGATTTATGATCAATAAGGTAGTAAAAATAGTTACCATAATTCTACAGTTATTAAATTGGTTTTTGACATCATAACCATAATAAATCGGGATCATATGACTAGTAGAAAACATAATCATGGTTAAGCATAATCTTTTGTGTATAAGATAAATTTGATCATACTCATGTTTCAAAATGTGAAAAAAGAAATTTACATTAATTTCAACATATATTTATATGATCATTTCTTGAATAAATCATAATTAGACATCAATATATGAATATTGATATTTTCAACCATGTCCACGCATAATCTTTTTTGCATCGAGAGAGGTAAAATAAACCAATACCTGAAAATGTAATCAAATATTTCTTTGATCATTAACTCACTAATAATCATAATATTATTTGACATCAATATAAAATTACTGAATGAATTGGAGGGATTTAACAGAGCCAATAATAATACAATAATAAATCATTCATTTTAATGTCACAAGATCATAAACCATTTATCAAATCTTTTTAGCATAACCTGGGGAGAAAATATTCGCATCATAAACAGATCATCCACAGAATCATATATCATCCTAATAATGAATAGTTGTGTTAGCATTAGATCATTCCGTATTAAATAATAATTATCGTCATGAATTTTATTGTTAGCATTATAACATAATCAATCAAACTGTGATATAATTCATGGGGACAACACCCTTTTATTTTGATATCCTATTCATTCTACCGAAATATTCTCAAAATATTTAGGATACTATTGTCACTGAATGAAACATTGAAAACATATAATTTAATCTTTATAAAATTTAATGTTTTTGAAATTTGGAAGATAAATTAATTCCATAATCATTAAAATAAAAAATAATTTAATAACATTAGTAAAAATATAATTTTCAATAAAATTACATTGTTGTTGTTTTTATAATATTATTAAAAAAGTGAAAAATTGAAATAAATAAATTAAGGTATAACTTATCAAACAATTACAATGTTAACATAGTAATAACTGCAAATATTTTGTCTAACAAAAATATAAAAAAAAAATTAAATTATTTAGAGTCCATTGTATAAATTTTAATTTTGAAACATTTATAGAAAGACATATAATATAAGAACAAAAAACAAATGAAAAACTATTTTTAGGAAAACACTTGATTTTTTATTAAAAAAAATTTCACATTGACATAATGAAATTAATTTGCGTCTATGAACAATATTTCAATAAAAACCAACGGTTGGTTTTTTAAAATTTAGAGTATTTCAAAACTAAATTGAAACTTTTTTGAATTCAATATTATGTATAGACTAAAAAATGATTTTTTAACCTGAATAAAATATAACATCTCTTCCAAGATGAAAATATTGGGTTCTTAAATTAATTATAATTATTAATAAAAAGACATTTAATTTATTAAAATATATATATTATATAAAACAATACATCTAATATGATAATGGTAATTTTTAGAATGGTTATAAATCCAACCATGGTTTTAGACTAATTTTACCTCATTTACCGAGGAGAGAAATATTTAGTTTGGTTTGTGATTGTATGGATGAAAATTTGTTTTCATTAAAAATTGCATTGTAATATATAATTACATTTTAAAACTTAATAAAAAAGTTAATTGATTCTAAATAACATAAATAAATTATTAATAATTGAAATGATCTAATTTGACATTGATGCAACTTTATAATAAATATTTTCTCCATAGTATTTCTTAACGAAGAGATTAGCTTTGAAAATGAATTATTTTTCAATATTCATTATAAAGTCAATATTTTTAGAAAAATAAAAAACAAGTCTACATATGAAAACATTGATTTATTGGATAAAAATATTATATATGTTTTATCAAATTAATTTTCAAATAATGGTATAAATTAATTTTATATTTTTTTACAAATAATATAAAACTATTTTTTTGTTAAAAAACTATTTTTGAATAACAAAATAATTTAACTGAAATTTGTGAAATTTTAAATAAATTTATTTACATTAAAAAAGTATTTATGAATATTTTTCATAATTTTTCAATTCATATTCATAATAAAAATTATATTTAATCTTATAAGCGACACATTTCAATTATAATTTTTAAATAATTGTTTATATGATGTAAATGTTGTAATTAAAGAATGATATTATAGAAATAAAATTTATTTGATGAAAAATATAACATTAAATATTTTGGGGTTAAATTATTCCCACCATATTATATTTTTTTCCTAACTAATTATTTTCCTCCAATTCAAAAAAAAAATATCGATACTTCTACATTATCACCTTCTCAGGTTCCCATATTGAGTCCATTAATTTGTAGTTTTTCCATAAACAATTGATATGGGGAGTGTTCTTGTTTCATATAAAATTATCTCTATGATACAGAATATTAAAAAAATCATCACATGTGTGATCTTGATCTTGATAAATATATTGTGAGATCATTATATGTGAATGATCAACTATGTACTTGCACAAGAGATATATATTGAATACAAATTATCTTGAGAGAGTTTTGAATAAAGTAGAAAATAATATTATACCATCTAAATGTAATCAATAATATCCAATATGTTAATATATATATATATGTATCTTCATTCCATTCATTTTAAATATCACTACCTTCTACAAATGATATATTTTTACGTATAACTTTTCTCTAACATTGATCTCTACAAATTATGGCTGACAGTATACATAAATTTTATTTCAAAAATGAGTTACCCGTATGTTTGAAAAAACGGTTCAAACCCTATATTTCTTATCCCTAGACGACTTTGGTCTCAAAATATTTTTATCCTACATTATCCTAACGTTAAATAAATCTACATTTTATTCCATATGTGGATTCATATAGATCCACCAAAATTCATGAGTGAAATATATTGGTTTATGAAAACCATAATATAAGAAGTTGTTGATCAAAAAACAATTGAAATATATAGAAAATAATATTAATATATTTTAAAAAATATTAATGGTCCCATATTACGTACTATCTAACAGTTAATGAAAATATGTAATGACTCACTAGTCATAATCATGGGTTTGGTTGAATAGTTCCCCACAATTTTGATATAATCCTTTGATCATGATCAATTACTATATAATAGGGTAGTGAAAACATCTATACAAATTAATTAATTTACAATATATAAATTATATCATAGATCAATGTACTCTGATATAATTGATTCTTACTAACATCGTAAGGTGATCAACTAAAACTAAAATACCATTAAGGCATTTAAACATATTGTGGAGTCTGATGAAAAAATACACGGTCATGTTTTCTCATTTCTAATATAGTATTCCTAATAGTTATAATATCACCAAAGACATGTAACTATAATCATTACCATGATGGCAGTCTATCACTTGAGAAACATACAATGAAATATGTATTTTTATAGTCTCTCAGAAGAAATAATTTCTAAAATCGTACACATCTATCCATAACCAAGATGAAAAAATAACAATCAACTTAAATTCATCCCACAAATATTTACTCCAATAATTGTATTCTATGACACCTGGCTTATTCATAAACCTTATCATTCCTTCATATATGTTTTCTACTTATAAAAATTTCTCACCATCATTTCAAGTTCTCTTTCTCAATTAGATGAATCATTAAACTTGAAACGTATATATGTAAAAATATTCATATTAGAATGAATGTATATATCATATTTTCTAATAATTTTTAGTTTTATTTTTGAAAATAAAAAGATAATTATTAAATTTATTTTAGTCTACTACATGCAGATACATGAATAATCCTTCTGACTTAGAGCATCTTTAAACTTATTCTCCATCCTTTTGATGTAATGTAATGAGAAATCACAATCACTAATAAATAAAAACAACATCTTATAGCTCATATTCAACTCTTTAGGACTTAATATATACTAAATTACATAATGAAATATATATATATATATATATGTCGAACTAATAACCAAAAAAATAATTCCTTCATTTCATTTAGGAAAATATTTAATTCTAATATCTCTTAATCATGATTTAGGTAATTTTTCTCATGTATTATTAATTTTCATGTGGCATTTTATCTCAATGTATCATACAATATTAGCATATACAGTAGTCACAAATTTTATAAGTCATTATTGATCACAAACCCATATCTGATATAGTGTATTGTGGGGAAAAGTTAACTAATTAATCATAAAGTCAATTTCATGACATTTTCCTCAAAATCCTATACCCAATAAAGCATAACCGCCCAACACAGTCAACATAGGTAGTGGATTTGATAGTCATATGTAATATCCAAAAATATGTTGTTAATTTCAATCCAACACATGAAAATTAAACATCGCAGTAACTGGTGTTGGTATCATACGTTTCACAGTGTCTTCTATTGTTGAAGGATAAAATGAAATAACATCAATTAATATTATTTAACCCATGAATGAAATATTATATATAGATAATTAATAAATTAATAAATATTAATACAACTTATCCATCATTAATCCCATTAAACCAATTCTAAAATGATCTTTATTCTGATCCATGATTTATGAATATTTTAAAATATCACCTATAGAGGATTAAATGAAACTATTAATGTAATATCTAAATATTCAATACATTAAATCATTTATTATATAATGGGAATTCTTATGTCTAAATTTAATATATAGAAATTCATAAATCACATACCACCAATGGATGGGTGTATGGTCTATATTCTTCTTCATTATACTTAATTAATGATATCATAAATGATGATCAATCACAGATATTTAGTGATGCCCTCATAGATAATCAGTACATTTAACAACATGGGGAAGATGATTCTTTTTTTATAATAATATGATCATGTTCCCGATAAAAAATGAAAATATATATTCACATATATTTTATTATAATATATTGAAATGTAACACCATATGGTGACACATTAGTTAATATCAATCTATTATCAGGATTCTCCTACAGTTTATTTTTAAATTCCCACAACACAATTTGGGATATTCCTTTAGAATTATTTTAAATGGGGATACCACCATGAATGAATTATATTAAAAAACAAATTAATGAATTAGAAGTAGACAAGGAAACTATCCTAGAATGACATATTAATACACATGTATAATAAGAATGTCCTAATGGTTGGATTTCCCATTAACTATTTGAGATAAACACCCTTCATGATAATTAAATAATACCCCCATGATTGAGGTAATATCTATTAGATCTATATATACATCCATGCACCAAATGACGATCTTAGGTTTGTTTAGAATAAAAAATGTGAGATCCCTTCAATGTTAATTGATATGGAATCTATAGAGATAGAAAAAATAAAATACCAAAATTATAGCAAATTACTGTATAGGGGTAATTAAAATATATCCAAGAAGAAAATTTCAAAAAACAGATATCGGCAATTATTAGTAATCCTTAGATGTTATTATTATACGCTAAGAAACATTGAATAATAAATCCATATCTAATCATTTAGTTTTTCACATGACACATTTAAAAATAATAATAATAATTAGTTATAACATCCATTATAAAATAAAAAAATGTAATTTATATAGTGGTTGAATGCATAAATTTTATCATATCAATCTCCAATACCACTATAGTAGTGACATAAAAGTAATTTCCATTATACCTTTTCATTTGGTGTTATTGAGTCCCGTTAAAATCAATATATATTGTATTATGGAGGTAAATCACTTAATTCAAAATATAACAACATCAAAATCATTAGTCATCATTTAATGGATCCTAATTATCCTCTGAATCATTTTCATTCCATTTCATCGACCATATAAAATTATTTCATGGATATTCACCCCATTCACATTTGAATCATTTAGTATTTCAAATCTAAAAATTTCCCAAATTCATTCCCTCATATTTTGGGAATGTAAAAAGATAACATTTCATTACTCCTGGATATTTACCTTTCATGATTCTTGGAAGATAAAATATTATTATATTGTCGGTAATTCCATGAAAATAATTATAGTTCCCACTTTCTATTTCTATCAGATAATAACATTGAATGATTATATCATATTATCCAAAGACTCAAATAGATAGATCTTTTTGGGGACCTCAATCTGGGATAATAAATAATTGATCAATTTTTTTGGGCTACCTGGATTTTAAAATATTGAATAATACTGTTAAAATATTGTAATTTTATTCGTCATTGTAACAATGGATTAATCAACTCTATATTTATAACACAGAATATAAATTTCCATCGTAGTATGAAGAGCTCAATGAATTTATTTATTTGAGAAATAGATGAAAAATACTCTCATTAATTGGATAATATTTCCTTGTCATTCAATGTCTTAATTATACATGACCACCATTGATAATCCTCCTCTTCCTTATGGTAAATTAGAAATACATATTTCTTAGGGTCTAAAATCAGATGAACAAAAATCTATTTTTCATCGTATTGATACAATTCTCGACAACTAGTGGATAACCAAACCATTACAAGGATAATGAACATTTATCATAAAATAATCAATTGAATATTTCTTCCACATTATTTCATTCATTATAAATTTTTTTTTTACATTATCATTCATATCTTGAGATATTAGAGTTATCATATTTTAATAGTATTACATCTCATCTCTAATGCCATTGTGATACACATGAGGATGGTCATTTCATTGACCACAACATTCATTTTTAAAAAACAATTTAAACATCCATCCACTGACTAAAAAATTAAATATATTTTAATAATTTATATACATAAATTTTAGTGTAAATCATATATTCATGAATTTATTCTCATGAGATGTCCTTAATTACAAAAAATTATTATCATGGAAGTAATGATTAAATTTAACCTAGGTCATCAATTGTCATTATCTTCATAAATCCATCAAAGTGGTTTAAAAAGAAAATTTTTGTAAACACAATAATATCATTTAGGTGTATCAAACGTGGATTATAGTACGGTTTCAATCACTATAAAAAATATTGTTGGAAGATATATCAAAGTGGAACCATTTTTTAGTTATTAACCATAAAAGAATATATACATATAACCCATATCTTGTTTTACAATAAATATATGGATATATTTTTATGAAAAATAAATAATAATTTGGTTAAAATTCCCTTCAAAGGTTATAACAAACATGGACGTATATACCCTGATTTCATAACCTTATTCTAATATTAATTTTTAAATGTTATCAGATCCAAGATTTAGTACAAAATGAATAAATATGAGCACAAAATACGTAAATATTAAATAATATGTTATGAATATTCTATAAATTTCATTATAATATGTGTGAGAGGACCATATTGGTTTCCAATTATTAGATACTATATATATTTATATATATATATTTTATATAAAATCATCTTCATATCAAACCTTATTCATGAAAAGTTCTACCCTTCAAGACTGATATTACATAGAATCTCACATAAATACAAGGGGAAAGAAAACATAAAAATGTTTGAGATCATATGATCAGTTAGTCTAATCATGGATATATCAATCATCACAGGATAATATGACCGTAATTTTAGGATAAAATATTCAATTAAAATTTCTCAACATGAAATATTTATACCAATAAATTCATAGATATTAATATTCAAGATCAAAACATTTCAAGAAGTATTATTAATATGGGTTTAAAAGTGATAATCCTTATTCAAATAATACATAAGATGATTATATCATCACAAGAATAAGAGTCCATAATCTTCTTAAAATAGATAAAAACAATCATGTTCATGAACAATCATGTGAGTATAATAATAAATCAATAATACTCTTGCATGAAATTTTCAACAATGCTATTCAAAATAATTTTCATGAATATTCATATGATCATAGATAGAATCAATTATATTCATAAATAATGATAGGAAAAAACTATCATTAACCTATCTATATTTAATATTGTGATCATAACTATAAATAAAAGATAATTATAAATCAAAATCTGAACAATGTTATTTGGAATAATGTCCATGATAATCATCACCACTGGACGAGACATCAATATGACATTATTACAAGTATTTTTGGTATATAAAAGGCCAATACACAATATAATTTTAATTAAATCATATAAAATTATGTAGATAATAAAATAGTCATCAAATATTCAAAATAAATGTGTAGAATATAAATGGGTTCTTTAAATTTTTTTTAACCGTAACAATAGAAAATATAGAGAAAATATTAATATTGTATAATGGGATTATATCCCTAGTAATGGAAAGTAACTTCAGTGGATGTTATCACATATAAAAAAAATTCTACAGATCTATTGAATAATTATTGAGGAAAAGAATAATTCATTTTTTAAATACTTAATTAAAAACAAAATATTTTAAAAATGATTCAGCACAAAATTATCTTTGAAAAGAAAAATAAGAACATATAATAAAAAAACAAAAACATGGAATGATCCGATTAGAATGAAATATCTATGACATCATAATTTTAACACCCCATTCGTCCTCCTTCTATAGTGTGTTTCCCTTCGAATAATTCAGTACCTTGAATTGTAAAGAACATAGAGGTTTAATACACCATGACCTATCAAACAGGCCACTATGAATAGTAATACCCACTTTTTAATCTTTTCTAATTTTTGATTTCTGAAATTCAAAATTAGAATTTGGTGAATTTATTGTTATTTTTTTTAAAACATTCAACTTTTGATGAATAGTGAAAACCAGTGCGTTATTGATTAAAATCGACTTTTATTTAAATAATTATTTATTTTATTAATTTTAATTACAAATAGATACATGATACCTATATTATTTAAATGTAATTCAATGTATTAATTTTTATAATAAAATTATATGTATAAAACTTTATAGAACTTTTTACCGTCTGTTACCCACCTACTAGGAGATTTTGCAAATTTGTATAAAAAATAATTTTTCAGCATCTTTGAGTTGAATTTCGAAATTCCGAGAGACAATGTTGCAATAGTAATTAAAATTTGGTTTAATAAGATGAAAATATTTATGTATTAATTGTATCTTTTGACTCTTATTTACCACAACTAAAAATAAATAGAAAAATTAATGGTGAATGTAATATTATAATTAACCTAACCGATGTTATAATTCTATTGGATATGTTTAGCTTGACCAAACACAACCTTAGGAATAAAATATGATCCTTTTAGAACACTTGGATTAGATTAAGACATTTATTATTATTTTATTTAAAGAAGAGTTAAAATTGTAAAGTTAAATGTTTAAGAACAAAACCATTTTTTATATATGGCTAAGCATAAGATAAATTAGACTATAAATATTCATTAGTAATAAAAAATTATTTCTACATATTTTTATTTTATTTATAATTTTTATAAATTATATATGTAAATTTATTTATGACACAATGTTGATGCATTAATTACAATATCAATGAAAGCTGAAAATAATTTGTATTATAAATATCCAAATAGATGTAATTAGATACATTTGATGAATTACACAATTTTATATGTTAATATGACCTATTAGGGTTGATTAAATAATTTTTTTGAAAGTAATAAAGTTGTTATGATTTTCACATAATCCAAATACTAAATAGTGTCAAATTTGACATAAATGTGTTTTTTAAAAAATACAATATTATTGGTAGATATAATATAACTAAAAATATATGGTTCATCCAAAAGACTTAAATAAGGATATAGATATATATATATCAATAATTAACTACATGGGGTTCTCTTTGATTTTTTTTCTGTATTTACTATTTATTATATCAATATAACAACACTTGGTAAATGTTTAACAATTTAAACACGAGTTATATCTAATAGATGAGGATAATATGGTGACCTAAACCTGTCTAAAACATATTGGTTGGGAGGATTTTTACCATCCCATACATAGCCTCGAAATAAATCATTTTGGATCCATTATAAGGCCAAGAAAATTGTATAATAAACTAATATTTCAATCCTATCCTAAAGTGACCCTCACATCTCTTATAAAAGGGGAATTCCACATATCTCAAAATCACACCTCAAATCCAGTTGGATTAGCGAACCCCTTCCATAATATCCTTCCAACTTCCCTCACTAAAACCTAGAAACCTTACATTGATAATAAATCCAACCTAAAGAGCCCTTCAGATCAACTCAAATGGATTCACCCGAAGAAGAGGTAATAATTTAACCACCATCTGTCATGTTGTTTTCGTCTTCCACATCCTCTTTATCTGTTGTTTCCATACGAAAATAATAACTCAAGTAAATTCTACATAAAATTATGTTATTATAAATATGCTAAAACCATATTCATTCTTCTATTAATCCTATAAAATACAAAGTCTCTATACGTGCGTACGTACGGCTTACCATCTATACGTCGTAGTGTAGTTTGTTATTCAAATACTTCATTATTTGGATGGGTATAATAATGAGTATAACAGATGTAAATAAAAAAATGTAACATGTTAATGATTCTGTATATATGATATACCATCTAATTATATACGATTTCAATATCAAGAGATTGATATTTTCTCCCTTGCATATGTACGGTTTACCATCTCCACGACACAATTTGATGTCATTCCCCATCGTAACCATTCAAAACTAATTTTAACTTAATTATTAAGAATAATTTTTACATACATGATATCATTTTGTATATGAATAAGATACATCATATCTATAACAAAAATGACTTTCGTAATAATTCATATAATGGAAAAGGAGGCAGTTAACACATGGAACGATGAAAATACAGAAATAAAATTAACAAAGCAATATTAGAAGATCATATATGAAATCATATTAATGTATATGTTTCATGAAATAATTAAATAAATATGATTTTACCAGTATTAATAAGGTTAACCTACACTCGACCATGTAAATGTATAAGGTATGGGTTAATTTCACAATCAATTTATTATCTGAGGTTGTCTATACGTGAGTATCTACTAGGACATCTTTATCATCAACATCTGCGTTTTCAAAAAACGTCATGGAAATTAATTTTATCAATTTAGTAGACTATGGGTTAATTTTATTTACACCATTATTTGACAATATATGTCTTGAAAGGAATCTTCCTTTCATTTTCAATACAAGGTAATTTATGACATTTTCGAAAATTTTTAGGAATGAATGCCTTTTTAACTTATACGGTGGGTGCGACTATTTTCCACCATTTTAACTTTATCGATGCTTCTCATACTATATTATAAGAATATATTCAAAATAAAAGTATTCTTTTATATTTATATGATTCTTAAATTATTTCAAAATAGAAATAGATATTTCTCTCTAATAGTTTTGATTTCATTTATGTCCACATCCTTTGATAAATTTTACACTTGTTTGAAGTTAAATTATTATGATACCAATCATAAATTTTTTATTTATGGTTTTGTGATATTTTGACTGTGGATGTGTTATTTTTACTCCTTTCATGGTTTATAGTTAACATTTTGACATTTAATATGCTAGTTTTAATACGACTATTTATATTATGTTTCATCTTTTTCATAGGAGGAATGTATTGGACTTAGTAATTGGCGGGTGGAGCCTGCTATATCTCCTCGGTGCATCGATAGGTCTCATGATACAATTACATGTATAATTTTTCATTGCCTTTCCCAATATAATATATGGTTTTGGTCGAGGCCTTAATCATTTTTAGACGTCTTGGCTGAGGCCTGGATGAAATGTTTCACAATGTCCCTCATTATATATTCCCTCATTATCAAAATAATATTGATGGCTCTTATGGTAATTTGACTAGTAGAGTACCCATTTTTTTTGGAATTATTTACTCTACTCATTTTGATGCCATAAAGTGTTCATGTTTAATATTTGTAAAGGCACGTGTTTTCAATTATTCACCATGTCTTGTGATTTTGTTATCTTCCGGAGTATTACTTACTCTTACTAAGCATTTGAGCTCACCCATTTTATATGTATCAATTTCCCAGGATATGAAGATGTTTATTATTAGTGAATGAATGTCATAATTTTTGAGCCTTGGATGTTTTTAATTTAATAAATTAGTGTTCTCTTTCATTTCAAGTTGTAATGTCGAACTTAGGTATCTATATTGTGTCAAATAATACTAATCTGATCAGTCAATCCGGACATGATTCCTTATATCATGCCAATATTATGTAATAAGGCACCGACTCTAGGTAACTCGGGTCAGGGTGTTGCAGTTGGTATTAGAGAAATTTTAGTGCACAACCTAGAAACTAGATTTAGAAATTCTCTGATTAGAGAACACTACCCTAAGATAGACATTGTGGATTGGTATAGAATAACTTCTTATAATTTTTGTAATGTAGAGATTTTGTGAGTTTTGCATGAAATACATATCTGTCTGGATAGGAGCAGGTAGAGTTGGCTCCAGAATAAATGTACCAAGGACTAAAACATGAAATTTCTGCTTTGAGCTAGACTCAAACGGGAACGAGTGCACGACAACGGTCCTTACTGGACACTTGGTTACGATAATCTCTGGGGATATGATAAGGGTAATCCACATTTTCATTACAAACCATTATTAAGGATTTATGAGTATATATCACTTCAATGAAATCATTTTTATGATTATTTATTATATCCATAAACTAATAAATATATGTTAAGTGTTTTAGAACTATAGAATTATGTATTACTATTCATACACTAATCTAGTGTTTTCCATTGTATACAAATGGTTCCTAGTGAATGTATTGGAAACTTATCAATGCACATAATACATTTAGATATTTCCTGCATGCTCAAGATAATTATAGTGGCACTAGGGATGAAACAGGTATAAATCACCTTATCACCATACTGGGACAACTCACACAGGTTATGAATAAGTACTTTACCCATATAGAGAACCTTTATCCACATCACGAGGGATTAATGTTATACTGCTTCATGTTGAAACAACCACCAACATTCAATGGGACTACAAATCAATTTTTAGCTATAAAATGTATAAGTTAATTAGATAAAATAGATCATTCATTGGGGAGTATAGAAAGAGAAAAAGTTGTCGTGGCAGTTTATCGACTCACAAGAGAAGGGGATCAATGGTGGTCATTAATTCATAACAAAAAAGAGGATGGAGAAGTACCAAGTATGGAATGAAGGGAGTTTAAAGACCTATTTTTAGAAGAAAAAAACATTCCTCATGACCATTCAGCGGATATAGAAATGCAATTTTTGAGTCGGAGGAAAAAGGTGGCCGAGAATGTCACAAAGAATGAAGCTAAATTTACAAGGTATGTAGGGAATGATTCAGATTATATATTAAACCCAAGAAGTAATAATGGTAATATCTTTTATCGTTTAAAACCCTTTCTCTAACGATCATTAGACTCGCAATCTTTCTCATCATATGATTATATTGTCTCATGGGCTATCAAGACAGAAAAGAAATTCTCATTGTCTTACGACTTCAATGAAAAGCATGAGATGAAGAGATCTTCTGAACACTATGGGAAGTTAAATAAGGAAACATGGAATAAGGGAAGAGTATAATTTCCACCTTGTGATAATTGTTGAAGGAATCACATCGGTGCATATCTAAGAAGAAATCGAGTTTGCTAAAAATGTGGATATAAAGGCCATCTTGGTGGTGATTGTAAGGGGAAGAAGGAAGCATGCAATGTTTAATGATAAAATTTCTAGGAGAAGGGACATTAAGCACATGAATGTCCTAATATCCAAGGAGACATACCTCATAAACGGAAAATGGAGCAAGGCCAATCTTATTTGATCACTACTGCTGAGGTTGAGTTTCTGAATGACTTGGTGGAAGGAAATTTAATGGTTTCATCAAATTTATCTAATGATTTATTGGATTCTAGATAATCAAATTGTTTCATATCTTCCCTATTTTCCAATAAAATTATATATTTTCAATTTGACTTATGAAGGGTATTTTTAGTCAAAAATCCTTCGGGAAGTATACCTGGAACAATGTTTTGTGAATCAGTTCACATTAAGGAATATAAATTGGATTTATTTGCTGATCTCATCATTATACCTATGATTTAATTTGATATAATCCTCAGTATGGATGGGATTTCAGAGCATGATGTGAAAATTTATTTTAAGAAGAAAGAGGTTACAATTTTTTATGATGATAAGGATTACCTTATCTTCTGAGCAGAAATGTCACCATATGATTCTTATCAAGATCCACCCCCAACAACTCAACTAAATTCAATTATTGTGGTGGAAGAGATTGAAATAACTGTGGGTGATGAAAGAAATGTTAAAATAGAAAATGTACCTATTGTATAAGAATATGTAGATGTGTTTTCATAGGATTTACCTAGACATCCACCAGAATGAGAAATTGAGTATTCCATCGACCTAATTCCCGGTTCATGGCCAACAATAAAGACCCCTCATAGAATGTCCACTATGAAATTAGTGGAACTAAATAAAAAAAAGAATAATTGAGTATTAAGGGATTTATTAAACCTATTGACTCTCCATGGGGAGCCATTACACTTTTTGTTATGAAAAAATATAGATCTTTGAGGTTGTTCATTGACTATCGGGATATCAATGCTATAAAAATAATGAACAAGTATCCACTGCCTCAGATTGATGATTTATTTGACCAACTTCATGGAGCTCAATATTTTTCAACGATTGACCATCCATATGGATACCATCAGTTGGGCAAGAAAATGGAAGACATTCAAAAGACAGTTTTTCGAACCATGTATGTGCATTACATGTTTACAGTAATTCCTTTTAGGATGAAAAATGCTCCCTCTATTTTCATGGATCTAATAAATAGTGTTTTCAAGGAATATTATGATGAATTTGAAGTATTATTTGTTGATGATAACTGGGTATGCTCCAAAATCTATGAAGATCATGTAAATCACTTGTGCATTATTCTAATGTCTTTTAGAAGAAATGAATTATATGGGATGTTAATCTGGTGTGAATTATGGCTTTAGGATATTTATTTTCATATCCATATTGTCTCCAAGGAGGGAATCTCTTTTAATCCTTCTATGAAACAATCAATACAAGAATGGCTAGGACCGATGAGTATATACAAGGGATGTAGTTTTACTGGTTTAGGAGGTTATTATCGGTTCTTTACCCAGAATGGTTTCCTATTTGATGACCCATTAAAGAATCTAACACATAAAGGGGATAAATTTTTTTGGAAAAAAAGGTGTGAATAATGTTTTGAAAAACTAATGAGAAGATTTGTCAACTCTCTTATCTGGACTCTACCATCTGGGAATGATGGGTATGTTATTTATAGTGATGCTTCAAAGAAAGGACTTAGTGGTTTCATTATAGGGAATGATAATTTTATTTCCAATGAACCACCATAGAAAAAAATCATGAAAAAAACAATCCCTCTCATGATCTTGAGTTAGAAGCTATAATAATTGCATTGGATATTTAGAGACACTATCTCTATGGTAAAAAATGTGAGTTATAAACCGATCACAAGAGATTCAAGTATATTTTCTTAAAAAATAACTCAACATGAGGCAAAGGAGATGGCTCGAGGTACTCAAAGATTATGATTTCACTATACAATACCACCTGGGGAAGGAAAATATGGTGGAATATTCTTCTAGAATAAAGGATCATGGCGTTTTGAACAAGATGAGAGAATAAAGAGAACCTATTATCATGAATATAGTAAATATAGATATCGGAATAACCATGGAAGGTGAAACCTCAATAATTTTTCAAATGGCATCCAGAAAATCATTAATATAAAGGATTAAGTTTTCTCATACTAATGATGATGAGTTTAAAAAGAAAAAAAATTTTGAATGATGGGAGATTGATTGTCTTCGTATTAGAGAATGGTATTTTGTTATTTGGAAAGAGGATTTGTGTTCCTGAAAAACCTGATGAAAAAAGGAAATTTTTGGATGTTTCTCTTATCTACAATTTCTCAATACACCTTGGATGTCTACGATTTATAGAGATTTGAATGAACAATTTTTTTGGGACAGCATGAATCGATAGATTTATGATTATGTATCTAGATGTATGGTTTTTCAACAAGTGAATGCATGAAGGAAATATCCTAGAGGAGTCATGCAATATCTTCAAAAACCTGAGTGGAAATGGGATGATATTACAGTTGACATTTTCATGGGGAAACCAGATACACCTTGATGGAATGACACAATATGGGTTATTTTTTATCGTCTTACCACATCCACACATTTTCTTTCTATAAGAGAAGATTAATTGAACGTTTAGCATGACTATATAATAAATAAATTGTACGAATTCATGGAGTACCCTTATCAATTATTTCTAATAGTCAACACCATTTTACATCAAGATTATGGAATGGTCTTCAGAAGGAATTGGATAGTGAACTTCATTCGAGCACTGCCTACCACCCTCAAACTGATGGACAATACAAACAGACTATTCAATCCTTAGATGACTTGATGAGATCTTTCTCCCTTGACTTTTAAGGTATGTGGGATCAATATTTGCTTATGGTAGAATTTTCCTATAATAATATATTCCATTCAACTATTCAGATGGAACCATATGAAGAGTTATATAGAAATAGATGATTCACACCAATTTGTTGTGATGATGTTTGTGAAAGAAGACTCATTGGCCCATAACTTGTTTAAGAATCAATGGAAAAGGTAATGATTATCCAAACCCACATCAAAGAAGCTCAAAGTAGTAAAAATATGTATTTCGTTAATTGATGTAATGATTTTGAATTTCATGTAGGTGATCATGTACTCTCGAAGGTATCTCTATGGAAGGGTGTTATACGTTTCATAAAGAAGGGTAAATTGAGTCTTAGGTACATCATACCATTTGAAATTCTAGAATGAATTACAGTTATAACATACCATTTAATAATGCCACTAATTCTCCCAGAGTTCATGTTGTGTTACACGAATCATTTTTGAGAAAATACATGCTATCGACAACACATATACTCAACTCTAGGAAAATTTAACTAGAACTCGATCTTTCATTTTGTGAAGATTCTGTCAAGATTCTCGATTCTAGAAAAAAAGTGTTGAGATACCAGGTGACTCGTCTGGTAATAGTTCTATGGAGAAACCACAAGATGGAAGAGGCATCATGGGAACCTGAGGAACATATGATGAATAACAACCTGAATCTTTTTATGTAGTAGTATTGTAGAAATTTGTAGGACAATATTATTTGAAGGATTTATGAATGTAACACCACAAGCATCCACGATACGTTTTCCTTTTAATAATGTTTTAGCTTGCGTTGTGCACAACTTGTAGTTTTAACACCCCAAGAATAATCAAACTATCGATAATGAATAGTAATACCAACTATTTGAAACGTTTATTAAATATATTTTTCAAAATGGTCATCATTTTTGGATTCGGAATATCAAAATTAGCTTAGGATGGATTTTTTGGTATATTTCTAAAAATATTGAATTTATGATGAATAATGAAAACAATGTGTTATTGTTTAAAATCGACATTTATTTGAATAATTTTTTATTTATTTTATTTTAAGATATAATTGATACATAATACCAATATTAGTTAAATGTAATTAATTGAAGTAATTTTTATAATATAATTAAATGTAGAAAATTTTATTTAACTATTTTCTGTTTTCTACCCATCTTCTAGGAGCATTTGAAAATTTGCCGAGAAAATAATTTTATCACTTCTCTGAGTTGAATTGGAAAAATAATATTATCGCGGTTGAAATCAGTAAGAAAAATGTGGTTCATTAAGATGGAAATATTTTTGGTGAATAGTAAATGATGACTTTTACTTACCAATGTTAAATGTTAGTTGGGTAATTAACGGTACAAATGATATTATAATTACCCTAAAACATGTCCTAATTCTATTGGAAAAGTTTAATTTGACAAAAAACAACCTTAGGAAAAAATATGATCATTTTGGTCCACTTGGATTAGAATATGACATTTATTATTATTTTATATAAATAAGAGTTAAAAGTGTTAAATTCAATGTTTAATAACAAAACCATTTTGAATACATGGTTATACGTAAGATAAACTTGACTATTATAATTAATTATAAATATAATAATATTTTTTAAATAATGGTATTTTATTTATATTCTTTAGACACTATTTAATTAAATTTATTAATGACACAATGATGGTGCAGTAATTATCTTATTAATGAATGATTAAAATTATTGGTATTATAAATATCCAAATAAATGTAATTTTTATAATTTTAATTAATTCCACTAATTTTATAGGTTAATATGACATGTTAGAGTGGATTAAATAAATTTTTTTGATGTAATCATGCTGTTATGGTTTTCACAAAAACCAATTACTAAATAGTGTCCAAATTTACATAAATGAGTTTTATAAAAAATAGTATATTATGGGTTGCTATAATATTACTAAAAATATAAGGATCAGAAAAATGAATTAAAAACAGATATATATATCAATTATTAACCATATGGGGTTCGCATGGATTTTTATATTAAGTTTATTAACCATTTAATTGGAAATTACAATAATACATGGTAAATGTTAACCTATTTAACCATGAGTTAAATCTAAATTATGAGGTTAATATGGTGGCTTTAAACTACCTAAGACCTATTGGTTAAGAGTATTTATACCCTTATTTACATTATACTCTAAATAAAGCCTTTTGGAACCATTATAAAATGAATATGATTGTATAATAAACAAATATTTCAACCCTTTCCTAAAGTGACACTCACCTCTCTTATTAAAGGTTATTTCACCTTCTCTCAAAATCACACTTCCAAAGTCATTTGTCTCAGCTAAGGCCTACCCTGATATTATACCAACATCCCTCACATATAACTAGAGTCCTTACATTGATCATACAGCCAACCGAAGGATACCTTTTCATCAACTCTAAAGGAAATACCCGAAGAAGAGGTTATAATTTCACCACCCTTTTTCAAGTTCTTATCATCATCCACTTCCTCTATCTTGGTTTTCTCAATACAAAAATAATAACTCGAGTATCATATACATACAATAATGTTATTATAAATATCATACAACCATATTCATTATTCTATCCAACCTAGAAATGAAAAAGTCACCATACAAACGTACGTACAACATATCGTCGCCACATCGTACTATAGTTTGTTATACAAACACATCATTATTTGGATGGGTTTAATAAGGATTAAAAATTACGTAAATAATAATTATAACATGTTAATGATTCTTTATATATGATATACCATCAAATTATTTACAATTTCAACATCAAATGACTGATATTGTCGATTGTGCATACGTATGGCTAACCGTCTCCACGACGCGATGAGATATAATTCTCCATCGTAACCATTCATGACTAATTTTCATTTGATGATTAAAAATAATCTTTAAAGACATGATATAATTCTTGATATGAAGAAGATACATCCTATCCATAAAAATTATGACTTACCTAACAATTTATATAAAAAAGGAGAATCAGTTAACACCTGAATCAATGATAGTACTGAAATGTCATTATTGAAGCAATATTAAGAAGATCATATATGATATTTTATTAATTTATATGGATCTTTAATAATTTAATAATATTTGTATCACCATTATACAGGAGTTTAACCAACCCTGAGCCAAGGAGATGTATATGCTAAGGGATAATTTCATAATCCCTTTATTATCTGATGTTGTTTATACGTGAGTATCTATTGGGACCTCTTTATCATCCACATCCATTTTGTCATAAAAATTCATTTCAAAACATTTTTAGTGTTTTATAGACTATTTTATAAAGTAGTATATAACCTTATTTGACCTTATATTATTTAAAAGGAATCTTTTCGTTGTTTTCTATACAAGGTACTTTATGACCTTTTCGACAAAATTAAGGTAAGAATGACTTTTATAACTTATTCGGTGGGTGCGGATTTTTCCTCTATTATATCATTGTTGAAGCTTCCCTTACAATCTTATAATAACTTTTTCAATATAAATGTTATATTTTATAATTATGGGACCCTTAAATGATTTCAAAATAGAAATGGATATTTCTCTCAAATAGATTTTATTTTATCAATGTCGATGTCCTTTGATAAATTTTAACCTTGTTTGAAGTTTATTTTTTATGATTCAAATCTTCCATATTGAATTTAAGGTCTTATGATATGTTTTATTTTGGATGCGTTATTTTTATTCCATTCTTTGTTTATGGTTAAAGTATTTACATTTCATATTCTAGTTTTAATACGAATGTTTATGTCATGATTCAACCTTCTAATACGAGGAATGTATAAAACATGGAAAGTGATAGCTGGAGACCAATATAGCTCCTCAGTGAATCAGTAGGTGTCATGAGACAATTGGATGAGGAATTGGTTGTGGCCTTTCACAATTTGATATATTTTTTGGGCCGTGGCCTTAATCATTTTTAGACGTCTTGGCCGACGCCTTGACAAAATGTTACAGAATCTCCTGCATTATACATTCCCTAATTTTGAAAATAATATTGATGGTTCATGTGGTTATTCGACTAGTAAAATACCCATGATTTTTTTATTACATAATTTTTTACTCAACTCATATTCCTACCATAATGTGTTCGTGTTTATTATTTGTAAATCCATGTGTTTTCAATTATTCACCATGCCTCATGTTTATTTTATCTTCCGTTGTATTCCTTACATTTACTACGCATTTGAGCTCACACATTTCTTATGATTCATTTTCCCATGATATGAAAAAGTTTTTTATGAGTGAATTGTGTGAATTATCTAGAATTCTTGGTTGTTTCTAATGGAATAATTCAACGTTGTATTTATTTTAAAGATGTAATATTGAACATATGCATGTATCTAGATTCCAATAATACTAATCTGGCCGGTCTTTTGGGACATGCTTTTTTATCATTCCAATGTAATGTATTAATGCTCTGAATCTAGTAAACTAGGTTTGGGGTGTTACAATAATCTTTAAAATAATGTTTCTTATCACACCATCAATAAAAGATACTGTGTTCAATAAATGACTAGTATATTCTTTATAAATATTTTTAAAATTAAATCATGGTTGGCATGATTTTAATATATAATAAAAGATTTTTATAACATTTTCAATAACAACTTAATAAAATTCATTATAAAAATTAAATTTATTTCCCACCAAAAAAATATCTATATTTATATAATTTCATAAAATCATTTTAATACATTTTGTGTGCGAGAAGAAAATGGTACTGAAAAAATATTCATAAAATAACCAGTGGAGAATATTTATGATACAATTATATCATATAAAAGTAATATCATTTCCAAAATATAAATTTATAAATATAAAATATTAATTAAAATGATAGTGTAATGAAAATCACTTATCTTTTCCCTCTTACATCATCATACATGTTTAAATTTCATATTCCTCAGTAGTACTCCAATAGATCAATTATGTATGACACTTGTTTTAGTCATTTAAAAATAATTTAACCTCCAAATAATAGATAGTTATTTTTAATATTTAATTATTTAGGTTTTGGTCATTCTTTACGGATCAATGTGGTTTAACTAAGATAAATGAAATGTATCCATTTATAAGGTGTGGAGTGGATGCATATAGAATTTCATAAATGATTTAATAATATATAATTCATTGTCAAGTCATGTTAAACCACAAAACATAAAATTATAATTTGAAATGTTATATAGTTCTTATAATATCAATTAATAAAATTTATACATGTGTTGAGTACATTTAATCATTATCTCCCTATTATTCCACGTTAAACTCAACATAACCATGATCATGATAACACAACTATTTATAATGATAACATAATTACAAGAAAAAATATTTTGAGAAATGACTCACTAAATTTACATATTGATACAAAATTCTAATTACATTTTATTATTTTTAAAATCTATTGGAGGAATAAATTATTTTTAATATTGGAAGACAAAATTCATGATAACGTATTTTAATCAAAATAAATAATTTAATGGTAAAAATTATTTTAAAATGAAATAATGTATTCAATTTTATTGTAAGAAATTTAATATGATAAATGATAGACTATTAATGGTTTTTATACCTCAGGAGAAATGAAAAACTGAATGTAGTCATCCAAAAAATGCATTAAATTTAAGGACATAATATTACTTTTTAATTCAAATAAAATATAAATTATCTTCACAAAAGTCATGATGGGTTTCCAAATTAAAAATAATTGTTTCAATAAATAATTTATCTTCCTAAAAATATATTTGGATAACTATAACACATCCAATAGGATAAATTTAAGTGTTAGATTGACCATAAATCTTAAACCCCTAGGTGGAAACAATTTTACCTGTTTTTGAGAGGTGAAAATATTTTACTATTAATATTATTCATAATGATATAAAATTTTTCAATCCTTTTAAATTTATATTATTTATGATAATTTAAAATATGGATAGAATTTAATAAAATAAATTCACAGGCATTATAAAATATAATTCAATAATAAAATATTTACAATGGGAAGAAAAGTGGGTTTTCAAAATAAATAATAAATATTTATTGTTTTATTACTAAAAATAAAAATGTGAAATTTATTTTCATTACATTTATATAATTATTCTTATTATATGTGAACTAATGAAAAATTGAAACCATTATATATATATATATTGATCTTTTAAATTATATGGAACAGAGAGATAATTATTTATAAATATAAGTACATGTTGTTATTAAATTTATAGTCAATCATTTTGGAATGAAACCCATAATTTCTCTTCATAGATAATATTGAAATGTGAATTTCAAAATAATATCATTTTAAAAAATTTAATATAAAAAATTAGATAAATCAATTTTAAAATTTTGTTTCAAAAATAATTTTTTTTATTCAAATGTATTTTTAGAGTATAATATTATCTTACTGAATATTATATAATTAATTATCAATTCAAATATATTATATAAATTATATATAAATAAAATTAATAATCAATTTATTCCTATTAATATAGATAATTTTAATGGTAATGTTATAATGGTCACATTAAAACAATAACATTCATATATTGGCATGTTTAATTAGACTATTCAGTGCAAACTAAGATACGAAAAATAATTTTTTTAGCTGACATAATTCATTAAATATCATATTTTTAGAATGAAACATTTTTAATCATTAATGATATTATCTTAATGATCAATTTATGTAGAAATACACAATTAATAGGTAAAGTGATAAAGAACCCATTGGTTAACTATATAGATGGTCTACATTATAATCATATGAGTTTGATTAAACTATGAGGATCAATACTAGAAGTGTAATTTAATCAGAATGTATAAACTATAGGAGGTATTTGGTTGTAAATTATGTAATTAAATGATGGGGGATTACTTAAATTTTATATCATGTATTCTTTAATAAACATGTTTCATAAATATTGTTGTGGAAAACCACATTTGGAAACAATGGTTAGGTAAAATTAATCAATCTATCATTAAAGCCTAAAAAATATAATGGTTTGATTTGAAATCACTTATCTATTATGTGATCTTGAAAATTCTTGTCATTATTGCATGTAAGGAAGACTTTTCATGAATATTTTTGAGTTATGGAGAATAATTCTATCAAATATTATTAATATGGTGCACACATATTTCGATGGTGAAATGATTGTGTCTATCATAAAAGGAGAGTGATAGTGAATTATGTCTACTTTTTATTAAAACATATTTTATTGTGTGTTGTTTATGTAGAGTAAAATGGATGTGAATAGATTCATGAAGAGACACCTCCATAGAGTGAATTATACAATTTTCACCATAATCACGAGATTACTATGTAACAATAGAGCATATTAAAATTACATAGATTTTTTAAATTACAAAAAAAATACATGTGAACATGTACGAGGTTTCATTCATGATAACACCTCAAAAAATACGGGTTTAAATGAAAGAAATTAAAAGTGAGTAATGTGGACAAAACTATTCTGATTGAGGGTAGTGTTATTCATCACTAATAGAACAAGGGTATGAATTTTAGGGTGTACACTCAAAATTGGATATGTCTTAGTCTATGACATGAATGAACAACAAACATAATTTAGAAATTATTGAATCCCACAATAATTTATTTTTCCATTTTTATAAATAATTGTTTCATTGAATAAAAATATGAATATCTATGATAGTTTTGTGAGACTAGATATGGGAGAATAATAAATTTATACATATTGAATAATTGATACAATAAATGATATAATAATAAAATTATGATTATTATGTATAGAAATGATCTCATTACCATTGATTTAATGACCCTTCCATTTCTTGGTATGTTCATCATCATGTCCTGTGTTAATGGTTTTTTATTTGTTTACATTTTTCATTAAACATTTATTAATGAATTTTGTTATGATATGGAGAGCCTTTATTTGGGTAAAATGAACAAGATTTCAAGGACTTATTCTTATTTTAATTAATGTAGTAAAGTTATAAATTTATAAAATTGTATTATGAGGGTTTTTTGTGTGTTTGGATGGCTTAAGAGAATGTTCAGGCTCTTTCACAGAAGTTGGGATAAAAACTCTCTAGTGAAAAATTACATGCATCTTATATGATACACAATGTTTAGGATTTTCAATAAAAATTTCATGAACTAGTTCCTAATTTGATGTGGTTACAAACATTTTACCTTGTTCACAATGTGTAATTATTGTTCAGAATAAATATTTACCTATGGTGAAACATATTTCGTCATATCATTTAATTATGAAATACATTACTTGAATGGGTTAAATTATGAGTATTTCAAATATCCAGTTGTTGTATGTGGGTATAATTAATGATTTATTATTCAACATAAAATGTTAAACAAATTATATATATATATATAAATTGTAAATAATTGAATGTAAATTTATTTGTATCCTTTTGTGTCAATTTTTTATGTATTCTAGATTATGGCTACCTACTACGTGAGCTTATAGTTAATAATGAATGCAATAATAATGGTATAAATTTTGTTTACCATGACCTGATATTGCAAGTGGTTTCTTTATATAAAATCTATTTTTAATAAATTATGATATATTTTTATTGGTGATGATAAATTTATGTATAAATTAACATGTAATTGAATAGAAATGGAAGTTTTGAAAATTAACTATTGTGGATTATTCTATGATATTGTGATATCCTTATTGTTATGACTTATTGAGTTGATAATGAAATCTATATAAATAGTTATTTACAACATGATTAAATTCTTATATATTAGGCATTGATCTATTATAGATGTTGAAATTATTATATAGAGTTATTTTATAATTCATATATAATAAAATGCTAATATATAAAAATAATCTCAATGTTTTGTGAAAAAAATTGTAGCAGGATATGTCCGTTTATACATACTGATGTACCTAAATATATTATTATATTCCCAGGAACATATGTTAAACAATTATATATAGTGTTATTCTTAGATGCATAAATTATTATTAAGACAAATTTACAAGGTAGTCAGATTATGTCATAGTTTATTGTTATGGTTGGCATGGTTGTGCTACATGATCAAATTCATCCTTGCATAGTGCCAAATTTTATTTATTCATGTATTTTATTAGTTGGTTAATTAATAAACATAGTTTTACATTAATGAAAAACATATTATTATGATGGTTTTTCATAGATATGGTGGTATAGACATACTGAGTTCTACTCAGTCCCTATTCGGACCACCGTTTAGTACCTGAGAAGATTACATGGATGAAAGTATGTACAAGGGAAAGGGACAGTTTTGTTGTTTATCAAAAAATTGTTCACATGGTGTCGAGATAATAGATTGACATGGGGTTTGGAACCAAGGTCTGTTTATATTATTCATGTTAGTTTATTATTTTTACTGTATTTTTTTACAATTAGATTCATATCATTTTTTCATTAAATGATTCTTCATTATTAGTTTTTTTGTTCACATTTTTTCTTCCTAGTTTTATATTATATTGTTTCTTCTATATACATAACTCTAATTATATTTATTTATATTGAATATTTCAATAAAATATGTAACTCCTTACTATGATGTATATTGACCAAAATATATTCATCACAAACCTGCTGTTAGTCATCACCCTTTGAAAAATGGGGATTCATTCTTGAAATTTCATAACCATCCCATTCATGTAGAGACCCAAAGCTTGACGTACATGGAAATTAAATTACTTTTGAGGAATACTTAATACATAACAAAAAAAGATACACAAGGATTGTAATAGTTTAGTGTATTTGGAAACAAGGAATATAATCTTCTAATCATGTTGAATGTTCTTCAAAAAATCCCATAACAATCTTCCCATTTTTGTTTCCTTACCTAAAACATTTATTTATTTCCTCGGGAAAATAAAAAATAAAAATGGTGAGCTCAAATGCTCCGTAAGGGCAAACATAGAGAACATAAAACAATCAATAAATATTTGAAAGCAAAAATGTGAACATGAAATTTAAACCTCAAAATATTGAGCAAAGACATAAATCGTGGAAGTATGTAAGGAATATATCATAATAGAACATCATCCATGATAAAATATAATGGGAATAAAACATGTAATTGTGGAAACCATTAAGAACATGTTATGATTTCCATAGTATCCAAGGAATTGCGGCCAAGACCATCTTAGTGGACAAAATCCCTTTCTGAATCGAGTTCACTCCTCGTTTCAGTCCTGCTACACTGAATCGGACTAACATACCATTCCATCCATGTCTATCTCATGAGATATAAATCTTTACCCAATGAATTAGAGGGAGATATAGGCCCCACCCATACCATAATGAAATCATTCTTACTTTTTCCACAAAATAATCATACATCATTCATAATAACCCAATAAATAAAATGGGTTTCATAAACATCATCCCATCATCACATAATCCATATAAAATAAATGGATATCATTTCATAATAAATATTTTTAAACCATTTAAATCAGAGAGACATTATACTTGAAACATACACATATGAAATAATGTCATCTTATATGAAAATGGTTTTGATAAAACACTTGAAATGAATTCTTGAGGAAAATATCCTTTCTTCTTCAAAATCATTTTCTTTTCACAGAATTCCATTTAATTTTAAAGGAAAATGATTTTTTTTGAAAATAACAATGAAATAGTGTAGAATAATATTTATGTAAATAAGTCATTATGAAATTGTAAAAATCCATTCATGTCGTATAAGTTAAAAAATAACATTCTTCTTGTACTTTTGTCAGAAAAGCCAAAAAGTACCTCGTATTGTAAACAAAAGAAAGATTCCTTCCATACAATGTGGTAAAAGTAGAAAACTGTTAAAATGACTTTAAACATCCATGGAAGAAAATTAATCATTTTATGAAAACATTTTGAGAACAAATGGACATGGATAATAATCATAACCCCAGTAAATACTTACGAATAAACAATCTCGGATAAGAATGAGATTGGAATAATTATCCCTTACCTTCGGTCCGATATGCTTCGTATGTATCTGAACCTCCTGTATAATGATTTATATAATGTCATTGACTTATTACAGAATCATATTCATTTATATGATATCATATATGGTTCACTTGCGACTTTATATTACCCGTTCTTATGTAAATTCCATGTTAAAGCAACATTTTGGGTAAAATCGTTTTATTTATCGTACATGTTTGGACTTGTTGTTCGTGATATTATTAATTATAACATGATTTACTTAATTCCAGAATGTAAAACATGATTTATATGTAATATATATTCAGCATATACATATATATATATATGATAGATCGATAAATGGAATGAAATACAACGTTCAAGGAGACGGTAGGCCGTACGTACGCATGAACGTTGTTTTCGTTTCCATAATGAATTGAATGGAATTTAGTATATGACATAAATATATATATAAATAAATCCAGTATCATTATTATGTCTTATATTTCATTAATACTTATTATATATACTTTATAATCACTAATAAATGGATAACATGGAGAATGAATCTTATCGCGTCGTGGAGACTGTAGTCTGTACGTACGCACGAGCGATGATATCATTCTCATGATTGTGGAATTGTATTAGAGTGTATGTATACTATTTCATAATCAATATCACTTTACAATTATCATATATAGTCATTATTTACACCATTATACCCTTCCAAGTGAGGTGGTGGTGGAAAATAGATTAGACCACGGCGTGGAGACAGTATTCTGTACGTACGCACGCACGGTGATTTTTTTTTCCGTAGGATGGATAGATGGTGAAATAGGGTTGTTTCATACTTATAATAACATATCAGTATATTAGGGATACTTCTGTTATTACTTCATAATGAAACAACAAAATAAGAAGAAATATAAGAAGAAATAAATTTGAAATAATCGGTGATGGATATTACCTCTTGTTTGAAGCGCCTCTTTGAGACCTCCTCTTAGGGCACTAAAATTGGGCGTTGAAGAAGACCAGGACCTATAGGATGTTTCAATGGAAGTATAGAAGTGAATTTGGAAGGGTTTGTCCGATCATGAAGGCTCAATGTGGTGTGAGGAAGAGAGGGAGTGTGTGCTCTTTTATAAGGGAGAAGAGGGGCACCTTTAGAATCCTCAAAAATATTAGTTTAATATAAATTCAATCCCCACATAAAAACCACCACAAATGACTAAATTTTAATATTAGATGATATAGGGTTGTAATCTCATCAACCAATAAAATTTAGACATGTTTTTATATTATTTTAAACCTTATCATTTTGATTTATCCTTATTTAATCTATTTAAGTTTATTTGTGGTAATAAAATTATAAATTATAAATGGTTATAAATAATAACTTATGTGTAGTTAATTTTCCATAATTGGATACTATATGACATTTTAGACTATATAAATTTCAATTTATAATTTTTAAATATTTTTGTGATTTTTAAACAATTTTATAATATGTTATTTTCATAAAATAACAATAGTGTCAATTTTGACACTATTCATTTATTTGAATTTAAATAAAATATATACAGAAGAAATGTCTGAAATAAAAGCATGAATAGATTCATAAAAGTTCATATGTATCTATAAAAGTAGTTGAGAACATTAAATAGTCAACATAATATTTATTTTAATATTTTTAAAACCATTTATTTGATATTTTAATTAATAATATAATTTCAACATCACTATTGTGAGATAATTAATGATAATTATTTAATATCTAAAAATTCTAAATAAATTCATATGATGTAGATAATTGTATTAGATTTCTGTAGAATATTCATGTTCAAAGTGTAATTAAATTTATCACTAAATTAAATTTATTATACTTATAAGATTTAAGAAAGTGGCATGTCGTCACTTTCATTGGTTTTAATAATAATCAAATTATTTTAATGGAAAAAAGTCCATTAAATGAATCTAATCCGACCCTTAGGTGATATGGGTCGACCTTTAGTAATCCAATATGATTTTCGTAGGTGTTAAGGTAATTTTATAATATTATATTTACCCTTAATTACCTGATTTACCTATAACTATGGTAAATAAAATTTACCATAGTTACTATTCATAATACCCAAAAAAAGTAGCCTATTAACATAATTTGGACCCACTGATTCCAAATATGGTATTTGTTGTTCTAAATTCAAAACAATAAAGTTGCAAAAATTAATTTAAAATTAATCCCATTGTTAAGAAAACGTGTTTTAAAAGATAAAACATTGCAAAAGATTGAAATGTTTTTACCTAAGAATTCAATGTAAAATTAATGTTAATTCCATAAATTATATTAAATTGTAAAAATATATTCTATTTATAATTTAAAACCATTTAATATTATAATTTATCCATATAAATTATTGCGATGAAAAAAGTTGTTTTTAATTAAAATATAGCGCGTTTTTTATTCATCATCCTATGAATGTTTTCAGAAAAATATAAAAAATTTAACCAAATTAAATTTTTAAATCCTGATTCCAAAGAAGAATTTTATTTTTTCAAATTTATCTTATAAACATATCAAAAACTAGATTTAATGTGGGTGCTCCATCGAAAGGCAGCAAAACTGCATTTTTTTAAATACTTATTTTATGTGAAAAAATAATTTTATTCACATACCATGTTCTAGAAAATTTGTAAGATGAAATAATAATGTTATAACATTCAAAATGTAGGTAATAATATTCATAACGTCTAGTTCATAATAATATTATAACCATATATCGTTGTTTAGTGAAACCCGGTATTGCCTACAACACACGCTATCGAGGAAGGTCGAAATTGCGTGTAATGCAAGCCAAGTCAAGGTTGCGTGTAGTGAAAAACTCTTTTGTTGTTGAGTATAAAAATATTCAACCATATTTAATTTATAAATTGAATATATATATATATATACACTCAATGTTTTGTAGAATAACTACTATCAATCAAACATGAAATTGTGTGTAACACGATCAAAGATTAGTGTTGCGTATTCTGCAAGCTAATAAGGTATTGCGTATAGTGCAAGATAATCTTGTTGTAGCATACAATAGAAGATATGAATGAAATTAAAAAGAATATATCTTATAAAATCACAGGGTGTTACATTTTTCCCCCCTTAAAATGAATTTCTCCGTCAAATTTTTCGGGGTTATAAATGGTTTACTACTTGAAAGTTTATTAGAAACCCACATCGTAAAAAGGAATACCAAAACTTGACTTTAAAAAACTAAATTATGAAATTTAATGGATACCCAAAGTAAATAATCATTAGGTTTCCACATAGTAGAACATAGCTGAAAATATGGATATGGAAGATAAATATATCCATCAACTTATGATGAAGAGTGGTAGAGGACATGGCTATGAAAAATACAACAATCACAAAGCCATAAATTTTTTATGTTCTAAGGTACCATCTGATTCATCGGATATGAGGGAACTGGACATATTTTATGGTTTTCAAGATCATTTCCCTAATGTTGAAGAATTTTCGAATCAAAAGAAATACTTATTATATTTTGGTACAATATCATTGTTGTTCTTCCCATGAGCAATTTCCACATAATCTCATAAATAAAAGAAGTTTAATTTTTCATTAATGAAGTGTTAGAAGATCATGTGGTAGAACGATGGGTCATTATATCTGTTTCAAACAAAAGGTTCGCAAAAGTAATACACATAAGTCCCTCTATGGTGAGATTAATCGTATATGGTTCCAAAAGTGAAATTATACTTCATCTATCATACTGATTAATAACATAAAGCTAGTTTATAATAACTAGGGACTTCCTGTAGGCCAGTGGTAGGCGATGAAGGCATGTCTCCCTTCGGTTGTGGGTTCGATTCCCACAGCATTGTCCGACGTGATGGGTTGCCGCTCGTCCTGTAGGTTGTCCTTTTTGTAAAACTACATTATTATATCATTCCATTAATAATATCGAAAAAGTTCTATCCTTAAACAATACTAACTTATTTCCAACATAATCCATTCCAATCTTTAGTCTTATCCAAAATACTACTATCCAATCTCATATTATTGTGAAAACGATTACTAGAGAGTTCATATAACAAGCATGTTAATACCATCATTGATCCCCATATATCATAAGATATGTCTTGTTGGTCACCTTCCAAACATTCGAAGGTCTTAATCATGTATTCTCTTGAAAATTGAATACCCATTGAACTTTAGTGAATACATGAGTGTTGTCAAAAGTTAACTCTTTCCACATACCAAAATCCCAAAATTCATTATACTCAAACCATGATATCACTTAGTCCTTATAACAATCATGAGCTCATGAATACTATCAAACATCTCATTATCTTATTATCATTTCATTATGTTCATATCATCTAATTTCAATAAAAAAATTCAATCCCTTTTTCATGGTTACCAGAACCATATAATTATTGAAAAACAAAACATAGATATTCCAAAATTCCACTGTACCAAAAATTAGATTCCATGATACTATTTGGAAATACCATTACATAAAAACTTACCCATTACACAACATTATTGTCATACTCAACATCACAAATAGTGATCGTATGAGACTTCCCATTATCCTTTTCCTTAAGAGGTTGCTCACGTTGATCGTCATTAACCCGTGGATTTGGACATTTATTAGCATAATTCCCCATTTCATTACACATGAAGATTTTTAGTGTTGGTGGTGCATTCTCTGCAGTATTTTCTTTATTCACATCATTAGAAACCCTTTTTCCATTACTTAGACACTCAACTGCTCGATGACCTTATTTTCCACACATAAAACATTTTATACTCCCTTTAAGACAATCTCTACCATGCTTATTTCCACACTTTGAGCATAAAGAAACATTCATCTTCTTTTCACCATTATTCTTAGATTTCTCATTAAACTCCATCTTTCGTTTCTTATCAAAAATGTGAGATGGATATGTAACACCCACTTCTACTTCTACCTTGATAGCACAACGAACAATTTCTTCATAGCTACTGAAGTCTCTAATAGCTAATTCCCTTCGAAGACTTGGTTTTATGCCAATGAAGAATCGATCAACTTTAATTTCAGGTTGGATGATAAAACCAGATGCATACCATTCATGTATTGTAAAATTCGCTTCGTATATACCAACAGATTCATCATATTTCTGCTTAATCTCAAGGAACTCCTTTTCCATATTTGTTATAAGAATACGATGGAAGTACTTACTGAAAAACAAGTTCTTGAACTCGTCCCATTCCATGAATTCAATTTCACCATGGGGCCTTGTATTCTTAATTAGATTCCACCACTGGTCTGCATCACCTTCTAAACTATAAATAGCTATAATGACTTTATCATGTTACAAACAATGAAGTATGGAAAATATCTTTTCAATTGTACTGATCCATTTTTTAGCAACATGTGGATTAGAAGACCCATTGAAATAAGGTGGATGTTGCCTAATGATGGACTCAACAGAATATTGTTCCCTCCTCTTCTCATTTGGATGTCCAGAATGATTCATAGCATGTGTAAGTATAGCAATAATATTTTTCACTCCATCTCCCATAACATTATTTTCTTCAGGAGGACAATCATTGCATCATCCATTACATTGATCAACACAGTTCCTTCGGGTTCCAGCCATTGTCGAAAACCCAAAAAGAATAGTGTGAGAGGTGAAAATCATGCTAGGAAAAAAACATAATAAAGTGGGATTACCTTCAATATCTAACATCTTAAGTTTAATTCTAATATCATTAGCACAATTCTAGGACTATAACCTATACATATACTAACCTTAGGGACATCCCTAGACATACCTTAGAAATATCTCTAGGGATCTCACTAATTTTACGCATCATAGTTTCCAAATGTTAACTAAACCATTCCTCTGATACCAACTGTAGAGACCCAAAGATTTACGTACATGGAAATTACATTAATTTTGCAGAATACTTAATACATAACAAAAACAAACACATAAGGATCGTAATAGTTTAGTGTCTTTGGAAACATGGAATATAACCTTCTAATCATGTTGAAAGTTCTTCAACAACTCCCATAACAATCTTCCCCTCTTTGTTTCCTGACCTAAAACCTTTCTTTATTTCCTGGGGAAAATAAAACATCAAAAGGGTGATCTCAAATGCTCATTAAGGGCAATCATATAGAACATAAAACAATCCACAAACATTTGAAAGCAAAAACTTTAACATGAAATTTAAACATCAAAATCATGAGCAAAGACATAAATCATGGAAGTATGTAAGGAATATATCATAATGGAACATAAACCATGATAAAATATAATGGGAATAAAACATGTAATTGTGGAAACCATTCAGTACATTTTATGATTTCCATAGTAGCCAAGGCGTTTCTTCCAAGACCATCTTAGTGGAAAAAGTCCCTTTCTGAATCGAGTTCACTACTCGTTTCAGTCCTGTTACACTAAACCGGATTAACTTACTGTTCCAGCCATTTCAAACTCATGAGATATATATCTTTACCCAATTAATTGGAGGGAGATATAACTCCCACCCATCTCATAATTAAATCATTCTTACTTGTGCCACAAAATAAACATACATCATTCATAATAACCCAATAAATAAAATGGGTTTCATAAACCTCATCCAATTATCACATAATTAATATAAAAGAAATGGATATCATTTCATAATAAAGAAAGTGAAACCATTTAAATCATAGAGACATTATACTTGAAACATAAACATATTATATAATGTCATCTTAGATGAAAAATGGTATTGCTAAAACACTTGAAATGAATTCTTGAGGAAAATATCGTTTCTTCTTCAAATTCATTTTCTTTTCACAGAATGCCATTTAATTTTAAAAGAAAAGGATTTTGTTGAAAATAATCATGAAATATTGTAGAGGAATATTTATGTAAATAAGTCGTTATGAAATTGTAAAAATACATTCATGTCATATAAGTTAAAAAATAACTTTTTCTTGTACTCTTGTCAGAAAAGTCAAAAAGTACGTCGTATGGTAAACAAAAGAATGATTCCATCCATCCGATGAGGTAAAAGTAGAAAAGGGAAAAAATGAATTTAAACATATATGGATGAAATGTAAAAATTTTATGAATTTTATTTAGAACATATGGACATGGATAATAATCATAACCCCAGTAAATACTTACGAATAAACAATCTCAGATAAGAATGAGATTGGAATAATTATCCCTTACCTTGGGTCTGATGTGTTTCTTATGTATCTGAACCTCCTCTATAATGATTTAAATAATGTCATTACCTTATTAAAGAATCATATTCATTGTTATGATATCATATATGGTTCACTTATGACATTATATTACCCATTCTTTTGTAAATTCCATGTTAAAGCATCATTTTGGGTAAAATCGTTTTATTTATCGTACATGTTTGGACTTGTTGTTTTTTATATTATTACTTATAACCTGATTTAATTAATTCCAGAATCTAAAAAATAATTTATATGTAATATATATTCATCATATACATATATATATATGATAGATCGATAAATGGAATGAAATACACTGTTCATGGAGACGGTAGGCCGTACGTACGCATGAACGCTGTTTTCGATTCCTTATTGAATTGAATGGAATTAAGTAGATGACATACATATATATATACATAAATCCAGTATCATTATTATTTCATATAATTCATGATTACATATTATGTATATTTTATAATCATTAATGAATGGTTAACATGGAGAATGAATCTCATCGCGTCATGGTGACGGTAGTCCGTACGTACGCACGAGCGATGATATCATTCCCATGATTGTGGAATTGTATTGGAGTGTATGTATACTATTTCATAATCAATATAACGTTACAATAATCATATATAGTCATTATTTACACCATTATACCGATCCATGTGAGGTGGTGGTGGAAAATAGATTACACCATGGCGTGGAGACGGTATTCCGTACGTACGCATGCGCGGTGATTTCGTTTTCCGTAGAATGGATAGATGGTGAAATAGGTTTTTTTCATACTTATAATAAAATATCAGTATATGAGTAATTCTGATGTTATTACTTCATTATTAAACAAATAAAGAATAATAAATAGAAGAATAAATAATGTTGACAGAATCAGTAACGGACATTACCTCTTCTTTGAAGCGCCTCTTGGAGACCTCCTCCTAGGGCACTAAAATTTGCCTTTGAAGAAGACCACGACCTCTAAGATGTTACTATGGAAGTGTATAAGATAATTGGGCAGGGTTTGGCCGAGCTTGAAGGCTCAATGTGGTGTGAGGAAGAGAGGGAGGAGGTTCACTTTTATAAGGGAGGAGAGGGGCACCGTTGGAATCCTCAAAAATATTAGTTTAATATAAATTCAAAACCCCCATAAAAACCACCAAAAATGACTAATTTCTAAGACGAGAACAGATATGGTTGTAATATCATCAATAAATCAAATTTAGACATGTTTGGATCTTATTTTAAACCTTATCATTTTGATTTATCCTTATTTAAACTATTTATTTTTATTTGTGGTAACAAAATTCTAAATTTTAAATGGTTATAAATAATCACTTCTGTGTTGTTAATTTTCCATAATTGGATATATTATGAGATTGTAGACTATATAAATTTAAATTTATATTTTTTAAATATTTTTGTGATTTTTAAACATTTTTATAATTTTTTTTTCATATAATAACAATAGTGTATATTTTGACAGTATTCATTTATTTTAATTTAAATAAAATATATACAGAAGATATGTTCGAACTAAAAGCTTTAATAGATTCATAAAAGGTCATATGTATCTAGAAAATTAGTGGATAACATTAAATAGTTCATATAATATTTATTTTAATATTTTTAAACCCATTTATTTGATATTTTAATTAATAAAATAATTTCAACATCAATATTGTGTCATAATTAATGATAATTATTTAATCCATAAAAATTATAAATAATATCATATGATGTAGATAATTGTATTAGATTTCTGGATACTATTCATTTTTGAAGTGTCATTATGATTATCACTAAATTAAAATTATTATACTTATAAGATTTAAGAAAGTGACATGTTGTCACTTTCTTTGGTTTTAATAATAATTAAATTATTTTCATGGAAAAAAGTCCATTAAATTAATCTAATACGACCCTTAGGTGATATGGGTTGACTTTTAGTCATCTAATAGGATTTCGTCAGGTGTTACAGTAATTTTATAATTTTATATTTACCCTTAATTACACGATTTACCTTTAATTATGGTAAATAAAATTTACCGTAGTTACTATTCATGATGGCCAAAAATAAAAAGTATCCTATTAACATAATTTTGACCCACTGATTCCAAATATGGAATCCATTTTTATATATTAAATACAAAAAAGTTGAGATAATTAATTTAAAATTAATCCTGTTGTTAAAAAAACGTGTTTTAAAAGTTAAAACATTGCAAAAGATTGAAATGTTTTTACCTATGGATTCAATGTAAAATTAATGTTAATGACATACATTAAATTAAATGGTAAAAATATATTCTATTTATACTTAAAACCCATTCTATATTATAATTTAACCATATAAATTATTGCGGTGAAAAAAGTAGTTTTTAATTAAAATATAGCATGTTTTTACTATTCATAAAAATATGAAATTTATCAAAAAAATATCAAAAATTTATCCGAAGTAAATTTTTTTATCCTGATTCCAAAGAAGAATTTTATTTTTTTCAAATTGAACTTATAAACATCTTAAAATCTAGATTTAATGTCGGTGCACCATCAAAAGGTGGCAAAACTACATTTTTAAAAAAATAATTATTTTACCCGAAAAAATTATTCTGTTCACATACCATGTTCTAGAAAATGTGTAAGATGAAATAATAATGTTATAACATTCAATATGTAGGTAATACTATTCATAATGGCTAGATCATTATTATATTATAACCATATATCTTTTTTAGTGAAACCCAGTATTGCCTACAACACACGCTATCGAGGAAGGTCGCGATTGTGTGTAACGCAAGCCAAGTCAAGGTTGTGTGTAGTGAAAGACCCTTTTGTTGTTTCATATAAAAAATACAACCATATATAATTTATACATTTAATATATATATATATATACACTCAATGTTGTGTAGAATAACTACTATCAAAGAAACATGAAATTGTGTGTAACACGATCCAAGATTAGTGTTGCGTATACTGCAAGCTAATACAGTATTGCGTATAGTGCAAGATAATATTGGTGTAGCATAAAATATAAGATATGAAAGAAATTAAAAGGAATATATCTTATAAAATCTCGAGTTGTTACAATTCAGGCCACATGGGAGAGTGATGATTCAATGGATGTTACAATGTGGTATAAAGATTGGTTTATATTTTTTATTTCATTATTTTTTTAGAAGGGTAGACATGAAATAAGGGTTAGTTATGACATATTAAAAACATTTAAATGGGACTAGATAACTCACATATGGGATAAAATCATTGTTCCCATGGATGGGATTGTTTTAATGGTGTTCTCTTATTTCCGTTGACCTTATTTCACCATGGTTAAATCTCATGTTGTGTGATTTGGTTTCTTTAAGGTTACACTCATGATCCAGTAGGACCCTAGATGAGTATTCATGCATAATTATTGTAATATAGGAATATGTAGTGACATTATTTTTTCATTATAGGAAAATATTTTTTTAATGTATTATATAATTTCCTATATTAATTATAAAATGAGATACATGTTATAACTAATTAATGAATGAAACGAACAAAAATGCCTTTCATAAAAGCTTGTATTAAATGTTTAGATCCACCAGGAGTAGTGGGTTTCTATTTTTTTCATGTGATGTGGATTACCTTTTTTTCATATCTATATTTATTAGATGTATTTTTTATTTTTGATAAAATTCCAAATCGTCTTCTTTGAGATGAGATTCAGGATTGTGGAAATTATAATGCTCCAAAAAGAACAAATTGAGAGCTTCATATAGATCATGAGGAATAGATTGATATTCATATTCTTGAAATAATATTGAGGTTCATTCGATATGTGGAATAGAAGATTCTTTGCACTATGACTTTGATGAATGTGAGGATGAGGGATTTTCAGCTGCAACATCTACCCGTGGTCACTATGGAGGGTTTCCTATAAAAAGATGTGTTCTAGATTGAGATATTCAGAATGATATTCGAGAACTATGAGACACCATCATAGAGGAAAAAAATAATTCTATATATATTCTATAGGGACGTACATAGAATTTGTGGGATATTCTATAAATGATTTTGGAGATAGAGGATTAATCACCAAAGGACTTAAGGATGAGGTTCTTGAAGAACACCTATTTAGGGGAAATGAGGGATTAAATTGTTAACTATTTCATTATTATTAAATCGTAGGAAATTCTAGGTATGGACTATTGTGAACATCTAAACAACCTAGAGCACTTTTCCATATCATATAAAATAATGTAGATCCCAAGGGTCAGAGGGTTTTAAGAGATGATTATCTATGAGATTGGGTCATAATTGAACATATATCATCTATGTATCATTTCTGTGATGATGAATTAGGCACCCATAATGAATTGGAATATGAGAGAGGTATATATTTTTTTAATAGGTAAAACATGATGCTCTTCTTCTATTTTCCAGAAGAACTATTATATTAGTTCTCCCCAGGGTGACAGTGTGTAGAGAAGCTGAAGAAGTGGAAAAGAATATATGGACCATGTTATGTTGTAGTACTATAAGAATATAATTTTTTAATAACGTGGCCTTAGTTATCATACATTCATGACCCTATCTACCAGGGCTCTAGGAGAAACTACCCTTGTCTTCCTTTATTGGCCATGTACTTGAGACTGGTATCGAAAGGCTCAACTAATATGGGTAACCTTTTCATAATGTCATTTTACTCAAATAACCAACCATATTAAATCCAAATTGTATTGAAAAATAATTTAAATATGAAGCATTTTGTCTAATAACCATGGATGAAATACATACAGGGAATAAAAAGGGTAAAATAATTTAAATTGAAAAATATAAGGAAAAATACGGACCCAACATGAAATATTTTCAAACATGTAAAAATTTGAAAAGTATACGAAGAGAGTTAACAACTCTAAATATCCTTGCTCCATCCATTATAAGTTGAACAATTCACCAGCTATCCCTATACTTCACTTTCATATTCACGGACCAATCCATATTTTACGTATGATTTAAAAGATGCAATTAAATATAAAATTGGGGCCAGTATATTATTATGCCATGTATGTGTACATGAATGAAAAATGGGCAGTCGTATGAGAAATGATAAGAATAGATTGCTAAACCCAAATAGAGTGAGAAAAAAACCAAAACACAAATACAGATATATATTTTCTAAAACCAATGAAGCCTAAATTAGAGGTAAATTAGATATCCAACTCACATCCCATCCTCATAAATAGTTTGATTAGTTCCAAGAGGTCCATTAGGGATTCATAGATTCTCATTTGTTTTTCTGAGGAGTCATCCAATACAAAAAACACCTTTCCACAATGTCTCAATGTCGAGGGGCATACTCTCTAGGTAGAAGACACATTTATTGGTACACCAGGAGGGTTACCCCATGTAAACCACAGTGAAACCATTCACTGGCTCCGTGTGAGAGTGTTGTTCATGTAGTTGATTGAGGTCCCATGCCTCATTCAAGTATGATGGTTCTAATATAATAGTATAGTACTCATTCCCTACCCAATAATAGGTATCCACTCTATGGATAGTTTTATTATTAATTCTCATATTAGCTGGAGGGTTATGCTATATCAGTTGATGACTCATGCCCTAACTAGTATGGTATTGCTATTATGGTATAGGTGGAAGTCATTTTCCTTTCCAAGTTGATGCATGCGACTCTAATAGTCTATGACCAATTCCCATTCCCAAAAAGGGGGTGAAAATTTAATATTCGAACGATGATCCATGCCATGCCCAGTTAGAGGTTTCCACATGGATAGTAGATAGTCGATCCATGCAATATCCTTGTAGGGGATCCACCCATATAATTGGTAGAGGACCCATTCCCTAACTCCTTATGAGGGTTCCAGTGTGGATTCCTCTAGTTATCATGCCTCAAAACTACCTTTATCATGCATCCCATAAATAGAATCCCGATAATAATATATCACATCATTTCTCAATATCTAGTGTAAAGGACACCATTAATCTATACAAGAAAAAATTCTATTGGATAATAATTTGATTCTATTTGTGTCCAATAGAAGGATATATGTGATGTATAAGTTTAAATATAATGGTATTAGGGCTTTAATGCTTTTTAGGTGACCCAGACATTGTATGTTCCATCTACATTTCCAACCAAATCCCCTACAAGTATGTAGATTCCTACATTTGTAGCACTATATGGAATATAATGGAACTACATGATGTGACATAGGCATGCATGGTCTTTCCCATTCTTTTAGTCATGTATGTGTAACCATTATTCGGTATGTATACTCATGTTCACAATGTTTCCTCTGACATAGGTTCTTCTAGTGTCCTTTGGGCCATGTATGTGTACCTTGGATATGTCCTAATATTCACTATCAACATGGTTGTGGCTATGTATGAGTACAACTAGAGTAAATTCTTGGTCACATGCACATTTTTCACATGCCTTGTGTATGTCCCACAAGATGTTTGACAAATTTATTGCAAAAAAACACAAGATGATTCTACAAGGTCACTACACTTGGTATGTTCTTCTGATAGGCATTACGTGTGTTATTTATTTTCATATAAGTCAATATTTATTTTCCCACATTCTAGAATTTCATACTCCACCATGGATCTCACCACTAGGATTCCGGAAACTAATATAAATTTACTCACTTTGTCATTTTTATGAATTTGATTTCAAAAAAATTGTTCCATTAATCCATGGGGGTTTGACTTATTCCCCATGGGATTTTTATGCTCAATTTTATATAACCATCCACTTAAGATCCTAGATCAAAGAATAAATTATCCACAACCTTTTGAAAATATAAATAGTCATCTTATTTTCCAATCTATTCATACCATGTGAATCCATGATGATTCATGTGTTGTAATCAGGCTTGGTCTTACCAATAATGATCGAACTAATGCCCAATTGGAAAATTAGAGAAGAAAATGAATAATGACATAGATAAATGTTAAATAAGAAAGGTTCCACAATTATTGGAAATTTTTCCTTTAAGAAAAAAATAGTGGGAATCCTATAGGTGAGAACACCGAATAATAAAATTAAAATTTGTAAATATGAACATGGAATGTGTTTCAATTGATACATCTCAAAGGGAATATATGAACAAACTCAATAAATTTATTTTAATATGGATGAATCCAAAAATTGAGAGTGTTACCTTGATTTGGTAAATAAATATATTAGGAATTCACTCTCTTAAAAATGAGAGAATTCATTTCATTTACTATTCCACAATTCGTTTGGATCTGGTATGTTTTGTGATCGTCTAATTCAGATCCACCGATAAGTGAAGCATGAAAGCTTATCTCAATAGCCCAATAGTTATGTGGACAACCATAGATTAACCCATATCGTACTTTATAATAAATAATTAGGAATATATTATAAAAATTAAATTAATAAACTAATTATTTATTTAATTAAACAAACTTTCCAATGGATTCTTTTTTCTAGATGCCATCGACTAACTTACATTAGATCATGCCTTCGGTAAATTTCTCTATCTGAACTGAAAATTGGTTTCAAGTTGTTTTTCTGATACTCCTTTTTTATGTTATCCAATTTTTAGTATGAAATTATTTTTATGTTATATAACATAAATTTTTTATTTTTATGAAATTATTTCTTGGAACACAGTGCCTCAAAATCACACACAGTCTCGTGGCCTGAATTTTTAAATATTACAGAAAATAATCCAAACTATTAAATGTAAAAAATATAGTCTCTACATAATCTCATAATTCAACAATTTATTCATAAAAATTTAATAACTAAAACAAATCTATGTACGATGATCTCGTATATTGAACTCATGCTCCCTAGAGAAGTCATTGAAGCACCAATAGATACAGAACACATGAACCAAGGGAATAATATATCCACATTATTTTCTTTTATAAATGATACTTGATTCCACCAGTTGATCTATAATTATGGATAAATCCTCAATCTCCATCACTCCCCGGTGGGTGGCATTCATTATGTCATTCCTGAATCTCCTCAGATATGAGAAATGGAATATTTAATTCACCCTCTCCAATTCTCATGGTAGGGTGCAACTATAATCTTCCTCACCAAACCTCTTCAAGATCCTAAATGGCCTAATGAACCACAAGGATTTCATTTCTCCTCAACTGAATCCCTAAAATCCACATTATGGGGAGATAATAAGGAAAATGTTCTCTCTATACAGAAACACCAAGGGACTACAATGTCCATATATGTAAGATTTATTACTAAATTGGGAAGCCCTAATATTCACATGGATGACCTTGACCTTTTCTTTCTTCACCTATACCATGTCTGGAAAAAATGATATTCCTCTCCAATATCATCCCACCATATCTGGGACCAGGAGGGTCTCCCATAATATTATTTAAAATTATTCATACCAATAGAATATTTGATGATACTTTTGTGAGAAAATTATACTAGTGGAAAGTCATTCCCATTCATCAATTATAATTATATCATGAATTCCCATAGAATTTTCTTCAATAGAAGGATAGTGAACTTGGTCAACCAACCAATCTTGGGGGAAAGGTTGTACTCATCTGTATATTGATCCAGAATTCATCTTATAGGCCTCTCCCCAATCAAGGGTCAACCATTCATCACGATCAAAGAAAGTAGTGAAGAAATCCTAATGAAGATGAATGATATCACATATATGAAAATTCTGCCAACTCTCCATCGATCACTAGACTCTCATAAAATGGAAGTGTGCTGACATCATGATTTTGTCCAATATAAATTAAATGGCCTTATGGCCTCTAATTATTAGTGTAATCCCACAAAAAAATAACATGGATAGGAAATCAAATTTCAACTATCAGGTCTAAATGGGTTGCAAAAAACATAACAAAATATGATGCTCATCCCTCACTAGATAATAGTTGAGGTAGAAATAGATAAAATATTCTTTGATCCCTCTAACTCCTTCCCATAAAAAAATTCACGTATGATCTCTTTAAAACATCCCCACACTATAATATACATCCAATGTTTAAACATACAACTATTTGACCACCACCACCAGCATTGTGAATGGGACCACTATCCGACCCTATAAAATGAATTAATAATTCCCTCCTATAAAAAAATCATATGCTCAATGTCTTTAAGATATATGGACACAAAAGAGATTTTAATCAATTAATCATAAACTGGGATTATCTTACAGGTAGAGGAGAAGAATATTCAACACCATTGAATGATGAAATATTCCACTTTACTGCAAAATCATGGGATGTTATATAGAATTCAACTACTCAGATGCCTCCTACACCAAAATTGGATTATAGAATACTACATGGTGATTCCTCCACTTTATTTCCCTTCCCTAGTGTATATATTATCTCAAATTTATTTTCCTATAGGAAATCCAATGAGGGACTCTATCTCATGTTCGTTTATTTCATTGTGACCACATGCCTAAGACACTGATGGATTCATTAAACAATAAGGAGATATCCTAGAAGATAGTGCCTCCACATCCTTAGTAATAATTCATTTAATTCATACTCATTTTCATGTGTCATGTATTTCTACTATTTTTTTCATAGATGCCTCAACCTAAATGTGATATCTTACATTATCTACACCGACATGTATCTGCGACCAGCTCATTTGGAATTACAATACACTATGTGCTTCAAAGCCTCCTCTAATTGTTTTAAAACATGAGAACTCAACAGGATTGGTGTTAACACCTCCATTCCTTTATTGAATTACATAGTCATGGTAAATAGAATACTTTTCCACATCAAGGATTTCAATTTGGCCATAATCCATGATATTTATTCGAAAAAATGATTTTAGTACGCTTCCAAACCATGAAAATGCTAAAACTATTACATGATCATGGGTGTCTAAAAATAATGAACTGATTCAATATTCAATGTGTCTATATATAATCCATGCACTGAAATGACATTATCTATAATTTAAACCTCATTGATAATGATACGTAACTTCAAGTTCTTTTTATAATGATGGTACAACTGATATAAATCTTGGTCCGTCTGGATGTTCTCCACATGCTACTCCTATGATGTATAGTATATTAGAATGATTTTTATGAATGGATTAAAAAATCCGTCCAAGTATGGTTGGAATGTTATTTTAATCAAATCCATGAACATAGGGTGAACATTCATCAAACCAAGGGAATCGCAAGGAACACTAAGTGTCTATTGTAAAATCATAATTCCTACTTTGGAATACCATCCATGTGAACTCTCTGATGGTGGTTGTCGGGTTGTAGATATATCCTCATGGATCTTCTCATCTCATAAAACTGACTACAGAGTTCTTTAATCATCATATTTGGATGATTTTTCATTATCATGGACTGTTTCAGGTTAAGATATTCTACACAGATTCATATGCTTCTACCATCGTTGATGAAGAACATCAATGGGATTTCATAGAAATAAACAATGTGTCTTACAAAAACATTATATTAAAGGTCACCCCACTGCATGCACGACTCCTGATGATCAAAATGGGACATTCATCATTCATAATATGATATTATAGTAGTCCCTAGACTCAAGTCGGTATATAACTCTATCTACTTCCATAGACGTAGTCTTGGAACATCCTCCGAGATGTCATCCATAAAATTCTACATGATTGATGAAATCCAGATATTTAAGGCTCCTTCTACATGAAGTATTACCCTCTTCAAACAATTTGTAATGAGATTCAGCCACATATTCTCAATTAAATACATCACACCCTAGTATCTCTCTCAGCCACATCATAGAATCTAGTTCCAGCAATTGAAATTAATATGACTCATCTACACTAAAATTATGCCTTATATCAAACCATGGAAACCCAATCCATATATATGATGATGTTATATGGTTCCGTCATGATGTACAAAAATTAGTACAAGAACCATTCACCAAAAAGATATATCTCACACTAATGGAAGAAAACAATTTGAAAAAATTTACATTCTAAAAACTACAAGACAATGAATCTGGGCTAAATACTCAAATGAGAGATCAATCACTCACACCATGAGTAAATATATTAAGAATGAACTGAAAAATATGAATACAAATACTGAATAAATATTATAATAAAAAAGATTATACCACTAATTATCTTGTGCAGCATTGTGTCATATGCATCCATAGCCTATAGTTGCATGTATCTATGACTCTCATCTATCTAATCTTGAAGTGGTTCAACATGTTTTAGTGGTGTAAGGATATCTTAACATCATCCAACCAATAAAAACATACCCTCTTAGATCCACAATTACCCATCTACATGATCTGTCTCCCAGGGGGATACCCTTTCATCATCTAGGAGGTCAGTGATCATAGAGAATCCTCTATTATGGTCTTATATTAACTATAGTCCTATACTCAAGAGTTTTTTGGATAGAAAATTTTCATTCCATATGAAATTCACAATCACATTCATATCACCACCCATATTTGGGATACCATGTACTTTTTTCTTCACCATATAAAGTGCTTCAGCCTAATCATGGGAATATCATATATGACTATACCCTAGTGACTGGTTTATACATGAAGTTGCAAAGGAATTAGATCTATAATTCCTACTTTCAAAACTACATTATGAGTGTACCTATGTCATGAATATATATATTACCAGCATCATCACCAACACCCTATAACAGCAGGTAATATGCATGGGAACTACACTGGAAGAAATATCTCTTTGGATACATTGATCAAAAATATGCAAATGAAAGTATCCATCCCTAATCATATCATGGGTGTACCCTATAAGGAACATGAACTTATTATCACACATAGCCAATTATATCCCTCTCTACTATAGATGTATAATATCTTGAATAAAAAATGAATGAAAATAAGAATGGTTTTACTCCTCATAGAACATTTGATGTATGTCGGTCCATGATAGATTAAAACCCTTATGAGGTTGTGTAACTAGACTCAATCAGATTACAAGAACTCCATCTAATTGATTGGATGATGAGGAAACCACAAGATAATTCAGTTCCTAGTTTAGTTAGATGAAAATGATCATTGAATCTATCCAAACCTCTACCACTATTGGATCTATCTCAATGTGGATCCTCTGAGACTATGGGAGCTTGAACCCGTAGAGTGAAATACGTCTCCACGCAACCTCATCCTACATTGATGCCATGAACATATATTAGATGGTTGGGGGTGCCGCAACATTTCCTCTAGGTAGAATAATATCATGGGATGACACCTAAACTAAAGCCTCATCACTTAACAATTCATTATCACAATACATAACTACTAACCAACTAGCTCTCTTGGTGGAAGAATCATGGAAATTTAATCAAGGAATACCACAATCATACAGTCATATATATAGGATGTAAATATGAATGAAGAATTAAAATTAATGTCTCAATAAAATATAATGCATTTATCATTGATCCATACAACTAATGTCTTGGTTTTTGGATTCAAAATGAAGGTAGACTGTGTCATGCTGAATAGATACGCAGGAAGCCTACTCCAGTGTTGGGTTCCCTTGCTTGAAAGCCATACTCTAAACACCATTATCATGATTCACTATATACCATCAAAATCCCTATAATGTGACCATACCAAGGAATGCACTTATCTAATATAAATAAGTCACGACCTGACCATACGAGGATCAGGACGTATATACCTAAAGCTCACATCTATAGGATAGGGGACGAAAACATGGATTTATTAGAATAAATAATATTGGAAGTCATTAAAAATATACATGTATGCACACACCGAACCATATAAATGAATAAGGGAACATGAATTAAAAAAAAGACACAACTTAAATCATAATAAGAACACATGTACAAACCTATAAGGAATAAAAAGATCACCAAATGGTAAATTGAAATGAAAATGGGAAAAACAACAGCACAACCTGAATGATGTCCCATCCCAAAAAAACTGTAAATGTAAATAATAATAGATTAATGATAAGAAACTCAAAGACCCTTCAACCATATAATTCTAAATGAACCAAGTATCCATGTGGAGCTCTATAATTTCCTCCCATATATATATCTATAGTCTGAAAATGAAATGGAACATTTGGTATAGACCCATGCATGAGTGAGCGTATAAATATCTTGTAGGATGCCCCAAAAGAAATATTTGGAGTTGTGAGTGACATGATACAAATATACATCTCAATTGAAACTAATGACATTAAAAATAAAATGACATTGATATAGATATATATATTCTCAAACAAAATGAAAATCCAGTGATCCGTGAAATGGGGTCTCCATCCCACAACCCGCCCTGGGAAGGAGTACCACCTTTTACAAGTGGTCTATAAATGATTCCAACATCTTATGCATCTTTATGAAGACATAGCAATTTGAAGACACATATCACCATTGTACCACACATTTGAGGGGAATAATCCCCTAAAAGAGGACCCCTGAAATCATACAAAATGAGTATTTTATTCTTGTAAACTATATATGGACAATGACCTTACACTATAGGTGAATTATAAAAATGTAATTGATAGAGGACTCATGAACTATCATAAGAGGAAGGTGGAATAATAATAATTGGTAGAGGAACCATTCCCTGTCCATGATGGAGGGTGTCATTCAAAAAGTCACAGACCCATGCCCTGCCCATCAGGAGGGCTTCACTCTATGGATAGGTATATAACCATACCCAAACGTGATGGATGGTTACACACTAATAGTTAGTGAGAAATACCCTACCTTGTACAAGGGTTCCATGATGTGGATAGGTAGAGGACCCATTACTATAGTAGATGGAGGGTCCCACTCCAATACTCAAGGACCCATCACCTCTACTAGAAGGTGGGTTCCCCAATAATAATCGATTGAGGACCCATGCACTATCCACCTTATGGGTTCCACTCAGATAGAAGATAGAGGACCCAGGACTATTCCCACAAATAGAATTCTAATCTCGTAATTAGTAGAGAACCCATGATATATATCCTCATGTGCATTCCACTATAGATGCCTTTGGGATCCTAGATTATCCCTTCCATCATCTAGAATTCTTTAAAGATCTCACCTGCACATAATATCTTTCATCATATCTTAAAAGAATCTACGAAGTCCACCATCTCATTTTACATTGAAAAAAATCTAGAAAGGATACCCACGAGGAAAAATATGATTCTCAATAAAATAGTTATAAATGATATATGTTTCTTCATAAACGAAGTAGTGGTAAATGGTGTGTATGGGGACCCCCATGTGTGGGGTCTATATCCACTTATAGGCCTAGTCAGTAATGGTACACAACTAATTCTCCATGTATCCCTACATGAGGTATTAATGAACTTCACTACATCCATAATCCAACTCATATCCTTTTCATTATCATATAATTTCTAGTAAAACCTATACATGTCTATGTATATACATATATTATGTGTCCTCCCACATGTGGTTCTTCACATTTTCATCAGTTAATGTCATTGTACCCGGGATGTGTGACAACAAACAACATGATCCGGGTAATTATAATGAACATGTACTATCATTGTACATACCAACTCCCCATCACATGCGTCACCTGGCTTATGGGAATCCCACATTGCATTTGGCACAATTATCCCCCAAAATACTAAAACAAAATATTGGGATTTATATATCATGTTTTCTTCCAATATAAAATATGTGTAGTTGAGATTTTCATAGAACTACTTATTTATTATTTGGAGTTATATATCGGTAATATCTAATGATGATATAACCTATAGGACACCAAAATCTGAAGTAATGGGACCTCTTTGATCATTATTTTCCTTCCAATGGTCAAAAATATGTTTGATCGATCTATATGGGTATGTCGAATGACTCAAGTGAATCACATTTTTCTAGTGTTATGACTCTAAATGATTCATATAACTTGTCCATGAATAAATAATCCAAACTCAAAAAAATCCTAAAAATTAATCCCTAATTTTTGAAACCATTCATTACAAGTGAATCCTCTATGATTTGGGGGGGGGGATTATTATTTTTCTTGCATGAAAATGTCGAACGAATACCCCCATAGACCAATAGTTGTGGAATTCAATGAATCATTTGGAGAAATAAATAATAAAAAAGGTCCAAAAATACTTTTCTAATTTATGTTATCTAGGAAAGATATATTGGGATGATTGGGTGTGAGGAAACTGAATAATCATGTTTAAATTAGTACATTGTTGCATGAAAAGGCTTTAAATTGATAATGGTGAATGTGAAAGGATGAGAATGGTTAGTATATTTAATAAATTATGGAAGAAACCAAAAATTGACGAGTCATAAAAAAAATTATACATTAATCCATGATAAACATGCTCTTAAAAAAATGAGGGAGGTCATTGTATTTACTATGCGTTGATTGTTCAGGATGTTTAGTATCTCCATCAGGCAATTAGGATATTCCAATGAGTGGTGGATGAATGTACCTCTTAATTATTCTAGGGGTTTTTTTATACGAATGGTTATAATCAAAATCATGTGTTATAAAGAAGTAATTTTTTAGGTTATTTAATTTTTTTTATTTAACTAAAATTAACCCACAAAGCCAGCTATTATTTGAACCCTCCATGTTAACCTATTATAGGTCATTCTTATTGAAAACCATTCATAAAAAATTCCAAATTTTTCACTTATTTTAATCAACAACTATGCTTATGATTTATAAGATTTTTATTAATAAATAATGTGAATGGGTTATAAAATATTTTTTCAATATTGATAAATTTAATCCCTGGCATACAGGGACTCAGAATCGCAATTTGTATAACTAGATGAATTTGAAAATATTTTTAGCTATATTAAAAATCCTTTCATGGATAAATGTCTCTAAACATACTCCTATTTGAGGGTCATGTTTTCATATGGAACTGTCTATTATTAGAAATTTTGTCAAAAATTATATCAAAATAGAAATGGATGGCGATCAAGATGGGTACCAAAGTCTATGTGGGACTTAGGTACTCTTCAAAAAAACAGTCCTAGAGTTCCAATATTTTTTCATGTAAAGGATGTTGGTCTAGTAGCCTAGTGAATAAATTGTAGTACCTGGAAGAGGGCATAACATAGGGGATCCATACATGATACTAAAGTAGAGGTACGGGTAATCTCCACAATATGCAGACAACATGATAAATTGTGGATGATAGAAATTATACTTTGAGAGGAGGAATTATGGTATCATATACTCTTTCTAGATATTTTATTAGTAATTTATAATATAATTCCTTTTTTCATCTCTTTTTTTAAAAGGTTTCGGATTTTATTTGGAATTCTATATTTTGTATTCACCATTAACACAATGATGGGTGAAAGTCTAAAGAATAAAAAACATTAAAAGACATGTTCTATAGAAATTAATGGATATCATTTATTGTGGGAACTATTTTTTCTAAAAATAAATGGTTTTTATTTGATAAATTTAAGGCGTTTTTTAGTTATCCACTAGGATCATATTAACTATCACAAGATGGGATTTATCTTTTATTGTCTAAAAGTATGTAATTTTTATCACCAGGGTGAGTGGGATCTATTGGAAGGACATGCATGGATAATTTAGAATAGATTGGATTCATTAATCGATTGAATAGAATTTATTGTTCTATATTTTGGTGGAAGATAGTAAGATTATTTTTTTCCAACAACAATATATTATCTAGATGTATTTCCTAATGAGTAAAAAATCTAACCACCCGGGCGAAGGATTGAGTTCAAATTATATTTGGTGAAAGGAGTAATGCCAATTTTTTTATTTCCTAATAGGATTTCACAACTATAGAATCATAAGATAAAATTTAAATTGTAATATATATAAACTAATTATTTTATAAGAAATATTAAAACCTCATGGGGTTCTATGATTACTTCCACAAAGAAGTCTAATGGATATTTGCACTTATGTGTTGATTATTAAATATTGAACCAAATGAAAATCATGAACCGATATAATCTTCCACACATCAAATATATATTTGATAATAATAGAGGTCCTACAAACATCAAAAGGATCTATTCTGTAAAATGACACCACCAGTTTATGGTGAGTCTATTAGACATAACTAGGACTCATTTTAGGGAAATGTATGAATCATATGAATTAATTGTGATGTTGTTTGTGTTGAAAATTATATCAGTGGTAATCATGGGATTGATGAATATGAATATTCACTCTTATGGATAAGTTTTTGTGGATTTTCAATGGTATCATTGTGATCACCATGTCAAATAATGATTATTCCATCAGTCTTCATATAATCAGGAGTAAATTGAGTGATGATTGAAATTAAACCATGATAACCAAATGATATTTCTGTATTCAAAATTTCCACTTAGTGGGCCTTTACATCCCATAGGAAAGCATTTATGTGGACCTATAGATCATTTCACAACAATATTTTTGGAGTGACCAATGATTTTTTTGTATTTTATGATTGTTGGGTTTATGAGGTTATCATTAATAATTTATCTATCATATTTCCTATTTATATGATATGATGTCTGGACTGACCATTTAATGGGGGATGATTGAATGTTTGGATGCATGAAAGTTTCATTTTTAAGATCTATTAAGTAGGATTAATTCAACACATATCCTCTCTTTGCTTTCGTATTTTAATGAATGTATCATTTACTATATTGAATTTAGAGATGGATTCGATGAAGTTATAATGAAAGAGGATTGAGTGTTTGTTGATGACTCTATACAGATGAGACCACATGAGAGGAATTACACTAATGATGACCCAAATTTAAAAATGGTATTATATTCCCTGAGACACTGGATATATAATCTTATCTCAGGGAGGTTTTTTGTTTATATGGACCAAAATAGCCTCAGGTTCATCTTTTCCATAGAATACCTAAATCGTCGATAGAGGTGGTGGGTTCAGTATATGCAGTCTTATAAATTAATGATTTAAAATACAAAAATCAAGGGAAACTTCACATCGAATTCATTGTGAGGTAAATGTTAAGACATTGATATTGAGAGAGTAATACAATGAGTTGAAGATTCTAAAAATATTTTCATAAATGCATCTAGACAATTAGGATTCCAAGGTAATAGTAGAACTGACATCAAATATTTCTTTACATATCTGTTTGGACTAGAATTGGGATTAGTTATCCAATATAATGGTATATGAACTGGAAGTAGATTATATTTTCTAGAGATATAGATCAGGATAGTATACTTGAAATGAAACATCTATTTTAATATATGAAATGTTATTAGTTGATGTGATATTGAGTGTGGAGATGATGAGTGCTTTATATAATTAAATCTGGGGGAATAATATCTTTTGATAAATATGTTTTGTTATTTCCATATATAATGATTTTTTTCTAGAGTGAATAATGAGGAATTATTAATTGTGTATTATGTCCATGAAATTCCGGAGAAATTTGTTTAATTATATGAAATTTTTTCGAGACTGGAAAATCTGACGGCGCACTTTTCAGAGGCCCGGAGAGCCCGGAATGATCTGTCAATGTTTGGTTGTGTTTTAATTATCACTCGTAAGATGTTTTCCAGAAAGGGTGGTATAAATCTAAAATGGTAAATTAGATCATAAATCTGAAGGCACCGTTGCATCCAAGATGTCAGGTTTACCTAGGTGCGACTTATGTTTTTTCGGTGTGGGCCTCCATTGTGAAAACCCAAAATCAGCATAACGATAAATAAAATAATTAAATAAATTATTTTAAATTTAAAATGGTTATAACTCACAAACGGTAGCTCAGATTGAAAATATGAGGCCACCACTGAACTCATGAGGGAATGATTTATTTATGAAGATACTAACTTTGGCTGGAGCAGGCCACCAGTGAATGTTAGTTTTTTTCTGTAAATAAAATAACTTAGTGACAATTATTTTATTGTAATATCCTTAACTTTTAAATATCAACATTGATTAGAAATCCGAGAGTACCATTGGGATCATTGGGGAGTGTTTCACTTGGGCAGAACCAATCCTCGACTGGCACAGGTCGAGGGTGACTGTTAAAATTTTTTCAAACTTTTTTTGGGTACGTTCAGTAAACCCACGAGCGGCATTTTGTAACTTTTGAATCGGTACACGGAATTGAAATAAGAGGACACCATTGAACTCTCAGTGTTATTACTCACATAAGGAGCCCTTGAAATTGATTTTAGTGGGTTGAGGGTGGAATTATGTTTTTTGGATTTTCATGGGAGAAGAAGAAATTAATATAAATAACTTTTTATTTATTATTTATGAAACCACTATTTTAAATTCCTGGTGGTGGGGACCACCCAAACTGCCAATTAATTTTGAGGAAACCCTTGGTATCCCCATAGATAACGTTCCAAACTCAATTTTCATAATGACCCAACTTAACATGTTAGTTTTCTAAATAGAATATAATAAGTTGGCTCCTCTTTTACTTTAGTTTGGGGAAAGCATAGGCAATGGGGGAATTGGGGAGACAATTTGGAGGATCATCTTCTCTAATGAAGATCACACTCCCAAGAAGAGAATCCTCCAGAATCAGAGAACGAGGACAACGATTGAGCCTGGATAAAAAAACATCTTGTGGGAGCAACAAACGCTGATGTCACCATCTCATCGACTTCGTCTTCTTCCTCATGCCACCTACAACCGACAATCGAGGTAGGGGTTTTTATATATTTTTTAATTTTTATATTTGATTCTTCATATCCTAAATTCATGATAATGATGGCCAAAAAAACCTAGCCATCTCCCGCACCTAAACTATGATCTTATTTATTGTTATTCTTCACGCGTTCATTGTGTGATCTTCAGTGCCTAATATTTATTGGCTCTGAAAACACGGAGTTTTGAGGAACACGATATAGGGATGTGAAGCCCTCGATTCAAGGATAACAAATATGTGATCGAATTATATTTTGTGCTGGTAACGAAGAAGCAATGGCTCGTGGAAGGAGGCATCCAAAAACTTATTGGTGATGGAAACACAATATTCTGTTCAGTGCGATATATGGACGCAGATTCATCCACCTGAGGATCATGCACATGTGATCATTTTTTTTCATGTATAGTGTGAACATGTAGTGGGTCGTGGAAGGGGCTATGTGGAGATGCAATTCCGGCTTGTCTATGGGGTGTAGCTCCAGGCGAGATAGGCAGTGCGATGATGGTTCTACAAGTATCGAAGAAGCTTGCGGTTAAAGTTGCTGGAGAATTTTTGTGCTTGATTGCATACTAGAACAGTGTGTGAGAATTATAGGAAATAAGAGTTAATAGGATAGGGGAATAATTGAAATGAAATGAATTAAAAATGTAATGAAATTAAAAAGGAAATCATTAGAATAAGGGGGAGTCACAACCCTTCTACGTGAATCACAATTGTGATGGGTTATATGAAAAAAATAGAATAATAATATAAATTATGTTAATATTAGTTTGTTTTTAAAACCATAATTCCTCTGTAACTTATCTGTGCAACCTCTGTTTCACAAACCGTCAGAAGTAGTACGACCCTATCTTCGATATGGAGATTATGAGTCCAATATTGAATTTCATTTTTGTGTTTTTTTATTGAGAACATGAAACACTCAAAAATTAATAATACATTATTATTATTATCAAATCTTCGACCCTCCTTAATTCCACCATGTGAAGTCTGATTGACTTACCATAATTGGTGACATGATCTTGTCATTAAGATGGATATTTAAGTCTAAAGTTTAATATTAAATTATGGTTCGTGACTCGGGTTCACGAAACACCCAATAATAATAATTATATTATTATTATGGGATTCTATATTCGACATATCTCCATCATACGGTCTTGAAATGACAAACTGTCTTTGGCACTGGAAACCTTAGTTTGAAACGGTCCTTTCGGTATACCCCACATGGGTTTTCTATAAATTTTTAGTACGTTCGGGTTTGATCAAACATGAATCTTACTAATCCCTTTGAACTAAAATGTCAATATCCATCAGACCGGACATCTGATTGACACACCATCTGTTTCTTTGACACCCCGTTCATTTGGAGGTCTTTTGGGATACTTCAACATGGGACTTCGTGGAATTTGGAGTATCGACCAGTGGCTTGAGGAGCGGATCATCCAGGAATCAAGAGAGATTAGTGTGGGAACCCTGTAGGAGGCTATAATAAGAGAAAATGATTATGTGTGGGTTTGTTCATTGGGTTCTTGTGTGGGAATGTGTTCGAGAGTATCACTTGGATCTGATCTAGGAATCTACGTGAGACTATTCTAGGATCATGAATGGGTCTTCTGTACGAGGATCTAGTGTGGGTATAGTGGTTTAGGATCTAGTGTGAGTCTGATGATTTAGGATCCTATGTGGGTCTGATGGTTTAGGATCCAATGTGGGTATGCCTCATAACCGAGCAAGATGATTTAGTAGCTATATATAATCATATTTTCCACTATAACCTCGATATTCCTAGTGTGAGCTGAGTCCTTACCGTCGTGGTGATACCATGGTGGTATTCTTCTGTGTGGTACATAACTTTGTGGGGATACCTTTTTGGTATTCTTATGGGTGGAATACCTGTGTGGTATATTCCTTCATGGTGAATCCTTTGTGGAATTATTCTGTGGGGCGTACATGTGTGGTACTTTCCTTCATGGTGATACCTTGGTGGTATTCTTCTGTGTGGAGTACTTTTGTGGTGTTTACCTTAGCGATGATACCTTTGGGGTATTCTTCTATGTGGAATACCTATGTTGTACTTTCCATCGGGGTGAACCATTTTCAGTATTCTTCTGTGTGGAATTACATTTATGGTACTCACCTTTGTGCTTTCACCTTCGCGGTATTTCTTACTTTGTGAAATAGCTGAGCTTTGGTCGTTTGAGTTGGACCTTGTGTTTCTTCACGAATGAGATGGGTATACATTATAAATTGGGTAAATATGTTGGAATAAACTTAATAAGGGTTATAATATATTTACATGCATTTTGTATTATCCATTGTGTATTTCGTGAGACCTTTGAGGGTCTTGGGGTACCTACTGAGTATCGTTATACCCACCACTGCATGGGCTATGCCCGTACCTTGTTGTTTTTGGTGCATAAGACGAACAACGCTGACGGAGAACAAGAGTACCAGGACTTGAGGTAGCATAGGGAAGGACCGTAGAGGAGGCGTACCACAGAGAAGACCATTCGAGAGCTGTACATAACCTTCAGTTAGGATCTGTGGCCGGTGTTCATAAGAGTTGATTCAGTTTACTTTTTCTTCACAGTTTTCTTGTACTTTTAAGTTGGGCTTGTATTTTGGCCCATTTTGCATTCTGTACACACTCTTTTTTCTATGATGTTTACTTGATTTCGTATCTCATGATATTATTGGTTGTATGTGTTTACTGGTTATACAGTAAATTCCTTTCCAAATTTAGGGAATATTCCTATAGGTGCTAGTCTCCAACCCCTGGTCTGCGAAAGGTAAGCTTGGGGTAGTTACGTCACTTGTCCCGTAGGGTGGGTCATGAAAAATATGCATCATAGGAGTTGTTTCTACCATAGAACATATCACTATAATCATTTTAATGACAATAATGTAAAGTATAGTGAGTGTGGTTATTAGTTTAGGGAATCCAGTTTTGGTGCAGCGGTCGATGTATCCATACACCAAGACCCTGACTTCTGGTTTCTATCATAGTGCACGAAAACACTGATTGTGTGTGTGTTTTGAAAAGTTTTTTTGTATTTTCTTTAAGTCATCCCACTGGGATTATCTTAAAGACTGTGGAACACCTCTTCCTTATCAGGATACCACTGCGTAGACAGCCATCTAGGATTCCCAAGAGAGTACACGGTGACGACCACTGTGCAACGAGGATCTGGTGCACGACCCTCTTACTAAGTTGGCACCTTCAGGTGGTGTACCAGTAGCACCACCACCCATTGGACAGTAGTTACCACCATCATCACTAGAGGATCGTGCATGCTGACTGAGTGTGTTGCACAAGTTCCATTGGAAGAGGCCTCTGAGGTTTTGAGGCAAGATAGATTCCCATGTAGCTAAGCGCTGGTTGGAGGCCGTTGACAGAGTTTTTCACCTATTTGAGACACTATTATAGAACATGGTGATCATAGATAATAGTCTTTTTCAGTGAGTGACCATGAGGATGGTCCGCATAGAGATGGGGCTTCAGTACGTTGCCCATTACCCGAGATAGTACCTTCGGGAAGTGTGTCAGCTATATCACTACATGTGGGTTGATAGTTCCAAATGGAGGTACTAATAAAGGACACATATAGGGTTATCTCATTACACATGATCCAACATCAGATACACCTCAGGTACCAATGCGAGCCCAACTCACAGGCGATGGAGGAATTGCTTGAGGAGGTGTTTAAGAGTTCTCTAGGGCATCTAAATGTTTGGAAGGATGACATTTTGGTAGTATAGTGTTCATCGAGGCATACCGACGATTCCAAGTACTCGATAAATACGATTCAATCAGTGCATCAGAGCTCGGACCTCTGAAAAAGGTTTCATTAGGGACATCCGAGCTATAACTTTTCTATTATGCATTCCTACATATGTTAGGGTGCTAGATAGATTATTTGTGGTTGAATATTCGTTGGTTGGGCAGATTCAGCCAGTGAATGTTAGTAGTGGGAAAGCCAGAAACTGTCTCATGTATTAGAGACATGGGTGTGTAAAGATGTTTCTAGAAGAAAAAGTGTTAGGGACAGATGAATCTACAGGGCTGCAAACATGGAAGAAAAGATAGGGGAGAAGCCTGATGTGGTGTACATTTCGACATGTTACAACCACCCCCATTGTGGTCCCCGCCAACCATAGGGAGATGGAGGATACGAGAAGAGAGTAGCTGCTTGTGGTCATGGAGTGCGACCGAAGGGCTCGATGAATGATTTGTGCTACGGTCTATGTCTAATACTAGTTTCTGTATCAATAGACATTGGTATCAATCATTACTTCCTTCCATGAATCATGTCCAAGACCTAGAGTCTCCACTTAAAACATTGAGTTGACCCTCACATCTAGAGATACCATTGGGATGAGACTTGATAATCACACTTATGTCTATGGTGTGATCTGAACCTTGAGGTAATAGTTTTTGTTGGAACCTCTTTGTGGAAGCATCAAGGCCTTATGATGTTAGTTTGGGTATGACTGGACATCCACAATTAATATTCAGATTGACGGTATTAGGCACAAATATTGTGGTTTATCTACAACACTGGGATGAGGTTTTCCTTAGTTGTTGAAAAAAGAAGCCGATCTAGCATAGGATAAAATCTTGCATAAGAGGGTGCGACTGATCCCTCGTGCGTCGGCCAACCTCACCCTCATGGAAGCAGAAGTTTTGAGTTTTCAGTTCCCAACAGGAGTGGCTAGTGTTTCTATAGGACTATGAATTTGATATAATCAATACTCTTGGGAAGGGGAACATGGTAGAAAACGCACATAGTATGAGTTCTGACATAATGCTGCTGAGTGTGGAGACATAATAGCTAGCCGATTTGCAGATATCCATTGAGGATCGAGATAGAATAGCTTTTCTTCAGTATCTTATAGTAACTCCCCCCACTTCTTCAGCGAGTCAGGGAGGCACATCGTGGTGACACTGACTGCATGGCTCGGCGTGATAATATATCCTCAGGGCAGTCACCTGATGGATTTTCTGAAAGTTGGGAGCATGTCTTCCTTTTCATAGGATGTAACATGGTACCATTATCCCTACAAAAGTAGTTTTTGAGGGATTTATATCGTCCCCTATGGCGGTACATCTTGGTGGGGTGAATATGTACCAGGACCTTCATCCTCAGTACTGGTGGATACGGATGAAGAAAGAAATTGAAGATTTTGTATCACAATTCCTCACTTGTTAGCAAGTGAAAACTTCTCCGATCCAGATAATGTCTTATGCTGACAAGGAGAGGTCGATCATGTCTTTCTATGGGTATCACCTCGACAAGGTTTGTAGAGATTTGGACATGGGGGCAAGTTATCACCAATGTATATCCAACCATTACAGATCCTTTAGAGGGTAGGCAAGGAGGCATACCTCTTGTCTCTTATATTATTGGAAAATAGGGTGTGGTACATCTTCTACATATCCCAGCTAAGGGGATACATGCACGACCCATCTCACATCATTGACCACGTAGTGCTGGACATTGTAGATGGGGAGTCGTTTACAGTGGATCCAGGAGAGATTGAGGATCTATTGGAGAGTGTCCTTCGTGGGTGATCGGTAACTTTTGTGTGTGTATGTTGGCAGCACAGGAACCTCCAGAAGAGAAAATTGGAGTGGGAGGATAAAATTCTTGCTCAATACCCTCTTTTGGTTGATTTGCCAAATTTTGTGGATTTTGAGGACATAAAGAACTAAGATGGAGAGAATGTAATGTCTCAGAAATTCTGTATAATTTTTTTATTATATGGAATTATTTGAAGACAGCGAAATCTAACAGCACGCGATTCTGAGGCCCGAAGTGCCCGTAATGATATGTCGATGTTTGGTTGAGTATAAATTAGGGCACATGAGTTGTTTTCCTGAAAAAGCTGATCAACTCTTAATGGGTCACTCAGATCAGAAGTCCAAGGGCACCATTACGGTCGAGATGGAATGTTTATCCTATGCACTACTTATGTTTTGTCGGTGTGGGCCTCCATTGAGAAAACCCAAAAATGGAATAATAGTAAATAAAATAATTTAATAAATTATTTTATTTTTCAAATGCTTATAACTCAAAAATGGTAGCTCAGATTGAATATCTGAGACCACGGATGAACTCGTGAGGGAATGATTTATTTATACAGATAGTAACACTGACTGGTGCGGGCCACCAATTAATGTTAGTTTTTGGATGTAAATAAAATAACTAAGTGAAAATTATTTTATTGTGAAAACTATAACATTGAAACCATAACTCGGATAAGAAATTCGAGAGTACAATTGGGTTCGTTGGGGTGTGTTTCACTTGGTCAGAGCCTAACCTCGATCGGTGCGAGTAGTGTGTGACTGTAAATATTTTTCTGAACATTTTTCATTTACATTCAATAAACACATGAACAACGTTTTCTATCTTTCTAATCGTTAATAGAAATTGAATTCCTAGGACACAGTTGAACTCACAGTACCTATATTCACTTAAGGAGACTTTCACTATGACCGCAGTGGGTTCAGGGAGGAAGTTAGTTTTTTAGATTTTCCTGGGAGAAGAATAAAATAAAATAAATATTTTTTTTTATTTGAAACCACCATTTTGAATGAATAGTGGTGGGGTCAATCTGAACTCCCAATTAATGTGTGGGAATCCCTGGGTATCCCCCTTGTTGATGTGACAACCTCAATTTACATAATGACCCAACACAACTTGTTAAATTAATAAACATAATTTAAAAAGTTGCCTCCTCATTTTATTTAGTTTAGGGAATGCGTAGGCAAAGGGAGAATTGGAGAGAGATTTTGGAGGATCATTTTCACTGATGAATAACACATTCCAAAGAAGTGAATCCTCCGGAATCGGAGTACTAAGACAACACTTGGTCTCAAATTGGAAATATCTTGTGGAAGAAATGAAAATCGACGTCACCATCTCATCCACTTCATCTTCTTCCGTGCGCCACCTCCAACAGACAATCGATGTAGGGGGTTTTATATATGTTTGAATTTTTTTATTGATTCTTCATATCCTTAATTCACTATGACGGTGGAAAAAAAAACTTTTCCATCACCCGCACATAAATCATGATCCTATTTCATTTTATTCTTCATGCTTTATTCATGTGTTCATCAATGCCTAATATTAATTGGCACAAGAAAATATGGAATTTTGCTAAGCGTGATATATGGACACAAAGACCTAGAAGCTTGGATCACAAATATGACATTGTTTAATTTTTAGGGCTTGGAAAGAAGAATCAATGGCTCATAGAATGAGGCGGCCAAATATTTATTGGTGATGGAAAAAAAATATTCTATTGAGAAAGACATATGGATGCAGATCCCTCGACCCAAGGATCGTGAATATGTGATTATTTTATTTTTCATGTTTATAACAAAGATGTTGTGGTCCGCAGAAGGGTAAATGTGGTGATGCAATTCCGGCATGTACTTGGGTTGTAGCTCCAGGCGAGATCGGTAGTGTGGCTGCGGTTCTAGACATGTGGAGGAATCCTACAGTTAGAGTTTCAGGAGAATTCATCGGATTGATAGCGTGCTGGAACTATGTGTGATAATTTTGGGGAAATAAGAGTTAATTTGCGAGAGGAAATATTGAAATGAAATGAAATAAATATCTAAAGAAATTAAAAAGGAAATCGTTGGACTAAGGGGTCGGCAATACCCTTGTGCATGAATCTCATTTGAGATGGGTTATAAGGTAAAAATAAAAATAAAAATATAAATTATGTCATTGTTATTTTTTGTTGTAAAACCATAATTTGTCCGCAACATATCTGTGCGACCTCATTTTCATGAACTAACATCAGTAGTATTACCGTGACATTAAGACATAAATTATGATTCCAATATTAGATGTCTTCTTCGTGTTATTGGATAGGGTATCCGAAACACTCAAATAATAATAATATATCACTATTATTAAATCTTCGACCGTCCATATCTCATGCTTGTGATGTCTGATTGACATATCGTCTGTGGGGACATGATCATGTCATTAAGACAGACGATTTAAGTTTAATGTTGAATATTAGATAATGGTTTGTGGCTTGGGTTCACGAAACACCCAATAATAATAATAATAATATTGGAGGATCTTGTATTCGAAATATATCCCTCATATGGTTCCAAAATGTGAACCATATGTAGCACCAAAAACCTTGGATCGAGATGGTCTTTTTTCTATACCCCAATTTTTTTTTTTTGATAAAAGTGTGGTATGCCCTGGTTGGATCAAACACAAATCCAACCAGGCCCTTAGGACTAAAAGTAAACTAACATATAGAGTATGGGTCTGATTGACGCATCGTCTATTGCGTTGAGACTCATTTTATCTGGCTGTCCTTTTGGAATCTTTTTTTGGGTCTTCATGGTAGTTAGAGTATCGACCAGCGGCTTGAGGAGAGGATCCTCCTGGAATCTAGCGTGCTTAGTGAAGGAACTATGTAGCTGGTTGTAACATGACAAATGGATCATGTGTGGGTCTGTGATTTGGGGTCATTTGTGGGTCTGTATTCAAGAGTCTCACTTTGATCCTCTCTAGGAAGCCACGCGGGACTACTCTAGGATCCAATTTGTGTCTGCTATACTAGGATCCATTGTGGGTATAATGATTTAAAATCTTATGTGGGTCTTATTATTTAGGATCCTGTGTGAGTCTGATGATTTAGGATCATGTGTGGGTTTAATGATTTAGGATCATGTGCAGGCCTTATGAATTAAGATCTTGTATGGGTCTACCTCTTAACAGAGTATGATGATTTAGCAGTCACATCTAATCATCATTACTAATGTACCTTACTTATACCTGGTGTGTGATAAGTCCTTACCTTCGTGGTGGTACCATGGTGGTATTCTTCTATGTGGTGTACGTGTGTGGAACATAGCTTTATGTTGACAGCATTGTGGTATTCATCTATGGGGCATACAAGTGTGGTACTTTACTTCATGGTGAAACCGTTGTGGTATTCTTCTTAATGGCGTACCTGTGTGGTACTTTCCTTCATGGTGATACCTTGGTGGTATTTTTCTGTGTGGCGTACCTGTGTGGTACTTAACTTCGTGGTGATGCCTTTGTCGTATTATTCTATGTGGAATACCTATGTGGAACTTTCCTTCATGGTGAAACCATTGTGGTTTTCTTATGTGTGGTGTTACCTTTGTGGTACTCACCTTTACGGTGTTTCCTTCATTTAATACCTCCCATTGTGGAACCATTTAGCTTTGGGCTTTTGGGTTGGACCATGTGTTTCCTCATGAATGAGACAGATATACTTGATTACTAGGGTATATGTAACGGTATATACATAAGTAGGGTTATAAGATGTTTACATGATTTTTGTTTTATCATTTGAGGATTTTGTGAGATCTTTTAGTGTCTCGGGGTCCCTACTGAGTATCGTTATACTCACCCCTGCCCGAGTTACACCCGCACCTTGTAGAGTTTGCTACAGACGTTAAATATCACTGAATGAGGAAAAGTGTACTTGGACTAGAGGTAGCTAGGAGGTGGAAATTGGATGAGGTGTACCATAGAGACGACCGTTTGATAGATGTACCTACCATTCATGTAGGATCCTTGGCGGGTGTTCACAGGAGCTATTTCAGTTTACATGTACTTTTCAGTTTTCTAGTACTTTCCAGTTGGCCTTGTATTCTGGCCCCTTTTTCTCACATTACACACTCTTTTTACTATTCATTTTACTTGTGTTCATATCTCTCTATATGCTTGGTTGCGTGTGTTTAAAGGTTATACATGAAATGCCTGCCCGATTTTAGGGATTTCGCCTTTCGGTTCTAGTTTCTAGCCCTTGGCCTAAGGAAGGCGGGCATGGGGCAGTCATGACACGGGCTCTGAGGGATAGATCATGAAATTTTGGAATGATGTCTCACCTATCAATAGAATAATATCGAGTTTTAGAGGCTAGCTATGATATTGGAACGTCTTCCCATTCCTAAGTTGAAATGTGGTGATTTCACATTTAAATTTGTGACAATATTACCCAGGAAAACCCTTATGAATGATGAATAATGGTTTATCATGGATTAATATATGATGTTTTACTACTTATATCATACTAGGGAGACATTTAATGTTGATGAAATTGTTATTATCTATGTGCATGATATTTTTTTGTACTAAGATGTTCTGAGGATTTTTTTGATAGAGATCCTCAATTAACATAGTGTTTTTGGTAGGGTGTCTGACGGTTCATGGATCACATTTTATTATAAACAAAAAATATCAACCCCAAACTTTTGGTAAATTATAGTAATCAATTTATATTTAAGAGGATATGTTATGAGCCTATGTTTTGGAGTTTGGTGGATTATGGTAGAAAAAATGCCACTAATAGAGTTTTCAAATTTTAACTTCTTATAGACATAAATCCCAATGGTATCTTTTCAAGATTTTGATTGTAGTCTACTTGGTTCAACCCATTATTTTCTTGATGATATTTAATTTTAGCATCTTGTTCCTTGATTCATGTAGGAGATGAATAACATGGGTCTACTAATCTGTAGGTAGTTTGAGACTACAAAGATTAGGCATAAGTTGGTAGTTGAATATCATAGTTGACCACTAGAGTGCATGGATTTAAATATTTTTTTCATTAAGGTGTTGGATAATATGGAGAAACATTGTATCATTAAACATCATAATCTGACACACATTATAATTATAGAGTTCATTGAATTAGATACCATAAATCTAGTGGAATACTAATTTCCATTCAACAGTGCTACAGTATCATTCATGATGTGTTTCATGTGTTGCAACTTTGGTGATATTATTCAAAACCAGTATATGTGTTAGAAGTCAAGAACATAGAGATCTATAATTATAATTCTATTGAGGATAATTATATATAATATTTTTATGTTTAGTGATAAAAAATATCTAGGGTAGGTTTATGCCTCCCGTATGAGTGTATTAGCAGCATGAAAATGTTTAGGAGGATACCTTGGGGAGGCAGTCTAATATGAGAGAATAGTGTCCAGTCGTATCCTCGAAGACCCCCTAGTGATTCATGGAGATGATTAGGGTTGAGATTTTATACAGTGGTGAGGGTTTGAGATCATTCCTTTTTTAAGGTATTTATCTATTTGAGTTTTTCATTAATCATAAATTTTTTGGGGTTTCCTTAGTCATTAAACTATGTTGGATATGTCTATTTCAAAGATTGGGTGCCTTTATTGGAGTAGGTAGCCTAATTTTTATGGATTTATGTTTATTTTTATTGATTTATAATTGTTTTAAACATTTTTAATCATCATCAAAGGGTTTTTGATGAGTTTGGTAGGTTTTGAAGGTGGTTTGGGATCGTTTATTGAATATGGGTTGAAAAATGTCCACTGGACCACTATAAACCAGGATTATGTTATGCGATATTTAACTCTCACTAGAATAGTATCACGAATTAGTTCATGATATGATGTTATTAAAAAAAATTTATCTAGTTGACATTGTGAAATACTTGATCGAGCTAAATATTTACAAGTTGATTTTAATTTTTTGGAATACGTCGGTAATGAAGAAATGAACTATGTGGAGGGGTTAAACATTATGTATTTATCCACAGAAATAGGTTTATGTTGGAAGATCATTTGAATTATTTTAATTGCTCTATTGAATCCCACTTTTATTGACTCTAGTATAATTCCCAGGTGATGTTGGAGTTTCTTATTCCTTTAGGGATTTTCGGATCACGCATATGATCAGTTCAGAGTTTGTAAGGTTTCCCTTTGACCCTATACATCATTATTTATATGGTGTAAAATCATGGGCACCTTTTTTTGGGTCCTTATCCTGATTTATCTTAATCTGGTGTCTTTATTTTGATCATTATCGACAATATTATTACCAAAAATTCTGAGAGTAACTATTTCATAATTTATAGGTAAAGGTATGTAGTCTAAACCAAACCCTAAAATATATTTAATTGTTGAGTTTTTTCAACATTAAAATTTCACCCATATAATAGGAGTTTCAATTAAATTATAAAAATTTTTATGGTAAATCATGGATTAGAATATCACGTTGATCTTTATGGAGTAAATTGTTGTTAAAACCTGTCTTACAGTACTCATTGGGTGAGAAAACCGAGAATAATAGGAAAATGGATAATGGTATAAAGTGTGTTTATAATTAAATTATATTTCAAGTGTATTTATGAATATTATAAATATATTAAAATATTATGGATCTTATGATGATAATTATGTGATGATTTAAAAATGAAGGTGTGATTGAAATAAAAATGGTAATTTTGATGATTAACAGTTAAGGATTGTGATGTTGAATCATGTTTTCATTTAGTTTATTAATTGAGGAGAATATGTTGAAATGATAATATTTAAAGAGATTCTAAGAGGATTAAATGCTTATATAGCACTATTGGTTCAGTTTCAAATTTTTAAACACTTGTTAGTAGGTATTTCCCAAGGATATAAATAGAAATGCATATATTGATGGATGTGGTCAGTGTAGCATTATGAAATTTTTATATCACGAGTTAGTCAATGTGATGCATACTAAAATGCTTATGTTGAAGGTTATTCACATGAAAAAAATGTTAATATGATTATATATATGTATATTCCATATGGTTGAAATAATTATATGTGTGGAACTACCTACTGGTTTTATTATACTATGGTAAATAGATATGGTTGGAATGGTTGTTGTATATTCTAAGAGTAATTTCAATATAGTATCAAAGTGGAATGATTTATGAGTCATATTAAATAATTTACTAATAAAAATGTTTATCGAATTATTTCAAGAATTTATTACCATACTATTTTTGTTTAGAAATAGAGGTGTCAACCTGCTAATTTTTATTCGCTCCATATTCCAGGCGCCATTTCATACCCACAACGATTGCATGGATGTCAGTTTGGACCAGGAAAAGGGACCTTATTACTAATTTTTGGAGTTTTTTGGGTTTATATTTGTAGACTAGACCAAAAAATTATTCGGGAATAAGTTCATTTGAGATTATTTGTGTATGTTTATTATTTTAATATAATTTTATTCATTTTGGAATTTAGATACATTTCTGTTTTTCATTTAATTATTCTTCATTATTAGTTTACATGTTTCTCCTTTTTCACCCAATTATCATGTTGTATTGATTCCAATACATCTATTAAAATGATTATATTTAATTATATTGTTCATTTATACAGTTATGTAACTCCATAATAGGAAGTACTACACAACCACTATATTCATTACACCCTCACTGCCAGTCCACCACCTTTGGTGTATGGGGTGTTTTTCTTGAGGTCTCACAACCAAACTGTTCTTGAAAACTAAGAGAGTTCCAGATCCTGGGATATTACATTTGAAGTAAAAATTTATATATATCATAATCAGCTCTTTTATAAATATTTATGAACTAGAATAAGATTGTGAAAAATGAATACGAACAAATATAGAAGTTGATGATGGCTAGAATGACCATTTGGGTTCCCTAAATCATAATTATTTATAAGTCGAATCATTCAAGGACATGATTTATATATTAAATCGAAAAATAATAAATTGAATAGATGAAGAGAAGATGACAATCAATAAAACATATTTGGGGTTTTAAAAACACCAAAAATGATATGTACGATGAGTAATGTATCACACTATGAAAACATATCAATAGTGGAACTATACATGATTTTAGAATAAGTGAAGGATAAATTGTAGGTAATTAATATAAATAGAGAACATGATCATATTGATAATTACCATACATGGAATTTAAAAAGAATCCTACAAATCAAAATATTACTAGATCAATGTAGTTATTCAAGAAAAAGTAAAATTATGATATAAATATGATCAGATGTAAAGAATTTTGTGTATATAAAGTATATACATAGACTGAGGGTATTGATATTGAAGAAACATTTTCTCTAGAAACATGAATGTAATATATTAGTCTCATCATATAAATATAAATTCTGTGTTGGTGGAATGATTATTAGAGGGATTCAAAAATAGAATTCATAGATGGGATTATTCAAGAATTGTATTAAATTTAATATACTATTGTATTTAATAATATAAATGATAAAACAAATGTTTATAATTATAAAAGGGCACTATATGATTAAAATAAATAACCATGATGTGTGATGTTTAATTAAATGATTATAAAGATATAATGTACATTATTATTCATGTTTCAAAAAGAATCAATATCTGAATTCATCTCATGGAGATAAATAAATATCATTTGGGCAAGTGGTTGATATCATAATTTTAGAATCATGTATGGATTAGTGGAATATGGTGATATTTAAATGAAATATTAAATTTAAATTTCAATGTTTGTTAGGCTCATAAAAATTTTAGGGTTTCTAGAAATTCCAAATAAATAATAAGAGTTAATATATTTAAAGAATAATTTAATATAGATAATGAATATGTTAAAATGAATTATTCCATTTGATTTTTGACTCGAATTGTGATTGGGATAATACATGGTAACCACATGTATATGAAATATATAGATCCCCATTTAATTAGAGGTTTATCATAATGTTTTTTTATTTAACACTAACAATATCAAATACTATATTTGTAATAAAATAAGTTGATAAAATCCAAATGAAAAAGAAATAATATTATTTTTCAGTGGTTAAAATAAACATGATTTACATTAATGGTAGAATAAATATTATCTTATACATTTTTTTATAGAAATGTTTAGAAATTGTAATCAGTTTTATTTGATGACTAGGCTAGTGATGTGGTGGAACTAATATAACATTTTTGGGAGCCTCTATCATTTGAAAAAATGTGTGGTCTTGTTGATCAAGAAACTAGATTGCAATTATATTATAAAATATAATTAATAAAATATCTCCACCAAAATGGATTTACAAAGATACTATAGATAATGAAGAAACATCCTAATGATAGTGATTATGTGAAATAGCTAATGGTGATATATTCATCCACCCAGAGTGAGATTGAGATCAGGAAAAATGTTGTTTTAAAATCCCATATGAAGCATATGAATATCTAATATCACATAGTGAATGAAATAAACTAGAAACTGATATTAAACAATGTCTTTTTAGAACATATAATATATTCATAGACATCATTACCAATCCTTTAGTTGCACTCTACCATGAGAAATATTTGTTGAACCTTTGTGATCTTCCACCTCTCATAGTGTGAGGTGGTTCAAATATAACCATTAACCCCATATTTTTTAATTCTTTGAAATTTTCGGTTGAATTTAGGTGGATATATGATCTATGTGTATTTTGGAATCCAATTGGAAAATATATGATTTCAGTGGATTTATTTCCAATGGTAGAGAATGGTGAAATTCAATTAAATAGAGTTTTATTGGATATGTTTTCTCTTGATGAATATGATTCTCTCTTAAACTCTAATATTATACAATTTTCATTTGTAAAATATATATAGAAATATTAAAGTGTTAAATTATTTTTATCTCATTATGGGTTCATTTTTTATTTATTTAAAATATATTTGGTTTTCCAATAGCCCTAATTGGGAAAATTACTAGTATAATGAATATTCACAGTAGGATATTGATTGAATGTTGTTCCTGTTTTCAATCTACATCAGCTTAATCATGGGTTTTTCATGCCATGTGATCATATACATAGAGGTGGATTCCATGTCAAAGACAGAATAATTATCTATTATTGGCCAATTTTTTTTCATGACAATATGGATCACATGAAGAGTCTCACGAATCTGATGTTTTATTAGTCAATTAACTGGTTATGTTAGAAATGTAGGGAAGCATGTAATGTGGGAAAGCATGTGAATAATGGACGTACCAAACAGATCATAAAAGATATGATTTTTATTAGCTCATGGAGGTTTTAGTTTCACTGATAGTATTTCATCAGTGAATCGGAGGTGACACATGTTTTGGTAATGGAATATTTTTGGAAATGAATTGGTGTGTTATAAATTCTTTTATCTATCAATTCAATTTTTTATGAACATCAATTATAAATTTTTTTAGAGGATGAATTTTAGATTTCATTTTATAAAATACATATGTAGAATAATTAATTTCACATATCATGAATACTATATTAAAATGTATTTATGGAAAATAATAGTGGATATATATAAAAAACCTAGGGATTTTGGGGAATTTGGTTTTGAAAAAGTGGAAGTTTTAATAAAGGAATTTATTCCTTTAACGTGGGATGAATTAAGAATGATTTTAGTTCTATTAAAAAAGATTTTGGGTTTTTAAATGATGGAATTTTTACAGAAATAAATTTTATGACAAAGATTCACATGTGATTTGTTTCTTAAATTCACTAAATAATATTATTTATAACCTCATTAAAAAATGTATAATCCAAATGTTATCAAATACTAATTTGATGTTTACATCGATAAATTGAGAATAAATTCAATGAATGAGGTGAGAGGGCAGGGGATGATAAATGTTATCTAAGGGAATCATATTTCTATCTAAAAATACTTATGTATGTAGTTATAATGTCACAATGTCATCATGATAAAATATATGTAATAAAAAAGCTGGGATGCATTGTGGATTCTAGGATAGCTGAGACACAGTCAGAAAATTATCCATGTACTATCAAATAATAGTAATCTATGTGAAAACATTATGTTGTTCTTTCATTTCCTTACATTTTTTGGGTGATTCCATAATCCATTTATATTTTTTACACATGTATCCTAAAATATGTTGTCTAGTTCCATTTAATTCAATGAAATAAATTACTCTATGATCAACACATCCTCACCTAAGTTATTCTAGGATCACATACATTCTAACACAGTGAAACCATAAAAAACAAGGGAATCCCCAATATATTTGGGGTTTTGAATAAGAAATAAAACCCATGGTGATGAATCCATAGTTAATATCTCTATAATTGAATATGAGGGATTGGCCCTCAATATTGAATATAATGAATGGGTTCTATCCATAATCATGGTTGAAGCCCTTGTTAATTTTGGCAAGGGTATTGACTGGGATCCAAGGATGTAATCCTAGGAATTCCATGCTAGAGGAACTGATGTGTAATTATAGATCTGAATCCATCAATTCTAGTTTTTAGGATTTTATATGTGTATTTATGATTCCATGATGAGGAATTAATGAACATATGACTCTAAGAAGATCCAAAGTTGTTTTTCCCTCATAATTCTTATGAATGAATCATTTGGGATCTATAGGGTTCATTAGGGACATTCTAATTTGGAATCTACGGAATGACCATGAGTTTCTTTACTTTACATAAATAATTATAATGAATATTAACATGGATTACAAACAAAACATACATCCATAATTTTTATAGAATCCAATCTATACATGCTTAGCATTCAAATATGGATTCAAATGATTATACATGTAATTCATTATTCCTACTCCATGTATAGTTTTAATATGATTAAAACACAACAATGAATGCTATCCCTATGTATTGGATGAAAATTTAATTAATGAAACAATACATCAACTGTAATATAATTTAATTTAAATTACACCCAATGATGTAAATTATTCATTAACCCATTAGCATACACACTTCCATTTCATAAATTCTCTCATTTATTTAGTGGTATAATAACATTACAACACTATTAATTTAACTTTTTGACATTAAGTCATATCAATACATTAATATCCCTTATTTTGTTTTAATATATTTCAATTAGGAATTAGTGGAGTTTATCAATTTATTTCATATTAATAGTCAAACCCTATTTTGTAAGTGACATATGTTTTTTAGGCTTATAATCTTGGTTAATGTTCCATAAATCTATATTTGTTTAAAAAAATAAAAAAGGAAAACTCCACAGAGACACATTCTAAAGGAAGAGACACTTCAATGAAAATACCTAGTCTATGGAACATATTGAATTATTTATCTAATATCATATAACATGAACATATTTTTTTAAGCATCATAATTTATGATAAGTTGTTTTAGGTTTTATGGAATGTTCTTAAGTCCCCCAGGTATCCAACGATTCCATTGGTCCATGTTCGTAATATAGTGTAACTATTAATGAGGCATAAATTTGATCAAAGTATTTAAATTATATCAGGTGAATTTAATGTTCATAATAAGGTAAAAATGTTTTTTCCACATGAAAAATACTACTTTTTCAATATATGATAATTTACGAGAAGGAAAAATAATAAGAAATTGTTAACACTGAATATCATTATTTAGCATAGAAAAAAAATCACTACTTATGTTTTTTTTGAGGTTGAGGCTGAAGCCTCATTTTGTTATTAAAGCAAATCAAAGACCTCTTTTAACTGGGTAGAGGGAGACCAATTACATAGCCCGAAGGCCCAGTGGGCTTATATCCCATTACATAGCTCGTAGGCCCAATTTTTTTTCCCAATTGCCATTTTGTGAATAGTAACTCGGCTGCTACAGTACCGCAATGTACCGCCGCTGCTACAGTGCCATGTTGCCACTACAGTACCCGCCGATCTACAGTGCCACTGCTGCTACAGTGGTGCAACATTGCCGCTACAGTGCTGCTACAGTAACCTTGGCCCAATGGTATAGATGTTTTGGAACAATATCCAATGTCACATAGAAAGCGTATACCATGCCTTCCAGACTACAATCGGTAAAATCCAAAAAATATGTATCTTAAACTACAATCCAAGAAAAACAATTCGTCCCAAAATACTTTTAAATCATACTAAGGCTCATTCCACCAATAAAATCAGCAAACTTGTAAATATTGTTCTTTCAGAATCATCCTAAAATGAAATTAAAAATACCTATCATCCCAATATGATGACACCATTCACTAGTACAACAATAATATAAAATCGACATGGAACAACAATGAAATAATAGAGAATTAGAGAGGTGGGGAATATGACTTTTTAAATTTTTATAGGATCTTGATCATATGATCCTGATGATCCAATGATAATTAATTAAGGGTATCCTTCATGGAGGAATTTATAATAAGGATGGTGCATGGGAGGCTACATTAACATGAACTGGGGAAAAGGATTGGGATTGGGTTAAAATTTTATATAGGAAAAGTTGTAAACTCATTATTTTCAGGGGACACATTGTTTCTCTTCTTGGATTTCCAATCCATTGTCTATGATTTCTTTCAATACATACATAATACTTCACACTCTTCAGAATTAAAAAGGACTTATCATATGGTATAAACATAATATCCACCATCCATGGTTAACAGATATGGTTTGGGGGACAAATTAACCTTAACCATGTGCTAAATATATTTCCTATGATGTAAATCAAAAAAAATCTAATCCCCATATAGAAATATAACTAGGATTAATTGAAGAGTAGATACTTTTCAAAATAAAGAAATATTGAACAAAAAAATACTTTAGATAATCCAAATACTGAAAATTCCATTAATAAGTAAAATTAAAAAACATACCCATCCACTTGTTCATTAATTTATGATTTTTTCAAATAAAAGAACTCACGTCTATATAATCATATAAACAAGGGTTTAAATAATTTTTAACCAAATATAATATTATAAATGAGATATACTTGGTGTTGATCATATATTTTATCCACCTAACAAGGGTCACCAAACATGCTCCAGGGTGGTATTGTGTAATCAAATTATTAATGATATAATGGAATGGAATGTTTAATTTTATGTTTATAAAAAATCGAACTCCATACACAACAAGAATCTATCAATAAAACACAAAGACAACTCCACATGTTCAAATCCATTAAATGAAACTAGTGGTGTTACCAAACCACAACATATCAAATTTGGTAATTCATAATCCCGATTCTAGTAACCACTCTCCTTTTCTAACCCACGTTGGAATATATATTCCATTTCATAAATTCAAAATATAAGGATAGTAATATTTCTATTAAAATCCCGAAACCAATTCCCAAAATAATACATTCATATCCAAAATAATATTTGTATTACAATTTCTAAATAACCACATTTTATTACGTCTAAGAAAAAAAATAAAATGACCAATATACAACTCCTCTATAAAATGATCAGTTGCACACAAAAAACCAATCATCAGTACAATATAATGATGAATCAACAACTACAGATCACCAATGATTTTGCAATAACCATCATCATGTCTAGTACCAAATCATTTCTGAAATTCCCTATCATGAATATCAACAAATATTATCTTGTAAAAACATTAAAAATTATCATGTTTCGATTTAAAATATTGGATAGACTACTGGAATAACGATGGATTATTATAACTAACTGATGGTTGATTTCATGGTATAAGAAAATAATCATCAGTCATAAACATTATCATTGAGACTAAATGAGAACTTATCACTCTCATGTAATCCTATGTAGTCCTGATACGAGTGTCAATTCTCAAACCCTATTTGATTCCTTAAACAAGTTTATACTTGTGTTTTATTGATATATCAAGTTATATTCGACACAAAAATTTAAATTAATGTTGACTGGACAAATATTGTTTAATTATCATCCCCACAATCAATGAGTCTACCTCTAGAGAGTAGTACATACCAAGAAATAAATTTCACTCCGTAGCTTAGGATCATCTACAAAAATACATATCTAAAAATTTACCAAATTATATGGGCCGTAGAGTATACATTCTAGATAATTATTTCAAAAGGGGATAAGACTGCTCACTGCTAAGAATTTCACAAAAAGGAATCCAGCATCCACCCTTGGAAAACATAAATTTCACCAAGGTATATGATGATAATTGAATGGAAAACTAAATTCACACCTCTAAAGGTATGATGGAGTCTCATATATCTCTTTCCCACCCATTAAGTCTTCCCATAACACTAGAAAAAATAGTTTCCATAGATAGTACATAGATGTTACCCCCCCCCCATGAGCCATGATTCCCCTTTAATAACATTATCCATTGATTAATATTTTGAAGAATTAAATAGACCATTATTTCAATCTCCCATGATCCGTCCATGATATAATTACCTATCATAGGACATCCAAATTGATGACATAGTTCAATGGATGACATTATCCACAATACTCTCAATAAAACCAAATCAGTTATCATCTCAAATACATGGACATATAATCATTAATCATCATGGGATTATGATCGAGTACCACTAAATATGATCATAAAAGAAATGTTAATTACCAAATTTTTCATTCCCCTCACATTACAATGATACTCACTAATTTCATGTTCCAGATCATCCCAATAATGATTACATATCTAATTTCCCAATGACTGTTGTTTTTTCAGAACAAGGAACCCAAATTGTGGTGACATGCCTTTGTCCAGGCCCATCCCACATTCCAATTTCACCAATATTAAATCACCTTTTTTACCATTATGAAAATTGATGATTTCTGTAAGTAAAACTTCCCACATGATCTGTTAAACCCTTATCAACATAACAAGATTCCAATTATTCACTTTAATACAATCAATAGATTCTTGAAGTCATTTTCCATCAGGATCAGTTATGAAATATCAATGTTTCATTACCTCACCACTGACACCAACATTAGTAGTAAATCTAAGTTCAATATGAACAATTTAAGTCAAATTGTTCTGACTTTAAATTATTTAAATTCACTAAATTTCTATATATTGAATTATTGTAGGCCCATTAAGACTAGACATTACCATTAAGAACAATCCCATTCAACATTATCATCTAAAAGATCACAAGGTCATACAATTACATTTATTAAATTAATAATGACTCCTGGAGTCATATATTCATGAAATTATTATCGAAAGTCAATATAAAATCTTGAAAATTTCCATGGAAAGTATGTACCACAAAAATAAATCATCCATGATGCTCAGATTCAAAATAATCTTCTTAACACTCGACAACCCTCCAACATGGGGGTTATTTAACTCTTATAGAGTTCCACCCCAGCCTAAAAGGTACATGTGTAGTGTATTACATCCCCAAAAACATGATGAAATCATCCTCCTATGGTGAATTTTTTATGGTGGTTTTTATTCCAATCTAACCATCAATTACTTCAAGGCATTGATGAAAAATCCGTAGTCATTCAAAAAATTTACTTTTGAACATCCACCTAACCACCATTTCAATAAAAAAAGATCCCAACTAAGAGTCATATCAAATTTAAGGGTGCCAATATAAGTAATATTATATGAAATTTCTAAAACTACACCCACACTATGGAATTATATATCAATTTTCGTAAGGTTTTATTTAATAAATTTTACCAATTCTTATTTATAATAAAAATTATTGGTGTCCCTATATCCTAAATATAATTTTTTTTATTATAAACAACTTGGTACTAAGAAAAGTATTTATCCATCATTTTTTTATATATTTAAAGTGGACTAATTTGATTAGAAAATATGTATAATGTGATTTTACTAATCCGGTTCAACAATTTATTATCAGATAAATAATCCATTTAATAAAACAACATTTCGATTGTTTTTTACAATATTAAAAACTAAAAAATATTGATAAATAATTCCATAAGAGGTTAATTACTATGTCACTTATATATAATATATACATATTAGGGTCAATTCACATTAACATGGGTTCAACTATATGGGTATCCATTCCCATCTAATGGAGGTAAAAGCACTATATATTTCTATTGGACTCCCAATTAAGTGATAAAAATTAATAGTTAATTAATTATATGATAATGTTTCACAATATATTCCTTCATGGGATATACTATATAAATATGATGAAATGAATGGAATTCAGTGATCATGTCAATAAAATATGAATTCATATATGCATGTTGTCATGAACATGTTATATAAGTACAAGCCCAATATGTTTTTATTTGAACATAATTTAATAAAAACCAATTATAAGTCACCATGAATTAATAAAATAAAAAGAAATTTCATTCACCATTAAATTATTTCAAATAATTGCAATTTGGTTTCTATTTCAAAACTATATCACTTATATAAAAAATTTCTAGACAGTTAGTGAGAATTCCATAAAATTTATATATTAGAAAATATTATTTATCTTGATGAATAGACATTATATAACCTACTACATCATGTGGTTATAATAAGGAAACAAATCTCAGATTAATAGATAATACTAGAGCACTAAAAAATTGTAAGGGAATGTTAAAAATATATTCATGAATGATTTTTTATCACATCACTTAATAATGCATAGGACCATGAGTAGGAATCCAATAATCCAGTGACTAAATAAATAAATAAAAATAAAAAATAAATTATTTAATGATAAATAATAAAAAAACATAGTAAAATCAGAAAAAATAGTAACATCCTTGGAATATTTTGGTTCCATTTTTTTGGGATAGCACTTCCCAAAAAAATAAAATTTACAATCACTTGAAAATTTCATATTATCTTATATAGTTTATGAGATTATAATAGATACGAAAATTTAGGATTTGATAACACTCTATGAATTATTTGACCGTATCAAAATATTAATAAATTTTTTTTGTGTGATATGACTTCAGTCATGCCTCACCAAATGTTATATGATGTTGATTAAAAATATAGAAAGAGTGGTTATATGATGGAGATACTATACCCTATGGTTTAAGTAATAGAATATAATAATATAATGAGATAATTATTATGAATATAATAATTAATTTACTACCTAAAAAGTGATGAAAATAATGGACCACTATTGAAATAATTATTTTACAATTACATGGTATCCCTTACACACACTAGTTGTTCTATAAATATTATGGGATAGATAACATATATAAATTATTAAGGATCCCAAATCATATTGGAAGTATGTGTAAATTATCATTTTACATCTCCAATTTAATATATTGTAGAAACAATGTAACCACAATTTACCTGCCAATGCACAATCATATATACAAGAGATCTATTTGGGTACTAATAGGATTCTAGAACAGTGTAGGGGTAAAACTCAGTTGGCCACAATCAATGATGTCTAATTATTTTCTAGTCTATGTGTTTAAATTATATTATAACACTATTAAAAATTGAGAAACCAAAGACTAAATATTATTATCCATGACTTGATGGAGAACCATTCATTTCGAGAGCCTAACTAATTAGATCTAGATTGTTATGTGTGCATGGTCTGGAGAAGTGATCATGAGGAGTATATTATTAGGTTGTTTCACTGGGTGAGTGTTAGGATAAAAAACTAAAATATCACTTTTTGGGTAGTGTGGAAGTTCATTAGTATGATAAGTTGTCCCCATGAGTAATAGAAGGCGGTGTAATGATAAGGAAACCATGGAATTATAGGAGTTTCATGGGGTCAGTTTAATATGTTCATTACTCTAGGATGAATGGGTCTTGATAAATGGTATCACAGTAAATACCCAACCAGATATGTAGTGGATGTTCATACATTTGATTTGTGGGGTCCATAATTAGGGTGTTACACTTTAAAAGGGTGGATATTGTAACACCCATGAAATGTAATACATTAATGGATAAATTATATAATTCAAGTCAAAAATTTTATTCATTATATTTTTGGGATCCAAAATGATTAGAAATCTACATTTATGCATTCCTTGAATCGATTATTGATCAGGATCAGTGATATTTGGGGAATTTTCCTAAGGTGTGTGTGATTGAAGAAAAAAAAAACTAAATTAACATGTGTTGGACTTTGCGGATAGTCATTTGAATGATACATGAAAATAGTGATTACTAACATGAGGTGCGATGGGAAGGAAACAGATGTATTACAGGAGACCCATGGGGTCAAATGAATAGGGTCATGGCCCGGGGATGATCGGTTTGGGAAATATATGGTGCGTAGAATATATAATGGTAATGAAGTAAATTGGTATTGAATCATGTAAAACAAACTTTTCTGATATGTTATATTTGTAAGTAATCATTTAATTCAATAAGGGGTCCTAAGGTCCCATGGAATATAAAACATTCATCTAAAACAAAAAGGAAAAGATATTCATTTGTGAAATTATAGGAATTCAAATGCAACTAAACTGTAAGGATGTATGGATGAATTTATGGAATTCGTGGTGAGTAATAGGTGTTTCATCCCACAGTGAAAAATCTTCAATATCTTTATATGGAGTATAATATAAGGACCCATCCTTAAACCATTAAATATTCATGAATTAAATGAATAATTCATAAAGAGGATAAATTCATGTATAGAGTTTTAAAGACTTATGACATAACTATTACATCTCAAAGTATTACAAAGTAAACACTTTTACTAAGATTCTATTTTTTTCCACAAAATAAAATCTCTTAAAAATAAACATGTATCGTTCCATGTTTTATATAGCATGTCTTTCCTTGATCCCATCCTTATCCCAATTTATCTTTAAGTCTTGTGGAAAACATTTCAAAAACATAGGATGAGCATAAAAACCTTAGTAAGGGACATAAAAACACGGAAAGAAAACGTTAGTCTACGTATACATTTGAATAAATCAAATCATACATTACTCTTAAAACCAAAGCACTTTAACATACCTCCTGAAATCCTAAGTTGTATTAATAACTTATAGAAATCATAAGAGTTAAAGGTAACTTGAGGCATTCATAACATTCTTATGTAGGGTGTAACCCTCATGGTTACATTTGGGATACCCACCATAGTATATTCCGTAAATTTCTTCGGAAAAACCTTAGATTTTAACTCCTTCGTGTTACCCAATGCATGTGAGATCTATATCGGGCTCACCCACCCTTAGATTATCACAAAACCACCCGTCTTTTTTAAAATTGACCAAGAATCACAACATAATCATATCACATTAAACATGCATAAAGGAAACATAACATTTCCACAATTCAGTCACAAGAGATCAATACAACACATTAATATAATAAAAACATTATCTAAACCATTTTTCAATACCAAAATAAATAAAAGAGTATATGGTATTTATTTTCCTTTTAAAAAACATTACGACTTGTTAAGGAATCCAAAGATCAAATAATACTCGCGGTGGCGGGACGGTCATTGTCACCGAGTACATTAAAAAACATACTTTTTGTAGTTTAGTAAAACGCTTCATAGAGAAAAGATTAATTTTGAATAAAAGTAATAGTCAAAGGTGTTTATACACCATATAATAGAAATATGTGTATAAAATTAAATATTCTTCAATGAAAGGATATTGAGATGGAGTCCCATACAAAGATGATATCCTTAGATTAAGGATAAATAAATTACATAATTATGTGTGAAAAATATAAATACACCCAATATAAGTGGATATTAAGTGTAAAAAAATCAGAGTTCATCCACACATATTCATATTACTACATAATCAAGAAGTAGAGGTTCGACCCAAAGAATTGAAATTGGGTTAAGAAGTTCCCTTACAGAAATTCGACAGCCTAACGGTGTCACATTAAAAATCAGAAAATGCATTGATGAGAGAGAAAAGGGTATCTCATAAATTTTATATAATATTTATAGAAATATGGATATATAAGAACATATCCCATCATAATAAGATGTAAATTAAAAGACATAACAAAAAAGAAGACTTTTAAAAAAGAGGAGGGTGAAAGGTTCTATTACCGATTTGGGTATCTTTCGAAACGTACACCCCAAGAAATAAGGGTCATACAATGAAGATGTAAATACCCATAATGTAATGTATATTACACAAAGAATACAATCATGGGCATTACTTACACCACACAAATGGAAATAGTGGCAAATGTAGCATGAATCTCAGAGGAACCAAAAGTGAGATAAAAACCCCATACCTCACTGTAATCAATCGAGTTGTATGACCAAAAGATAATAAACACAATATGAATCACAGAATACCATGAATATAAATATAATCATGATAATATATATCAAATGGATAACCACAATACACCACATGCAATAAATAAGTGGTGAACAATGGAAATATCCCGGAATTAAATGTGAGATAAGATATCCCCTTACGAAAATTTGGCAGCCTAACGGCGCCACATAAAACATCCAAAAATGGATTGAATATATCAATTAGGGTATTCCATCATATGAAAATATAAATTATAGTAATAGGAATATAGAAGGACATCCCCCAACATAATAACATGGAGATTAAAAGAAGTGACATAAAAAAGAGTACATAAAAAAGAGAGAGGTTGGATCCCTTACCTCAAGTCTGACTAGTCTTGTTCGTTTCTTTATATTCCTAAATAATAAAATTTGTTCAATTAATAATTTTTTAAGGACCTTAATTAATGTTTATTATTAAATTAATATCACATATTATAATTATTTAATATGTAGTTAATTATTTGAGTTCATATCAGATGTTTTTGTCGATGTTCGGTACATGAGTCAAAAATGAACTTGTTTGAAAATAATTGTCCATGTATTTATTATTAAACCATATACAGAATTTTATTAATGATTTAAATATCATAATATCCAGTATATATTCATTTTTTGAAATTCCATAACAATTGGAGATAAGAAAATGAAATACACCGTTCATGGAGACGGTAGGCCGTACGTACGCATGAACGCTACCTTCATTTCTTTGTCTCATTAATGGAATTAAAACTAAATAAGAGAGATATATATATATATATTATAATTCCAGTATAATATATATGTCATATAGTTCACATAAGTTTATTAATTTCATTCTTTATACATTCTATGTATTGAATGAATGAGTCACATCACTTGAGGGGGCGGTAGTCCACACTTCCTCAAATTAAATTATTGCATTTGCACAACATAAATAGCATAAAGGTATGTTTTAAATGTAAAATACAGAAGAATTGAGAGGAAATAAATATAATATATATCATAAATATATATAGTTCCATCATAATGGCCACCATGAGTGTTGTTAGGAGAAGACATAACAATCATCGTTTCCTGAGGCAGTAATTCACCATCCATGGAAACAATATATTTTTTAACCATTAGAATGATGTGTGTGTAAGTGTAGCTCGAATAATTCTCATAAAAACAACATAGTATATTGAATATAATGGTTTTGTTACGAAATAATGGAATAAAAATAGTTTGAGGAGTTGGAAAAGCAAAATAATACAAATGAACATAAGAGAAGACATTACCTTTAAATCGGGTAACTCCCTTTGGTTTGAACTAAAAGGGTTTCTTGAAGATATTTCTGCCTACGGTAAGGCTTCTAGAATAAATAGAGGGATGTGGAGAGATAAAATGAGCAGATTTTGGTCAAGCCAAAGGCTTGAGAGGTGTGGGTAAGTGGGTAGAGGTGGGGGCCTTTTATAAGAGTGAGGAGGGGCACTGTTAGAAAGTCTTGAAAAGTTACTTTATTATAAAATGATATTAGGATATTAAAGGTCCCGTGATTATTTATTTCTAGGATATGGTGACAGGGGTTCTAAATCCACCCTTACAATAGGTTTTTGACAAGTTTATGTCTTATATTTTACATTCTCTTCTCATTTTATTTAAATCATTCATTAATGAGGTTATCACTGCATCATCATGGTGTCATAAATAAATTTATTTATCTATTGTCTAAAAAATATAAAAAAATTACCATAATGAAGGAAATATTTTTATCTTTCCAATTAATTTATATAGTCAAATATTTAATTTTTGTAAACAAAATTAATATTTTTTACTTAGGTGATATATACTATGGTTACATTTTCCAGTCATTAAAAAAATATGATAAAAGGTCACTATCACACTAAAGTGATTACATGGGGTCCCAAGGATGGCACAAGGAATAACATGGTCGCCCATGACACCACAAATAGCTTTCAGACATATGTTAGGGTTATTTTATAATTTTATGATATTATTTTATTACCCTTAACTACCCAATTACTAATTAAACAAGATAATTACTGATAATTACCATCGTTACTATTCATAGTTTCCAAAAAACAAAAGAGACTTAATTACATAATTTTTACCTTATGATTCCAAATATGGAATCCATTTTATCAAATTCCAAACTCATAAATTTCAGTAATTAATTTAAAATAATTTCTGTTGTCAAAACCAAAGACGAGTTTTAAAGTAGTAAAATCTATCAAAATATTGATTTGTTTTTACATCCAATTTAAAAGTGAAATTACATCCAATTACCAAAATTGTATTACATGATAAAAAAAATTAAATTTCACCTTAAATCCAATTAATATGACAATATAAATATATAAATAAGTTGGATGAAAAGGTAGTTTTGAATTAAAATGCAGTATTTTATACTGTTCATTAAAAATGAACATTTGTTTGAAAAATACCAAAAATTCACCCTTAGATATATTTGATATTCCAAATTCAAAAATTATATCCATTTTACCAAATTAAAGACATATAAGTTTCATTAATTAAATTTATAATAAATTCCCGCTGTCAAAACAAATAGCGTGTTTTGGAGAAATAATATCTATTAAAAGAATGACACTTGTTTATGTCCAATTTCAAGGTGAAATTAATTAAAATGACCACCATTGGATTAAATGGTAAAAATATATTTGAAATACACATTAAAACACATTAAAAATATAATGTAAAAATATAAATAAATTAGATAAAAAGGAGTCTTGGAATTAAAATACAACATTTATCACTAAAAATGATCTTTATCGAAAAATAACAAAAATTAACACAAAGTAAATTTTTATGTCTTGATTATAAAGAAGGATTTTATTTTGACATAAATAACTTATAAAAGTGAAAAAAAGTATATTTAAAAAGGGTTCCCCATCAAAAGGTGGTTAATCGGCCTTTTAAAGAATATTAAAATATTTATTCTTAAAATAGGATTCGTTTTCATTTTAAACCTCAAACATTTATTGAATATTGTAAAAATGTTTGACCAGAAAATATAATCACTTTTTTGTTAGTTATGTTCATTCCCACCATTACATCGTCTAGGAGTTTACAACCATTTACAATAATATTATTATATTATTAGTGTGCATCGTAAGATTTCAAAGAAACTCGAAGTTGCGTATTGGGTACGACATCGAACATATCATCCCCTTTAAAGTAATATTAATATTTAATTCACAAATATTAATAAATATGAAAATTTAATATTCTCTATTTACCTGGGATGTTGCATCCTTTCCCCCTTTTGGAAATTGCGACCTCGAAATTTTAAAAAATTGGGCTCGGAAACTTCATTGAAATCCCCACATAAGTAAATGAGTCAATTAAACTGTCACTTTAAAAGAAAGAAATGGAAGTACAATGGTCACCCTAGTTAACCCATATTAGGATTCCATGTAAGAAAACATGGACATGGAAGAGAAAACAAAGGTTCATGTTCTGATGGAGAGTGATAGAAAACATGATTAAGAGAAAGTTAACCACAAGAAAATAAAAATCTTGTGATGGGTTAAACGGTATTTGATTCCCCAGTAGGAAAAGTTAACAGACATCATTTTTTGTTTTAAGTTAATTTTCATTTTGTAATTTATTTATGAGCTTAACTAAATCACAAGGAATAAGACTTATTTGTCGTGTAGTCATTCATCTCTTAGTATATTTCATTCAAAAACTCATTTTTTTTTTCAAATGATGAGTATTTAGGATGACTTGTCACATTAAGTGAGCTATCATTAACATCTAGAGAATCACTTAATCCACAAAAGAGAAATATATATTTCCCGTGTCATTATTACAAAACGAAAACAAAAAATTGTTAGTATGAGATCATATAATACCCAAAAAGTATAATCCCTTATAAAAAGAAAATATATTATTAATCTCCAAAAATTTTCCAACAAAACAAAAATTTCAAAAATGACCATTCGATAAACAATTGTCCATAAAATTCATCAATTTAAACTAAACTCAGAATGGAACCCAAATCATTGAAGGATTTAATCACATAGTCTTCCAAAGTAAATATTTAAATTTATCTCCAAATAAAATCAGTTTCTCTTAAATTTTCAAATTGAAAATTATTTAACCTAATCATATATCATCAATGATAGGCGATAAATACTAGTCTCAATTTGGTTGTGGGTTCGATTCCCACAGCTTTGTCTGACGTGCCTGGTTGTCACACGGTCTGCATGTTGTCCTTTTTCCAAAACTATATAATTATTAAAACATTAACCAAAAAGGGAAAAAATCATCAAAAATAACCATAACATAATTTAAGCTCAAGTTTATATATTTCCTTTTATTTTCCATTATAACATATAGTAACCCATAATTACTTCAAAAGTAAGGATCATATAAAACCTAATGGTTACCTTTATAATTATTACCTAAACATCCACATCAAGTTAGTTATCTCATAAATGATGAATTATAGAACTCACTAAGGGTCAAGTGGTTAATCACTACTCCTAATATTTGGTTGAGAAAAAACAGAAGAGTTCTCATTGCAGCTCCCATATCATTCATTTTTTATTTCAGAAAACTTTCACAGTTTTCTTCAAATCCGCTATTACTTTGGATCCTGCTAGATCCAGCCATTTACTAATACCAAAAAGGTCATTTTGAATATATCATTATAATAATAAAATAATACTATGATATAATTATTCATGTTATCTTATACTCATTCACTTTATCTAAAACTATGACTCTTTCTGAAATCCTAACCATTATGGTAATGTCACTTATGCTTAAAGAATACCCTAACCTCCAAGGATTTCTTAAACGACCTCTGAAACCAACTATAAGGACCCAGCCTTAAAACCTTACATAATAATGAATTAAATGAATAATTAAAATATAGGAACTTTTAAGGTTTAGAGTTATACTGAATTAGGACATAACTATTACATCTCAAAAGGATACAAAGTAAACACTTCTACTAAGTTTCTATTTTTTTCCACAAAATAAAAACTCATAAAAAGAAACATGTATCATTACATGTTTTTGATATCATGTCATTCCTTGATCCCATCCTTGACCCAATTCATCTTTATGTCATGTGGAAATCAATTCAAAATCTTGGGATTAGCATAAAAAGCTCAGTAAGGGATATAAAAATACGGAATGAAAGCATAAGTTCAGGTATTCAGAAGAATCAATGAAATCATACTTTAATCTTAAACCATATGCACTTTTAAATACCTCATGAAATCATATGATTTATGAATAAATAATAGAAATCCTAAGATGTAAATGTAACTTGAGGAATTCATAACATTCTTACGTTGGGAGTAACCCTCCTAGTTACGTTTGGAAGAACCGCCATAGTATATTCCCTAAATCTCTTTGGATAAACAATTGTGTTTAACTCCTTCGCATTACCTAAAGAACTAGAGTTCTATATCGGGCTCACCCGCCATTAGTTTATCACAGAACCACCCATCTTCATAAAAAATTCCCATGAATCATAGAATAATCGTATTATATAAAACATGCATAAAGGAAAAATAACATTTTCACAATTCAATAACAAGATATCAATACAGCACATTGATATAATAAAAACATTATCGAAACCGTTTTTCAATACCAAAAAACATAAATGTGTATATGGTATTTATTTTCCTTTTAATAAACATTACGGCTTGTTAAGGAAGAGAGAGATCAAATAATACTCGCGATGGTGGAAAGGTCATTGTCACCGTGTACGTTAAAAAACATACTTTTTGTCGTTTAGTAAAACACTTCATAGAGAAAATATTCCTTTTGAATAAAATTAATAGTCAAAGGGGTTTATACACCATATAAATGAACGTTGTGTAAAAAATAAAATATGCCTCAATGAAAGGAGATTGAGACAGAGTCCCTTTACAAATAACATATCCTTAGATTAAGGATAAATCAATTACATAATTATGTGTAACAAATATAAATACACCCAATATAAGTGGATATTAAGTGTAAAACAATAAGAGTTCATCCGCACATATTCATAGTAAAACATAATCTTGAATTAGAGGTTTGACCCAAAGAATTGAAATTTGGTTAAGAAGTTCCCTTACATTAATTTGACAGCCTAACGGTGTCACTTAAAAATTAAGAAAATGAGTTGATGAGAGAGAAAAGGGTATGACATCACTTGGATATAATATTTATAGCAATAAGGATATATAATAACATATCCAACATAACAATATTTAAATTAAATGACATAACAAAAAGAAGACTTTTAAAATAGAGGAGGGTGAATGGTTCCCTTACCGATTTGGGTAACTTTCGAAACATACACCCTAAGAAATAATGGTCATACCATGAAGATGTAAATAACCATAAATTAAAGTATATTACACAAATAATACAATCTTGGTCAGTAAAAAACCACACAAAAGGAAATTGTGGAAAATGTAGCATGAATCTCACGGGATAAAAAACTGAGATAAAAACCCCATACCTCACTGTAATCAATCGAGTCGTATGACTAAAATATAATAAACACAGTATAAATCACAGAATACCATGACTATAAATAGAATAATGATAATATATATCAAATGGAAGTACACAATACACCACATGAAACAAATATGTGGTGAACAATGGAAATCTCACGGAATTAAAAGTGAGATAAGATATCCCCTAACGAAATTTCGACAGCCTAACAGCACCACATAAAACAACCAAAAATGGATTGATGATATCAATTAGGGTCTCCCATCATAGGAACATAAATATTACATTAATAGTAATATATAAGAATATCCCCCAACATATGAAAGAGTATCATAAAACAAGTGACAAAAAAAGAGTACAAAAAAGAAAGAGAGAGGTTAGATCCCTTACCTCAAGTCCGACATGTGTTGTTTGTTTCATTATATTCCTGAATAAAAAACATTGTCCAATTAATAATTTCTAAAGGACCCCCTATAAATTTCATTATTCAATTAATATCACAGATTATACTATTAGAGTAAATTTTTTATTATGTGAGTTCATATCAGACGTTTTTGTCGATGTTCGTCACATGAGTCAAAAATGAATATGTTTGAAAAGAAGTGTCCATGTAGTTATTATTACACCATCTCCAGATTATTATTAATGATTTGAATATCATATATATCCAGTATATATTCATTTTATAGTATTCCATAACATTTGACGATATGGAAATAAAATGCACCATTCATGGAGACGGTAGGCCTTACGTACGCATGAACGGTACTTTCATTTCATTGTCACATTATTTGAATTAAAAATAAATGAGGGAGATATATATATATATATATTATAATTCAATTATAATATATATGATATATAGGTCATATATTTTAATTAATTTCATTCTTTATACATTCCATGTATTTCATGAACGAGTCACATCACTTGAGGGGCGGTAGTCTACACTTCCTCAAATGATTTTATTGCATTTTTACAACATGAAAAGAATAAATGTATGTTTTAAATGTAAAATAAAGAAGCATAAAGAAGAAATAAATATAATATATATCATAAATATATATATTTACATCATAATGGCCACCATGAGAGTTGTTATGAGAAGATAGATCAATCATCATTTCGTGAGGCAGTAATTCAGCATCCACAGAAACAATATGTTCTTTAACCATTAGACCGAAGTGTGTGTAACTGTAGCTCGAATCCTTCACATAACAACATCCTAGTATAATTAAGATACTGGTTTTGTTACGAAATAAAGGAATAAAAAGAGTTTAAGGATCCGGGGAAGCAATATAATACAAATGAATATAAGAGAAGACACTACATTTAAATCGGGTAACTCCCTTTGGTTTCCACCAAAAGGGATTATTGAAGAGCATTCGGCCTAAGGTAAGGCGTATAGGATTAATATAGGGATTTGGAGAGATAAAATGTGAAGATTTTGGTCAAGAAAAAGGCTTGAGAGGTGTGTGTAAGTGGGTAGAGATGGGGGCCTTTTATAAGAGGGAGGAGGGGCACTCTTAGAAAGTCTTGAATTGTTACTTTATTATAAAATTATTTTCGGATATTAAAGGTCCCACAATTATATATTTATAGTATAAGATGATAGGGGTTAGAAATAGACCCTTACAATAGGATTCTGACAAGTTTAAGTCTTATATTTTACCTTATATTCTCATTTTATTTAAATCATTCATTAATGAGATAATCACTGTATCATCACAGTGTCATAAATAAATGTAATTAATTAATGTCTAAATAATTTAATAGAATTAAAATCATGTAGTAAATAATTTTATATTTTCAATTAATGTTTATAGTCAAAGATATCATTTATGTAAGCTAAATTAAATTTTTTTACTTAGGTGTTACATACTTTGGTTACATTTTTCATTAATTTAAAAAATATGATAAAAGGTCACTATCACAGTAAAGTGATTACATGGGGTCCAAAGGGTGGAAAAAGGCATAACATGGTCAGCCATGACACCGCCAATAGCATTAGGACGCATTTTGGGGTCATTTTATATTTTTATGATATTATTTTATTACCCTTAACAACTCAATTAGTAATTAAACACGATAATTAATGATAATTACCATCATTACTATTCAAAATGTCCAAAAACAAGAGACTTAATTACATAATTTGGACTTTCTGATTATAAATATAGAATTCATTTTATCAAATTCTAGACTCAGAAATTGCAGTAATTAATTTAAAATAATTCTCGTTGTCAAAACCAAAGATGGGTTTTAAAGAAGTAAAATCTTTCAAAAGATTGATTTGTTTTTACATCCCATTTAAATTTGAAATTACATCCAATGTCCAAAATTGTATTAAATGATGAAAAAAAATTCTATTATACCTTAAAACCAATTAAAATGACAATTTATCTATATAAATAAATTGGATGAAAAGGCAGTTTTGAATTAAAATGTAGTATTCTTCACAATTCAATAAAAATGAACATTTGTCAGAAAAACACAAAAAATTCACCCTAATCTATATTTGATATTCCAAATTCAAAAATGAAATACATTCTAGAAAATTCAAAACATATAAGTTGCATTAATTAAATTTATAATCAATTCCCTCTGTCAAAACAAATAGCGTGTTTTTAAGAAACAATATCTATTATAAGAATGACACTTATTTATGCCCAATTTCAAAGTGAAATTAATTCAAATGTCCAACATTGGATTAAATGGTAATAATATATTTTAATTAAACATTAAAACCAATTTAAAATATACGTTAACAATATAAATAAATTATATTAAAAGGAGGTGTAGAATTAAAATACAGCATTTTTCACAAAAAATGATCTTTATCAGAAAATAACAAAAGTTTACAAAAAATTAAATTTTGATGGATTGATTCAAAAAAATTATATTATTATATCCTATATAAAATATAAAAGTGAAAAAAAGTACATTTAAAAAGGTATCCCCATCAAAAGGCGGTTAATCGGCCTTTTAAAGAATATTAAAATATTTATTCTTAAAATTCGATTCATTTTCATTTTATGCCTCTAACATTTATTGAATAATGTAAAAATATTTGGAAAACATATATAATCACTTTTTTGATAGTTATTTTCATTCCCGCCATTACATAGGCTCGGTGTTTACTACCATTTACAATAATATTATTATATTATTAGTATGCACCGTAAGATTTCAATGAAACTCGTTGTTGTGTATTGGATACGCCATCAAACATAGAATCCCCTTTAAAGAAATATTAATATTTTATTTAAAAATATTATTAAATATGAAAATTTAATATTCTCTATTTACCTGGGATGTTTCATATAATATGAGGGATCTAAATTAACAATAATTATTTCTAAAGTATCTCCAAACAAACCCATGGTTCTAATCCCTTGTAATTTTTGTAATGGGGTTGATTGGGTTACAAGGAGATAATATACTGAAATTCAATTCCAACAACCTCATATTAATACTATGAAAGAAACTTTCATATTCATATTTTCAAGAGTTTCTAGAGGAATATATATTTCTATGAAGATACATTCATGAAATGATGAAATTGATCAGATTTGTCATGGGATTTCACACAGAATATTTACCAATGAATCAAATAAAATCCATTAGGATAATTCTCCAAATTTTAATATAGGTTCAAATTCAAATCACCGTATTTAATTATTTTTAATCATAATGTATATTATATATTTACAATTATTACACAATACACGTATATCAACAAATAATATGGAACATTTTGGGCCAATTCATGGAAATTAAAATTGGAATCATAGTCATACTCATGAAATCCCATAAATTTAATCAATGAACAATTTCAACATGTTGGGAAGGCCTATAATTCCTAATCTTAAATTGGAAGTAAATTAATTATAATTAATGAATATATACATCTTTGATCAATGTCATTCATTTAAATTCCATGACATGATTTCCATTACTCGTTGGCAAATTTGATTCCATAATCTGATTTCTAAAATTTTCTCATTAGATTTTGGGTAAAATAACATATCAACACCAATAATTTAACCTATTTAATTTAAAATATTTCATTTAATTATTAACCATTATCCTATTGTAATAAATCAAAATTAGTGATTTTAGGAGGTTATTAATTTTTTGATTAATATCACTCAAAATAACGTTTTTTTAAATAAGGTTTATGGGTCCTTATTTTAGGTTACAAAACCAATAACCAAGTTTTGTTTGACAATTATAGGAAGTTCACCATTAATAGAGGCACATATTCAGGGTCATTAATCATATATTACATTACCTATTAAATTGAATATGTTGAATTTATTTCCTTATAATTTTTTATGAATAAAAAATTTAATGTGGTTCATAAATGAGAAAAAAAATTGCTACCTCCATGAATAGATTTCAAATACCCCATGGACCGTCAGAAGTACTTAGACTATATGGAAAATCTATAGTCATAGACCAAGTGGTTAAAATTAAAATTAGGGCTCTTAATTATGATAAATAAATTTAAAATTAATAATTTTTTTCATATTATTTTTTTCCAATTGACACAAATATGATATTTTCTTATAAAATAAACGAAAATTAAGGAATCAAACACTACGAAACATACCTTAACAATTATGAATTCCATTTAGTAGTAGCTCGAGACCCCCTATTCGAGTTCCTGTAAGACTAGCTACCAATTCCAAAATCATCCATGTCACATACTGAAATCGAATAATGAAAAAATAATTAATAATAATCATTTCATAATTTACTATTATTTAAAAACAATTAAAAAATGCATACAACATTATAATAAATCATGAAATACTTATTAGATTCTACCAGTTAACTAGAGTTAAGTCCAATGACACTCCAATGGTTCTTAATAAGACATCAGCCTTACCAATAACCAAATCATTATCTATATTATCATAAAAAATATAATATCTATTAAGATGATAAACCCTTTATAATCTCCCATTATTACAATCCTCCAATAAAACATCCAAAGACCATGTCCGGATAGTGTCTCGGGAATTCCTCTCACTGAAGTAGGCTAAATCCCCATCCTCTCGGGATGATCCCGCCATTTATTAGTGGAATCATTACCTAAGATTGTATTCAGAATAGTTTTCAATTTAATGGAAAGGATTGAGTAGAGGAATCAGACTCATATCTTTAACACATAAAATTGATCCTAAGACATAGATGTTCTAATGACCATCAATCAAGGGAAACCCATAATATAGGAATGGGGAATGATATGGTGCAGGGGAAGGCTACTGGGTGGTGAATCTGAATGAATAGAGGGGGTATCTCATAATATCTACAATGGTAAATGTGGTTACATTACACTATTTATTTGGAACATTTTTTCATCCCATTACACATTAAACCATCTACCATGAAAGTGATCAAAACTACCTCATGACACCCCCATCACATTGATATGATTTTCAATTTTTTTTCAATCAATGTTCCAACCATGAAATTGAAATTTTAGTTATTTGACGAATAGTGTAGGGCTAGAGGGCCCTTATATCATGGTTCATAAGATTTAACCCCTTAATTTTACACTATATATGGTTGGAGAGAACAGTTAGTACATACTATGTAAAAACTGTTAACCATAGGATAAAACTCCATAAAACATTTCATTCATTAAAAATGATCTGAATGATTACCTAGACACCTGAACCACCTCTCTGGAAGAAAATCATATCCCAATACAATATATCTTGGAAATAAAATATTCATAATTTCTTTATACAGTACAATAAATTATCCATATCACCCAATAGTTTGATAATTGAATCATTTAATCCAAAGTAACATCACTTTTACCATATGAATTTACATTCATAGTTATTCACATATATATATATATATAATATAATTATTGATATTATGTTACTTTGAAAAACAACAAACTAATCTCTCGTATGTGCAATTACAGATGCAAAAAAATATGAAATGAAATAAATGCTTGCTCGACATTCATTCAGGGCATCAATAACCCCATCACAAATACCGGTGCATCTACCCTATCATGATCTATAATTAAATTTGTGAAACAAAAATGTTAAAAAAAATTCACGAAACATCTATCAGGGTTCCATATTAAGAATGGGAATATATATATATATATGAATGTCCTAACAAACATGAAAAATATGTCATCATTATATGTGAATTAACAACAAATGGATGCAAATAAAACGGTAATTATTTAGGGGATACATTTATTAGCTAGGAAACTCTTTCACATGATATGATACACACACATTCCTCATTTTTATTTTCAAATAACACCAATATGAAACATAAAAACTAATTTTTCAACACTGTGTTAACATCTTGTGGTCACCCCCTAAAAGTAAACACCCAAAATAAATCATATAAGAAGAATCATAGTAAGACATTCCTATGTGACAATACAAATACACAATGATGTTTTTGGTGATCCCATGTCTATATCTCAGATTCCCCAAATCACTTAATTATTCAATTTTAATAACATACCAAACAATGTGAGATCATCCATTCCTTCAAAGTGGCCAGATCCCTCCAGGAAAGGACTACATTACCCATATCATATTACATAATATAATTCTCATTCACTCTCACACAAGGTGGTCACAACACAGATCTCGTTCACTCTAAGCCATTATAGTGTCACAATATGACCATTCCCCTATTCATGGTTATATCATTCATGAACCCATTAACAAATAAAACCATGAATTGATAGTTCCGATAATATAACCTCCTATAAATGAAAAATACATACACTAACACTATAGTCATCTCAAATATTATAGGAATCATTAAAAACACATCTAGAACCAAATCTCATTAATTAACATCATTCATATTTAATTTAATTTGTTTTGGGGCCACACATTAATACCTAATATCACACATTGCACGACAAAAAAAAATTATATACCAATTGCAATAAAAAAAAAAACATTTCTCAACACCTTTCACAAGTTCAAAAAATATCATTAAAAATAATCATTCTTCTTTGAACATAGCTTTTCATCAAATACATTTAAAAGAACTCAAAATGGATACACATAATGGTCCTCAAATCCAAATAAATATTCCCAAACTAAACATGAATAAGATAAGACTGAATCAAATTTGGTTCAAATTCCAATTCCAAATCCCACTACCAATATACCAACTTCAGACAACTCGCTCTGAACCCCAATGTAATCAATGTTTTATGTATGATATTATTCCCATGTCCAACACCTGGGTCATTTATTCACATCTATTTAGGGTCACCTCTCAGAATTCACTTCATAGTAAACTAGTTTTTATCAAACTTTTTTATTCTGTTAGGACATATATAACGTTTCTCACTCACTATGTCTCTCTAATAGCAGTGATAGAGGGTTTCTCATCACACTTGAGATGTATTTCCATATCATCAATCCTTAAATGGCTCCAATACCCTCATGTCTCTATGATGAATTTTTTTTGACTCACTTAGGATATATGATTCTAATCTCATACATCAATACCATCACATGGTATCTCCTCAAATGAAAAAAAAATTCCTCCAAGAGAAATTGTCACCAGTAGATCCCTATTTAACCATAATGTTAGAGGTAACATATTCCATGTAATGGAGCCCTAAAAAATCATATCACATTCACTAGTGTTCCCATGTCCCCTAATTGTGTGATCCAAACCATGCAATTATTCAATAATGGAAATTGATATAAAAATTATTATACCATTTTTTGTGTTATAAGGTAACTTACCACAATAAAATAGTTAAACCCTAATTGAGATTTGTTAAATATTTTATAGTCATCTCTATAACCTCTGTAACACCTATCAAAACAAAATAATGAATAAAATAGTTATAATATTTTTTCAATAATATTCAATAATATTAATTAGAAATGGTTTGTAATAAAAAATCATACGTTTTTTATTCCATGTACCCACACAAAACATCATTTTTTCAACAATAATGGACAACCTCTATTCATATAACATGGATGTAAACTTTTTCTACCTATTTCCACCATTCTCTATTGAATAACATCAACAAACCCAAATGTATAATATAAATAAATCTCTTACAATGAAATTTTTCGATAATATTTACATGTAGATTGGATTTTAACTATAATAAATTCTAAAAAGACATAGAAAATTTACCCCGTAATAGGCGATCAATGATAATAAAGGGAAGATGAAATATGTTTTACATGGGGCTTTTGTAACACCCCTCTTTCCCAGTAACCCAAGTCATAAGACGTTTATGAGATGGGTTACCAAAATTAAAAAATTGAATGGGAAACACGTTTCACATGGACATATAGGCCGTGGTGCAATGCCACAACATGTGAATACATACTATTTAATCCTCAATGATTCAATGAAAAACCCCACACTGAGCATTTAATTTTATCGACCTGTAGTCTTTCATTGTCGAACCCACATATCTTGGTAGTTTGATGGACCAACATACCATGGTAACTCCATAATACAAGCCCATAGTATTGCATCATCTCTTTTAAGAAGGAACTTACTATAGAATTTCCCTAAGGTTTTCCCTACCTCATTTGGGGGGGATTATGGCTGAAACCCAATGATCTACACCCTTTAAATAGAATCAAAGGGATAGACTATGTGGAATCCATATTCTTTTGATATGTATATAGTGTGTACCCTAGTCTATGACATATGTTTTATTTCCACAACACCAACAATGAATATTAGTTCACTATTATATTATTTCTACTACATTCAAGGTCTGTCACAATAGAACACCCATTACAATTCCTTTGTGCATTGACTTTATAATAATCATTATATAAAACACAACATAACCCATTTTTTACATTCACCGCTGATCCTAGGACACTTACTAATTCTTCATTACTACTATAAAAAAAGAACTCTAGATGAATCAATTCTCATATTCACAGTATTAATTCTAATTCAAATGATTACCCTTTTATGTGATAAAATGAAATTTACCTACAAATGAGGACCCATACAAACATATGATCATTAAGCCCCCAACCCCACAATAATATTTCTATCATATAAGTACACTATATAAGAATCCATAGAATAATTATGAACTATCAAAATCATAAATTCACTACCAAGTAGTTACCTTCTACCCACGAATACCAGACAAGATTCCACAGTGATAATCCACAAGGCAATGCAAACAATTCAAAAAAAATCTGAGCTACATTCTATCCACCATTTTTCTCTAGGATGGCTCTGATAAAGTTCCATTTATCCCAATTCACCAATGTATAATTTATAGATTTATTATTACTATTTTGTTTCACCCCATAGTATGTATCCATTCACAATGGTGAATTCCAATCTATGATGCTCTCAAATACAATAATCACCTACACAAAACCCTTTTATTGTTGCCTATAAACATGCTGGATATACTTTTTACCTCATCACATATAATTACATGGAAAATTATTAGTTATTATTAAATATTAATACCATCTAAAAAACTATTATCATTACCCATTAACAAACTAATACATAGCCAGACCGGGATATCAAAACACCTTGAATCACTGTGAGACCATCCAAACTCCGACAATAATTTCCAAATTTTCTCATGGTTTGATTACACAGTTTTACCACCATTCCAAAAATGCCTTATTCTTTTACCACATCCACCCTTGCACCTCTAATTGAATAACTCTTTTATGATGCCATCCTATATCCCAAAATTGAGGCTAACATCCAAACTCAATCTGACGCTACATTTTAATTAATAATCTTGTATATTTTCTATTGAACTAGATATTCATGGATCCTTCCACACATTATAATCCGTAAACACCCACAAACATCAACATACTATCCTCTATATGATCAGAACCAATCTAGTATAAATGTCATTCTTCAATTATCAATTTTATGCTCTTCGCAGAAGAAGAAATATTCTCACCATATCTAAAACAATTAACAATATCCTTATCGCACGACCAATAATTTAAAACACATAATGATTGGAAATATATGTTCCCCTCAAACCCAATAACATATAAGAAACAAATCATACAATTCATTTATTTATCATTAGGAGAACCTTCTCAATCATGCAGGATAATTCATCCAAATCGATGGTTACACAATATAATCGTCATGGTGTAATCCATTATATATGGATTCCATTAAAAATCTAAATTATCACTAAATATGTTGAACCCAAAACCAAAATTTTGATTATTGTTATGATCCAATATCATTCATTCTACTAACTATTGAAATCATCTAATTTTCCTAGATACCACATGATGTTATTCACATATGAATATCATCATTCATAATTGTACCATATCTGTAAACCACTGCTAATTAATTCATAATTTAAATTTAACTAATAAAAAATCAGACACCTAACCTCACACCCAAATTAGTTTTTTCAATCCACACCAATAGTAAATATTATCTTCTAAATGTAAAGGTAATCACCATGAACCCTGTCATATGATCCTTTAATGATCTTAATTGACCTCACATGATCTCAATGGTAGTAAACATCATTACTACAATATCTCAAAACATGGAAATATTCCCTTTATTTCTAACTCATTGAACATATCATCATAAACCAAACCAATCAACCATGATCATCTCAGAGGTCAACCTCATCATGTATTCCCTTGTAATCTCCCTCATTCCAAATCTAAAAACATTATCACCCCCCTAATATAAATTTTTTAAAACTTCTATAATCTATCCAAAATCAGATATGACCATATAAATTTATTTAAGAACTAAATGTTCTATGTTTCTAACTTATCCTACCCTCTAAAACTGACATCAATATAAAATACTTGGTATTCATAATCATTTATTGATATATTATATGAGTCTTAAATTCCAAAAAAATATGCCTAAACATGATCCTCCTTCAAACATTATATGATAGAAAACTAAAAATTAGAAATATAAAAACATAATATTTAAATTACAATTCCATATACTATAGTCACAATCAAGAACAATAATATCATCTCCCACATGACCATTACATACCATTGTACATGGTGTTTGTAACCCATCAATCATATTTCAATACTATACTATGATATATTTCAATATCTTTCATATAAAATCTACTAGTTCATTAAAAAATAGAAATTAAATGATTCAACATTGTAACAACACTTTCTGAACTTCACACAATTGTTCCATGACCCAGTGTAGTATGTGATCATTAGTGCAACTCTTCCAATTCCAAAAATGTCGTACTCGTCGAATGTGTGTAAAAAATGTAGTGTATAGATCATTAACATAATATGATGATTATAAATATTTATTAACAATGAAATCTCTTCCAAATAGAAACATGATAGTAATTCAAATAAATAACTTAAACAATATAAATTTTGATGATGTTATTCAAAATACACAACTCATCACACACTAGACAGATCCAATATTTCATAAAAAAATGAAAAAAATACATAAAACCCCCAATACATTTCATGGGGAATATTAAAACCCTAAAAAATAAATTTCATGTATCTCTAGTTAAATATTCTACATAGATATGTTTTCCTTCCAAAAAACATAAATAATGTCAAGACACACACACAAGGGTTATCCTACATGGTATAAACAAATAACTATTTACAGTCTCACCCAAGATCCCTGAATGGTAACTTCATATATATATACATGTGATTGTGTGTGTGTAATTAGAAAAGGATATCATATATATATATATAGGTGATTGTAGAGACATTGTGTTTTATGATGAACACTATAGGAACAATAACAACTGTGTCCTAATGAAATCACATATAACATGTCCTATCATGTCCATCTAGTCCTAGCCCTCATGGTACCACCTGTTGCCACGTAGACACATGGACTACAACTCACAGGATACTGACATTCCCAGAAGGGTCATCTGACTAATGAGAGTCCCCACATGCCAACACATTTCCTTTTCAGTGAGATTTTTCCATAGTCACACAAACCCTAGGAATCATTCTAGATGGTCACCCATTCTGACCACTGCTCTTGTCCATGTACGCTTAAGTATGGAGTTGTAATCAGGTACGCTCCAAAAAAAGAAGGTGAACCTTGCTTACATGAGTCTTATAATATAATCATTTACGATATTGTCATTATTTGGTTTGGAATTATCCCCCCACCCTTAGAGAACAACATCCATGTTGTGGGCCCTAAATCCAATCCTAGGGAGTGCACCACACTTATGTCATGGTATCACCTCTGATTCCAAATGTAACAACTAGTTCCCAGTGACATCACATACACCTCTTCTTAACACAAATGTCGGGTCATGTCCCGCCAGGTACCACTAGATTCCCCACAAACACATGGTCCCCAACCTCAGGCTCACCAATAAGCCCGAACGTGTCCTTTGAATAATGAAATTCTCTAATGGATTAAAAAATTTATTTCTTGTGTTCTTTTCCTTCTCTCAAACAAACCATGGGAATCTTCCTAGAAAGTCACCCCTTAAAACCACTACTCCAAGACAATCATGCATAACTGTGGAGTTGTAATCAAGTAGGCTCTTGAAAAGGAATGTGCACCATGTTGACATGAGTTATATCATTTAGTCATTTAACTCTTTATCATTCTGGGTTGTTACAACAAATGATGAGTTACACACTCATATTAATTTATTTTATACTAATATAGACACCATAACACTGGAGATATCCTCATTTAGTGCCTCTATAGATCACATTATCTCCTAATAATATAAACAATATATATAAACCATTTATTTATAGACAATAATATTTCATAACATTTTTGGAATAATCCAACATTATACTAACAGACACTCGAAATCCATACTAGACTGGTGCCTTCGAAACATGGAATTCATAAACACTGATACATAAGTTATCATAGTGATCTCCCACTAGGATCATCTTGACTATGACTCTTCTATGAAACATAAAACAGAACACATATCTTCATTATCTCAGGAAGGAAACATAAATATGTGTGATCTCACATTATCATTAATGGTAAAGAATGGGTACATTTAAGGGTAATTTTTAGAATAAATTTGTGAGAACATGATCAGGAAGATAGAAGTGCTTATCCTCAATATCAAAGATCCTAGAATAATTATATGCATTTCATAAGGAAATAATCATAATGAAATAATGATAATAGGACATGAATGAATAAAATAGTAGCATGTCATGGAATTATGGACTTCATAAGAATTTAATGATTTCGATATTATCCAAGGAATCACTTCCAATACCATCATAGTGGAAAACATCCATTACTAGACTGGGTGAACCCCAATTCTAACCATGTATTACTGAATCAAGTAAACCTTGATTACAGAAAAGTGTTAATGAACTGTGTAAACCCTTGTTCCTGACATGTATTACTAAACCGTGTAAACCTTCATTCGAGCCTTGTATTTCGGAATCGATTAAAACCTCTTTCAAGCCATGTATTGCTGAACAAAGTAAACCCTCATTCCAGAACTGTATTAATTAACCGAGTGAACCCCCATTCCACCCATGTTTATCTCATGTGATATAAATCATTAACTAATATAGTAGATGGATATATAGTCCCACCAATCATATAGTGAAATCATAAATAGATGTTCCATATGATCATACATAAACATATCATAAAACAAGAAATGAAATGGGTATCATAATCATTTGAAAATATCATTTCCAATAGAAAGATACATGTTTCAGCCATTTTATCATAATTCATAACCCATGAAAAGTAATGGGTTTCAAAATCATATAACCATTGGAATGAATAGGGTTTTTAAAGCATATATCTTGTGAAATAGATACTGATTTCATAAATATCATTCCATAAAAACATAATCCATTCAGAGAATGAATATAAATGGAATCATTGTATAATTTCCCCATAAAATTATGAGTAACATCAATGGATGATATATTATATGGGAATTAATTTGGAGATATGTTTTAAAAACACAACATTAGATAAATATTCTTTCAAATTTGAAAAAATAATTGTTTGACATAAAACCATTTGAAAATATTATCTAATGAAAATATAATTGAAAACATACGAAGGAAGCTTTTAAAATTATAAATAATTTTTTAAATAAATTTTATTACATGAAAATTATATTCAAGGATCTATTGAAAGGATTTTTTAAAACATTTTTAAAACATTTATAATTCATGGTTTTTTATACACCAGATTTAAGACCAAAGAAAGAGGTGGTAAGATTTTACTAAAACATTATCTTAAGTACCATAGAGTGGAAACATGGCACTAGAAAATGAGGATATCGTAAATAAATAATATAAAAGGAATATTATTAATTTTTGGAACTATAAATCATATTATATTGAAAAAATAATCATAAACATAAAAAATATCGATAAATACAAACAAGTTGTCCAAATATAATCTTATAACATTGTGACTTGGGATCATACTCCCTATGTAAGAAAAGGAAATTACATGAATCATATGATATCAGTAAAATATATAGATAAATGATATAAAAAGTAAAATGAATGTATATAAACCTTGAATAAGAGATTAGGTTCATAATGGACAACATGATTGTTGGTAAAGGAGAAATTAACAATCAATGTTTTGTGAGGTGCTAGTTCGCCGTACAAAAACCTAGTATGTTCAACATCCAATATATATATGTTTTTATAATTGTATGTTCTAACATTTAGTTAAAAACATACTATTATGTGGAGGATACAATTTTTTTCATTGATAATGGAATAAATACAATGGATGGGATAGAGAAATAAATTAATGAAAGTAGCTTGAGAGAATATGTTTACTCTAAATTCGAAACAAATTTTGAATTAGGCCAAAAGGCTTACATGGAATGATATCTGGCTAAAGGGAGGATTCATGGTTGAATGGCGGATTTTTTAGTGGATTTTTTTATATAATTGTAAAATATAAAAGTTTTGAGTGGTGCATGGAATGGGAAGAGTTGGTATCCTTTTAGACGGAAGAAAAAGGACTTGTTATTTACAGAAACAAATTAGGTTTTCACATGTTCTTACCTAAAAAATGTCCTTCCAATCAAACAATTCTCAATTATGTAATGATAATGGCTGAAAAATGGGCATTCAATGAGCCTCATACAAAATTATAAATAATATTTTCCCTTATTTTTATGGATTATCTCTTAATTAATATTATCATGGCCATAACTACAGTGAATAATTTTATTCCCCTTTACTAATCATTTTTTCAAAAATTAACATGGTATTACTAGAATATAAATATTTTACTAGATGTAATAGTGTATTTAATTTTTTTTGAAATTCAAATCATCGAAGTGGAAGAATTAATATTAGTTCTCATCCTGTAAATGAGATGAAACAACACGGTTTTAATGTTGGAAAACGATCAAAAGTTTGTTAAGATTTTATATTCTATTACAATGTTGAATTGATTCCAATTAACTAAGTTGTATTAAGGTATTTAATTTTTTTTCTAATGTGACCCTAAAATATAATTATAATATCATTTATCATTAATAATTAACTTAAAATGAATTTTTTAACTAAAAATATGTATTTTTCTTTATTCGTCAATAAATTCTGTTTCTCTAAAAAATAAAAAAATTAAACTTATGATAATATTGAAATTCTAAATTAAAAAATGATGTTTATTTTATTAAATTTGATTTCTAAATGTGTATAATAAAACATTTATTATTAAGAGCAGTTCTTTTGGTAAAACAATGTTTTAAAAAATAAAATAGAATTTAATAAATCACATGTTTTATTACCAATTTTATAAATTTATGTAAATAAATTATAAAAAATATTTGAAAAATTTTTATTACTATTCATATAACTTGTTAAATGTATATGTTATAATTATCAAATTTAATAAAATTAAAAAAATTATAAATTTGTTTTGTTGAAAGTCTGTGTTGAGTGTATCTGACGCCAACTCAGTGTAGTGTTCATCATACACCATGTCAATGTTCCGTTTAATATATGTCAACACGGTGTTTTATGAGAAAAATGAATATCTGACATAGTGCATTGAAATTCATAAATGGGAATTTAAATTTATTCAAAGAAATAGTTCCATTTAAACACAATATGTTACATTCTAACCCCCTAAATATGAATTTCTCCATTGAAATTGATCACTAAGGTAAAATCAATTGAGGATACATATTTTTCATCGTATCCTCAACATCCCACATAGAATCCTCTAACTATTGATTTCTCCACAAAACTATGACCATGTGAGTGGTCTTGTTTAACTGAACATTCTCAGATTTGACCAGAAGTTTAATAGGTTTCTCCTTAAGGGAAAGATCATGCTATAATTGTATGAAATCTGATTTCAGTACATGTGAAGTGTCAAGTATATTCGTTCTCCGTAACGATACATGGAACACATCATTCACTTTGGACGATTTTGAGGATGTTACATGTGATAGTCTACCTTCCCGATACAATAAATATTTTCAAAAGGTTCAACATAATGATGCCTTAATTTCCATTTCCTCTTGAATGTAATATAATTATTCTATGGTGAGATTCATAGACACACAATTTCACCAACATCAAATTCTAAATCACATTGATGTTTATCAACACATCTTTTATGCCGACTTTGATCTACGTTGATATGATGTTGAATTGTTCTAAAATATGTGGCAATTTCATCATTGTTCTCAAGACTCAATATCATTCTTTATCCATACTCATCCCATCTTTTTGGAGCTCTACATTTCATCCCATATATAGTGTCATGCGGTTCCATCTGAATTCTTTAAGGAATGATATTGTTATAAGAAATATATACTAGATAAATGTGTTGATCTTATCCACCAGATCTTAACATATCCTATTAGATTTTAATTTTTTTGATTGATCATCTATTTGAGGCAGACATTCCGGAATGAAACTCAAATCTATATCAACGGAATTTTGAAGACATCAATAAAATATTCAGGTAAACCATAGACCTCGATACAATATAATGGAATGTGGTAGACCATGCAACCATACCACTTCCATAATGTATATTCATGCAATATAATCCAGAGTGAAATATTATATCATATGAATTAATTATGTTGAATTATTAAGTAAATCAACAAAGACCCATATTCCATTTTATACTTTACAAGTTTTTCAGAGTCCAATGAAAAAATCCATAGTGATGTTCTCCCTTTTCCATTTTGGCATGGGTAATGGTTGAAACATCACAGTAAACATTTTTCATTCAGCCATAAAATGATGGCATACCAAACACTAAGACAAAAATTCCATGATATCTTTATTAATTCCATCCCACTAGAAGTACTCTATCAAATTTCTATACATATTCATACATCGAGGTTGAATAAATAATGAATAACTATGAGAATCCTCTAACATATCATTCTGTAAATCTCCCACAGAACGAACCCATACACGGATACTAAACCTTATCATTCCATCCTAATCAAGGTTAAACTAAGGAAAATTTTGGACCTTATTTTGCAGCTCTTTATCATCATTCTGTACCTCCATAATCATCCCATAGACAGAGGGTTGAACATTCAACAGAGAAATATAATATTTTTCCCTGTCATTTAGGATTTCTAGATCCATACATTGCACATATGGTTATATTGGATCATTTGGGATCCACATCATAGATAAGAAAACATGATCTTTTCAATAAAAGCATCATCCACCTTGTTCGATTTCTTATGGAGGTAATGTATAGAGAAATCATAATCCTTTATCAATCCTTAAAATCATCTATGGAATTTTTTCAACCCCTTCCATGTGAATATATATTTCATTATTTTAAATCGGTATATATATCAATCATTTTCCCATAAGTATAATTCCACCATATAATTAATGAAAAAATTATCGATGATAACTCTGAATAATTATTTGGTTAATTTTTTCTCATGAATCATCAATAGTCATGGGGTATAGGATATAACAATCTTTTCTTCATAAAAACATCCAAATATCTTCTTGGATGAATTGACATATATTAAAAACCCTTATCTACTATATGGTAGTGTATGAACTAGTGCACCAACCAACCATTTCATTAATTCCCTGAAATTTAATACACAATAATCTATCTAAAGATACATATCAACTTTGCATGTTAACATGGTCAGAGGAAAAAATAGTCATGAAAAATTATCCACAAACTATTAATAATATATATCTAAATCATGAAAACTACATATCCTAGTCACTATGGATGGTCCAATCCATCTCTCTATAACTTTAATCTTTGATGGGTCTACTTCTACACCATCTCTTGAGATTACGCCACCCAAAATTGAAATATTTTGAAGCCAAAATTCACAATTTCTAAAATTATCATAAAAATTATCTTTCCTTAGTGTATTTAGAACAATTATCATGTGATCTCCATGCTCTTCCTGTCACATTGAATAGATAAAAATAAACTATAAAGACGACCACACATTGTTTGAGGCAATCTAAAGTGACTCTATTCATTAAAACAATGAAGATACTTTGTTAGTTTGTAAGACCAAAAGGCATCAATATATATTCAAAGTGACCATAAATTCTATGAAATGTCATCTTGTGTATATCCTTCTTCTCAACCCTCAATGATGATATTCATATTGATGTTCAATGATGGAAAAGTATTGATCTCCTCACAGATGATTGAAATAGTCATCTCTACAGGGAAGATGATACCTTTTATTTATTTTTTATCTTGTTTAACTCTCGATAATCAAGGTAAAATCAAATTGACCCATCTTTCACTCTCAAAAAATGAACTGGTTCACCCCATGGTGACACACTCTGCCAAATTAATCCCATATAAATGTTATCATAGAGTTGTTTCTTTAATTTGTACATGTAACTCCCCGACCCCAGTTACCCAGAGTCGGTGCATTATTTTAATACATTGGTATGATTAAAAGGAATAAAGTCTCTAAGGACCGATCGATTTAGTAGTCTTGGAAAGTATATTACATACATGAATGTTGCATTACACGTTATAACATAGAAAACAACATAAATACTCTTTTATGAATTCCAATATTTCCCTTGGATTAACCCTGCATATCAATCACAATACACATATTGGAATCTTGGGAAAAATAAAACATGTATAGGGGTGAGATCAGATGCTCAGTAAAGATAATAATATAGTGGAAACGTTCATAAATAATCATAAACATTTAAGGCAATGTATAACAAAAACAAAAGCCTTTTAAACTTGAACATCAGCATAATATGGAAAAAATAAAACGAAATAATGCCATTTAATTATTCCTGTGGAAATTATACTAGTCGAATAATCACATAAAATATCAATAACCACTTTCATATTGATGTAATGAATAATTCCAGACTATCATAACCACATAGTCAAGGCCTCGTGCTAAGGCTACAAACAAGATTTTGTCAAGGCCATGTGCCAAGACACTAGTTTGTCACATGAGACCAACCGATGCATCGAGGAGCAATAGTGGGCTCCACCCGTAAATTAATAAGTCTAATGCATTCCTCATATGAATAGGTTTAATCATAACATAAAAATTCGTATTAAAACTAGCATACGAAATGTCAATACATTCTCTATAAACAATGAATTGCAAAAAAATAACACATTTATTGTCAAACATATCACAAAACCTTCAATACAATATGGAAGTTTTGTATCATAATAAATCAACATCAAATAAGCTTAAAATTCATCAAAAGATGTTGACATTGATGAGATAAAAACTATATGAGAGAAATATATTTTGTTAATCATTTATTAAGGATATAATTAAAAGTGATTTTGGAATCAATGTGTCCTATACCACTTTGAAACATTTGAAAATAAATATCATTACAAAACATTCATGTCCATATAAGTAAATCCTTAAAATCATTTTGAAAACATGGAAAATAATTAATAATATGTAGAAAGATAAATCATTAAAAAAATTAAAATTCTGATCTTGATAAAGTGTACCTTTCATAAATTCTTAAAATATTCATTTTGAAATCATTTAAAAGTTAAATAATAATAAAATAAAACGTTTTCATTCAAAATATTCTTATACTCTTGTAAGGGAAGCTTCAACGAGTTTATAATGCTAGAAAATTGCCGCACCCACCTTATAAGTTAAAAAAACTTTCATAACTTAAATTTTTCAAAAAGGTCAAAAAGTACCTTGTTTGGAAAATGACAGAATGATTCCTTTCAAATCACATAAGGGTATTAATGACTTTAACCCATTGTCTAGTAAATAGAAAAAAAAATTGAAAAATATTTTTATGAAACATGGATGTGGAAGATAAAGAGGTCCTAGTATATAATTATGTATAAACAACCTCGGATAATGAATGGATTGTGAAATAAACCCTCAACATGTACTTTTCCTTAGTCGAGGGTTGGTTAACCACCTTTAATTTGGGTAAATCCCATTGGTTTGAACGAAAAATGACTTGAAATTCTTTCTACCTATGATAAGGCTTCAAAGAAGAGTAGTGGGATGTAGGTAGCTTAATTGGGCAGAGGTTGGATGAGCCAAAAGGCTTGAGAGGTGTGAGGAATTAGTTAGAAGTGGTATCCTTTCATAAGGGGGATGAGGGGCTCTTTAGGAAAAAATTAATGTATTATTTTATAATAAATTCATATTCAGTTTATAATGGCTCTAAACTAGATTATTTAATGTATAAGGTGGGTATGGGTAGAAAACCACTCAAACAATTGGTTTAATAAATGTTTGGGTCATATTTGACCCTTATCTTTTAGATTTAACACTTTTTTAAATAGTCTGACATTTACCATGTCTCTTTGTATTTTTATATTATATGGTACATAAACTTACTATAATCTGACAATAAATCCCCATGTGGTTCATTAATGACATGCCTATCATCATATATGTCCTTTGGCCAAACATTAGATGTTTAGGAATATTATATCAATTAATAATATAATATTTGTTTTAAAAACCCTTTATGTCAATTTTGACACTATTTTGTAATTGATTTTTGTTAATGTCTTAATAACATCATTATTTCGAACCAAATTAATTTAATCAATCTTAACATGTCATATTACCAATAAAATTCGTTTAATTCATTAAAAGTCTCAATTTATATTTATTTGGTTATTTATAATATCAATTATTTTAATTATTCACTAATAAGGTAATTACTACATCATCATTGTGTCATAAATAAATTAAATTATTTAATGTCTAAAAATTATAAATAAACTACCATGATGTAGGAAAAATTTTTATATTTCTAATGAATACTTATAATCGAATTATTCTTATTTATAAACCTATATTAAAAATGTTTTAGTTATTAATCATTGAATTTAACTCTTTTATCTTTTCTTTGAATTAAAAAATAATAAAGGTCCTAATCTAATACTAGTGGACCAATGAGGTTCATATTTTTTCCCTAATGTTGTTTTTTGTCGAATTATACATATACAATAGAATTAGGACATTTTTTAGGGTAATAATAATATCATTTTTACCCATAAGTATCCAATTTACTTTTTACCGTGGTAAATAAAAGTAAAAAGTTACTATTCAAGAAAAATTATTTTCATCTCATTGAACCACATTTTACTACTTTATATTAACCGTGTCTCTCGGAATTTCAAAATTCCACTCACAGAAGCGGTAAAATTATGTTATATGTGAATTTCCAAATTCTCCTAGGAGGTGTGTAAAAGACTGTGAAAAGTTCAATAAAATTTTTATATATCTACAATTATTCTAAACTAACTCCAATGAATTACATTGAACATATATAGTAATTATTTATCTATTTTGAAATTAATTAAATTTAAATAAAATAAATAATTATTTAAATAAAAATTTAGTTTTAAACTATAACTCAGTGTTTTTCACAATTCATCAAAAATTAAAAGTTTTAAGAAAAATAAAAAAAGAACCCTAAGATAATTTTGATATTCTGAATTCAATAATGAAGTCTATTTTACCAAATTCAAAATTTAGAAGTTGAATTTATTAATTTAAAATTAATTTCTGCTGTCAAAACCCAAAGGCCTATTTTTAAGAAATAATAACTATCAAAAGTTTGAAATTTGTTTATGTCCAATTTCAAATTCAAATTACATAAAATGACCATCATTGGATTAAATGGTAAAAATATAATCTATTTGTACATCCAAACAATTAAAATGTATAATTACAAAAAATAAATTATTTTGATATAAAATGTTTTTTCAGTTAAAATATAGTATTTTTCACTATTCAGCCAAATATGAAAGTTATCAAAAAAAAACACCAAAACATTAATAAAACTAAATTCTTATGTCCCAATTCTAAAGAAGAAGTTTATTTTGTCAAATTGAATATATAAAAGTTTCAAATATTGAATTTTTAAAGGCTCCTCCATTAAAAGATAGTAAAATTTCATTTCTTGAAAAATACTTCCTTTATCTGAAAAAATGTATTTGTTCTTAAATTATGTCAAAGAAACTCATAATATGGATTCTAAAATTATAAGGATTATATGGTGTTCCAAATTTAGTTAATACTAATCATAATCGCTTTTGAGCGACTTGTTTGGTAAGTCATGGTGCGCTAGAACTCAGTGTTGTGTGTAGTACAACATATTGAATTACATTGATGAAATAATGTAATATGAAATCTTGGGGTGTTACATTATTCCCTCATTATATAAATTGCTTCCTCACAATTTGAAATTATTTTTTGAAAATAAAAGGTTGAAAATAGAAAATACCTTTGGGAAAACCCACATCGGAAATTAGGTTATCAAAATTTAGTCTTAATAAGAGGAAAAGGAAAATGAAAGGGCCACCACCAAATTATGATCTCGATTAAGAGAACATTGTTTGAAATTATAGACATATAATTATAGGAAGAACATAAATGTTTATCGGTAGTGATTGTGGTAATCAATCACAAACTAGTTTAAAATTGAGGGCCTTCAATTCATCAATATATGATTATTTAAAATACCATCAGTTCAACAAAACATATGGTATTAGGATAACACAATTTTTTATGATCCCTTCTATAATGTATAAGAATTAATTTTATAATAGAATAAGATAACAAGAAAAATATATAATTGACAAGTAGAGTCCCATACTTTTACTAATTTCTACCACAAACTCATCTTTCACTCTAAAAGATAATAGATCTTAAAAATATTATTCTATTTATTCTATTCATATAGGGTTTCAAAAAAAATTAATTTATAATTCATCTACCAGAATGTTTTTAAAAAATACTACATTATTCAATCCAGGACATCACGTGGGCCACTGGTAGGTAATACACCCTTTTCTCCCTTCAGCTATGGGTTCAAGTCTCACGGCCTTTCCGGACGCAACAGGTAGCCACCCATCCTCCGGGATGTCCTTTTATTTAAATCCAAAAATAATCTCAAACTAGAATTATCCAAAATACTTATATCCAAACTTACAGTCCAAAATTTATAAGGAAGTTAATCACAATTAAGATCCTTTTTTCCATGTAAAAACATGTGAACACCTTCACCATGTATTCTTTTAAAACACTACAACATATTGAATTACCATAAAACCTTATTGACTACATTCATGATCCCTTATTCCTTATATAATACTGGATATACTTCTTTTATCCAAAAAGGTTGTAAACTCAAACAATGATGGAATATCCTTAATCACTTTCATGGTTGTCAATAATATCCAATATAATTTATCCAAATCAATCATGTATTATTCCAAAATCACTACCTCGGTACCCAACCCATATTATTGATTATCTTTCTCTCAACCATATATTTTCCAAAAAATTAACCTACTATTGAGTCACATTTCTTGGTTCCACACTATCTCAAGTCCTTGATAAAATATTACTGCAGTACAATCCTTATATACTTCATAATTATTATAACCAGTACATCATTGATACAACACTCAAATGACATAATTCTTTAATAACAACATAAGAACTCTAATCATTCCTCCTCAACTGTGGTAGTATCATAACATGATTATTATCCAATAGCATCATTTGTGGCATACTAAGATGATTTGGACATTGGTTCTCATAGTATCCCAACGCCTTGTAGATTAAGCATTGTATATTTGAAAAAAAATTCATACCCATATAGTCACGTACTTGGTGTCCTTTTTCTCCATTCTTATAACAAATTCCCATCCCCTTCCGGAAAGTTCCAAGGTGTTTCTTCCCACAGTTATCACATATTGGAAAATTCTTCTTTTCCCTATTTTCTTTTATCTATCTTTCTCTCTTCCATTCTTTTCTTCTCTTGATTGCCTTCAATTCCACTGGACATAGAGAAGTCATTACTTATCTTATTAATACATGATAATATTTATTCATATATTGAGAATACATGGGAGACTATTTCCTTTCTAAATGTTGGATTAATACTGTGAAAGATATTATCTTTCTCACACTTCAGATCATACATATTGCAGGAGTTCACATTTCTTCTACTGGGCACCATTTCTATACAATAGCATAAACTATGTCAGTTTTTGAATTACAATAATTCCAAAATAGTGAAATACCTAACGTAAATTGAACGGTTTATGGATATAATCCATAATCATAAGTATGTTTTCATTGAGGAAGTATATACTCATAAACCTTTCATAATGATTTATAATGAAAATTAGAATGATCCTAAGCATATCCCCCTGGAGTGTCGTAACCAAGAGTGCAGCCTGGCCCATTGTCGTGCACCAATACCCATTCGAGTCTTTCCCAAAGTGGTGTTTTCCAGTTTTACCCCTAGGTATATTTGTGCCAAATCCGCCTCTACCTGCTCGTATCTAGACATGGATGTATTTTTTTGGAAAACTCAAAAATTCTATACATTACCAAAAATCTAGGAATTTATTCTATTCTAATCCTCAAATTCTATCTTAAGTTTATGTGCTCTAATCATATTTTATCTAAATCTATCTTCCATGCTTATTGATAGACTTTCTATGATACCAATTGTAACGCCCCGACCCCTGTTACCCAGAGTTGGTGCATTATTTTATTACATTAGCATGATTATAAGGAATCAAGTCCCGAAGGACCGATCAGTTTAGCTGTCTTGAATAATCGATTACATACATTAATGTTACATTACACTTTATAACATACAAAATAATATAAACAATCCTTTATCAATTCCAATATTACCTTGGATTAACCCTCCATATCAATCACAATACACTTCTTAGAATCCTGGGAAAAATAAAACATAGAAAGATGTGAGGTCATATTCTCAGTAAGGATAAAAATATAGTGGAAACTTTCATAAATAAGCATAAAAATTTAAGGCAATGTATAACTAAATCAAAATCCTTTTAAACATGAACTTCAGCAGAATATGTCAAAAATAAAATGAAATAATGCCATTTACTTATTCAATGGATATATAATAGTAGAATAATCACATGAAATATCAATAACCTATTTCATAATGATGGAAAGCATAATTCCAGACAATAATAACCACATTGTCAAGGCCTCGTGCCAATACTAAAAATAAGATTCTGTCAAGGCCTTGTGCCCAGACACTAGTCTATCTCATGAGACCTACTGATGCATCGAGGATCAATAACAGGCTCCACCTGTCAGTTACTAAGTAAAATTCATTCCTTATATGAACTGAATTAAAAATAACATTAACATTCGTATTAAAATTAGCATACGAAATGTCAATACATCTTCCATAAACCATGAATGGTATAAAAATTACACATCCACAATCAAACATATCTCAAAACCTTCAATACAATATGTAAGTTTTGTATCAAAATAAATCAACATCAAATAATATTAAAATACATCAAAGGATATTAACATAGATGAAATCAACACGATTTGAGAGAAATATCTCTTTTTTAAAATCATTTAAAAGTCACACATTTATTAAGGAAGTAATTTAAAAGATATTTTTGAATCAAAGTGTCCCATAACACTTTGAAACTTTTTAATGAAATATCATTTCAAAACAGTCATGTACATATAAATAAATCCTTAAAATATTTTTGAAAACATGGACATTAATTTAAAATATTTAGAAAGATTAATCTTTAAAACATTTAAAATTAAGATCATGATAAAGAGTACCTTTCACAAATTCATAAAATAATCATTTTGAAATCACTTAAAAGTCACATAATTATAAAAAAAACATTAACATTCAAAATATTCTTATAAGATGGTAAGGGATGCTACAACGAGTTTGTAATGGTAGAAAATAGCTGCACCCGCCGTATAAGTTACAGAAACATTAATACCTTAAATTTTTCGAAAAGTTCAAAAAGATACTTGTTTGGAAAACGACAGAATGATTCCTTTCAAAACACATAATGGTATAAATGACTTTTACCCATTTTCTAATAAATAGTAAAAATGTTTAAAAATATATTTTAATGAAACATGGATGTGGATGATAAAGAGGTCCCAATACTCAATTACATATAAACAACCTCGAATAATGAAGAGATTGTGAAATAAACCCTTACCTTGAACTTTTCCTTGGTCGATGGTAGGTTAACCTCATTTAATATGGGTAACTCCGGTTGGTTTGAACCAAAATGGAAACTTGAAGTGCCTTATGCCTAAGGTAAGGCTTCTACGATGAGGAGATGGATGTAGGTAGCTTAATTCTACAAAGGATGGATGATCGAAAAGGGTTTAGAGGTGTGAGGAGATGGATACAATTTGGGTCCTTTTATAAGGGGGAGGAGGGGCTCTTTAGAAAAAACATATAGTGTTATTTTATAATAAATTCATATTCAGTTTATAATGTCTTAAAACAGAATTATTTAAATTCTAAGGTGTGTATGGGTTGATAACCACTCATCAAGTTGGTTTTAGACATGTTTGGGTCACTATTTGACCCTTATCTTTTAAATTTAACTCTTATTTAAATAGTTTGACACTTACCATGTCTCTTTGTATTTTTATATTATATGGTATATAAAATTTGTATAATCTGCCAAATGAAAACCAAGTGGTTAATTAATGACCTACCTATCATCATATAAGTCCTTTGGCTGAACCTTAGATATTTAGGAATATTATATCAATTAATAATATACTATTTGTTTTAAAAACTCCTTTATGTCAATTTTGACACTATTTAATAATTGATTTTTGTCAAATCTTAATAACGTTATTAATTCGAACCAAATTCACATAATCAATCCTAACAGGTCATAATAACCAATAAATTTCGTTTAATTCATTAAAAGTCTCTATTTATTTATATTTGGGTATTTAAATTATCAATTATCTAAATATTTCTCTAATAAAGTAATTAATGCATCATCATTGTGTCAGAAATAAATTAAAATATTTAATTTCTAAAAATTATAAATAAAATTCCATTTTGTAGGAAATATTCTTATCTTTCTAATGAATATTTATAATCGAATATATCTTATGTATAACGCTATATTAAAAATGTTTTAGTTATTAAATATTGATTTTAACTCTTTCAACTCTTCTTTGAATTAAATAATAATAAATGTCCTAATCTAATACATGGGTACCAAAGTGGTCAATATTGTTTTCCAAAGGTTGTTTTTGGTCGATTTATACTTAGCCAATAGAATTAGGACTTCTGTTAGGGTAATAATAGTATCATTTTAACCCTTAATTACCCTATTTACTTTTTGTCGTGGAAAATTAAAGTAAAAAAGTTATTATTCCTCAAAAATTATTTTTAATCTCATTGAACCCGATATTACTACTTGATATTAACCATGTCTCTCGTATTTTCTAAATCCCACTCACAGAAGCGGTAAAATTATGTTTTATGTGAATTTCCAAATTCTCATAGGAGGTGGGTAAAAGACGGTGAAATGTTCAACAACATTTTTATATATCTAATATTATTCTAAACTAACTCCAATGAATTATATTGAACATATATAGGTATTATGTATCTATTTTGACCATAATTAAATTTAAATAAAATAAATAATAATTTAAAAAAAATTAGTTTGAAACTATAATTCTGCGTTTTTCACTATTCATCTAAAATTAAAAGTTTTCATAAAAATACCAAAAATTCATCCTAAGTTAATTTTTATATTTCTAATTTAATAATTAATTATTTTTTACCAAATTCAAAACATAGGTGTTGAATTTATTAATTTAAAATTAATTCCCACTGTCAAAACCAAAAGGCGTATTTTTATGAAATAATAACTATCAAAAGTTTGACACTTGTTTATGTCCAATTTCAAAGTGAAAATACATACAATGACCATTATTTGATATAATGGTAAAAATTTAATATATTTATACTTCCAAAGCATTAAAATGTATAATTTAACAATATAAATTATTTTTATTTAAAAGGTTTTTTTCAGTTAAAATATATTATTTTTCACTATTCACCCAAATATGAAAGTTATCAGAAAAACACCAAAACATTATCGAAACTAAATTCATATGTCCCTATTATAAAGAAGATTTTTATTTATTCAAATTGAATATATAATAGTTTGAAATATTTCATTTAAAAAGTCTCCTCCATTAAAAGGAGATAAAATTGCATTTTTTGAATAATACGTCTTTTATCTGAAAAAAATGTATTTGTTCATAAATTATGTCTAAAAAACTCAGAATATGGATTCTAAAATTGAAAGGATTATATAAAGTTCAAAATTCAGTTAATATTATTCATAACCGCTTTTGAACGGCTTGTTTGGTAAGTGATGGTGCGCCTGAACTTGATGTTGGGTGTAGTGCACGTTATTGAATTACATTGAAAAAATTACGTACTATGAAATCATGGGGTGTTACAATACAACATGATCAGGACCATTCAACAAGGAGTTGTTTAAATTTTTGGGGAACTATGTGAATTTTATATCGGCAACTCACCTTCACAATTTGGTGGAAGAGTATGTAAATATTTTAGAATGACACCCACAAAAAACCGTACAATATTCATATCATTGATGTCAATATTCTCCCCAAACAATTGATATAAACAACCCAATCGAATGGGAATTAAAACCTATACACTGGATGTAATATCCACATGATGTTTAGACATATCATCACATTGATGTATGTTCATAGTAGGGTATTTAATATCAAATATAACTTCCATTACTTTAATATTTATATGTTATTTCTATACAGAAAGTCAAATCATGCATATGATGACATCAAGTTCAACCTGAGGAATAATGACATGATTTTCAAGAAGCACATTCCAAAAAACTTCTTCTAGTGTGGAATCATAGACTTGAAATGAAATCAACATACCTTTATGGGATTTCAAGTTTAATTCGACCTCTAATTATTTTAGAGGAATCCAAACAACCTTAGATAATTAATTATATATGAAAGGGTGGGTATATCGTGATTCAAATATGACATTAGAAGTTCTAGAGTGGATTGTATGTGTACTTTTCATGACGTAATTATCGCACCCATCATATGAAATTCCAATTACCAACGACTTTCCCTTACCCATTGTCTTAAAAATTTGTTGACATCAATCGTCATTACTAACCTATGGGTTTAGGAAATTGTTAAAAAAAATTACAATTATTTTTACACTTGTACAACTAAACCATGGGAGGTGTTTTTTGGGTGTCATTATCTCCATTTTCAATCAAATAAAACCTCTTCTCATCACCTCAAAAATAATTTTCCCTATAGGCTTCCCTTCTACACATAAAAATCCTAATGGACCCCTACAAATATTTCCTACATGATTCTTCCCACACTAAGATCATAATGGAAATTTCTTCTTATATTATACATGGTTTTTAGAATCTACGTTTAAACTCTATCTTCCTAGTATTGTCTAATAAATGAGATTGATACATAACTCCTTCCTCCATTACAACCTTTCTTAAAAAATGCACAATATCTTTGTAGCTAGTAAATTCTCTTATGGATAACACCCCTCAGAGAATTGGCATGAATCAAATGAATATCCTATCAACATTACCTTCATGATTGATGATAATTCACGAAGCGTACATTTCATGTCCAGTTCAGTAATCCTTATATTTACTAAAGGACACATCATCCCATTGCTTCAACTCAAGGAACTCATTATCCATATTGGTATGTGGAGTTCATGGAATGTACTTATTTAGAAATAAGTTCGTGAACTCATCCCAAACCATGGATTCAACCTCATCATGCTAACATATATTCTTGATTAGAGTCCACTACTGATCTACCTCAACATCTAACTGATAAATAGCCAAAACCGCATTCTCATGCCCCATACATTGAATAATACAGTATATATTTTTAGTGGTACCAATCCATTTATCTTGTAAATAGTGAATCCTGAGAGGCTCTAAAATAATATGGAAATTCCTTATTAATAACTCAACAGAATTGTGTTCCCTCCATTACACATTTGGAAGTCCACCATGATTCACAGCATGGGAAATCAATGTGTGCATAACAATAAGTATTTTCATTATAGATCCCATAACATTCAGTTTCTTATGTGGACAATCATTTCATTTCCCATCACAATCTACATTTACGTTATTTCATCATATTCCATCCATTACTAAAACCAAAATTTTATATTAAGGAATATATATCATAAATAGGAACCATATTATCATGAAAAATACATTTTATGATGTCTAACATATACCTCCATCCTTAATCTGTGAAAAAATAGGTTTATTAAAGGTTATTAATTATCAACTAAGGATTAAATCCATTATAACGGTTCATGGGTTTTTTGTAAATTCACAAAGAATATCCCACGGTAGTGCCAACCCCTATGGTAAACAAGGATAATTTTCATGTACCATATTTCCCTATGTCTAGCCAGATACATCTTGTCAGAGTTGTTACCCATAAATGTAAATGTGCTAGAGCCACATCCAATTTTAGTATCCCATTATGTATGTATTTCTAAGAAACCACTCTCTCTTTCCTTAAAAAAATTCCATTACATTTTCCAATACATTGACTCGTACAAATAATTATCCATAGACATGTCTTTATTATTCTAAAAAAAAGTATTTCTTAGTATAGTTTTCATTCAGTATCAATAATTAGATCTGATACCAACTATAGAGACCTACTCATTACAAAAATTAACATTAAATAACTTTTTCGGAATAGTTAAACATTATAAAAAAAACAAAAGAAGACCATACTAGTCTACTACATTTGTAAACATGGAATACATAAACACTAATACATGAGTATGCTGAATTATCTCCCACTAGGTACATATTAACTATAAACTATCTTATACACCACAAACATAATGAATATCTTGATAATCTGATGAAGGAATAATAAAAATGGGTGATCACAAATTTTCAGTATGTGTAAACAAGGGAGTCATGTAAACATAATCATGAGAATAAGGGTTTGATAACATGATCATGAAGATAGAAAATCATATTATACATATCAAAGATCATAACATAATGATTGGGACTTCACAACCCTTGTATCATAATGAAATAATGAGCATAGGACATGAATGGATAACACTGGAAGAAGACATGGAATTGTGGAAACAACTAAGAATATAATGATTTCCCCAGTAGACAAGGAATCACTAATAAGACCACATTAGTGGAAAAATTCCTTTACTGAACTGGGTGAACCCCCATTCCACTCTGGTATTACTAAACTGAGTAATCTCCTTTTGCATCCCTATTTTACGGAATCGAGTAAACCCTCATTACAACCCTATATTACAGAACAGAGGAGACCCTCATTCAAGCCCTATATTACTGAACTGATTAAACCCTCATTCCATACCTAATTATCTCATGAGATATAAATCATTAACTAATGAATTTGAGGTAGATATAGGTACCACCATCACAATATGAAATCATATATACATGTTTCACAAGTTCATAAATAAAAATATCATAACTTAAGAAATGAAATGGGCATAATAAACATGTAAAAATATGATAACATGTTGAAAGAGATAACATTAATTCATTTCATCATAAATCACAACCCATGTAAAGTATCAGGTTTCAAAAACATATAACCCATTAAAAAAGTAGGATTCAAAAGAATATAACCCATGGAGGAGACATGGTTTTCATAAACACCATTGAATCAAAACATAATACATTCAAAGAAATAATATGAATTATAAAATTGAATAATTTCCCCATAATGTAATGAGTAACACTGATGGATATTATCATGGATGATATTTAATTTTGAGAGATATTTTAAAATCACAACCTAAAGAAAGTATTCTTTTGTCTTCAAAAAATCTTTTTATTACATTAAACCTATTGAAAACCTTATTAAAAAAAATTATTTAAAAATATAAGAATTAATCCATTAAAACAATTGAACATTTATAAAATCCATTTTACTTGGGAATTATATTCATCGATATTTTTAAATCATTTTTTAATACATTTCGGAAAACAATTGGAAATCATGGTTTTTGTTCCTTACAATTGATTTTAAACCGAAGAGGGAGGTGAATAGATTTTACTAAAACATTATCTTATGTACGAAAGAGTGGAAAAAATTATACTAAAACTGATGATGTCATGAATAAATAAGGTATAAGGATAATTTTAAATATTCTTGAATTTTTTATCATAAAATTTCCACATGGGAAGAATAAACATAAAAAATCACGAAAAAATAAGGATTTTGTCTCAATAAACTCACAAAACATGGTGAATGGGGATATTACTCCCCATGTAAGAAAACTAAATTACATGAATCTTTAGATATCATTCTAAAAATCTATATTCATGATATGACATGTAAAATAAAATTATATACTCCTCAATTAATTATTTGGATGCACAAAAAACATGAGTCTCAAAGAGGGAAAATTGAGGAAAAACTATTTTTCCTATTTATAACATTGGAATGTTAAAACAAATGAAAGAAGGATCATAGAATGAATATGTCAATAAAAATAAAATTATTAACGTGATTCATATATACTATAAAAATGAGTAGTACATAACCCACACAAAAGGAAATAGTGGAAAACATATATTGTATCACATTGAAATTAAATGTGATATGAAATCTCCTTACCTTATATCTTGACTCTACCATTATTCATAAAAGATTCATGTATAATAAATAAAAGACTATTTTAAACTTTTTTAGAAAAATTATCCTATAAATAATACCATATATCGTTTTATTATGACCATATATTATATTTTTGATAACAATCTGATGTTAATGATTCACTTCATGTAATACTCGCTTTGTTCATTCCATATGTCTTAAATTATTATATCATTGGTTCTTATACATATATAATGATTCCAAAATGTGCATAAAAAATATATATATAAAATATATTCATATTATAATAATTTGTATCAAAATAAAATATGAAATATAATACACTGTTCATGGAGACGGTAAACCGTATGTATGCATGAATGTTGTTTCAAATTTTAAAATCGTATTGAAATAATGTATTTAAATGAAATAAGTATATATGTGTATGAATATATATAGATATATCAATTTTATAGTATAATTTCAATTATATATATAATTTAAATTTAGTAAACCGATCCTTATTACATTCATCGTTGCATGTGTGAACAAATCCCATCTCTTTGAGGGGGTGGTAGTCTACACTACCTCAAACAAGATTATCATAATAAAACCAAACGGAAGGTATAAATATGGATATTGTAAAAGTAATTAAAAAGCTTAAATATATAATAAATATAATATATTACATAAATGAATAGATTTCAAATTTTTATGGCCACCGTGATTGGTGGTAGTGAAGAAATGAACAACCATCATTTCGTGAGGTAGTAGTTCACCATACCGAGAAACAATATTATCAACATCCATTTAATAGAGGTGTGTGTAAAAGTAGGTCATAAAATTTTCATTAAAACAACCTTTTATATGGTGGATACTTATTTTTCCACACAATAATATAGAACATATAGATTATGGGTTTGGAGAAAGAAAATAATGGAATTGAGCTTGAGAGAAGACATTACCTCTTAATTGGGTAACTAATTTTTCATTATGAAAAAGATTCCTTGAGATGATTTATGCCCAATGGGAGGCTTCAAGTTTGAAGTGAAAATTTTATGAGGCTTCATTTTCATAGCATGGGTGAAAATAAATTGTATGATATGTGTGAGGAATGGGAAGAGGTAATGGCCTTTTATAGCAATAGAAAATGACTGACATGGAATTTTTAGAAACAAATTACGTGTGCACATGTTCTGAAATAAAAAATGTATCAATAAATCAAAACTATATAATTTATGTTTTATGGACGATATATATATTTCCAATGTGTTTTTTCTGTTTCTAGGTCATTTGGACCAATATATTTAAGGTTCAGTCTCTAATTAATTTAAATTTGGCCTTAACCGCTATGATTAATTTTAATCTCTATTACTAATAATTTTAGTCAAATATTAACATGGAATTATTATACTATAAATATTAGACTAAATTTTTTTTGTTTTATATATTTTTAAACGTCAATAAAATGATTTAAGAAAATTTAATTATACTGTTAATCCAGCAGATTGGACGAAATAATGATGTTTTAGAGTAAGAAAAAGTTCAAAAGCTTGTTATGATTTTATATTCAGAGACAGAGTGAAATTTTTTTCTAATGAATAAAATTATATTAATTGAAGAAATATTTATTAATTTTTTAAATAAATTTTTTTTATATTATCATTTATAATTAATAAAAAATTTGGCAAAAAGGCATTTTTTAACTAAAAACCATTATTTTTCACAATTCATCAAAAACTAATGTTTCTCAAAAAAATACAAAAAATTAACCAAAAGATAATTTCAATGATATGAATTATAAAATGATGTTTATTTTGTAAAATTAAATTTCTAAATGTTTCCAAATATTCAATCATTATTAGAAGTGGTTCATACAAGGAAAATATTTTTTGAAATATAAAAATGATTTTACCAAAATCATATCTTTTATTATTGATATGTTTATTTATATAAAAAAATTTATATCCCGTATTTTAAAATTTTTATTAATATTAATATTTTTTTAATGTATTGGTTATAATTATTTTATTTAAATATTAAAAATAATAGAAAGTGATATTTTGTAGATGTTTAGTGTTGAGTGTTTCGTACCCCAAATCAGTGTTGTGCGCATTGTACCACATGTTGGTGTTGTGTCAAATGTACGCCAAGATAGTTTTTCATGCGAAAATGGAATCGATGACAAAGTGCATTTAAAAATAAAAATAATAATAATAATTTATTTATAATAAATAGGTCTATACAAACTCTATTTGTTACACCATTGTTTAATATTTTTTAATAAATGAATACTAGTATCATATCCCACTAGACCTACACCACTAGGAAAAGGAACATGTTATGCCCCATATAAAAATACATGGCTCACCCTCTCTTTCATGGAATTACTTCCAACACAATCTCAATCAATGTGAATCCATATATACATCAAATCATTTTATCTTTCATGAAAGGCCCTACTATCTATATCTCATATCCTATCTGGCCTTTCTTATACCATTTCACATTTCAAGGACGCACAACAAATAAAACCCCCTCTAACTATAGATGGTGTTATAACCTCACCACTACACTCTTCCTGGGTGAGATAGACATGCACTAAGAGACAAATAAACTATCACATAGGCCATTCCATTTAAGTCACCATTAATTTATGGATGTTTTATATATCCTAACAATAATCAATTCATTGATTCTAGTGTTCATATAATAAACATCAATGACCCAATTATACTCATTAATGTACTTTAACTGTTATCTTATTCATGTAAGGCATGGTAATTGTGACTTATAATTAAAAAAAAATTCCCAATAATTTAAATGGAAATAATATATAGGAAATAGAAATGGAACTCATATCTCACCACACATGATCACTAATTCATTAGTTGTTAGCTAGGAACATTTAAGTTATCTCCTCCTCATGAGAAATATGATCCAAATCCCAACTATCACCCTTGTTACCATCCAAACATGCCAAAATCTATATCAACATGGAAACCATGTTCCATTTTCTAAACAACTCCAATGTCCTTATGAAGCTTCTCATATCACATTTCATAAGGGGTGCCTATCAATTTTCACCCAATAAGAAACCCCTCTTCATCAAAAAAATAAAGTATAGAATGACATATCTCACTTGTATCACATTCCATGATTCACCTCGATCGTCCGTAGTTATTTTCACATTACATTTGATATGTTCAATATTCTCAGCCATCATTATATGACCTCATCCCACATGTCTACTCACAATCATTAAGTAACTCAGCTAGGCTCCTATATTAATGTGTTGAACCCCAAAACCAAACCAATGTATGAAATCTCATAAAATAAAACCCTTATCGATTAGAAAAAAATAAATCCTAAATAATAATTCATCCACATTGTATAAATGTACTTATTATATGAATAGGAATACCCAAATCCATAATGTATCTTTCTCTTGGGTGATTTTAGTGCCTAATATTTGTCCCTAAACCCATGTAATTTTTCATGTTGGAACAAATGTACATTAAGAAACATATTTTTTTTTATACAAGTATGCTACATCAATAAAAATTATACCACTAATTATAAATTGACATAATCATATCCATTCACTCATTCACCTATCCCATATAACATAATATAATTACATACATATAAACATTTATACATAATTCATAAATTAAATTTAATAGTAACAATCATCTCGAATCTCATATGAAATATTAGATTCACTATAACGATTTTGGACCACATCCATTCAACTATATATGACATAGATTATCAATATTAAATTAAATCCTAAAAATTGAATTTAATTATCATTGTGTGTGATTAAAAATCTTCCCTATCACTAAATCTACAATCGAAAAATATTTAGGGCCATATAAAATAAATTTTTTAAATGTAATAAGAAGATATTATATCACAGATCCTCTAGTGAAAATCCTCACTAATATAAATCCCTTAACATGTGGTTACATGGGAGGAAGTGGAATGGAAGATCATATAGAATAATATATCTCCCATCAATAATGTTATATAGGAAGTCAACGATGATTACCAAAAAATGAGTGTTTAACCGTATTGAAACAATAGATTATGAATTCCTTACGACAGAGATACGGGGCCACTAATGCAAGGCCATAACATGGGGTATTCATGAAAAAACCTATTTGGTTCGCCATTATACACCCATCCTTTTTCTTCTTGTCTAATTGGGGAATGGGGTATTTTTGATTAACAAACATATATGGTGGGGAAGGGTTTTCAAATTTAAATTCCATAAAAGGTATCACTATAGCCCTACTAAATGGTTTTAGAAATGATTACCCTATCAAGTGCTATATTGTAGTCTTACCCATAAATTTTGATCAACAGTCATAAAAAGGAATAAGGCTCAATGCACAATTTCATCCAAAAATGGTGTGGCCCCTATGGGATACTTTTTGAAGGATCGACAAAATAGGTTCCCACCATAACATATCCCCTTTGTGGTGCAATTGTAATTTTTTTAGAAACAACACAATGAAATAACCATTAACTACAACACCATATCCTACTATACTATATCCAACACATTATAAATCCCTTCACCACATCATGGATCACTATTTATATTTGAAATTTCATTTGTGGTGCTATCTTGGCCTATCTATAAAGATAAATAGGGAACCTAAACCTCAAAATAAGACTTTTTACTCATAAAAAATCATCTCATTCTAATGTATTAATACTCAAATCCTCTATTTTGATTCCAATTCTTAGATCAATCCCATATTGTATAAAAAATAGTTATTCTATAAAAACAATGACACTGTTTTTTGGATCATTATAGTCAATAATGAATAATTTTCCATATTATCTAGATTTTATTTCCATTAATAGAATTAAAATATATATATTTATATAGTCTAAGACTTGTTATATTATATGGATATCATAATGAATGATGTTAAAATTCCAAATGACATGGATACCAACACATTGTATTATAAGAATAATGTGGAATCCAATTGGATAGTGTGAAACATGTTAAAGTCGAAACTTTTTGAGAATAAGTTTAAAATGACGTTATGAATTATGTTAGAAAAATAAATTGTGATTAAACTAAATAATATATTTGTAGGAGGTAAAAATTTTATGTAAACATAGTTAATATACATCATACCATATTTTTAGTAATGAAATAGGAATATATGAATTAGTGAATGATTTATTTTTTTATTCCAACATGATTTTGGGATCGATTGAAATCTACATTCAAATTATTACTAATTCAACTATCATGAATAATCACATGTGAATAGTAATTGAATCACTTGATTTTAATATTTATACCTTTGACAATCATTTCATTGATTTGTGGTTCCTTGATAAACAAATAATAATAATTCATTTCTTATGAAATAAAAATATATAATTCCATATGAAGGAATGTAAATATTGATTTTTTATTGGAATTTAATGGAATAAATGTTTAAACAACATGATAATATTAAATCTCATTAGAATGAATATAAATAACAATAATCTTACATATATTTCCAAGAATTATTCTCATTATTATCAAAAAATATTTATCGAGGAAATGATTATTAATATTGAAAACCCGAAATGTATATATTCAAATTGTTGAAAAATTTCCATCATTTCAATAGGATTCATTGTGAATAATGAATATTCAATGAGTGATGTTCCAATAAAATAAACATTAGGTATTATCATCACATGTGAATAGTATTTTAATCATTGGATTGAAATATTTCTACCTTTGACAATCATCTCATTAATGAGTGGTCCATTGAAAAACTCAAAAATGTATTCATTTCATAAGAAATCAAATTACCTAATTCCTTATGAAGGAATGTAAAAATAGATATTTTGTTGGTATTTAATGGAATAAATGTTTAAGCATTATTATAATATAAAATAACATGATAATGAATATAAATAACAACAATCCCCAATATCTTTTCAAGAATTCATCTCTTTATTATCAAAAAATATTTATTGAGGAAATGATAAATAAAATTGAAAACCCCCAATTTAAATATTCAAATTTTTAAAAAAATTCCATCATTTCAATAGGACTCGTTATGGATCATGACTATTCATTGATTAATGGTCCAATAAAATGACCATCAAGAAGTATATTTTGGAGAAAAAATATCTAATTCTATAAGTTCATTCTTCTGCACAGGATACCACAACCCATAGAACACATAGGAGAAAAATTAATTCATGATTTTTGGATCAAAATATTTGATTGAATAGACATCATGATCCATGATGAAAAAAATATACAAAATGTCATTCAATGAAGGGATTATAGTGCTCTTTTATTACCACATGGTTATTGGATATATCAATCATAGTGTAATAATTTTTTTATTCATGTAAATTAATCAAACAAATAGATTATTATCATCAGTTATCAATTAATTGAGGATAATTTTTTCTCTGTGAGCTATTATTAGAATATTATTAATTAATATATATATTCTTATGTATCCTAATTAATTGAATTCCATTTATGACCATAAAAAATGTAAGAATATTTTGGAGATTGAATTCATCCACATAATCCTTTTATGTCATATTGGATGTTTTTTCCCATTCAATCAAAAAAAATTATTAAAAAGCTCTGAGAATAAACGAGGAAATATAATTTTATATGGGATGATACCGTTTTTATATTAGTATGTTCTAATTGTGAATATTGATTATTAGGATTCCATATTCATGACATCATCTTACATAGTAACTTTTTTCCTACATGAGAAGTATTGGGACCTTGAAATTAAAACATGATTATGTTGATATACGAACTATTTATCATAATATATAAGGGATATAAAAATTCTTTACTCATCCTAGGGAAAAGATTTAATTTAATGTCTTATGTTTCATATCAAAATTGGATTTGTTTATCATTGAATGTTAACTAGAGGACTTCCAGGACATTTGATCATGCCACCATAACGAATTTAATAGAATTGATATTATCAATAGAATATTATGTATATAGGTTTTAAATGGAGGATATTTCAATTCATCACATAATCTAATTAAGTGATCAGACCATGTAAATTTAGAAGGAACCACACAAAAAAATTTATGAGTTTATTTTAAGATATATATATGTAAATAAAATTTTATATTAATAAAATATTAAAATTTTAATTTGTAGGTATATTCTATCATAATAAATAATTATTTTCTTCCCATTCAGTTATATATTTTATTTAAACATATTATTAAAAATTAAAATCAATTTAGTTCCAAATTTATTTTAAATGATTCCATTAATTAGATTATAATTATATATGGTTTTATATATGGAATGATTATACTAAATGTATTTGTTTTAAAAAGTATTATGTAGAATTAATTATTCAAATATATTTAATTTTTATGTAAATTTTTAATTAATATAACTTTTACATTACAAAAATGTGAATGGAATATTTTTTCATTGGTAATTTTCATGGTTACATTCTCTTATCAAGTTCTTAAATTTTAATTAAAGCTATACCTTAGATATTTTTCATGGATTATCAAAGTAACAATATTAAAATTATAATTATCATTCAGAAACATATAAATATATAATAATCCATTTTAAAATAACTATTATGAAAAAAGAAAATGATTTTTTTAAATTTCTCTCTAATGTTCTTACAATGTTTTTTTCATCCATTAAAATTCGATAAATGTTCACTAGGATTCAATTGGGATATGATATAATAATACTAACCATTTTATTTTTTTTATATTTATTATTACCATGGCTTATAGAAGAATTAACGATAAGTTTTATTCATCATAGGTTATGTAAGATAAGAATAAAAATGAATGTTTTCACGTTCGTATTCTACACATATGCATAGTTTTTCAATATATAATTGATTGTATGAATAGTTATTTATATATTAAATTCATTTTGTAATTATTTTAATCTGACGTGAAGAAATTTAGTGGACTAGGGAGTGATCTAAAACAAGTTGTTTTATTAGACATTATAGTGATCCTAATATACTATGTTTTGAGGTGTTTCCTACAATTTATTGATAGTCATACCAGTGATCCTTGAGATAATAGATTACTATTTTTGATCTTTTTCAAAATTTCAATGTAATAACACATTATATTTCTATGATTCAATGGACTATGATAATTTTATCATTCTTCAATATTTATATGCCACATTTCGCAACTTGGTTCAAAATTATCACATTATGATTCATGGATTATTGTGAATATTTTATTAGGTTTTATTTAATCATATTTAGTTCATGAATCATAAATATTTTTGTATAATTTTATGTTTATTTATGATAAATATGGATATTTGATTATTAAATATTGTGTTTAACCCATAGTGATGGTATGAGATCACCTTTTCGAATGATGATATTTCATGTGTATCAAAAAAGGTTGGTATGTATGATATCTCTATAATGATATCATGAGATAAGATTATTTATGTAAAATTTTAATGATATACTCTTGAATAAGTTTTTTGGATAAATAATATTCGATTACACAAATCATATATGTTATGGGATTTCAATATTTTTTAATATATTTAATATTCATGTGAAGAGATATAATATGCTTTTATGATACAATTTGGTAATTTCATGGATTGTAGGACCATTTTATTGGAAAAAATATATTATCCCATATGAAATCCTATTTCATTGACCATGAATGCATGATATTGCTTAAATATTTTTGAACAATTTTTCACATTTATCAAAATTATCAAGTAACTTATCCTCTGCCTAGTTATTACATGTAATATCCCATACTCTTCAACCACCAAGATCATATTGTCTATGATCTATCAACTCTAGTGTAATAAAACTAAGCCTCACTATCCCCTATCTCATATATGGTTATTCCTATATAGAATAATAAATTATTTGAATAAAAAAATTAAATTATCAAGGATAAACATTACAAAATATACATTATTATTTCATGAATTCTTTCTCAGAAATTTTTGAATCATTTTATTTTACAGTTTTAGACACTTACGTCAAAATTCAGACATAACAAACCAAAAAATACAATTTGGAAAACTATGATAAATATAAAATTTTAGCACCATATTAAATTATTTTATGCAATATTATTTATTTTCATGAAAAAAACTCAGGATGTTCAACATGAAAACTTAATTCCCCTTATCCATCCTTAGACACTATGAAAAATATTTTAAAATTTCTTGATGTGCACAATAAGCTCATCAAGTGACATGAAAAAATAAAACATTAGGTCCTCTGAAATAGGTTAAAATAGGTGTTATGGACAAAATAATAATCAATGTTTTTTATAATATTTATTAGAACATTTAGAAATGAAAAGATAACACTTTTTTCATAAATTAAACTATTGAATCAGAAAAAAATTTATTATGAAATCTATTTGATTGAGACATAGAGCGTCAAAGTCATAAAATATTGAAAAATAATTTTAACTGTAACAACCATCACCTGAAATTTAATATAATTCCATATTGAACATTTAAAATACTAAATACATTAGATAACTGTAATGGTGATCCCCCTAAATATAATTAATATTGGGCACATTATTTTTCTCATTAGATAAATTGGTGCACAACCAATTTTATATTTATATCGAGCTCACACATGATTATAATGTGCCTCAATAAATTAATAAAGCAATATCATGGTAAACCATTTTTCATATAATTATCATGTACAACATTGTGAATAAAAAAATATGACTTGATTTTTTATCATGAAATAATTAAAAAACATTTTTAATCCTCTATGAAAAACTCTTTTTTATATCAAAATATCCATTCTATTAAAATAACCCATTTCAACTCCAAAATATCTAAAAAATTGTAACATATATTTTACATTGAATAAGTAATGTTATAATGAAATTTTTGCTTGAAATAAAATATTTATTATGGTAGAAGTAAATTTCTTTTTCACTATATGACATAATAGAGAACATTCACACTCACTTTTTCCCAAATTTTCTGTATAGAGCCTATAAATAGACGAATTTTTAAAAAATTTAAATAATGTTAAAAGGGATGTAAAATTTAAATCAGAAATATTTTATGTCCATATAAAAAACCCTTCTATATAATTTTAAAATTATGTATATGGATTAAAAATAATATATAAAATATATAAAATTTTGAATGACACATTTTTTAATCAAAGAGTCCCATTACACGTTAAAATAATTTGAATTGTAATCCCATGAAACAATATCATTAAAATAGAATTAATATTTTATGAGAATAAATAATTTCATGATATAACATGTCTAAGGGGTTTTATATACACCTCCTTAAATAATATAGTTTCTTGAAATCAAAATATGCTTCTACGAATGGATAATGAGATGGAGTCCATTAAATTGATTTTGTCTCATTATTTGGTTCCATTATCATCATGAATATTAATCTAATTTAAATAATCTACATTATTATGATTTATTTTCTAGTTTATTATAATTTTAAATTCAAATGTTATAATATTTTATATGATTACTTAATCAATCAATCTTACATCGTATGTTTTTATTATTTTTTGGCTTATTTTCCAAATTGCTTTTGTTATGTCAAATATAGTAAAAAAGGTCACTGTTATAACATAAATAGAATAAAAATCAAGAAATAATTTTTTTATTCAACAATTTAATAATAAATTATGTTTATGGAAAATGTATTATGATACAATCATGGAGACTTAAGGACATATCTACATCTAAGCAATGTTTCCATTTACCAATAATCACACAAAAAGATGTAAAATATTGTTTTATATTTTGATATGGACCATTATGTCATGAAAAAATAAATTCTAATTAAATATACTTATATAAAACATCAAAGTTATGTGGTGATGTGAAATGAATCATCTTTCTTCATTGAGTCAGTAGTCTAGATATAATAAATAATGAAATTCAAATTTCTTAATGAATGAAAAGTCAAATGTAAATGATATAAATAAAATATTCATAATGACAAGTATTTCATTAGTTATGTAATTATTTCATATATACACCATATATATATTATCATTATTCTTATGACCAACATGTAGATGAATTAATAAATAATGAATAACATTGTTTCATGAGGGGACATTCTATCATATAGATGAGCAACACTATCATATATCCCATGAAATGGAATGTATGAATTAATATATTATATAATAACTCTAATAATATAAATATTTTAAAAATATAACATATATATATACATTTAATTCATCATTACAACAATCATTAATACGTAAGGATGAAAAAGGAATCACATATATTCATGTGGTGGTTGTTTTATATATAATTTTTTTTTGATTTTGTTTCCCATTTAATGAAAGAGGATATGGATTTAGGTTAATAAATTAAGATAATAAAATATATTTATGTTATAGATATTTTTGATATTATATTTTACAATTTTAATAATATTTAATGTAGGTTGATGAATAAATAAAATAATATTTCTTAGATAATCACAGTAATGCTTTTTTCAAACAACCCCCTTAGGTTAATAAAAAATAAATTTTTAGGATTTTATTATGGAAAAAGGGATATTTGTCATCGTGAGTGAATTATTGAAGGTATTTGGAAAATTTATGACTTGTTGAAATGGATTTTAATTTATTTTTAGTAGAAGAGTTGGGTGGCCATTTATAATTTACGTGAGTGGAACACTTGTAATTTTGGAATAGAATATGTTGAACCCCTGTTTATTACATCAAAAGAGTATCCAAAATGGACAATTACAACAATATTACTAGATAAGGTGAAAGTATTTCCATGAAATGGAGTTTAGAAAAGTTATTATGTCATTTTAACTCTTATTATTTTAGTTTAACCCATGGTAAAGCAGATATTACCCGATCCAAGATAAATAATTTTTACTACTTTCACTATTTAGGATGTTCAAGAATTAAATTGACATTATTAGATAAAGAAAATATTCTAATTCCATATATAGAAACCAATTTATCAAATTAAATTAAAAAAATCTGTTAATTTATTTAATGTAGTGAAACAAGTTTCATACACTACTGCCCCATGCTGGTTCATTATGTGGCCCCAAGTGTGCCACCCTTTACACATGATAATGGTGACTAGTAGTGAGGGTTTATTACCGATCATGGGGAGATTATACCAAATTTATCATATTGATTCATTAGTATAAATAAATAAATAATATTAACTAAATGATATAAACATAATGTAAACAATACCATTGTCACATGTTGAAAAAAATATTAAATTATATATTAAAAAATAAAAAGTAGATATGTGAGGGTGTGTCACGACCCGCCTTCACCAAAAGGAGGGAAGGGTCTGCACGTTTCCAATCCCTTCTGTCATTATGTTGAAGGAGAGACAATGACCCCCAAAACCCGCCATCTATAGGTCCCGGAGTGGCGACTAGCACCAAGGGTATGGAAATTACACACTTGTGGAAGGCATTACCCTTTTTGTTTTATAGGATCGAGAGATAAGATGATGAAACCCAACAACACAAAAAGTAACAGAAAAGTAAAGCCAAAAGTAAACCACTCCCACATGATTTTTCCAAAAGTAAAAGCCACAAAGTACAAATGTGACTACAAGGTTAAGTACCAAAGAAAGGAAAACAGCAACTACAACTACCCAAAGGTCCGAGCTAGTATGGTCCTGCGCGATCCCCGAAGTCCTCCTGGAAACCTGAAAGCACTTTTATATACGTAGGGTGAGCATACAAGTACACTCAGTAGGGAAAACCAAAGACTCTCGTGCACAAGTGGGTGAACGTAATAATGTCTCGTGAGAAGCATACAACCATTACTATGAAGGAGTTCACCCATACCACTCACCGGCTACACTCACCAAGTAACGCAATCCAAGTAATATATATAAGATCACATCGATGTTGGGGTACCCCGCACCACTTTCCCACTGGTTATTGAGACATCCTATGCATCAAACCAATCTGGCCATTCTCACCATAGTCCCACTGCCACACCCGCCCGCACCCACCTGGGCCACGACCACATGCAGTCCCACTGCCGAATCACGCCCGCAAACACCTGGTCCACAACTGTCACACGTAACCACGCTTGCAAACACCTAGGACAGAACAACCACCACCACGCCCGAAGAACTTGGGGCTCGAAGATCCACTGCCATGCCTGAAGACATCTAGGCCTCATCTCGAAGACACATGGGAAACCACCTGCCCGCACACACCTGGGCCAACCACCACACTACCCTGCCCGAAGATTATTGGGCTAATAATGGACCTCATGCCATCACAGCCTGCCCGAAGGTACTTGGACTATCTGGGAAAGGGACTAGAAAAGGATTTAATAACCAGCCACTATGAATAGTGTTGGAAAAAACACCATCCCCCATGAAATGGGGTTGTTCAGCACTAAGTTCTAAACTTGGGTGGGGCGCGAATAAGATACATAAGACTAAAAGTATATACATAGGTAACAAGCACTCACCCAAAGTTAGGTTTTTCTTCAGACATCCTACAGATCACAACATCACTCAAGTCCAGTCACGACTCCCGCCAACAGAACTCATTTTTCCCATTCATGTTTTCATGTTCAGTAATATTGTTTAAATATGTTCATGCACCTACTTGAGCAACTAACACCATAAGAATAACCAAGGAAAGAATCCAACCAAATGTCAATTTAAACATTCACACCCGGTTCTCTTGTAATGTTACAACAACAAGGGGATAAGTGAGATCCCTCGATGTACTAGAACAAATTAAACCCTCGAGACACTACCTCGTGTCCCCCAAAATGGTTTCTCATCAACAGAGGATCCCACCCCAATTTGTGATATAAACAAGGTAACCACCCAGTCTTAAAACTCACAACCACCGAATCCATATCAACAGGGGATCCCATCCCCTCCCACATCTCTAGCAATCAGCCCATAAAAGAAAACAAACAATCCACTACAATCAACACAATGCAAGGCCATTCCGGTATTTTCAGATTTATAAGATTTAACACACTCCATGATTTCAATTTCGTGTGCTTTAACTGGGGGTTATCACAGAAGGGTTGATCATGGTGCTTTCAATTTATTTTATCCAGTTGTACGTGATTAAGCAATTTCTTTTTTCACAGAAGGAGTTCACAACCACAAAAAAGTCATTTAAAACATCCCCAGGTGTTCATTAGTGCACAGAGAAAGACCACCAACGACCATGATTTTCAGTAGCCGTAATCCCGCACAATTCTGAAAGACGATCATAACATAAAATAGTATCAACGATCACAAGCCCCCTTATTTCTTCATATAATCAGTTCATTATATTTATTTAGGTATGGTTTAACCAATTCTACAGAATCAAAAGCACGCCCACCCCACATGATACACAAAAGCGAGAGAAGATGAAATTCTCGACTTGTTGATCAACGAACGATGCTATGGCAGGGGCAGAACTTCACAGATATCAATGTGGTTCGCCTAAACGAATATCCCCTCTTCTATAAATGCTTAGGTCAGGCGTAGAACTTCACGCACAGTGATGCGGCTCGTCTGAACGAAAACCTGCTCGTCTGGACGAAGGGTACTCTTAGCACAGGGTGATCTAGAAAGGAAGAAACCACGGCTAACCCTTACATAATAAGATTCGTGTACGGTTGAGATACGAATTCCAAACCACGTAAGGAGAGGGGGTCGTGGGTTGACTATGCGGCCCCATACGTTATTAAAGGGGTTGGGTTGCTTAAACCAATGCACAGACCATGTAAATTTATTAAATATTTAATTAAAACATTTATGGGTGTTATCGGGCTTTAAAACAAGCTTAAAGGTGGTCAAATAAAGGTTTAAAACTCAATTTGCGCACGTCACTGGAAAAACCCCAACAATGTCGGGTGACGCCGATCGGTAACATCGATCGGTCGCGCAGATCGGTCTCCCCGATCGGTCGCATCGATCGGTCACGCCGATCGGTCTCACTGATCAGTCTCGCCGATCAGTCTTACCGATCGGTCCCCCCGATCGGTCTGGCCGATCTATCTCACTGATCAGTCTTGCTGATTGGTAGCGCCGATCGGTCTCACCGATCGGTCTCCCTAATCGGTCACACTGGTCGGTCTCACCGATCAGTAGCACTGGTCGGTCTCACCGATTGGTCGCGCTGAGACACAACCCCTTTAGGATCCGGATTTTTGGCAATGGAAAGGACCAAGAGTGTCTGGGTCATCACATTAGATACCTCTCAAACTACTCTCTCCCTCGAGAATTTAACCATCCCAGAAGGAAAGAGCGTGTCTGAACAACCACCTCGAAAGATACCTCTCAAGAGTGAACCTCATTGTTAACTAAGATCATTTTCCTGTCACGAACCAAGCAACATATCCTGTCAGACTGCCCAGGCATGTGGGGTTGGGGTGTCTCCATCCCCATGTCAAGATATTATCCACTTTGGGCGAAACTGACTCTCCCTTACGGGTTTAATCGCATCCACATTAATGCGTCTTGATTAAGGGTCAAGTTCTCTCCTCCCTCATAGCCAGGATTTTTCACACATATTCAAGGGAAAATAAAACTAGCATTTCATATCCAACAAGGTAAAATGTTCTACCACAACAGCTATATCAAATAGAACAAAAATCCAAACAAATCAAGGTACTGGGCACACATCTGGTCTTCCCTCTCCCACGTACTCTCCTAAAGCATACCATGTCTCCACAACACATGAACCAAGGGAATGGTTCGCCCATGAAGCACCTTTTCATTGCGATCCTCGATCATCACTGGTCTCTCCACAAATGTCACGTCGTCCTTGATGTCCAGTTCTCTGCAGCTGAGGACATGTGAATCATCGTGCAGATACCAACGGAGCTAGGACACGGGGAAGACATCATGTATCCTCATTAGCGGCGGTGGTAACGCTAGCTGATGGGCCACTTCGCTGACCTGTCGTAACACATTGAAGGGCCCGATGAACCTGAGAGAAAGCTTACTCCCCTTTCCGAACCTCCGTTGTCCGCACCGAGGGGAGACCCTTAAGAACACGTGGTCTCCAACCTCAAATTCCAAGGGCCTCCTCCTGGTATCAGGATACGACATCTACCGGTCCTGGGCCGCCTTCATCCTTTCCCGTATGAGATGAACCTTCTATGTCCTGCTCTGCACCACCTCCGGGACAAGGATGGCTACCTCTTCTAATTCAGCCCAACACACAGGTGAACAACATGGCCTCCTGTATAAGGCTTCAAACGGGGCGATACCGATGGTATAATGATAGCTATTATTGTAGGAGAACTCTACCCGGGGCAAGTGTCGCACCCATGATCCTCCTGAGTCTAGAACACATGCCAGCATCATATCCTACAAGGTCTAGATGGTGCAATCTGTTTTTCCATATGTCTGGGGATGAAAATCATTTCTAAGGCATAACTGTGTTCCAAAAGCATGCAGGAATCCTTTCCAGACCTTCGTCGGAAACCGTGCATCCCTATCCGAGACTATAGACCTCAGAACTCCATGAAACTGCACCACCTCATCCACATACTTTCGTGCCAAATCAGCCAAAGTATTCGACTCCCTGATTTCCAGAAAGTGGTCCGATTTTGTCAACTGGTCCACTACCACCCCAAATGGCGTCGTATGCCCCTTGGACCTTGGGAAGTCCCGTGAAGAAATACATCAAGATGTCATCCCACTTCCACTCGGGGGCATCTAGAGACTGTAGTAGGCCGCCTGAAACTCGGTGTTCATCCTTCACTTGCTGACACACTAAGCACTTGGCCAAAAACTCTTCCACTGCTCTCTTCACTCCGAGCAACCAAAACTGTCTCTTCAGTCCCTGGTACATCATAGAAACTCCCTGGTGTTCCGCCAGGGGTGAGTTTTGGAACTCATTGAGAACCTTGTTGCACTTCACTCCTGGAAGAAACAACCTTCCCTGGAAAAGCATCAGGTTCTGACCATCCTATGTCCATCCTTCTGGAGCATTGCCCTGGTCAACTCGATCATGCATCACTTTTCACTATGGGTCTCCCCACTAAGACTCCTCCACTTTCTACAATTGAGATGACTAAACTACCATCTGATATAGGCAACCTCTACCACCATCCATCCTCGCATCCAGGTGTAGGGAAACCAACTCCTCCATCGCCTTCCAGGCATCCGCCGACTCTCGGACCACATCCTTCTGTGTCCTACTGCTCAAGGCATCGACCACAACATAACCATTTCCCTCAGTATAAGAGATCTCAAAGTTGTAATCCTGGAGGAACTCCACCCATCTCCACTTTCGCAAGTTTAGGTCCCGCTGGGAGAAAATGTTCCTCAAGCTTCTGTGATCTGTGAAGACCACAAAGCCTTCTCCGATGAGGTAGTGCCACCATAACTTTAGTGAAAAAACGACCGCTGCAAGCTCCAGGTCGTGGGTGGCGCAATTATGTTCATGAGGGCGTGGCTGCCTGGACCGATAAGAGATCACCCCTTGTTGCTGCATCAACACACATCCCAGGACCTATCCGGAAGCATTGCAGAACACCTCATAAACATCCCCTTCTTCTTGAAATCACAGCAATAGGTCACTGACCAACTTCTCCTTCAAATAGCTGAAGGCTGACTCGCACTGCTCACTCCACATGCAAACCTGCTCATTCTTGGTCAGGGCCGTAAAAGGGGCATCAACTTGGGAGAAGTTGGGTACAAACCTCTGATAGTAACCTGCCATCCCGATGAAACTACAGACCTCTACCACATTCTTCGGTGCTTCCCAAGAAACAAATGCCTCAACCATTGATGGTTCCACCGCTACCCCTTGCTCGGACACCACGTGCCCGAGGAAGTGCACATCTCAACTCCAGAACGTTCATTTCAAAAACATCCCATAGAGCTGATGATGTCGGAGGACCTCTAGAACCATCCTCAGGTGCTCTACATGAACCTCCTCTGATATTGAGTAGACCAGTATTTCTTCGATGAACACAACTACGAACCGATCTAGGTACTCCTAGAAGATGGAGTTCATAAGCACCATGAACAAAGCCGGGGCATTCGTAACACCAAAGGGAATGACCAAGAACTCGAAGTGTCCATATCTACACCTAAACGCCGTCTTCGGGATGTCTCCATCCTTCACTCTCAGCTGGTGGTACCCAAACCAGAGGTCGATCTTCGAGAACCACTCTCCCCCTTTCAGTTGGTCAAAAAGATCGTCTATCCTCAGAAGACGATATCGATTTTTGATCATCACTTGATTCAGCTTCCTGTAGTATATGCACAACCTGAGACCACCATCTACCTTATTTTAAAACAATACTTGAGCACCCCACAGTGACACACTTGGCCGAACATAACCCCTCTTCATTAGATCATCAATCTGGATGTGTAACTCCTGTATCTCTGATGGTGCCATCCGGTAAGGAGCCATCGAGATCGGACGAGCGTCGGGCTGTAGGTCTATCCCGAACTCGATATCCCGTCAAGAGGGTAGAGTCGTTACCTCCTCAGGAAAGACGTCCATAAACTCACGGACAACCTCTGGCACCTCCACTATCTCAGCATCTACTAATTCCACTAACAGCTCATCCAACAATGAGAGGAGGGGTTCCTCTCACCTGCTGCCCTTCGGACTGCTCCGCTCGCCGGTGAAGGTAACACGCCGGCCGGCCAATTCCAAGAACACAACCCTTCCTCGGAAACAGTCGATGATGGCACACACAGAAAATATCTAGTCAATTCCTAGGATGATATCGTATGGTTGTATCTATTGCAGAAGAAGATCCCTAACCGACTGATGTGGCCCTATCATCAGTCTGCATCCCTGACAAACAAACGACAAGTCGGTCTGACCTCCGACTGTTGTGCTCAACACCATGGGCACTGGAAGTCTCATGGAATCTAGGCCCAAGTCACGGGCTAGACTGGGTGAAACAAAGGAGTGCGGAGCACCGGTATCAAACAAGGCATAAGAAAGAGTTCTAAACAAACTGATCGTACCTCGAACAACCCCCGGCCATGCTGGAACTACTGCCTCTGCGGCCTGTAGCTGTCCACGGCCGTCTCCTCGGCCCCTCGGTTGTCGGCCACCTACCTGACCAAGCCCTGGTCGAGGTCCCTATGGAGCGCCCTGAGGTCATCCCCTTCCTCCTACATCTATCCTCGGAGGAGCGGGAGCTCGCTATCCCTGCTGCTACTGCTGGAAAGTCCTGGCTAGAAGCTGCTCTTGGGGAGGGTTATTGGGCAGTCTTCCGCCATCATACTGTATCTGGTCTGGGTACTGACTCCGGAGATGTCCATGGCTCCCACAAACAAAGCATCATGGTCCAGGGCCCGAAAGAAAAGGGCGAGGACCAGGGGATCGAAACTGAAACTTCTGCGGCCTGCTCCCTGCGGGTCGGAGCCTGGAGGGTCCTGACGTTGGAGGCTTGGTGCTGACGGCCTTCCCCTTCGTTGGCCCTAGCTGGATCCCCTATCGTGACACACCTCCTAGTGTGTGCATCCTCTCCACCACTTCGTCCTTCTTCTAGACCTCCAAGTATGTCAGCAGGGTAAAGGGGGTAACATCATACTGGAGGGAGGGTCGGAGCACCTCCTTTGGACATCATTCCCGAGACTCCTCATCGGGAAAGAGGTCCGGAGAAAAACGTAGGAGGTCCTTGAACTTGATTCCAAGATCCATCACTGACATAATCCCCTGTTCGAGGGAGAGTATCTCCTGTCTCTTTTCTTCCTTCATCATCAAAGTGAGGAATTCCGCCTGGAACACCTTCTCGAAATCATCCCATGACACCTCATCCTCACTCCTCTCCACCCGGTAAAGAGTCTACCACTGACACACCACTCCCCAGATATTCCTGACGGCCAGAAGAACTAAATACTCGGTCGGGGCCCGAATCAAGCTGAAGGCTATCACTAGCTCCTCTACCTAGCCTTCCATCTTCATGTCAGAGGTATTGACCTCGTACTTCTCTAGGGTCTTTCGATGGAAGGCTCGAAGGGTCTTCTTCCACTGGTCGTCCTCTTCCTCTCTATCAGCTCTCTGCCGATCGACCAAAGTAGTCTCCGTTGCCTCGATCACCTGTACCACACGTGGTCTCCTTCCAGGTGCCATAGCTGCACGATAATCAAGGAATTCTTAAGCCCAAGTAGTGCAGAATATTATTCTCAAAATTTCTTAAACTTTCCATTTACTCTTAATTCTGAGTACATCCTAGAAACACGAGAACACACGACATTATGATGCATGTACCTTTCCTAGGGTCTCTACCCTGAAATCAGCATGGCCTCACTTGGTCGTTCAATAGGTCCAGAGTACTTGCATCAGATCACAGGGGGGGGGCCCTAAAATCATGTGTCCTAGCCGGTCTTCGCTGGCCTAATTCACGAACCAAGGTTACCCAACATTGTTTCCTTACCACCCCATGCAATCCTCACTGTGCCTAACTCCAGACTCCATCCTATCACTCAACCTCTACCTCTCATACCATTCTGTCATGACCCGCCTTCACCAAAAGGAGGGAAGGTTCAGCAGGTTTCCAAGCCCTTCCTTCTTTATGTTGAAAGACAGATAATGACCCCCGAAACCCGCCTTCTATTGGTCCCAGAGTGGCGACTAGCACCAAGGGTATGGAAATTACACACAAGTGGAAGGAATAACCCATTTTGTTTATAGGATCGGGAGACAAGATGATGAAACCCATCAACACCAAAAGTAAAAGAAAAGTAAAGCCAAAAGTAATCCATTCCCACTTGCATGTTCCTAAAGTAAAATCCACAAAGTACAAAAGTGACTACATGTGTAAGTACTAAAGAAAGAAAAACAACAACTACAACTGCCCAAAGGTCCGAGCTAGTATGGTCTTGTGTGATCCTTGAAGTACTCCTGGAAACCTAAAAGCAATTTTATATACGTAGGGTGAGCATACAAGTACACATTGTAGGGAAAACCAAAGACTCTCGTGAACAAGTGGGGGAACTTACTAATGTCCCGTGAGAAGTAGACAACCATTATTATGAAGGAGTTCACCCATCCCAATCACCAGCTATACTCACCAAGTAACGCAACCCAAGTATTATATATAAGATCACATCGATGTCTGGGTACCCCACGCAACTTTCCTACTGGTTGTTGAGACACCCTACGCATCAAACCAATCCCGCCAATCTCACCGTAGTCCCACTGCCACACCCGCCCGCACACACCTGGGCCATGACCGCATGCTATCCCACTGATGAATCCCTCCTGCAAACACCTGGGCCACAATTGTCACACGTAACCACACCCACAAACACTTAGGCCAGAACAACCAACACCACGCCCGAAGACACCTGGGCTAGAAGATCAACTGCCACGCCCGAAGACACCTGGGCCTCATCCCGAAGACACTTGGGAATCCACCTGCCCTCACACAGCAGTTCCAACCACCACACTGCCCTGCCCGAAGATTCTTGGGCTAATAATGGACCTTAGGCCATCATAGCCTACCCGAAGGTACTTGGGCTATCCAGGAATGGGAGCAGAAAAGAATCAAATAACCAGCATCTAAGAATAGTGTGGGGAAAAACACCCCCCCCCCCATGAAATGGGGGTGTTCAGCACTAAGTGATCAACTTGGGTGGGGCACGAATAAGAAACCAAAAACTACAAGTATATACATAGGTAACAAGAACTCACCCAAAGTTAGGTTTTTCTTCAGACAACCTACATATCACAACAACACTAAAGTCCGAGTCACAACTCTCACCAACAAAACTCATTTGTCCCATTCTTGTTTTCATGTTCAACAATAATGTTTAAATAAGTTCATGCACCTACGTTGGAAACTAACTCCATAAGCATAACCATGGAAATAATCCATCCAAACGTCAATTTAAACATTCACACCCGGTTCTCTTGTAATGTTACAACAAAAAAGGGATAAGTGAGATCCCTCGAAGTACTGGAACCAAAGAAACCCTCATGAAACTACCCCATGTCCCCCAAAATGGTTTCTCATCAATAGAGGATCCCACCCCAATTTGTGATATAAACAAGGTAACCACCCGTTTTTAAAACTCACAACCACCGAATCCACATCAACATGGGATCCCATCCCCTGCCATATCGCCAGCAATCGGCCCATAAAAGAAAAAAACAAAACCACTACCAACAACACAAATCAGGGCCATGCCGGTATTTTCAAATTTATAATATTTAACAAACTCCATGATTTCAATTTCGTTTGCGTTAACCCGGGGTTATCATATAAGGGTTGATCTTGGTGCTATCAATTAATTTAGCTGGGTGTAGAAGATTAACCAATTTCCCTTTTCACAGCAGGATTTCACAACCACAAACAAGTCATTTAAAACACCCCCAGGGGTTCATTAGTTCATTGAGAAAGACCACCAATGGCCATGATTTTATCTAGGCGTAAGCCCGCACAATTCAGAAAGATGATCATAACATAAAACAACATCAACAATCACAGCCGCCCCTTCTTTCTTCATATAATAAGTTCATTATATTTATTTAGGTCTGGCTTAACCAATTCTACAGAATCAAAAGCATGCCCACCCCACATGATTCACAATATATTGAGATGAAGAATTTACCTACTTGTTGATCAATGATCGACGCTAAGGCAGGGGGTGGAACTTCACGGATAGCGATGCGATTCTCCTGAACCAAAATCACCTCATCTATCAACGCTTTGGCCGGGCGCGGAACTTCACGCATAGCGATGCGGCTCATCTGAACGAAAAGCTGCTCGTCTGGACGAAGGGTACTCTTAGCACAGGGTGATCGAGAAAAGATGAAACCACAGCTAACCCTTAGTTTATAAGAGCCGCATACGGTTGAGATAAGAACGCCAAACCACACAAGGAGAGGGGGTCATGGGTTGACCACGTGGCCCCACACGTTATTAAATGGTTCGGGTGGTTTAACCCGATGCACACACCTGGTTAATTTATTAAATATTTAATTATAACATTTATGGGCGTTACCGGGCTTTAAAACAAGCTTAAAGGGGGTAAAAGAAGGGTTTAAAACTCAATTTGCGCACGTCACTGGAAAAACCCCGACAAAGCCGGGTGACACCGATCAGTCGTGCCGATCGGTCGTGCCGAGACGCTACCCCTTTAGGATCCGGATTTTTGGAAAAGGAAAGGACAATGAGAGTCTGGGTCATCACAGGGAAAGTATGTTTAATGATTAAAAATTAAAACTCTCAAAATAAAAAATGACTTGGTGAATTCAAATGTGGGTCCACAATCCATGTATGGTTCCCTCATCCATGTTGCACCATAGCTCATCAGTCTAACATATGTCAATTTCATATTACATATTGTGCAACCATGAAATCTTTCCAGGTTCAAATCAAGAATCATGACTATGGTGTGAAGAAAAGATAGATGGCCACCACCTACCGTGATGAAAAATATTTCCACTCAGAAACATCATAATAAGTTGTATAAAGAAGAAATTAAAATCAATAAAGTAAATAGTTTTTATTTATTCTATTGGTATTTTGTTAAACACATAACTCACAAGATCCCGAGGACACACAAACCTCAATACAATCATCATCCCTATTGTGGAATATGAACAATCCCTAAGGGATATCTCATTTTATAACTCCATTATTACCATTAATAATCCCAATTCACATCAAGGCCAGTTGGAACCATAGTCCAATTGAAACTCATGGGTATATAATGTCATTTTTATCACCCCAAGGATTTTGAGAGCCCTTGTTTCTTTCGAATACCTAAAAAATAAATATTTATCACAAGGTGATTTTAAGGTAGTAGACAATGTAATAGAGAAAAATTCCAATACTTATCACTATGGACTGTTTATGGAGAAAAACATACACCACACTCGATTATAAAATATCATAATATCACAATTTCACAGGTATCACAATATCAAATGTACAATAAATCTCATTAATTTATACACCAATCAATTAATCGAAAAGAATAATTTAATATTAATATCGTTAAATTAATTATTATAACATTTAATTAATCATATAAGTTATTTTAATTAATTGAACAATTAAATAATGAGGCAATTTCCATTAATTAACTCAATAATAAATTAACTATAATGATTATATTCATTAATTCAACAATTAAAGAATAAAATCAAATCAATTCATTAATTATATAATTAATTAGTCTCATAAATCATGTTAGTTAATTAACAAATTAATCAATCAGATCAATTCCATTACATAATTGAATATTTAATTATTCAAATTTGTTTCATTAATTAACCCAACAATAAAACCATCACATCAATTCCATGTATAAATTAAAAAATTAAATAATCACCTTAATTCAATAAATTAACTCAATATGTTATAATTCACATCTTTTCCAATATTTAAATTGATTAATTAATTAATCAAATTTTAAAACCCAAATATCCCAATAATTAATTCAAAAATTAAATATTCAAATTTAATAAATTTTATATCCCAAAAAAATTCATTTTTAATTAATTTATCAAATTAACTAATTATATTTAAAAAAATGTATTTCTAATCAAACATTTCGAATTGAAAAATTAAATAAATGGAATTTTAAGAAACTTTTTAGGATTTTAATAATAGACCACCAATCTCAATTCTTTGATGAACAATTTCCCAATAGAAATCCATAAATTGAATCGGCTAGTTCAACCCCATGATGTAGATCATGACGTAGATCTCAAACCTAGATCTATGATCAAAATAATCAAGATATAACAAGCCTAGTTCAAGATCGAGAACTATCAGCTAATAACCATGTTTTGTTCATCCAAGAATTTGAGGGTGTAAGAGAGAGTGGGAGATCTAAATGGGATGATAATTCATACATGGATAAGTAAATATCTAACAATATGTAATTTGAATCATGAAGAATGAAGGTCGAGAGAGATTAGAATGCATCTAGAATCCTCATAAATTGATAGAAATTGATTCTATAGAATTGGGAGACTTTATGTATATAATTTGTGTTTTGCAAGATATTTCAAATATATGTTTCATGGTAATTGAAAACCCTCAAATGGTTTCCTAGGAACAGGTGTATGATATTACAAATTATTAAACTAAAACATGAACATGTTTTTGGGGTGGGGTACAAAGTTTCTCCTAAGAGGGTTCACAATTGGGAATAAAATCTTCCAACAATGAAATCCCCCTCTGTCTAGGGTTTTAATGTTTGCTAGGATAGGGCACATAATTAGGGAAAATCATACGATAACTGTGCACAAAAATTCTTTAATGAATATTATTAAAATACCACCCCAATTCTCCAAAGGAAAATACCTAACAAAATATACAGAAAAAGAGGGAAAATATAATTCATGTCAATGAGCATGAGACATTTCATGATGTATTCATCATCTTATACTCTCCCAACATTTTAATAGCTCTTCCTTGAGATGTACTCAAAAGAATCTCTAAGATTTTGAGTCAAAATGATCTGGAACGTATGCCCAAATTTCTATTTATCTTTCCCACAAGTCTAGGTACTCATTACCATGTTTCCACAACACTCAAAAATTTATCATGGTCATTCCCAATAAAACATTATCACTTTGATCCAAAACATGTATCATATTAACCTCAAAAGATGAATCGATATCAAGCTCTAGACCATCCACATAAATCTTATGAGAAGGGTTTGGGTGGTACCATCATAGTATTCATACATGAAAAACATCATTCATATCATTGTATCACTATGGAAGATCCAATAGTGTAACACCACAAGATTTTGTGAAATTGTTTTTTGAATTAATTTATTATTTTTGATATTTTCATTTCACACATCACTGAATATTTTTTATTATATTAATGAGCCATGATTGGATTAAATTATACACAACACCATGTTAATTGTTCATTAAACGCATAGATTAGATCATCATACTATAATTGAATCAATATTATTGTCTTCTATTACACACAATATTGAGTCACTTTGTAACAAGCCAAGGTTTTGAAAATAAATATAGAATGAAATTTTATAATATAGCCATTAAAACCAAACATTGCCTATTCTATGTTTTAAATTTCGAAAAGTGTCCATCTAGAGTTGTGTTCAGTAAGTCATTTGGAGTCCGATAAAATAGACATGATGTTATAGTAAATAGTTACATACCCTTATGAATAGTAATATAAATATTAATAAGACCCTAATGAATTGTAAATTTTATTATTATTTTATTTTCTTAAGGATATAAGATAATGAAATCTTGGTTAATTTTTCATTGTGATAAAGAAGTAGTTGTAGAATTAGAACTATTAATATTTGAATTAAATATGTTTTTATTTAAAAGTTAAATTATTAATAATTAAAACATTATTTTCCAAAAATGGACTTCACTTTTGAATTCTACACTTCAAAAAACAGTAAGGGTGAATTTTTTTGGATTTTTCTGAAATTCATGAATTTTTGATGCATAGTAAAATACGCTAAAATACCATATATTCAATTATATCAGTTAAATACACTATTCATGACATCACAAGTGATGCATGGCCACATGGATTGAACTCGCATGAACTTCATACTATTAGGGGTCACATGAAACAATACTATTTTTATGTATTTAGAGAAATAATAAAATAATGAATTAAATATTCAAAATATACCCCTCTCCTCCACTATAAAAAACCCCTCACCACTACCTATTCTCTTCACACCTCTATGAATTGAAGCTCCCCAATGTTCTTAAAAACTACCCTTCCCTACTCTCTCCACACATCCACAAAGCTTCTGGTCTTCCCAAAAGAACAAAACCCCTTCCCTTAAGAAGTTTCTCATGGAGGTTATTTCAAGAGGTAAACCGCAATTATTTTTCTTTTGGTTTCATATCAATTATTCTTTTATTGATATACTATCCTCTCTTCCTCTATAAAAATGATTATGATAACTCCAGTAACATCTATATAATGGATTTATATCATGTGAATGGAAAAAACCATCCTATGTATTCTTACTCCATCTCTGTTATTTTATAAACGAAATCGACATCCATGAGTTTCCGATTTATATCCTTCGTGGATGACGAAGATTCATTATTCAATTTATTCTTCATCAGTAGTCTATAAACCATATTCCTGGTTGAACTAGAATATTATATATTTTTTATATCCTAATTAATTTTCAGGAACCAGAATATGTACATATAATTAAGTTATATGACAAATCTAGTTCATAATAATTCAAATACCGCCTAATAATCGAAGTGGTGGTCATCCAATGATTCATCCTCATTAAATGTAAACAAATGATATAAATTACCATTTTCAATTATTTACGTCAGTTAATAACATATATTTCCAATCCTGGATATTTATAACCATTCCACACGAACTTCATTACTTAAAAACAAGTGAACCGAATATGAAAATAAATGAAACAAACGCTCCAGAACAACGAAATTCAATACAATAACTTATCAATAAAGACATAAATGAAATATAAAGATTATGGTAACTAAATTCATGTCTAATAGGTTATGATATAAGTTATTAACAAGTATAATTTCATATTCCAGGAGCTTATGTACAAGAGCGGAACACGTTTGGAGTTAAGTTAAGGGTTTTTCCATTCCATTTTCATTCAGGATACATTCATTGTCTAATTACCTTAATGTAATTCTTATGTATTGTTATGTACACATCATATTTTCTGTGTGAGTATCATATATATGTTTACAGACCAGAATCATTCCTTGTTTTATGGATAGATACATGTTTTAAAAGGAACATTCAAAATTGTTTGAAAAATACAAGCCTGATTCAAGGGAATATCTTAAATTATAGCCTATTTTCATGGGAACACTATAATATATTTTGGGAAACCATTATCTTTATAAAATTACTCATTTTATTATTAAAATACTATCTTACTTCACTTCTAGTTTTATAAAAAGATTTTTCCAAAAGAACTCTTCTTTTCAAAATAAAAGAGTATTTATCTCCAGAATTGCTTATTGATTTTATAAGAGTGTTTTCATATAATTGAACACTCTTGTTGATTCGATGGTATTATTGGGTTTAATAATTAATTAATTAATCTATCATATTTGATTTAATGGTTTATGACTAACTCTATTGTGGATGATCTATCCTAAAACCATTCACCATGTTATTCTGAATGCTTAGTGTTTTATGTTTAATGGACGGGGAAAGATAGTGACATTTCGTATGATAGATTCAATATGAATGTATATATTGTTAATGTTTAGCCCTATTCATATGAGGAATTAATTGGACTTATTATGTGACTGGTGGGGCCTGCTATAGCCCCTCTATGCATCGGTGGGTCTCATGAGACAAATAGACGTGGAATTGGCCGATGCCTTTCCTAATGTGATATGGATTTTAGCCGAGGCCTTAATCATTAGATGTCATGGCTGAGGCCATGAAAAAATGTTTTAGAATGTCCGATATATGCACTTACCTCATTATTAATCTAGTAATTGATAGTTCATGTGGTTATTTGGCTATTAAAATACCCATGGTTATGTTTTATTATGGCATTTTTTAATCAGTTCATTTTCTTTCCAAAATGTGTTTGTATTTATTATTAAAGGATTATGTTATCAATTATTCACCATTTATAATGTTTATATTATCATCCACTATATTTTTTACTCTTACTGAGCATTTGAGCTCACCCCTTTCTTATGTTTCATTTTCTCAGGATATGAAGAAGTAATTTATGAATGGTTTGCCGCATAATCTAGGGGACGTGATATTTCAAGTGAATAAAATATTGTTTTTGTTTCCCTTCATGTTGTATTTATAAACTTATATATGTAACTTGTTTCTAATAATAATAAACTACTCTGTCTTTCGAGATTCGTATTCCTTTTATGTATTCCAACGTAATCAAATAAGGCACCGACTTTGGGCAACTGGGGTCGTGTCCTTACAGTTTGTATCAGAGGAAGTTTAGTAGAATACTTGGAAATAGCATTTACAAAATGTATAATTATGGAAGAGTCCCTAAGTTAGTCTTTGAGTGTATACATACAATAATGTCTTGGTATTTTGGTAAGAAATATATTATGTGGATATTTCAATCAATACATTTATTTCTGGATACGAGCTGGTAGAGATGGATCTGGCACATATTTAACTAGGGGTAAAACCAGAAAACACCACATTGAGATAGACTCGAATGAGAACTAGTGTATGAAAATGGTCTTTGTTTTACTATTGGTTACGACACTCTCGAGGGATATGCTTAGGATAATTCACATTTTCTTTTCAAGCCATTATGAATTAGTTGAATGTAAATTTTC